>CM042243.1:20290569-20890569 GCA_023566225.1 Romanogobio albipinnatus | reverse complement strand
CTGTTCCTTATTTACTAGAAATTACTAGCTTTTGTTTCTTGGTGCAGTCAACTGGCAACACAGTGTTTGACTTTCAGAGTCAGAACTCTGAAAATCCGACCATTTTTATGTCAAAATAAAGGCTCTCTCTTTATTGTATTTTTTTTTTATAAAAAAAAAAAAAAAAAAAAGAAAATACACAAAAATATTAACAAAAAAAAAACGACATCACTTTAAGTTAAATATCACCAATAACCTTGGACTGATCTTCTTTTCTTCCATTCTTTCAAGCTTCCATGCTTTGAACTTCCTTCCAAATTTTAAATTGGCCTTCTTTTCTTCCAATTTCCTTCAAAATTACATTAAAAACATCATGTAGGGACATCAATAATCTCCAAGAATTTGGAGAATAACTTTTCATTTGGAAAATATCATAAACAAAAAAATGACACCATTAATGACATTAATCCCATGTTACTCTAAGGGGTATTGTACCTGTAATAAAAGTAATAAGTTACTTTGCATAAATATATCAGATAATATGACAAACTTTTTCATACCCTTTACACAAAGATAGATCTGACACATATACCCTGATAAACCCAGATTTATACTCCTCTCAGGGCTCTTTTGCAGCAACTTTTCCTTTATTCTCTTCTCTCACCAACCCATCTGCTCTTCTTGGCACATTCAATTACATTTGACCTTGAGAAAGAGAGTGAGAAAAGCATCAGCTCTAGTGAATTGCAACAATTTACGATAAACAAACCCCCCATTGCTAAAGGCTGCACATTACTCCACTGCGGAGAATAACAGGTACAAAGGATGCCGATATGGAAGGATGATGGTTATTATAATAAAAACATGATTATGAGGTTGGAGGAAGTTGAGAAGTTGAAACAAACACACACACACACACACACACACAGTGGATTTGAACATGTTGCTCTAAGCATACAAACACACTGAACAGTCTCTGAAGTTTCAACCTGTATATGTGTAGATACAAGCTCTAATTGGTATTTCAGGGGAGTCAGTTTTCTTCATAGGGCGTTCAAGTCAACCCTAATCCAGCAAGTAAAGCACACCAACCCAAAAAATGCCTCTCGTTAGACTTCCCACAACACACACACAGACACATAAGGTCAGCATGCATAACAGTTTTCTACCATGTTTTGGATTGGCTTACAGAGTCCACAACTCACACAATGTCATCAGCGAGTTAACACCCAACTCTCAGTGGTCACGCTTGCCAGGTTGAGTGTTTAACTGACAGGTGGGAATGAGGGAATTGTATATGTGTGTGTGTTTAGCAAGCAATCTGTAATGAGGGGGCAGTGTGTGTTTAGGCCTGTAATGAGGTGTGAGAGAGAAGCGAAGACCTTAATAGGCAGCAATTATTGAGTGTGTTGTCATCGAGCGAGTCTATTTGGGTTTGAGTATGTGTGCGTGTTTGTGTGTTTGCCGTGTTGCAAAGGTTACTTTAACACCTACTCTCTAGCAATTCCAACAGAGAACATTTGACTGACAGCATATCAAAGACATAGATCCCATTTCAAAACAAACCTTTGCATGTATGGTTGTGTGCATAAGAAATACGTTTTTCTTAAATTAATTATTTTTTAAATTCTTAGTTCCCTAATAATTATAAATTATATAAAATACTATATTTCAATATTCTTAAGTTAGTAATACAAAATAATGCATTTATATTATTCTGTATTATTTTCACTTTTCCAACTTATTTTTTTGTTCGCAGCAAATGTATTGTAATTATTTATACCAATAAAATTCATTAAAACTTAAATCTGAAATCATGAGTGATAAATCATTACAACAATGAGCATGAGCATTGGTTTGAGAATTAATGCTTTGTGCAATCTATGTTTATGAAAATCTTGTAAAAATTTGAAGTGCCAGGAAGTTTATTAATATTTGTTAATTGAAACACAGGATCTGTGTCACAGTTGGTCATACTCAAGTCAGAATTAATCAATGTCTGTTGTGCTCATGGGGACACAGGTTCAAATCCAGTCTGCATTTTTCCTGATCCTACTTCCTCTCTCTCTCTTTCCACTTTAATGTATGTCTTTTTAATTAAAGACAAAAAGGCCATAAACAAAGAGAAAACAACAACAAAAACATGAAGGAAAGTTACACTACGTCATCTCTCTCTGATGCTCTTTGACTTTTAGATGACCGGGTGATGACCTCCTGGGGACACGCTGGTTTTGGGATAGTCCCCAGGATGACCTCATCAATTAAGATGACTGAGTTCAACAGCAGTAAGCCACCCCATCGCCATCTTTCTCCCTCTCTTGCTGACTCTGTACATCCTTTGTCTCCACTAGTTTCCATCTCTCTGTGTGCATTCCTTCATTATACACATCTCTAGTGATCTGTGTCCCTATTGTCCCTTCTTTGACATTGTCTCACCCCTTCACCTCAGTTGAACTTCATTTGCCCTCCATTACAGTAGTTCCTCCGTTACATTCCTTCCGTAATTTTTTCAAAAATAAAATGATAATTATTTTTCTCCATGTCTGAGTGATACTTTTATTTGTGGAGACACAGTCGGGTTCAAAAGTCCACACTGAAAATATGATGAGACATTTTATCTAGGAGATAAACTAATCACTAATCGGATAAATACATTTCTGAACTGACCATGTTAAAATCGTACCAATTCGTACGAGTGAGGTCGTACAAATTAGTACGAATTAGCCACCTCGTAAAATATGTACGAATTGATATGTACGAATTGGTGTGAGATCGGGTTGTATATATTATCAGAACACAACACAGCCAAACAGGGCCTGTCTAACTCAGAGACAGTAAAGTAAGACATTTCAGCATGTTTGAGCATGTGTATGCAAGACAGAAAGAAAAAGAAGAGAGAAACGCGAGAGAAAGAGAACATAGCTCTGATCTCTGATGAATATGTAAATCCTGATAGCGGCCTGCTCTCCAGGGGACCCCTGCTTTCCTACCCCACACAAGAGACGAGGGACCGGGCCGCACTGAAGCTTAGCGGCCCGAGATCTTCACTCCCCGGATGGTAATCCCACTGTCCAAAGGCACGGATAACGAGAAGAGGACCATAATCCTATTGTCCCTCTGTGTCACATATGTCGCTTAACACACTGTCTCTCCATCACAAGACTTCATCCAGAGCTGCAACAGATTGGCACCCTCCAAAAAAGTGCTCGTCTTTCTTACGGTCCCTCCTTCTACCCCCAAAAAGGTCTTATATTCAAAAACCACACAACACATCATCATCATCATCATCATCATCATCACAAACTCCTCAGGCTGGGTTTGTATCAATGTCGCATCTCCATATTGCTGTGTGGGTGGCATGCGGTGGGGTGTGTGTGAGAATATATGCGTGTGTGTGGACGTCCCAAGTTAAGATGCACCCCTCGTCTCGCCCGACTACCTCAGCCCCACGGCGCTTTGTGTCCAAGAGGACCTGTTGGTATCCGCCTTTGTCATTGAGTGTGTATGTCTGTGGGCATATGGTTGATCCACCTCCAATAGGTTCATGTAGGCAGAAAACAGCCATTCATACGCCTATTCAGTCAAGCTGCTAGAGACACAGATTACTATGTCATAACACAGAGGGAGGGAGAGAGGGAGGGGTTTGAGTGATAGCGAGAGAGAAGAGCGAGAAAAAGAGAGATTACTTCATAAACTTACTCTGATCTCTATGTGTGTGGCGCTGGTTTAGCGATTGAAAAGATAGAGCCATTGTCGTTCATTCAGGCCTCGACTTCAAACACCTAAATTTGTTGCACCAACTACGCCGAACTTGAGAAAAAGAGATGTCGTGTTTGAATGCAAGTCTGTGGTTTTTTTGAGTTGTGAATCAAACACCTTAAGGCTTGATGGATTTGCACAAAAATGCTGGTGTCGCTAGTGAACGCTATTCGCATTTCGTCTAATATTCCAAATTTGAGGAACAATCATGGCAAACGTGTGAGATCGAGATATCCATTCATGAAACCTAGCATTATAATGCAGCATTCGATTTAAGAGTTTTGCTGTCGGAAAGAGTAGGAAATATGTAGGGCGACAGGTTTGTTCTTGCTTATTTCTATGGGAAATCTTATTAAAGCAAAAATGTATAGGAGATATTTAGTCAATATCCAATGGATTTTGAATAAAATGTAATGTTCCATTCATTGGTAATCATATAAACATTACCCGAGATATTGTACACATTCACTGTGCTATCTAAGTACGATTCGGACAATTATGGAATTTCAGTCAAATAAAATACATACAATGTGCATCAAGTGGTTATTTATATACATAAATACACATGACTGTTTAATGGCACTATAAATGTTGTGGGGAAAAATAATAAAACTTAAGTCTCTTAACACCATGTTTCAATTTTATGGCCCGATAACTCGGGTATCAAAATTATCTCAGAGTTTTCCAGTCATAAATACGACTCGAAAGGCCATTCATGCCCAATTTCCAACTAGGAAACTTGTGTTTACGATAATTCCAATAGCATGTGAAGGTAGCATTACTTGTGGTGCATTTGGACAACATCAAGACAGCTTTTGTGGCAAAGAAATATATAGTAAAAACTTTGTAGTGTGTAATTTTTAATGTTAAAATACTTCTATCCAAGTTCCTACTGTATGTAGAGACAATTTAAAGGTGCCCTAGAATGATTTGAAACAACATTTTAAATTGTTCTCTGGTATCTACATAGAGGGTATATGGCTTATTTAAGGTCAATAATTGTCCAGCTACGGTTTTACAGGTCCATTTACAACTCTAGAAATCTTCCCCAGGATGAAATGGTCTGTTTTTGCCTTATTTGGAAGGGTCATGAATATTAATGCAGAGTTCTGCTCTGATTGGCTGTTTCACTGCGCGGCTCAATGATAGCATGCACGTCTATACTGACCGTCATAACGATGGAGAGATTAGGCATTCAACCTTATATATATATATCAATCAGTATATAATCATACTTCAGTTGTCAAAAATATAAATAAATAAATATCAAATTACTATCGTTTCAACTTAAATGGTGGAGGTGTTGACGTTAGCTAGAAGGATCGAGTGAGCTATGTGTAAGCAACTAAACTAACATAGTATGTTACGTATCTATGGTTTCATTTACTAATTTATGACAACACTGGCATGAAATAATATTAACCTGTCATTAGACATATTATTTAGTTATGTAAACCACTTGGAATATCCTATTCTTACCCTATAGCATCTTGCGTTGGATATAGGCAACAACGGGGATATTATCGTTAATGTTGTCTCTCTAAGAAACTTTCGATTTAATCAGAAATGGTTTAGACAGTCAAGAAGTGGATAAAATCACTGCCTGCAGGAATATGGTTGGAATTGGCCCTTTCTTCAGTGTCAGACGCTGAGCAAAGCCGGATTGATATTGTCCCAGGTTTGAAAACTGTCCGTGGTCAAATGGGCTGAGCAAACTATCAACTTTGAATTAAATTGTTGCGATATCCGATTATAAATAAACATCAACCATGCCTGTTGACATGTTTTATCTGTGGGAAGAGTATAAACGTCTTCACATCCCCTGCACAGCCTGGAACATAACATTTGTTTCCATGATCTGTCATGTTCGCTATGCTCGCGTCAGGCTTACTGCTGCAGAACTCCAGTTGATACGGCGGCTGCGCAGTTCCGCCAGATAGTGAACATGTGCTTGCTTATGAAAATGTTGGGGGGGGCGTACATATTAATGATCCCGTGTATTGCATCACTGCTGGCGTTACGTTGAGATTTGCCTATTTTTCCGTGGTGTTTTTCACAAACGAGATTTACATGTGAAGGAGGAGGCAATGGTGTTTGAGACTCACTGTATGTGATTTACATGTACTGAACTCCTGTTATTTAACTATGGCAAGGTTCATTCGATTTTTCATTCTAGGGCACCTTTAAAGTAGTATATCTGTAGGTTAATTTTCTTAAACAGTGTAAAGCATTTTCCTTTACATTTACCTACTCCCAAGTCATCCCAAAACCTGATTGACTGATTTCTTCCATGGAACATAAAATGGGATATTTAGAAAAAAATTAGACAAAAAAAAAACAATTCCTTAAAGTCCAATCTTGTTTGAACATTCTTCAAAATTTCTTCTTATACAAAAACCTATCATAACTGTTTATAATCATACTTACTTTGCCCTTGTGGTGATATTGAAACATTGTTCTGCATCCTGATCAGCCTGACACAGCAACACCGTGGAAGAGCTATCTGTATTCCAACCAACGGCAGGCAGGGAAAGTGTTCGGGAAACCTGTTTGAAAACAATCCATTATTTTAGCATTTCTGTTTGCTGCTGTTAAAGGCACAGACATCACGCAAAGTGACAAAGAACGACATGGAAAAGTTTCTGATTACTCCACGAATATCCTTCAAGTGTCCCGTTTTCTCTTTCCAAATCCGTATTTATATAAAGTTCACTTTCCATGACCCCTGCACTGTCTACTTGTCTAACCGGCTTGTTAGTCTCTCTCTCACAGCTCAGTACTGTCTGCGTTATTCGCTGCATGTCCATCCTCGATCACCTTTTCTGCCCTCCTAGGACAGAAAGCCTCTCCTTCTGACAGTAACGGCCATCACTGTCTCACTTCCTCTCATTCTGATGACCTCTCGTTCTCAGGCCCCAATCACTTGTTCTCCAACAGTGTCAACACTGTCATTAAAGGCACATTGTCCTTATTAATTAATGAGTGCTGTTGTTTTTTTCCCCTCTCTCCTTCTCTACATACTTATTCGGGCAAATGCGGATTAACATATTCATGAGTCGGCCAGCTTTGCAGCAGCTTGCCCACGAATGGGGCGGCTCTGTTTAGCCTCTGTGTTTTTGTCTTTCTCCATACCTAACCTCGTTTGCTGGGCAGATCCCTGAACCATTAAAGCTCATGATCCCTTTATGCCAGCGAGACTCAGACAGGAGGGTCGGGTTATGAACCCAAACGCTGCTGTTTCACGCACCAGTGAACACACCCCGGATAATAAGGCTCAAATGCTAAGTGTTACAAACTGATTAAAATGTCTGTGTTACAACTTTATCTATAGCCACAATAAACAATGCTCCTCCACGAGAAACTGCGGCAGCTTTTGATATTGTCCCAGCTGCTCAAATGTTCCCAGCCCTGGTTATTTTGCTGGGTGATCATACAGAGAAATGTTTATTTGTTTGTCGTATATGCTGGAACGGAAAATGCCACCGACAAACATTTATTCCCAGACATCATTAAAACTGAATGTTCAAAATGATTATTACAAATATGAACTAATTCTTCACTGTAAACATAACCTACAAATCCTTTTTTTGCAGTTTAATTTTAGTATGCAAGGTGACAGTATGAGTAGCTATGTTTGATTCAGGGATACACAATGTATCAGTATTGGTTGATGTTGGATATTTAGTCGTACATGCTCATTTGCGCCATTACATTTATTTAACTACATTTGCCATCATGTAATGTTCACTTAAAGTTAATCTTTAAAAACACTGTTAAATTTAATCTTTAACAAATCTAAAAATTTATATCCATTGCTGTGATGGCTCGTTCCCTCATAGGATTTCGAATATTTGATTTTTTAATGTTTTATTTTTAATAACAGGGCCGTAGCTAGGGTATCCGGGGCCAAGGTGGAGGTTGTTGCTGTGGGACACACCTAAGGCCGGGGGCCCCTAGAATAGCAATTTTAGGCGAATCCCTAATTTGATTTATATACAACAGTCAATAATCTCAAACAAAAGTTTACACTTTTCTGTAACATGATAGAAAAGTATTACACAAGATATTAGTGATCATATCGGTATCGTCCAATAATGTTTTCTTTTGGTTATTTAGGCTGATCTTGGGAGATGATAAGATCAGGGCTCATTTATTTGAATTCTTCCAATTCAAAGATATTCTTCTGTTAAATGTTTTCTTAAAACATTAAATATTTAAGAGTTTCTTTTATTTTATATAAAAGCTTTCATTTTAATGTCAAAAGCTTTCATAATGTCAGAATGCCGTAGTTCAATAAATAAAATAAACAAATTAATTTAATAAAAATGTGTCAGTAGAAAATGTATAACAAAAACTGAAAATTTAGTGTAAGGGATGTTTTCTGCTAAGTGTTTTGTAAGGAAATTATTAAAAAAATGGGAAGGTTTGTATGCAAGTAGTAAGGTCCATTTTTTTGAGCGAAAGCAAAAACCCCTCTTATTAGCCATCATTGGTTGTGTCCACCACAAAGCCCTGCTAACTGCTAAACATTTACCTTACACACACACACAGAATTTCTCTCCCTTCAACTCACTGCCCCTGCTTATACATTCACTCACACACACACACTAAAACAGCCTCCATCTCCAATTCTTCGACACAAAAACACAAAAACACAAAAACACACACACACACACACACACACACACACACACACACACACACACACACACACACACACACACACACACACACACACACACACACACACACACACACACACACACACACACACACACACACACACACACACACACACACACACACACACACACACACACACACACACACACACACACACACACACACACACACACACACACACACACACACACACACACACACCTCGCACTCACCAATTTGTAGCCTGCACAGTCACATTGTTTGTTGAGGCTTGCAGTGCAGGCCGCTTCGTTAGCTTGGCCTTTAACGAGCTGCTTAATTGAGCTGTCTAGCGGGCCACCTGTCGCCCTGCACCTCATTAGCATACTAATGCTCCTACATTGTGCTGTAGTGACAGAGAGAGAGAGAGAGAGAGAGAGAGAGAGAGAGAGAGAGAGAGAGAGAGAGAGAGAGAGAGAGAGAGAGAGAGAGAGAGAGAGAGAGAGAGAGAGAGAGAGAGAGAGAGAGAGAGAGAGAGAATTGATTAACCAATTTTTTACAATTACTAAAAAGGATATTTAGGTTTGTTAACCTGACAAAATTATGCATATTACCTTATAAACTTAATCATAATGGCTTTCCCAGAGAAGATTTGATTATATTTACCCGTTCCAGGTCTTGCCGAATATTAAAAATGATATGTAAAGAATGCAAATGAAATTACATTAAAAACATCGGTAACTCTTTATTTTACATTGCCGTTGTTATGTCATATGCAGTTACTATAGTAGTAACTATAAATTATGCATAATTACATAACCCTAAACCAAATATTTACACTTTAGTTTAAAGGTGTCATTGTTACCGTGTAAATATATACTTAAGTACTGAGTAATATTAATTAACTACATGTACTTACTATAGGATTAGGGTTAGGTTGAGGGTATAATGCCGAGTTCAGACTGCACGATTTTAGCTCGGCGACAGGTTTTGTGAAATCGCCGACAAATGCCTGAAATCATCGCTCGTGCTCGCGAGTGACAATCACGCAGTGTGAATGATCAAAGACGCGATCAGAGAGACTCGCCGATGAGTCGCCGACGCCCGTGAGATATTTGGCATGCTAAATATCTGGACCTGTCGGCGATTCAAACTCCTGCTGTGTGAAATGAGTTCTGACGGAAAAATACATCGGCGATGACCGACAGCCAATGAGAGAGCAAGATACAGGACAGCGGGAGGTTCGGGGAGGAGTTATAGACCAGAATATTAGTATTTTAAAAGATATATGTACAGTTATATCAAACAGAAACAAAGCACACACATTTGCTTGATCAGCCGCAAC
Organism: Romanogobio albipinnatus; assembly: GCA_023566225.1. Lineage (NCBI taxonomy): Eukaryota > Metazoa > Chordata > Actinopteri > Cypriniformes > Gobionidae > Romanogobio > Romanogobio albipinnatus. Next base: position 20,880,845 of record CM042243.1, on the reverse strand, counting down.
AGTGGCACATTGCAATATTATTAATTTACCTCAAACGGTCTTTGCAGAACACAATCATTGCTCCCTGTGTCTCCACAACCATTTCCTCCGCCATAGCCTAATCTTTTTTATTTTTCTCCCTTTTGCTGCAAATCAGAGCACAGACTGCAAGTTTCTGCACTGCAGTCTATATTTTAATAACAATTCCAGTCTCGCGCGAGAACTCCAGTCTGACACACGTGTGATCTCGCATTGTTTCCTTCTCACTTCTCGCGTGTGCTTTGTTGTGAAAAGTAATTTGCGGACGGGACAGAGATGTCGGCGATTATTCCTCTTGTACAGTCATGCAGTGTGAACCCCCCTGTCGCCGATCCATCGTGCAGTGTGAACACAGCAGTGAGTGAATGCTGGCCCATATAGTCATGCAGTGTGAAAAGAGCAGTGATCCGACCAGTTGGAAAATCGTGCAGTCTGAACTCGGCATTAGTCACATGTAATTATGCATAATTTACTGTTAATACTATGATAAGTAGGGGATACCGGGGATGGTTGTAACACGGGTCAGTTGTAACAACTCCTATCTGTCCAATCAGGAACTAGTTACAAATCACCTGATTCACTTCGCACATGCTCAGTTTAGTCCTTATTCCGCATGTGAAAAAGTAGAGCTCTGTGGCAGACATAGCAGATGCTAGTGAGAAAAAAAAACATTTTTGAGCTAAGAAAGTTACTTTTTTTATTTTTGTTATGGGAATTTCTGCTTTGTAGTTAAACTCATCAAATGTAAATTATGTTTATTGTGTGTCTGTGTAGATATTTTTCATGCAAATTGTTAGTGCTAATGTTTTAGCTGTTAGCTGTAAGATGAGCTAGTTCATGGCTACATGACTCTGGGTTAGTTGTAACAACAAGACTCGGGGTTAGTTGTAACAACAAGACTCGGGGTTAGTTGTAACAATAATGAAATGTTACAACCTACCCCAAGAAAATTTTGTTGAATTTATTTATTTGAATTTCAGTATGCCTAGGTCTTGGAAGAGAAGGACAGACAGAGGGGTGTCTCTCTCATGATTTTGAAGAGAGCATCAGATGATGTAAAAGAAATGGGAAAGTCTATAAGATCTGTGGCAAAGTTGTATGGCATTTGCCATGTAACCTTGTACAGATTCTGTAGAAAGAGGAGGATGTCAGAAGAGAAGGGTTCAGCTGAACTTCCAAGAGTAGGCTACCACAGTGGAAAAAGGGTCTAACACAAAGATGGGGACTAACACCTTACACACACACACACACACACACACACACACACGTTCAAGTGGTCAATTTCAATATTTTACTATGGCCAATACTATGACTGACAGTAACAAACGTGCTTACACACAATGTTTGTGTTCAAGTTCAATTAATTACTATGACTGAGATGACTGACAGTTATATTGTCAGTCAGTGTTGAATAAAAAGCTTTCAAAATATTTTTTTTGTCACAATCCTTATTTCATTGTGTTACATATCACCCCGGTGGATATCATAATGTTACATCTCACCCCAGGGTATGTTACAACTAACCCAGACTATGGGGTGAATTGAAACATTTCACTCCTCGTGTTTAAAACTAAACCATGCATTTTCTGTTTGTGTTGAGAAAATAATAGCTATGTAATTTAATAGCAGACACTTGTAACTAGTTTAAATCACATTTTGAACACACTGGCTTAAAAGTACTCTAAGATATAGACAGAAAGGTAAAAAATGTTACAACCATCCCCGGTCTCCCCTACATAACATGCCTACACGTGGTTGCTTAATATTACTGAATTACTTCGTATTTAAATGTATAATTACAGTGTAACAAAGACACCCTAAAATAAATTGTAGACAAAACATCTTTACAAAGCCTGAAAGTGTTACCAAAAAACATATATTTATAGACATACTGTTTGCAACTAAATGTGCTGTGTGTTGACCAAATGATACGACTTTTAAGAGCCACGGATTCATTTTATTGCCGAGCTGGATGCAATTGGGCAATGCTGCAATGATCGTGGAAAGGATTAATAGGCTTTTTCACCTTTTTACTGGCTGCACACAGTTGCTCAAGTGCCTGCTTTCATTCAATTCATGACATGCAGCTGCAGCACCAAAGGTCTACCTGCCAGAGAGAGAGAGAAGTGCAGTGTTTTTTGTGAATGGTCAAATGGCTTGACAGGTATTGTTGTGTGTGATTGGAGCATTCAGTACAGCCTTGGGCTAAACTCGCCTCTAAACACACTGTAAACTGAAGAGGCCTTTGGACCTCACACAGGACACACATGGACATGTGATTCACACACTTGTTCTGTCAAACACAAACGAAACTTTTGAAGACAAGCTCCACACTTGCAGACACTTTTTAGCCCTGACCCTCAGAGGCCGAGTCCCCACCAGATGGAGAGCCGTCCACCTCAACCACTGATGACCATGAACTTTGAACTGCAACAGGCTGACCACTCACACTGATCCTCTGACAGATACCCACACAAAATACACATCGCACACAGTTCATACTACTGTATATCCTGGCTATTCCTCTGGCTAGGGTCTGCCAATGGATCATAGACGAAGGATTCTTGCTCCCACTTACCCATTGAAGCAGGTGTGAATAATTACTCCAAAACATCCCAGAGAGACACTTAGAAAGGCCAGACAAACAGGATGACACTTACCAAATCAGTTTGAAAGGCCCAAAACAAAAAAATACTTCCTGTTTGCAAAGGAAGCAAGCAAAAAGGGCTAAAAGTCTAAGAGTACCTTTGCATGTGAGCTCGTGCATTTGACATGCACTAATGCGACAGCAGAAAGCTGGCACAGGGAAACCAGCACACAAAAGATCAGAGGCACCACACTGGGCGACCTGCTCTGCTCTTTTACAGTCCCAGAGAAAAGTGCAAAATACTTTACAAGAGGCACAGATGGACAGAGGCACAGATGCCTGATCATGTAAAATACCATTTCATTAATAATAATAATAATAATGACGAATGATTTAATAAGTAAACAAACATTTTAAAAAATATATTAAGAAAATCTATATATTTTAAATATAAATAATAGATTAAAATTGAAATGATAAATATTGAAATTATAATTGAAAACATAATTAACACTTTATTAAACTATAGCCAATACCAAAGATGACAAAAAACATTTTGTAAGATTTTATAAAAAATAATTTTTATTAATTCTAGAATTTTAATTTTCTTATTCAGTTTTTATATATTTTTTAGTTAATAGGTTGTTTAGTGGACCTATACTTCTTTTTTTATGTTTTCAGTAGCAGTACATTTGTTGAGATTAATAAGTGTCAGCTGATCCCATCATTCATTGCTGGAAAAGACTGATCTTAATTTTTTTTTTTTTTTTAATCCGGCCTGGCCGTTGATAACAACCTTTATATTCTACATTCACACAATTGAGAAAGAGGGCAGAAAAAGGCAATGGTCATAGAAAAGAGGTAAGAAAAGAAATTGAAAGGTGAGGGGGTCTTTCAGAATGGGGGAAGGCCATATCTGAAAAGGTGGCTTTGGAAATTTAGGGGGGGGGGACAAAGTCACATCCATGCCGCACACGCATTCAGTTCTGCCCGTAAATACTGGGTCTGGACAAACCACCATATGCTAATCACCACAGCATTTAAACGTCAAAATCAGCATCCCTGTCCCTCTTTCTTCCAAACTCATTCTTCCTGCTCTTTCTTTCCTCTCTTTTACCCCCCGCCCACCTCACCCCTCGTTAATTACCGTATGTCTTTTGCTTTGATAGAGAGTCTCTTGCACGAATTAGTACAATATTCCAGTCCCCTTTAAAGCCCAACCCCCCAGCTCCCCCTTCTTCTTGGATTGGGCCACCTTGTGCACGTATTGGTACCGGGTTTTTCAGTAGAACACTTGTCAGTGACATGCATATGGAAATGTGAGTCTCCATTTTAGCTGCTAACTCTGCATCCCCTCTAAGGCCCCTTGCTGTGTGCCCCCCACTATCACAACTAGGGTATGCTGGGACCTCATGCTGGGGGCAACAAGGCGTTGTACCATTGAGGGATGGACAGGGGTCAGTGCAGGGGTACACTAACAGACAAGACACGCTTCTCTGGTCAAACACCAGCCCACCCCTATATTCTGGAGCTGGAACGGTTCGGCCCGACACTGACCAGCTGTCATATTTATAAAGCAGTTGTGGTTAAAGTATGCGGTAGAATTAAGGGTTAATATCTGGGAAACAGACATAAAATAAATGTAATGATTTATTAATCATTTTACATTTTAAACATTTAACAACTAACTCTTTCATGGATCAAACACAATTATTTCCAACAAATGTGTTGGGATCTTTTATGCAAGTGGCATAAAACTAAATAATTGTCCTGCTTGTGTCTTAAAGTGACAAAACATTACTTAAAAATCTTTCAAATGGGATAGGACGGGGGAATATGATGTCATGAGAAAAAAATCTCCTTTCATTGTATGGACTAGTACGACCTCACTGTAGTGAAAAAGCCTCTCAAGAACATAAGCCAATCAGAATAAGAATAAAAGAGAACACAGAACCTAATCCGCAGCCTGCTATCAAACAGGCCTCTTCTGCACAAGTGTGAGCGGTTGAGAAATGCTCTCTCCGGTCGTACGTGTGTGAAAGCGAAGGTGTTTGTGAGAGAAAGCGAAATGACAAGTGTGGGTGTGTGAGTGTGTGACTGGCATGCTCTTGACCTGCGGCTGTATGCTGCTAATCCTCTGATCAGGATGCCAGGAGGACTGCGGGGCCTCAGGCCTTGGGCCGGCCCCTGATAGACTGCCCCACTCACAATAACACACTGAGACCTCAGCCCATTTACATCCCACAGGCTGTCAGAACCGCTCACACGGTCCACACATTTTACCTCAGGACGGATGAAGCCCAAACAACTACTGGAGGAAAGTTACTTATTTCTGTAATATAATAAATTGTGTAGGACAAGTAGTGGGTTTACACTTAACAATGCAACTTTATGTAGCTTACTACGAGCACTCGGATGAAGTCAAGATGCGGACGTGACCACAACCCAAACTTTACAAATGTGAGCTGAATGCTTTACATCACACCATGTGTGATTTAGGCATAAATAGTCAAACTCATGTGTTATCAAATCAAATCACTTTATTGTCACTCAACCATATACACAAGTGCAACAGTATAGTGAAATTCTTAGGTGCAGTTCCGAGCAACATAGTAGTCATGACATGAACAACATTTAAAGCAACATCAGATTACACATCTGATGCGCCCACAATTACTCACAGCACAGTAAACTCTACAACAATAAATAATTTACACAATGTGAGTGTAGTTCTCACAGCTTTAACCAATATACACATACTTACAATATACATATACTTTAAACAATATACACTAAACATACATTAAACAATATACATTACGCTATAATAATAATAATAATATACAATGTACAGTATACAATATTATTCACAATAGAAATCCAATGTACAATAGATGCTATATGATAAATAAATGTGTATATAATGTGTGTGTATCTACAGTGGGTTGTGCTGAGTGATATTCTGTCCAGTGTGTGTTATGATCCTGATGGATCAAGAGTTAAGGAGTCTAATTGCTTGTGGGAAGAAGCTGTTCTGGAGTCGGCTGGTGCGTGTTCTGATGCTGCGGTACCGTCTGCCTGATGGCAGCAGTGAGAGCAGCCCATGGCTCGGGTGGCTAGAGTCTCTGATGATCCTCTGAGCTCTCTTCACACACCGTTTGTTAAAACAAACGGCAACAAAAACACAAGGAACAAACAATTTCACTCTACTAAAAACAATTTAGATTAGTTCCATATAGTACAAAAACATTATTGAGATAACTACCCTACTACAGCTTAAGAATGGGAGGAAAGACAGAAAAGATTTTAAAAAATACATTATGATTAAGGAAAAATTGCAGAGAATAAAACCAAGTCACCAAGACCAAGTGAAGGTATATTTTTGGATGCCTTAGGATGATTGCTTGAATGCCGTTACTGGCATAAATGGGTAAAACTGGTTGTCTTTACTGAACAGCATAGCCATGATGAGTAACCTGTAAAAACCAACATGAAAGTGCTAAGACATTGATATACTGGTCAATGAAACCTTATCAAGTCAAGGCCATTTTTTGACAGTCAGCATAAAGTAACCAATCGTCCGAGAGTGTAGAGAAAGCAAGCCAGTGTGTGTTTAGGCGTAGAAGGGGGTGGGGGTGAGGAATCTCAGACTGCCAGGCAAATACTTACCATTTGTCTGTGTAAGAGTGTCTGCAGGCCCCCAAATCCCCACGTTTTGTACGAACAAATTGGCAGAACGCGGGGTCTTGTTTGCCCAGCCTCTTTGGACGGCTTTGGGAAGTGGGTAGGCTGATGAGAGGTGGGTGGGAGAAATCCCCATCAAAGAGTGCCGTTGCTGGGAACAGAAGAACTAGATGCCATGGTCTGACAATTGGCCTACGTCAGAAAGAGTGAAGTCTAAAGTAACCAGTGGGGGACTCATCTGCATGATCTGACCCGAATACAACTGAAAAAAGGGAAACCAGTCAAGAAACACTATCAGATTACACAACAGGAGGAGGCAGCGAGAATGAAAAGGAACATTATATTATCATTAAAACTTAAAAATTAATTACATAATTTTTCATACCCCATCAAATTGTGACTGTAAAGTGACTGTAGGGCCCTTTGATACAAAAGAGTTCTATTTCAAATAAATGTTGTTCTTTTGAAACTTCTATTCAACATATAATCCTGAAAAAAAAGAAATGAGCTCCTAAAGGACTGGAATATTGATGCTGAAAATTCAGCTTTGCCAAAAAATAATTTATATTTATATAAAATTATATTACTATAAAATATAAGTGAGACCTTTTTGAAAAAAATATCAGTAACACTTACAGCCTTTATATATAATGTATAATAAAAATGTATGCATTAATTATGCCTTGTAATGCACCTTATAATGCATTGTATGGTCTCATGAATAATAACAGTTGTAATAGATTAGAATACTTATTTTACACCTTTACAAAGTATAATGCATTAAAACTCGACACAACCAATTTCAAAGAACCTACAATATTATAATGCATTATAACATTTGACATTATTAATACCATTATAATGAATACATAAAAGCCTTAAGATACCAAAATATCTTACCAACCCCAATTTTTTGAACAATAGAGAAGGATGTTAAAAATGTTACAGCTTTAGCGTATATACACCTATTTTTAAGTCATTACCAAATATAAGCAGTTATAATAGGATTGTGATTGTGTGCACTGCCTATAAAGTCATGCCTCAATAAGATGCGGGTGGATGCTCAGGAAATTCATCTGTGTGGGCAGGTCTCTTTGAGGTGTGTGTAGCCTTGCGTGATGCCATGTGATCAGTGCCTGTAGCTAGTCGTGTGACTAATCCTGTTAGTCTAAACACACCCGTTTCCTTTTTTCTCGCTGTCTTTCTGCCTCTCTTCAGTTTCCAGGGCACACTTCTCCCTCTACCACCTGATTTCCTCACCATAGACAATCACTTTACAAATTAACCATGAACATTTAAACAGCTGTATGTCAGATGAAGCAAATGTAATAATGTTTGGTTTCTTCTCTTTAGGGTAGGAGAGAATGGGTTAAGCTGTGACGCTTTTTGCATCCTACTCTAGGCAAAGAAAAATAAGACTATTATGGATTGTCAGCTATTAAATTAAGCACCAAAAATCAATGAACAAGAAATGTTCAAAACATTTTAAAAATCGTACTGATCTCAAACTTGTGAACAGTAGTGTATATTCACATTTGAATTGGAATTCTGCATCCTGTTTGTTAACTCAATTCAAATTCAGCATTGAAGTTTAATTTAAAATGCCTTCTCAACTCAATTCTGAATGGCACACAACCCTGTCATTCAGTTATAAGGCACTTTGGCAACTATTAAAGAAAACCTTTTGAGTTTGAAATAACTTGATTTTTAGTAAGTACTACACTACATTACTTTTATTTAGGGCTGAATAATAAATGACTAGTCACTGATATTATTATTATTTTTAATAATAATATATTATTAAATAATGATAAATTAATAATGATATTATTTTTCAGAAGATCATTTACTTCATTTTCCATTTCAACACCATTTCTAATACATTTAAAGAACACAATGAAATGTCAAGCTTTTATTAGTGCACTGAATTACGTTAATACTCTGAAATCTCAATTTCAGTGTTTTTTTTAAACTGATGAGCTTTCCTTTACATGGCAAGTTGAATTGAAAAGTTTTCACAATTGAAAAATCACAGAGCTGCATTTAGTTCACATTTACTTTTTCAAAGACAGAGAGTGCACTCTGCTGGATATTCACCAGAATACCATTTAACACTGTCAGGCAGATACATGTTTGATTAGTAATGTCTCAATTCTTTCACAGTCTTGTTTCGCAAATCACTACAAATCACAGCAATAAACAGCCTACTAATTTTTCATTTATGCAGTCTGATACAGATTCTATATGAGTGATGAGTTCTATGTAGTGAACATGAAGATACTGATGTACTGGTGTACTTTTACTTCCCGCTGAGCTTTAGGACGTCTTTCACCATAGCACCAATCCCATCAAAAATGAAGTGCAACTTTGTTTCACACATGAATGCAGGTGTAGTCACCACCTTATTCTTCTGGTCCACATGCGATTCGTAAGAATGGAAGGTCAAGGTTAATTCAGAAAAAACAAAGCTTTCATTACATTAATGAGATGTAAATTAATAAGAAAAGTCAAAATTATGACATTAAAATGTTCTACTTTTGTTCTACTAGAGAAGAGAAGAGAAGAGTAGAGAAGAGAAGAGAAGAGAAGAGAAGAGAAGAGAAGAGAAGAGAAGAGAAGAGAAGAGAAGAGAAGAGAAGAGAAGAGAAGAGAAGAGAAGAGAAGAGAAGAGAAGAGAAGAGCATAGCTCTGTACAGGTAGGATATGGTGACTTCTTTAACTGTATGTTTGGCTCCCAGTGCAGTGATGGCTTGTGTAGTACCAGCATATGGCCACTTCCCACCTTCCTCCTCCTCATGACCCACCGTCACATCCACACCAGGGAGAACCTTTGCAACCAACACTGGAGATATACAGCACAACCTGGTGACCAGAAGACAAGGAGTCAGTGATTTATAAAGTCTGATTTGATTGACAAATATAATCTTTTTATTTCAAATCACTTCATAACTCTTAGGCCCTGTCCCAAATGGAACCCTAAGATCTTTCAGTCTTCCTCCAATCCATACTTAACGTGACATTATTCCACTTTGACTGTCGGACAGAAGTTTGCTGTAGAGCTCATGTCAACAAAAACGTGCAACAAGGGCACGTATCAGCTGCAAAGGGGGCACTCACAAGCACCCTTCTGAAAACCAAAATGAAAAATGGGACACCCTACAGTCTTGTGGACAAATAAGTACATGCACTGGCCATTGTAAGACCAGAAGTGCACAAAGTGTGCCATTTGGGACAGGGCCTTACTTCAGAGCACTTGAAGTTACTGACTTAAAATGCATTCCTTATGTTGTTACATTTTAATAATCTTGCCAGGCAATGTAATCTGGTTGTTTTGTTTTTTTTACCTATAAGGTTATAAATCAAAATTTAAACCGTGCAGATGCACTTTAAAAAAATGTTAGGCCTTGTTATGATCCAGACCTCAGGAACATACATTTTATTTAAATGACTTTAAATGACTGCAATACCTACATTACAAGATATTTCTGTATAACAATAAATTGAGCACATAAAGACTATCACCCTTATTTTTAATGTAAAGATAAAAGCAGACAGCCATTTGTAAATTGAACGTTTCTGGCCATTGGTGACATCCGTTTTCAGTTATTATTAGCTGTACAAAACAAAACACTGGTTTGTAGCGTGAATAGTTTTACCATTTACAGCACTTTGTTATTCTTCTAGTTATTCATCTATAGTGGCTAATGAATCTGAAGTCTCACATTCAGAGGAAATAGCTTACTTCTACGTTGTAAAATAAGGTGTACACTCACCTAAAGGATTATTAGGAACACCATACTAATACTGTGTTTGACCCCCTTTCGCCTTCAGAACTACCTTAATTATATGTGGCATTGATTCAACAAGGTGCTAAAAGCATAGAAATGTTGGCCCATATTGATAGGATAGCATCTTGCAGTTGATGGAGATTTGTGGGATGCACATCCAGGGCATGAAGCTCCCGTTCCACCACATCCCAAAGATGCTCTATTGGGTTGAGATCTGGTGACTGTGGGGGCCATTTTAGTACAGTGAACTCATTGTCATGTTCAAGAAACCAATTTGAAATGATTCAAGCTTTGTGACATGGTGTATTATCCTGCTAGAAGTAGCCATCAGAGGATGGGTACATGGTGGTCATAAAGGGATGGACATGGTCAGAAACAATGCTCAGGTAGGCCGTGGCATTTAAACGATGCCCAATTGGCACTAAGGGGCCTAAAGTGTGCCAAGAAAACATCCCCCACACCATTACATCACCGCCACCAGCCTGCACAGTGGCAACAAGGCATGATGGATCCATGTTCTCATTCTGTTTACGCCAAATTCTGACTCTACCAACAGAAATCGAGACTCATCAGAACAGGCAACATCTTCAACTGTCCAATTTTGGTGAGCTTGTGCAAATTGTAGATGAGTGGTACCCGGTGGGGTCTTCTGCTGTTGTAGAAGGTTGTGCCTCAAGGTTGTGCGTGTTGTGGCTTCACAAATGCTTTACTGCATACCTCGGTTGTAACGAGTGGTTATTTCAGTCAAAGTTGCTCTTCTATCAGCTTGAATCAGTCGGCCCATTCTCTTCTGACCTCTAGCATCAACAAGGCATTTTCGCCCACAGGACTGCCGCATACTGGATGTTTTTCCCTTTTCACACCATTCTTTGTAAACCCTAGAAATGGTTGTGGGTGAAAATCCCAGTAACTGAGCAGATTGTGAAATACTCAAACCGGCCGTCTGGCACCAACAACCATGCCACGCTCAAAATTGCTTAAATCACCATTCTTTCCCATTCTGACATTCAGTTTGGAGTTCAGGAGATTGTCTTGACCAGGATCACACCCCTAAATGCATTGAAGCAACTGCCATGTGATTGGATGATTAGATAATTGCATTAATGAGAAATTGAACAGGTGTTCCTAATAATCCTTTAGGTGAGTGTATATAGGTAGTAATTTATAACCACTAACCCAATTGGCTTTCTTGCTTTATGGAAGTCTTTTAAAACACGCTCCACTTCCTTATTCACTTTACAGTCCTTCCCATCAACAGCAAATGTTGACCTGATGATGGTAAAGATGCAGAAGATAATATACAGAGAGATGAGGACTACAACAGAAATGTCAGTGGTTAATTAAAATATATCTAAATGCAAACAATGCTTATCAAAAAGTTTAGCATTGGTTTTATCTTTAATATTTTCTTTAAAAGACCAGTAAAGTCTATCACATTTATTCAGCACTTACAGGTTTTTAGCTGCACCGAAACCACCAGGGAAGATGACTGCATCATGATTAATTGCACTCAGTTTTGCCAGGTCAGTGATGTTGCCCCTTGCTATACGCGCTGATTCTGATAAGACGTTCCTATATAAAAAGAAAAGTTGGATTAATAATATGTTGTTTATGACATTTCATACCACTTGAACTCAAAGTAACAAAACACAAAAGTGTCCAGTTTTGTTAAGGTATATAATGGACTGTTTTGACAGTGCAATCATTACACAGAATTTCTTAAAGGGCACTTCACCTTGACTCTTTCTCCACAGGCTGACCTTTGCCATGGTCGATCACATGCATCTGAGACACATCGGGAGCAAACATCTGAACCTCTGCACCTCCCCGACTTAGATGCACAAGGATTCTACATACACAAAAATACGGCATAAACATTCATGCAAAAGAAAGTAGTTCAATCAATAGCTCTGATGCAGAAAGACATATTTAAGTTTCATTGAGAAAAAAGAAATCTGAAACAGGACATTAATTGTGACATATTTACTGTAGTAGAGAAGTCCTAAAGGAGGTGTGTCCAATCCTACTCCTGTTCCTGCAGAGTTTAGCTCCTCCAACCCACATTAAACACAACAGAACCAGCTAATTAAGGTTTTACTAGGCATACTAGAAACTTCCAGGTTTGTTGAGGGCTAAACTCTGCAGGACTGACAGTGGCCATTCACTACCAAGTTTGGACACCCCTGTCCTAAAGTCAAACTTAGCATGAAACCCTTATAGAACTAGAGATTTCTGTGAATCCGTAACTCAAGAAAGAAAAATAGTATAGAGACATACAAATATGTAAATTACTCACGCTGATGCCTCATGGATTTCAGTGCCATCATAAACACCACATCCAGACAACACCTAATGAATAAAAGTTAGAACTCAGAACTCTTGTCGGCATGTGTTTTGGGACGAGCTGAAGAGCAGTCAACAAAAACACATTAAACGCCTTCCGGTGTCCTGACATTTCATCCTACCCGTCAGATTGTCCTACCAGGGCTTACTGCGCATGCCCACATCAATATTTTTTATTTTTATTTTTTATATTTACATTTTGGGTAGGTTTAGGGGTAGGTATGTATGTAGGTATGGATATTAATGAATATTAATAAAGCAAATCGCATTAATATGATTCTGGTAGCACAATCTGATAGTTAGCATTTTACATCCATATTTAATATTTGTTTATTTAAAATATTTACATAGTTTTAAGGGTAGGTTCAGGGAAGGGGTAGGTATGGATATTAATAAAGCCTCAAATCAGATGAATATGATGCTGGTAGCACAATCTGACAGGCAGCATTTTTTGCTGTCGAATTGTGCTACCTACTGTTTTAATGGGAGAGGTAGCAAAATCTGACAAGGTAGGACAAATCGACAGAACACCGGATTACATCAATTGATAGGTCAACGCTCATCCGGGTTAATGACACCGACGGCTAGCTGTTCTTTCATGTCACCGCGGACTCTAATCGTTCGCTTTTATTCGAACGCCACTGGCGCCATCTTGCGTCTGGTTTATCGATTAATGAAGGTTAAATGAGAACTTTAATATTCCTGTTGTATTGTTGCTGTGTTCGCCATCCTTTATTCTGAGATAATGCCCGCCTGACAATGACTATTTTCTTGTAACATTAGCCTAACGTACATGTATTGTAAAAGCGTCACTGATTTCTACTGTTTTATGCAAATTACCAGACTTGCACACGTGACGAGACGTCTCTACAAACACTGAAATAACTACTTTCAGAACATGTTCATGAAATCTATTAGTTTCAAACAATACACAGGCTACTCTAATATGGGACACTGAAACGTGTAGCTATTTTGACATTATAGAGCGCCAACAACACTCTCGTGCAACACCAGTTTGGGTCTTCTACTACTACTACTTACAACAGCGACTTTTGCGCCACTGAAGTTTGAAGATGCATGAAACTGAGCAGCAGCCGCATATCTGAAGTGCGCCGTGCGGAACAGAGAGCGCAGAGCAAACATGGTGCGGAGTGAGGAGGACATGTCGCTGAAGAACCACCGCCTTCTTCGGACTTACTGACGGATGGGAAACATAGAAACATACCGCCACCTACAGTTTACTGTGCCAATCCACGGTCTAGGTCTTGCAAATGTGCTGCATCACAGAGTTTAATGAATAACAATAAAATGACAATATAACTACATTATATAAAATGCTAAATGTATGCTTATTTGTGAGTTTAAACTAGTTTTAAAGACTACCATAAGAACCACCATTTTTTAAAGTGCATTCTTAGCTATAAATCACACATAAAATATTACAAAATACCAAAAGTGCAATCTAAACATTTTGCCAAGTGACAATTTCCCTTTAAAGGTGTACTTCATTTCCATTTATCAAAGAACAGCATCATAACATCTTGAGTAAATGTTTGAAGTTATTACTATATGTGGTCCTTCTTATTATTAACTTAATATTGAATTTGGGATCACTTAATGAACAATTAGGAAACTGGATGCACACATCAATATAAGTGTAAAACAAACCGTGGAACAGTTTTCAAAAGACGTCCACAATTTCTACAAACACCATCTTAAAGGGATAGTTCATGCAAAAATGAAAATTATGTCATCATGCTCAAGTTGTTCCAACCCTGTATACATTTCTTTGTTCTTCTGAACACAAAGGAATATATTTGGAAGAATGTTTGTAACCTATGGTTGCTGAGATCTGTTTGGTTACAAACATTCTTCCAAATATCTTCCTTTGTGTTCAGCAGAACAAAGAAATGTATACAGGTTTGGAACAACTTGAGGGTAAGTAAATGATGACAGATATTTTCATTTTTGGGTGAACTATCCATTTAACTATTGTGTGGTAAACTGTCCGTACATGTACAAAATAAACTCCAATAACACCCCATTGCAACCCTTAGCAAAACATCTGGGATTGGTGTAGCAAAAATACAGGAAGCTCCTTAATTTCCTAACATACTCGTGTACCTCATCTCTGAGGGTTTCCTCCACTTGAGAGAAAAGACAGGAAAAAAAGAAAGAATATAACCATTGGTGTATTAGACTTCCCTGCAACACAAGTTTCATTTATACCAAAAAAAATTTAAAGGACAAAATTCAGCCGAGCTCCATTGAAGTAACCAATCTTCCCTCTAATTTATATCATGGTTAAATGTTCACTGATTTATTAAAAATTTAAATGTCCAGCTCTAACCCACTATAAACTACCTGTAACACGTGCCAGATTTAAACTTTCTGTAAATGCAGGATAGGCTATAAATAATACATAATTTTTTTAGAAAGTGGAAAATAAGACGAAATTGTAGCAATTTAAACTGCACAAAGCAACATTACTGTCACTGATCATTTAAAATGTATGCTGCAATGTTGTTATATAAACAAAATATCATTTATAAACACACTTTTTATGGTTTTGTCATCCAGAATGTGTTTCCATCTTCCAAATTTCTGCCTGATTTTGGTGAAGACACTCATGTCTGAGCTTCTTAGATCTTCTTCTGCCCTTTTTACTCCTTCAAGGGCATCATTGAACTGGCGAATTTTCTGCAGAGTGCAAGTGTCATCAGGTTATGAGATTAAAGAAAAAGGCCACATTACACATATGGGGTTCAGTTCAGATTTTTACCGTAATCAGATAATTGCTCCTCTCATCAGTAGAAACTCCATCTCCCAGTGCTCTAAGATTCTCAGTCGTCTTCTAATTTCAACTCAAGTTGTTTCTGCAACTGTGGCAGCGTTTTCTAAAGGTAAAGAAATGACATGGAAATGGAGACATTAGAATGCCAAAGACAATCTAAAATTCTATATCCTATTCTTATTTTAGTCTTACACTAAACTTAATCTGTTCTGTGCTATTGTCTATGCTGTATGCTATGTAACTCTTTGTCTGAGTGATTCATCATTTTTTTTCTATTTTATTTGCTCTATTGTTTGTAATTTGCCTGTTTTATTGTAATACTGACTGTTTACATGTTTTCAATAATTGCTTGATGACTTTAAGCTTACATTAGTTTAGTATTAGTCTAGTATTAGTACTCTTTGCTGTGGTAACACATTTGGTATAAATTCAGTGGTATCAAAAATTGCAACTTAATTTCCATGATATATAGCTATTGTGAAAAAACTACTCGTATAGGATTTTGGCCGTATTTCCCTATCCTAATAGTCGTAATTGCAATATTGATAAAAATAATCATGATTATGACTTCTGCCATAATCGAGCAGCCTTTCTCTATATACACACAGTAATATGTTCAACCAATTCTTTTGTGAGTCTTTCTGCAAGAAGGGGTATTGTAGCTTTTCCTTCCTCAAGAAGAGACCTGAATGGAAAAAAAAAAGAATTTAAATAATGAAGTTGAGGACTGCAGCATAACCACAGCATTTTGCCGCCGATCCCCTGGATCTCACAACTCCGAAAACGCCAGATAAAATGCTCAAATAGGCACTCTTTTTATAAATTAACCACAGATTTGAGCTTTAAACAACTATATTATCGCCTGAAAAAGTCTTTAAACTACGTTTTGTCGCACATTAATAGTAGTATTTTTTACAAAAAAACTCATATAGGCTCATATAGAGCAGAAGCCCCGCCCATGACGCGAATTCGCGTCTGGTGTGTAGTTGTCACACGCGTTTTTCACGCGCGATTCGCGCGAATTACACGCGCGAATGAAGCGAGTGAACTCAAAATGTTCAAGCGTCCACCTTCGCGCGATTAGTGCGAATTATTCGCGCGAATCGCGTCCGGTGTGAACGCCACATTAGAACTGTTTTCAAACAAATTTCAACATGAAAGTCGAGAAGCCCCTCAGGCCCCCCTGTACTCTTTGTACACACATGACTGTGTGGCAACCCACAGCTCCAACACCATCATCAAGTTTGCTGACGATACGACGGTGGTAGGTCTCATCACCGACAATGATGAAACGGCCTACAGAGAGGAGGTGCACACTCTGACACGGTGGTGTCAGGAGCACAACCTCTCCCTCAACGTCAGCAAGACCAAGGAGCTGGTGGTCGACTTCAGGAGGAATGAGAGAGAACACCGCCCCATCACCATCGATGGAGCACCGGTGGAGAGAGTCAGCAGCTTCAAGTTCCTCGGTGTCCACATCACAGAGGAACTCTCATGGTCCGTCCACACTGAGGCCGTTGTGAAGAAGGCTCATCAGCGCCTTTTCTTCCTGCGACGGCTGAGGAGGTTTGGAATGAACCGCCACATCCTCACACGTTTCTACACCTGCACCATAGAGAGTCTGCTGACTGGCTGCATCACCACCTGGTACGGCAACAGTACCGCCCGCAGCTGCAAGGCCCTGCAAAGGGTAGTGCGCACGGCCAGCTGCATCATCGGAGGTGAGCTTCCCTCCCTCCAGGACATTTACGCCAGGCGGTGTGTGAAGAGAGCTCAGAGGATCTTCAGAGACTCTAGCCACCCGAACCATGGGCTGCTCTCACTGTTGCCATCAGGCAGACGGTACCGCAGCATCAGAACACGCACCAGCCGACTCCAGAACAGCTTCTTCCCACAAGCAATCAGACTACTTAACTCCTGATCCATCAGGATCATAACACACACTGGACAGAATATCACTCCGCACAACCCACTGTAGATACACACACATTATATACACATTTATTTATCATACAGCATCTATTGCACTTTGGATTTCAATTTTTCAATCTGTGAATAATATTTATACTATACATTGTATATTATTATTACTATTATAGCGTAATGTATATTGTTTAGTGTATGTTTAGTGTATATTGTTTAAAGTATATGTATATTGTAAGTATGTGTATATTGTTTAAAGCTGTGAGAACTAAACTCACATTGTGTAAATTATTTATTGTTTATTGTAGTGTTTACTGTGCTGTGAGTAATTGTGGGCGCATCAGATGTGTAATCTGATGCTGCTTTAAATGTTGTACATGTCATGTCATGTCGTGACTGCTATGTTGCTCGGAACTGCACCTAAGAATTTCACCTACTGTTGCACTTGTGCATATGTAGAGTGACAAATAAAGTGATTTGATTTTGATTTGAGAAAAATAAACATAACTTTTCCATATTGCTAAATGACAATATAGAAAACAAAAAGCAGTTATAGCCTATACGCACTGGATTCATCATCACGCCTCAGCCGTGAGAGACGCTTCGAAGTGAATATTTACCGCTTTGTGGTGCAGTCAACGAACACACTTCTCGTTGTCGATGTCAGTCGACAAAAGTGTCTGAGAATGGAATGGAATTTCTCTCATCAACAAGCGGGAAATTGGATATTTAAAAAAACCCGGGCTGGAGTACGAAATGAGTGATGATGACGACATGTAGGTAGCGCCGAGTGTTATATGGCCAAGCAAACATGGTGAGAAATTTGTATGTGTTCGGATCAGGTTAAGAAACCTTTTTAGTGCATACTGTACTTCCTTTTATACTGCTCCCTTGTGGTAAAGTGAGCTTATGTAAACTTCAGGTTGCCGATAAGGATTGTATGATATAGAAAAAACCGAGGTAGAGTATAGTGCAAGTAATTTATTTTGTATGTCAAGAGTAAAAACATTTATGGCTTTAATAAGGAATTTGATGTATACATTTATTTTCGACTGGATAGTACACAGAACGTTATTATTATGCTGTTGTCTACTCCTAAGCAAAGTGTGGTGCAATACCAATCACCTATGAGAAAGAACTGGTATAATTGTCTCTTAAATGTTTTGTACTGTTTGTAGTTGTTGTTTAGTGTTGGTTGTTGTATGTCTCTAGCTCTAATGGACCTTGAGTCTGGAAATACAAGTTGAAAATGTAATTATGTGTTAAAATGCGAATATGATTCAAGTTTTTTATTGTAAGTAACAGTTTAAGAAGGAACAGGAACAGGAAGGAACCGTTAACAGTTTATAAAGAACACCCATCCATCGTCCAAACGATTGCCCTCTGTAGGGTCCTGGGGATACTGGGGCCTATTCCAGTGTTTTAGACCGCAGGCAGGAGAAAGACCCTGGACTTGTTAAAGGCCTGTCCATACCACAAGTCTATATTTCCAGATATAAATGTCTTGCATGAAAACACACCACAAATATCAAAGGAAAGTTCTAAATCAAACTAAATGTATCTTTTCTCTATAGGGACAAATGAGTCTTTCATTTACAATCATCATAGAACACAGTATCATGACTGCAGTAAATTATGTAAAATGATTCATGTTATTAATGTGGCTCCAGATTCATGTGAAACTACAACATATTCACAAACAGTATGAATTTTTCACAATAAGACCAGAAACATGCAATAAGAAAATTGCTAATAATCGATGTAACTTTCCACTATAATGGGGATTTTGAGGTGGAAGGCCGGGAAACACCCTGGACGAATGGCCAGTCCATCACAAGGCAAACACACACAAACACAGACATACACACATTTACACCTGCACTTATGGGCAATTTACTGTCTCCAGTTGACCTGATCTGCACTCCACACAGAAATGCCTCCTTGCTCAGCCAAGAGTCGAAACAAGAAGCTTCTTGCTGTGAGGTGACAGTGCTACCCATAATTATGCAGAATACACAAATTTGGACAGGACTTTGCCTGCACTCTTCAGGCGCTCCAATCGTTCTTTCAGATCATTCCTTTTATCCGCAACACCAGAATCTTCTCGGAGCAGCATTCCTGGATTGTTCCCTCCAATCATGGCAAGCATTGCATTCTGAATCTGAGAGATGTACTGGTCCAGCATGTGGTACTGGACTATCAGTGGAACTTGATTAGCCAGACGATTACAGGTGA
Source organism: Romanogobio albipinnatus (assembly GCA_023566225.1). Lineage (NCBI taxonomy): Eukaryota > Metazoa > Chordata > Actinopteri > Cypriniformes > Gobionidae > Romanogobio > Romanogobio albipinnatus. Next base: position 20,861,473 of record CM042243.1, on the reverse strand, counting down.
TCTACAAATACATACAAAATAAAAAATATAACTATAGCACAAATCAATATTTGTCACAAGAATTTGCCACACTTGTCCATGGTTATGTAAAAGATTAACTAAAATTCTTTATTCTTTTAAGATGATGTTTGTTCTGTTATATTTATCTTCTATACCACATTAATGTAAAGGATTAGTTAAACACTGCAAGCTGTGTAGTATGCTGTTTAGAAGAAAACTGACTAGTTAGCAAGGGAATGAGTGGTTGAAGTATTTATAATTTAGAAACAATCATTGTTTTTTGCAGTTCTGTTAGGTGCCGCAAGTATACAGAGTATACACTTCAGCCTTTAAAGAACACAAATTACTTAAGGTATACAAACCGTTAAATAGGAGGTGAGATGGTGTGCCATCTCACGTACATCTGCACTGGCAAACTGTAATGATAGTCCACAATCTTTTGATGATTTCAGTTTTACATTTTTTAACTGGTGACTGTAGAGACTGTCTTGGGCGTAGACAATCCTCTCCATCTTAAATTGAGACTGTATTTTCTCTTCAGCTCTCTGAAACTGCTCATTGCAAAAATCTTCAATTGGATCTTTAGCAGCCCTCAACAGGTGAGAGAAGGCGTTAAAATGAGAGTTAACAATACGGTCCACACAGGAGTGAACAATGTCTGTAAATAAAAGAGATGAGAAAGCAGAGGAGTTTATCAGAGGAGGTAAAAAAAAAGAAGAATAATTAAAAATAATTGCCATTGATTTTATGCATTTGTATGATTCAATCTTTTTGAACAAAAGTTGTTTCTTGTACAGCAGTAACAAATCACATGTATATTAAAAATTTTAATTGAGGGCATTGTAAACCGTCAAACATTATGGTGCCATTCACCTGTGACATCTTTGAGCAGCTTTAAAGCAGGTGCCTCCAGCTCCCCAATGTGTTTCTTGACAATGTTTTCAAAAGTTCTATAGTTCACAAATCCAGGAAGCTCCTTTCCTCTTCGAGTCCTAACATACTCTTGTACCTCATCTCTGAGGGTTTCCTCCGCTTGAGAGAAAAGACAGGAAAAAAGAAAGAATATAACCATTGGTGTATTAGACTTTCCTGCAACATGAGGTAAATCATGTTTGAGTATGTTTGCATTTATACCAAAAAAAATGGAAAGGACATAATTCTGAGAAAATTGTCTGTTATTGCCCTTTCTATAAAACCCATCAGTGTAAATACGTCACATAAAATCTCTCTTTACGCTGACGATATTTTAAAATTTTTCACACAGACATACACACATTTACACCTGCACTTATGGGCAATTTACTGTCTCCAGTGTATGTCTGTGTGTTCTTTCTGATATTCTACACCTGGAGATAACCCAGGACCCCTTGCTCTTTCTACATTTAGATGATTCTACACTCCAGCTAAATGCTCATCATACTGATGCCAAAAAATACTATTTTAAAGCTATGAACAGAATCATCTACTTCTACAACTGTCACTTGGCTTTCTTACTTCAGAGACACTGCATTGCTAAAAGGTACTACTGCTAAGCTCAACTGTGCACAGTGTTGTTGGGGGTAACACATTCCAAGTAACGCAAGTTATGCAATCGGATTACGTAACTAAAGTAAAGTAACACATTACTTTTAAATTTACAACAAAATATCAGTTACTTTTTTCAAATAAGTAAGTACTTATTTTCTCATTTATTGACTGACACCTCTCCTGTTCCCACGTTGAGAGAAATCAGGAGCAAGTGCAGAGGCGTTGTGTTTTTTTAGCACGGCTGAAAGATTTGTTTGATCTGCGCCCTCTACTGTACTGGCATGAATTTGCATTTCCTTTAACCTGTGGCTTATTCATTTCAGTTTTGTTGTGAAAAGGCCTTTACCTTGACCAAAAGTAGTACAAGCAAACCCAGCCCAGGTGAGTAAAGTAAAGTAACACATTACTTTCCATAAAAAGTAACTAAGTAATGCAGAAAAAAGTAAATTGGTTACTTTTTTAGGGAGTAATGCAATATTGTAACATTTCTTTTAAAAGTAACTTTCCCCAACACTGAATGTGCAAAGGAAAGGACCTTCAGAGCTGGGCAAAAATCGCTGAAATGATGTTGGATAAATTAAAGCCCTGATTTCCTAAGCATGCTTATTTGACTTCCCCAATTACATGTATTTTAATGTGGACAGTTCTCATGGAATCTGATTGTGTATACTTCATTGGAGTTTTGATTTACGTTCCTTATATGGTTAAATTTTGAAATAAAATATAGATTAAAAAATCTGAAAAAGTAGCTTAAAAAAGGGCTGAATTGCACAAAGCAACCATCAGTAATACTATTTCATCCTAGAAACAAAAGTTTGCATAAAATATCTCTACTTGTTGTTGCATCCCAAGATTTGCAGTACATCACAGGATGCAGGATCATTTTAAATCAGAGTTAATGCTATAATGTTAATGCAACAGTTCTATTATAAACACACTCTTAATGGATTTGGCATCCAGGACGAATTTCCAGTTTTCAAATTCCTCCCTGATTTTGGTGAAAACCCTTTTGTCTGAATTTTTCAGATCTTCTTCTGCCCTCTTTACTCCTTCAATGGCATCGTTGAGCTGGCGAATTTTCTGAAGAGCACAAAAATTTTATAAAATATTTAAAATTAAATCCATGTAAAAAAAAATAGCTGGGGTGGAACATATGCAATTAATATGTCCAGCTTAGGGTGAAGTCATAGAAAATTCATAGAAAACTCATAAGTCTAGCTGGATGGTGCCGGTGAGTGTACATTAATGGAAAATAATAAAGTGTAGGACGCTCTGTGGCATTCACCAGATGTGTCCAGACATTTTTTTTTACCGTAATCAAAAAATTGTTCTTCTCGTGTTCATCAGTAGGAACTCCATCTCCCAGTGCTCTAAGATCCTCAGTCGTCTTCTCTAATTTCAACTCAAGTTGTTTCTGCAACTGTGGCAGCGTTTTCTAAAAGGGAAAAAATAAGATGGAAATGGAGACATTAGAATACAAAAAAACTCTAGAATTCTGAAATTTGACTTTAATTTACTTCGGTTTTTGTTTTTATATATACTCTGTACTGTCAATGTTTCTGCTGTCTGTCATGTAACTTTGCATACGCACAGTAATGTGTTCGACCAATTCTTTCGTGAGTCTTTCCGCAAGAAGGGGTATTGTAGCTTTTCCTTCTTCAAGAAGAGACCTGAAGGGAAAGAATGACTTTCAATAGTAACAAGGAATTTAAGGGCAACTAGATCATTTGCATAATTCATGTATCAAGAAAAGGACCATTTTTAAAATGCCACTCAAAAATGTCTCTAGTACCTGTGACAGACTGCAGTGAAATGTGTGTCAAGTGCCCTAAACATTGTAAACTGCAAAACAAAAGTCCACCTCTGAGGATGTACCTCAACAATAGTGTGTTATTGTTGCTAAACAACAGCATTTTATTTTTAATAATAATAAAAGATACAAATAAAAAAATTGACTGGTATTAATTTCCACTGATTATAGGCTAATTTCAGACTGCATACAGAGAAGAGCTGAAAATGTGCTATAGGCTAACTTATAAAATAAAAAATGAGATGAGGCTTAGGCAAGTATGTTTATGGGAATTTTTTATAATTCTTCTAGAACAGTGGTTCCCAACCAAGTTCCTGGAGGACCCCCAACAGTGCACATATTGGATGTGTCCTTTGTCTGACACACCCACATCAGGTCTTGGAGTAGCTACTAATGAGCTGATTACCTGAATCAGATGTGTTTGATTGAGGAGAGGGTTGGGGGTCCTCCAGGAACGTAGTTGGGAACCACTGTTCTAGAAAAAGCGCATTTGTGAGGTCAGGTACTGATGTTGGACGAGAAGGCCTGGCTCGCACTCTCCTCTCTAATTCATCCCAAAGGTGTTCTATGGGGTTGAGGTCAGTCAAGTTCCTCCATACCAAACTCACTCATCCATGTCTTTATGGACCTTGCTTTGTGCACTGGTGTGTAGTCATGTTGGAAAAGGAAGGGACCATCCCCAAACTCTTCCCACAATGTTGGGAGCATGAAATTGTCCAAAATGTCTTAGTATGCTGAAGTATTAAGAGTTCCTTTCACTGGGACTAAGGGGCCAAGCTCAACTCCTGAAAAACAACCCCACACCATAGTCCCCCTCCACCAAACTTTACACTTGGCACAATGCAGTCAGTTAAGTACCGTTCTCCCGGCAACCGCCAAACCCAGACTCGTCCATTGAATTGCCAATCTGTGATTTTATTTGGCCTACCCCTTGCTGTTGTTCCCAATTGTTTCCACTTTGATATAATACCACTAACAGTTGACTGTGGAATATTTAGTAGTGAGGAAATTTCATGAATGGACTTATTGCATAGGTGGCAACCTATCACGGTACCACACTTGAATTCTCTGAGCTCCTGAGAGCGACCCATTCTTTCACAAATGTTTATAGAAGCATCTGCATGCCTAGGTGCTTGATTTTATACACCTTTGGCCATTGAAGTGATAGGAACACCTGAATTTAATGATTTAGAGGGGAGGTCACAATACTTTTGGCAATATAGTGTATCTCACAAACATCTTGCCTACATTTTTTCAGTCTACTGTTTTTCTTACATAGACATGAAATGGTTTGTGCTACCCATTCTGAGAGAACATTCTGCAAATTCTGATAACCAAATTATGTCTTGCCTGAAATGAGAATGTTCAGCGAAAAAACGCCTTTCTTTTTCCAGTGCTTTGACCAGATCAAGCTTCTCATTGATGTCTTGCTGGCCTCTGCACTTTACGATCATGTAGCCTTTATTCAGTTTTATCACTTCATTATTGACTGTTCTGATCACCGTATCCTCCATGCCTTTGTCCACTAAGTCTGGTTTAGTCAGAATACCTGAAAATACAAAGATGAAGATTTGTTTTATTTCTATTATTTCACAAAGCGAGATAAACTATAAAACAAGACTCTACTTCACATATTCAGTGAGTGGCTTATTTGAAATGCTACGTACCCAGGGTCCTTTGACCTGTTAAATCTACTTTAGATGCCATCTGCAGTGCCTCAGTCGTGGCGATGTCAATGTTTGCAGGCACCACAACCAAGCTGATGGTTTCTTGTCTTTTAATGAACTTTTCAATTAGATCTTTTATCTGTCATAGAAAACCAAAAATTACTGAATGCAGTACTGTAAGGATCATTGCTGCTAGAATATACTGTATTACTGAATTAATTTTAAACTAAAGATTTGTGAGTCTGTTTGGTACCTTTTTGATGTTTCCCTCATTTAAAAAAGCCTTGTTCCCTTCATCTTAGTGCCATGAGATTTTTTTTACTTTTGTTACATTCCCAAATCAATAAAAGTTGAGACATTTTGTAAGTAAAATGCAATAAAATACAGAACCTGTGATTTGTTCATTTTCTTTCAACTTTATTTAACTGACAAAAGTACAAAGAAAAGATTTCCAATGTTTTCATTAAACAACTTAATTGTATTTTGTAAATATAAAAATAAATTATATTTACAAAATGTAATAGAGTCCGAGGAGAAAGTGTCAATACTCTTTGGAGTGGAGTAGGTGATGGAGACCACTGGTGGAATTACCACTGTAATTGAACCTAGTTCTATTCCTATTACGATAGCCTGCATCATGTTTCCTGTATTTATATTTACCTAAGCATTTATATTTTTACTGAGGAACCATATTTATAGTATGTATGGCATAATTATTTGAGGAACTGTGTTTAAAGGAGCTGCTATCCAAAATGCATTTCTACACATTTCCATATGCAAATTGTGTCTTACTTGTTTCTCAATGTCTTTTGGCTGATTGCCAGTGGCAACTCTAGCAATGCCTGGCAGATCAATGAGAGTGAGATCAGGAACATCACTGGACTGGATCTCCAGAGTGATCATCTCATGACTGATCCCTTCTCCCTTTCCAGCCAATACTACCTGAGCTACAAAACAATACAATGTCACAATCATCCCACAGAAGACAAAACAGTTAATTCAACAAGTCTAAGTACCAAGCAGTCAATTTCTTAAACTGTTTCATAAAACACTTCAGTGTGGAATACAGACCATGTAAGACAGCGTCCTCTATTTCTGATGGGTCTTTTAGTTTCTTAGTTTGTTTGTCATATGACAGCAATCCATGCCACTGATGCCAGTTTTTGTCCTTTGAAAGTTTCTTCAGTTTCAATACCAGAGGACAGCGTGTCACAATACCTGTGTTGGAAATACCAGATGGTCAGCTTAAAGGTAGGGTGGGCAATTTTTAAAAACATTAGATCCCATCCTCCTTCAGAGCATCTCCAAAGCCACGCCTCCTTCAAAACACATGAAGCACACAGCCAGAATCTGCAAAGCTTCACAAGACGCTGTTAAATTACCTAATGTCTCAAAGCACATAACATTACAATAATAATGAACACAAACAATTTACAGAGCTCTTACATGTACCACCTGACTTCTGCATTCATTTTGGTGTTGATTGTGTTGACATAGAAACACATAAATCAGAGTCTAAGGACGTAAACAGAGTAGAACGTCACGGGTTGCCATCAGGTTGCCTCGTAATTATGGTTACAACATGGCGTGAAGGCAGCACAAGTTCGTTGTTTTGGTTCAGAATGAACTGTAAAAGTCGGCTGCAGTTTGTTTGTGGCGCTCTGTGACTGTCTACAACTCTGCATAGTCTTACAGAACTGACCGAATGTTTTGGTCCTGAGACTTCCACAGAAGATATATGTACATGTTTTAATATTTAGACTTCTATTATTCATTGCTAATAGGATGTGAAAAGAGTTTAAACCGGTATAACAAAAAGTGTTTATAAAAAAAACTGCCTACCCTACCTTTAACAACACATTATTCAGACTAATAAATAAGGAAAGAGCAAACAGGTGTTTTCAGTCCGCTCTGTAATGTATTGTGCTATTACCTATTCCCCTAGGCAGCGCCACTCCAGACAGGGCTTCCAACACAGAACTCTTTCCTGAGCTCTGGTCACCTATGACAGCAATAGCTGGCAGGTTCAGGTCCTTTTCCACACCCAATGACCTGAGAGTGTCCACTAGATCAATGCATGGGCGCACTTTCTCTTCATAGTGGTGGTTCAGACCACTACTCTTTCCCTTTGAAGAACTGCTTAGAGACATGTCTGAACTCTGTCTGCAAAATATGACAAAAGAGCCAGTTCTCAGTTAGATCAGTTGCATTGACCAATTGGCAACCAATCAGACAACTGACCTATCAGTTTTGAAACTTCAAGGAAAGTTCAACAAAGTCGACAAAAATAAACATAGACTAGTATTAAAACTTGATCGTCTTATTAAAACCATGACATTACAATTTCTGCACATTACAGCTCATACATTTAGGTTGCGCTAATTTATGATAACCATTTTGTAAGCTTTATGTTCTAATCACTGAACACATCAGGCACACTTTTGACAGAATTCTAATGTTCCTGCATTATTCAGCCTGAGGGTGGCAGACCGTGGCACTCTACTGATGATTGACAGACATTACACACGACAAACGTGTAGAATGCCGCCTATGAATGTAATATTTATTGCGTCCGCGTGTTGTTTTAGAATGTTGCAACTTAGGAATTCCAGTGAGGAAAAAAAAAGTAGTGTATATTCTCAGAACAAACATAACAAACACAACAGAACTATATAAAAGCTATTCACATGAGCACGTTTAAATTAAAAGGTTTATACTCTCATTAATTTGATACACTACTCCACATAGGAAGAACATCCATGCCAACTAGTTACTGACCTGATGCAGACACAGCTGAAGCGGACCAGTGAAAATAAGCGGGAGCCAGAAATCTGGTATATCTCCCAACGGCTGGAACGCGCTGCAGTTCCATTTTTCACCACAGATTTGCATCATGATTTGCTTTGCAAAATAGTGGGGCGCTGTAGAACTGGCTGCCTCACCCCCACATACTGTATATCATAAAGACATGCCTGCCAAATCCATGCGCTTTACGGCGTAAACTAGTTTAGAACATATTTTGCAGAATGCTGAACACATTTATAATTTATTATGAGTTCAGTGTATATAGAGGTTTATGTTTGAATTAGGCGCCCTACCCACATTGGAGTAAATTGATAAAAATTGTCTCATTTTACAGAAAACAATCTAAATTTGAACATAGTGGTGGAATATTGCATATATTCTATTGTATTTGTTCACAATTTTATGATAAATACTTATAAAAAGTCATATTTTGATATATTTGTAATTCATTTTGTATTTGAAAATCTGTAATTTTGAACCTGTTTAGTCTATGTCCCTTCAGAAAGTTCTTTTTCTAACTTCGCTCGGTGTTTCACTTAAGGGAATCGCTTTGGGCGTGACCAACTATGGAAGCTCCTATGACACCACGTCTGTCTTTGACAGACAGGTCGACCTGAGATCAGGCTCCGCCCCCACCTATAACACTCAGGTCGACCCCTATCGAAGTCATTCGCGCTTTTTTCCCGTGAGGGACTACAACAAGCTCTCTCAGCACGTCCGACCTCGTCGCTGATTTTCGCTAAACTGTTCAACAGGCGGACCGTCATTGGATTACGCCACCGAACGCGATATCAGTGGATTGGACTGTGTTGAGTGGCATCGCTAAACACTGAATAGTTTCCGCGTCAAGGCGAGCTATTCGGTTCGGACTATCACGTATTAAATTACGACAGTAGTATTTTAAGCGACGTCAAGTCATCTTAGGCTTTACGCGTTAAGGCGAGCCGTTGAAAGGGCTTATACCCTACGTGAAACATCAGACTAACGTGTTGTGACGAGTCGTTGAATCACTCTTCTCCAGCCATCATGTCGACGGTCATTACCCCCGCCAAAGGGAATGAGTCGAAAAGCAGGGAGGTGGCACCCCGCCCGTGTCCATCGTCATGTGGAGCAACCATCTCGGGCAGGGACCCCCATCCCATGTGCATCGTGTGTATGGGCACAAAGCACGCTCAAACGTCGCTTGCAGACCCACAAACATGCGTCCACTGTGCGTCAATGCCGGTGAAAATTCTGGAGAGAAGGCTGAGAGTGGCGGTGGCTAGCCAGCAAGACCCATGTCTGGCCGGAGCTGCCGCGAAACCTACGGCTACTGACCATCATATGCGAGCTACCACGAGCTGGGCCAAAATGATGGAAGCCGAATCCCCGGATATGCCTCCTCTGTTCGAGAACCTGCTCGCACACGAGGAGGAAGAGCTGGGTGACGAGGATGCAGAGGGCAATGCTAACTCTGACCTCCTCGACTTGGATATGGAGGACGAAGAGGAAGATGACAACTCTCCCTTCCCGGTCCAACAGTCTAGACCCCCGAGCACAACTGACACGGGCTCTCAGGCAGACAGTAACCTGCACGAGGTGTGCAAACGAGCCGCGGCTAAGCTGGGCCTAGCGTGGCCCGCGGCACAAGATGCAGAGGGAGCAGAGCGGGACCTTTACGACGGAAAAAGGCTGCCGCCTGCTCAACCCACAGCGAGACAACTCCTACCAGCCGTGCCGGTGTGCATGAAAGAGATGTCCCGCCATTGGGGTACCCCCTTTAAGAGCAAGCTCCTGACCAAGGGATGTTCTAAATTGGAGGTTCAAGGGATGGCAGAGCTGGGGCTGGCCGGACCCCCAGCGGTAGAGTCTTCAGTGGCCTATCACCTCCATCCGAGTCGACGCTCTATTTCTGCCTCCTCCCAGATTTCACTGCCAAGCAAGATGGAACGCCTAACCGCGTCCGTCTATCAGCGAATGTACAAATATGCGGCGCAGTCAGTGTGCTCACTTAACGCGGTGACTTTACTGTCAGCGTACCAGACAGAGATTTTGGAGGAGATGAGGCGACAGCTGGATACAGGAGTGCCGAACCCAGCACTCTGGGATGAGATCTGTGTAGTGAACAATCTAATTCTCCGCTCTTCCCGTGGTGCGGTTCAGGGTTGTGGCCGCGTGATGGGCCTAGCCGTATCAGGTGAGAGAGCGTTATGGCTAAACCTGTCAGGATTGAGCGACGCTCAGAAAGCGGAGGTGATGGACGCAGGGTTTGACCCAACTAAGGGCCTGTTCGGACCGGCTCTCGAGAAAATGAGAAAATGAGAGAAACCAGCACCCTTAGGAAACAAGAGGATGAAGCTTTTAGCCTCTGTTTACCACGCAAGCAAACACCGTGACTACCCTCTCAACCACCGCGGCAGGGCTTTTGTGCAGCCGCTGCAGCGAGAGGGAGACAGGCGGGGGCCAGGAATGTGAGACCTGCACCCAGTGGACAACAATCTGGCCATCGTCCGAGGTCAGATGGATCCGGACCATGGGGTAAGCATTCATTTGCGGCGGCTAGGAACCGCCCGCCCCACCCCGAAGAACGGAAGAAGAAGTGTGCGACCTAACACACGAATGTTCCCCTGCACTTCTCTCTCCGCCCACAAAGAGAAGGAAGGGGTCCAGCCCTGTTGTTCTAAGTTCAGTAAGGGCTCTAAGTTACCCAGTTCCAAAACAGGGGGAAAATGTTCAACAGTGTCACCAAGCACTCACACGGTGTGTTCAAACGCCCATCTTTTCAGGGGAAAACATAATAAAGCTTGCACTATCGCATCCAAGCCACGGGCCAAGGGCGATAAGCTCCCCAAATACAATAAATGCACTAATAAATGTTTCACTATCGCAGCCAGGCAGACAGCCGAGGGCGATAGGTTGCAAAAGAATTCAAAAATTGAACAGTGTTTCCCCAGTTTCAACGCTGAGGGGAGCGTACGCTTCTCCAGCGGGGGACAGCGCAGAGACGGTAATGACGTCATCAAAGCGCGCCCGCGAGGGAGAAGTATACAAAGGACCCCTAATGGCTCATATACTCAATTGGCGAGCATGAGCAGCTCATCCGTGGGTTATAAAGACAATTTTACGGGGATACAGACTTCAATTTGCCATGAAACCACCCAGATTCAATGGTATTATAGTCTCAGTGGCCGAGGGAGAATCAGCTTGCGTCCTGACGGCCGAGATAGACACTCTTTTAGTCAAATGAGCCATCAGAGTGGTACCAAAGGAAGCGACCTGTCAGGGGTTTTACTCCCGCTACTTTGTGATTCCAAAGAAGGGGAGCGCATCTCTGCGTCCAATCTTAGATCTCCGTGTGTTAAACAAACACCTACGGAAGTACTCATTCAAAATGTTGACACACAAAACACTTTGTTGATCCATCCGCCAGAACGATTGGTTTGTGACGATCGATCTGTCAGATGCATATTTTCACATAGACGTTTACCCGTCTCACAGAAAATATCTAAGGTTTGCATACCGAGGCACGGCTTACGAGTTTCAAACCATCCCATTTGGTCTGTCTTTAGCACCAAGAGTTTTCAGAAAATGTGTGGAAGCAGCACTATTTCCGTTGAGAAACAGAGGGATAAGAATATTGTCGTACATAGACGACTATCTGATATGCGCCTCGTCGAAAGAGCAAGCTATCAGAGACACACACAGGGTGTTAATTCATCTCGACAGCTTGGGATTCAGAATAAACATGAAAAAGAGCCGCTTAGAGCCAGCACAGGACACAGAATATCTGGGGCTCAGTATAAACTCCCTCTCTTATCGGGTCACTCTGACAGAGGGGAGGATCACGTCCTTCACTCAGTGTCTCTCCCGATTTCAGACGGGGAAAATTGTCCCGTTCAGGTTGTGCCTACAAATGCTGGGTTTAATGGCCTCAGTGATTTCGGTAGTACATCTGGGGCTACTCATAATGAGAGATTTTGAGCGCTGGATCACGCACCTGCGTCTATGTTCTCGGCTTTTCTGAGCTTCATCAAGGGCCAGCATGTTTTGGTGAAAACAGACAATTCTACAGTGGTCGCTTATATCAACCGACAGGGAGGCACATGCTCTCTTCAGCTGCACCAGTTAGCGAAAAAGCTGATTGTGTGGTGCAACACAAGGCTCTTATCCATCAGGGCAACCCATGTTCCAGGGATATTGAACAGGGGGGCAGATTTATTGTCCAGGGGAAATCCTCTATACGGGGAATGGAAGCTTCATCCTCAGGTGGTGAAGCAGATATGGCAGAAGTACGGTAAGGCTGTCGTAGATCTCTTCGCCTCGCAAGAAAACGCTCAATGTCCTCTGTATTTTTCTCTGGCAGACGGAAATGCACCACTGGGTGTGGATGCTTTAGCCCACCCATGGCCGAACGTCCTGCTGTATGCATTCCCTCCTCTGAGCCTGATTTCACCCACTCTGGCCAGGGTGAGGGAAATGGGATTATCACTGATACTGGTAGCTCCACGTTGGACATCCAGACATTGGGTAGCCGAGATAGTTCAACTACTGTCGGGTCAGCCATGGCCCCTCCCTCCCCGGAGGGACCTCCTGTCACAGGCAGGGGAGGAAATTTACCATCCTCACCCAGACAGGGTAGCTCTCTGGGCCTGGCCCGTGAGAGGTGGAATCTGAGTGCAGCAGGTCTGCCCCCATCAGTCATACACACTATACAGAGTTCCAGAGCCTCTTCCACTCGCTCTCTTTATAATAATAAGTGGCGAGTCTTTGAAGAATGGTGTGGAGGGAATCATATTGTCCCTTTTCAATGCTCAGTGAGGGACATATTATGTTTTCTCCAGGATCTGTTGGATAAAAGGAAGGCTTTCTCTACACTGAAGGTGTATTTAGCAGCCATTTCTGCTTGTCATGTTGGTTTTGGTGACAAGACGGTTGGTCAGCACCCTTTAATAAGTCGTTTTATGAAAGGGGCACGGCGTATAAGGCCAGTGGCCAGGCGGATGGGACCCATTGTGGGTCCGTAGTTGGTCACGCCCAAAGCGATTCCCTTAAGTGAAACACCTCACTCTGTTATCAAAGAACCCGGGATTACGTTAAGTAACCCATCGTTTCTGTTGATTCCACTAGGTGGCAGTAAACAGGGGGAAAATAATCTTCTTGATATCTCCTTCTAAAAAAAAAGTTAATGAGATTAATCTGTCAAAACTATCTAATAACTCCTACTCATCTACATTGATTGAAGCTATAGCTAGCCGCTGGAAACTCGAAAAGAAGGCCCCGCCTCATCAAATTTGTAAGGGAGATTTCAGGCTCTTTGTGTGTAAATGTATGTGTTTTTTTTACCAAAATGTTCTACTTCTGATGTAATTTCTAGCGAGATAGGCTATTACTAATGTAGTTAAATGTAGTTAAACGGCCTACAAATTTTTCTTTTCTAATCCACACGATTCTCTCTTTTTTTGTAATTATTATTTTTTTTTTTTTTACAATTTTTTTTTTTTAAATATATTTTATTTGTATTTTTTTTATCGTGTGTGTAATTGCATAATTATGTAAACTTGTTTTAGATTGTAATTTAAGGATTTTGTAAAGTCTCTCTCTCTCTCTCTCGCTCTCTCTCTCTCTCTCTCCATCTCTTCCGCGTGCAGGGAGGGGAATGTTGAAAGGAAAGAACAGGCTGATCGAGTTTAAGTGTGACGTATGGAGGATTACTGTAACAGATGTTATTTTAACATTCATAAAAGATGAATTACTGCCTGGCCATCTGAGATGTCGAAATGCAAAAAGGTTTAGAACATGATTATTCGCTATTACAGCACACATGTGCACCAGTTTTTTGTTTTTGTTTGTTTGGTAAACGCGTATTATTAGGCTAGGCCTACGTGTTTTCATCTTGAACACACGTAACACACCCTTCATCTTGAATAACATGACGACCAATTAGATTTGAGTGACGCGTTTTCTTTTTTTCATTTCTTGGCAGCTAATGTTAATGTGATAATGTGAGTTTGTATAGCCTACCCCTTTGTTCTTGTGGCATTGAATAAAGTTTTTTTTTTTTATTTTATTTTTTTATAGGAACGCTTTGAGCGTAAAGGGGAAAGTCCACTCCGTTCCAGAATAACAAATTTAGTTTTGAAATTAAGTTTTCTCATTAGAGAGAGAGAGAGAGAGAGAGAGAGAGAGAGAGAGAGAGAGAGAGAGAGAGAATATAGCCTAATATAATACGTTTATGTGAAAAGGAAGCAAGCAACTACTCACCGTTCACCAGCGGCGCCTCTGTGATGTGAGATGCGCTGTGAGATGCTGACCGTGTTTTAAATGCTTAACTTTCGCTTTCATTTCCTCTGAAACTGGAATTCTAGTGCGCACAATACAACTCTCTTTGTTTGTAAAAGAGTGGTTATTTTGCTTTCATTTCATGGTGCCGCAGGGCTGCTTCTTCAAATTGCTTGAGCGCAATACAATGAGCGCCCCTGCAGGTGATGTCGGAATTATTGTAATTAGCCTATTATCACAATATGTTGTAATTAGTTATCACACATGGACTAGGCTACATATGACACACAACACATTTTTAACAACTATATTGTTGTTGGTTTAACAAACCATAAAACCATGAAAATGGCAACTTTAGAAATCAGTCTGCATTTAAAGGGATAGTTCACCCAAAATAAAAATACTGTCATCATTTACTCACCCTCAAGTTGTTCCAAACCTATATGAGTTTCTTTGTTCTGCTGAACACAAAAGAAGATATTTTGAAGAATGTTTGTAACAATGCAGAAAGTGCAACCATTGACTACCATAGTATTTTTTTCCCTACTATGGTAGTCAATGGTTGCTCTATCTGCTTGGTTTCTGCTTGTGCGTGGCAGTCGTCCGTGAGGGGTTTTACTTTCAGTTTGAGTTTATTTTGGATTAAAGTTGTTGAACGTTCGTCGGTTCCCACCTCCTTCTTCCCTGAACATACAAACTCTGTTACAATATATTCCCTTAAATTGCCTGTTTTTGCTGTAAATGATCCTTTCCATTTATGATCTATGTGGTTACAGGATTGCTGAATAAAACATAATACCCCTTTACACATATTTTTTTAAAGGCCTTAAAGCATTTGAACCCTGTGAATTGTGAAGTTGTTGTCACATGCTCAGTTTGTTTTGGTTTTCACTTGTCACCTTGTCAGGGTTCACCGTCCCTTTGTTCTATTTTGCTGCCACAATCTGTTATCATGGACATTCACTAATGATCCCACCTTTCACATTTTGTTCATCATTAGTCTGTGTAGTTCCTGCTTGTTTTCAGTTCAGTGTCCGGTATTGTTTGTGTTTATGTTTACACGCTGTCTCGCATGTTGGCTTTGCATTCGATTAAACCTTATACAATTCCCTCATCTTCTTCCTCATTAAACCTGAGCATTACAGAAGTTAGGTCATTTAAGCAGTTCAGAAAGTATATGCCTATATAGAACAGTGTCAATCATGAAAAAAATAATAATAATAAATACATATATGAAATAATATAGGATCGCATTAAACAGACAACTATGAAAGATAAGATTTTTTATTAACCACATATAGTTCACAGATAAAGGAGAAACAATCAAATCTTATACTTGATGGAGCTTCAAGCATTGGCAGTAAACGCCAGGATTGTATAGAGATGTTCACATGCTTGAAGAAAGCTAGATTATTTGAGAAGAATATTAGAGGCAGGAATTTTGAGATCAGAGTGACAAGTTTGAAGAAAGTGGATATGACACTGCTCGAAAATTAGTCTGTGCAGTTTCTGTGTCTGTTTTAAGAGATTTCCACACAGTCTGTATAGACTAAGTCACTTGTGCAGCAGTTCCTCTTCTCTTTCTCTGTATATCACCTGCTAGTGGTCACAGCCAAACAGCTCCTGAGACACCTTGTGCGGTTCAGGCATAATGCTGGCCATCGTCATAACCTTGGGACTTGCATAAATGTAGTAATGGTTACCGATGACAACCGTCACACCCTTGGGTCCGCACATTGCAGCATCGATCCTTTTGAATTGTGTTATGCTTCATTCATTCGCTGGCACACGTGGGGTGGCTTTTAAGTCAACTTCATAGATTGTTTGACCTATAGTAGAAAAGACAACAAGCTTTCTGTCACTAGAGGACAAAAGCGTGTAGTAAGGTAGGCCTACTTTGAATATGAACAAGCATTCCAGTGATTATACCTTTGATGACATGAGCAATGTGTTTGTCTGCACACACAAAGGCAGCATCTACGGGACCCTCAATTCCCAGCACCTCCTTCAGGGTTTTGGGGTAACCCGCTAGGTGTGTGTGTGGCTCTCCAACTTTGTACACAAACACTTGATTATCCTGTGCATGGAATAAAATATTTGAGAAGACATTTTCACAATAGATTAAAAGACACCTACAGTGAGGAAAATAAGTATTTGAACACCCTGCTGTTTTGCAAGTTCTCCCACTTGGAAATCATGGAGGGGTCTGAAATTGTCATCGTAGGTGCATGTCCACTGTGAGAGACATAATCTAAAAAAAAAATCCAGAAATCACAATATATGATTTTTTTAACTATTTATTTGTATGATACAGCTGCAAATAAGTATTTGAACACCTGTCTCTCAGCCATAATTCTGACCCTCAAAGACCTGTTAGTCTGCCTTTAAAATGTCCACCTCCACTCATTTATTATCCTAAATTAGATGCACCTGTTTGAGGTCGTTAGCTGCATAAAGACACCTGTCCACCCCATACAATCAGTAAGAATCCAACTACTAACATGGCCAAGACCAAAGAGCTGTCCAAAGACACTAGAGAAAAAATTGTACACCTCCACAAGGCTGGAAAGGGCTACGGGGAAATTACCAAGCAGCGTGGTGAAAAAAGGTCCTCTGTTGGAGCAATCATTAGAAAATGGAAGAAGCTAAACATGACTGTCAATCTCCCTCGGACTGGGGCTCCATGCAAGATCTCACCTCGTGGGGTCTCAATGATCCTAAGAAAGGTGAGAAATCAGCCCAGAACTACACGGGAGGAGCTGGTCAATGACCTGAAAAGAGCTGGGACCACCGTTTCCAAGGTTACTGTTGGTAATACACTAAGACATCATGGTTTGAAATCATGCATGGCACAGAAGGTTCCCCTGCTTATACCAGCACATGTCAAGGCCCGTCTTAAGTTTGCCAATGACCATTTGGATGATCCAGAGGAGTCATGGGAGAAAGTCATGTGGTCAGATGAGACCAAAATAGAACTTTTTGGTTATAATTCCACTAAACGTGTTTGGAGGAAGAAGAATGATGACTACCATCCCAAGAACACCATCCCTACTGTGAAGCATGGGGGTGGTAGCATCATGCTTTGGGGGTGTTTTTCTGCACGTGGGAAAGGACGACTGCACTGTATTAAGGAGAGGATGACCGGGGCCATGTATTGCGAGATTTTGGGGAACAACCTCCTTCCCTCAGTTAGAGCATTGAAGATGGGTCGAGGCTGGGTCTTCCAACATGACAATGACCCGAAGCACACGGCCAGGATAACCAAGGAGTGGCTCTGTAAGAAGCATATCAAGGTTCTGGTGTGGCCTAGCCAGTCTCCAGACCTAAACCCAATAGAGAATCTTTGGAGGGAGCTCAAACTCAGCGACAGGCCAGAAACCTGACTGATCTAGAGAAGATCTGTGTGGAGGAGTGGGCCAAAATCCCTCCTGCAGTGTGTGCAAACCTGGTGAAAAACTACAGGAAAGGTTTGACCTCTGTAATTTCAAACAAAGGCTACTGTACCAAATATTAACATTATTTTTCTCAGGTGTTCAAATACTTATTTGCAGCAGTATCATACAAATAAATAGTTTAAAAAAAATTTTTTTTAGATTGTTTCTCACAGTGGACATGCACCTACGATGACAATTTCAGACCCCTCCATGATTTCTAAGTGGGAGAACTTGCAAAATAGCAGGGTGTTCAAATACTTATTTTCCTCACTGTATAATAAAGCCTAGTAAAACAACTTCTGCACAAAATAACCTTGATCATGTAGAGATGGCCTTGATAAGAGAAGACTGCATCCACTTCACTGTGTAACTCTTTAAAAGCACTCTCAATTGTGTCTGAATAAAACTTATCACCAGTAATGCAGAGGAAGTGGTGGCCTAAGGAAGAGTAACAGAGATTATTATTAGGTTTTTAGGGCCCAAGGTCCTGAAAGGACCTGAAGGCCCTATTGTTTTCCTTAGGATTCTTCTTCTTCTTCTTCTTCTTCTTCTTCTTCTTCTTCTTCTTCTTCTTCTTCTTCTTCTTCTTCTTCTTCTTCTTCTTCTTCTTCTTCTTCTTCTTCTTCTTCTTCTTCTCCTTATTTTCTGACATGGTTTTGGGTGCTTTTGGGGTCCTTAACATGCTAAAAAAAACTCTTTTGCACACTGGGCTGAATTCACTAAATTCACCTTACAGCACATGTGTAAACTCTCATAAAAGCTCACTGAGATGATACAGACAGAACAAGACATAATCAAGTTAACACGCAACTCTTCTGGCAGGATCGTTTTATTTAGCAAAATATCTGAACATTTACTGATGTGTCCAGGTCGCTCTCACTCACCATGTTTTGCTGTAGAACAGCAAATGCGAGTACATTTTCTTTCATCTTTGTGATATGAAGAGTGTGCAAAGTAACATATTTTAGCTACTGTGAAAGTGAAAAGCACATAAAAGGCACTATACCGGTATAAACATGAATATATATGTATTCAATATGTGTCACATGACTAAATTTACGTCATAATTTTCAAATACCTCCATTTTCAATGTTTCCACACTGCAATGCGAAAACCACATTTTCAAAATTATCCACTTTGGAGAGCGTATCAAAAGAAGCGTAGTCTTCTTGCTAAAAACTTTTACCTGCATTAATAAATAATAAATATCTTATGCCTTCTCTTTTTCTATTAATTTGAATAACAACATAAAGACATAGGTCCAGTTCATTTGCCGTGCACTGACAGCATAGTTTTATATAATGAGGTAAATAAAAAAAATAAAAAAAATATGAATGTGTTAATAAAAAATGTGTTTGCTTTGGCCCATCTTCGCTGCTTGCAGCTATATTTATTATTATTATGTGATTTTGCTTTTGCAAGTGATTTTACTTTTATGCAAACATTTAATAAACAAAAGGTTAATATTGTGTAACTTACAGTATGGTCAGTTACGTTGTCTGTTTTTGTTCTGCCTATGAAAAAAGTTCAAAACAAATTATGCAAACAACACATATCCGAGCAACTAATCGGTTGAATTAA
The DNA here is from genome assembly GCA_023566225.1 of Romanogobio albipinnatus. Taxonomy (NCBI): domain Eukaryota; kingdom Metazoa; phylum Chordata; class Actinopteri; order Cypriniformes; family Gobionidae; genus Romanogobio; species Romanogobio albipinnatus. The sequence continues at coordinate 20,842,391 of CM042243.1, read as the reverse complement.
TGATTCACTCATAAAGGCTTCGTTCCTCAATAAATAATATTGCTTCCCAATTCGCATCCATCCTAAATAGTAGCCTGTTCAAGATTGCTGATCTTGAATAGGCCAACTATTTATGGAGGATATTATGCCAAATGAGATGTCGGGTATGTGTTTTTGAAGGAATCGTTTGAATGAATGTTTCTTGACTTATAAGCTTAGACTAGTCACTTGCCGTCACCTACTGGTGTAAGGATGTAACCTGTCAATAAAAGTCAGTAAAATCCCCTGTCTGGACAAAATAACAATAGGAAACTCACCTCTGAAAGCATATACACTGCTATCGTCATCAGATGTAATAGCATCCAAATGCACACGACTGCACTGTTCTCTCTCAATGTGGTCATCAGTGTTCTTATCTCCTGAGGGAGACACCAATAGAGACACCCTATAAGACTCTAAGTTCTGCTTTTTTAATGCTAGAATGCTTCTCAAGCCTTAAAACTTTTCCACACTTGTTACACTTACCAAAATGTGAGCATCTCATGAAATAATCACGGCTTTCCTTTGGATATTTGCCATGGACTTCTCCTGTAATGGGGTCAAACTTGGAGAACTGATGTCCATGGAAGCAGTAATAATGATCCATGTAACGGAAGGCTCCTGTGCAGTTGGGCATGCTCTTGAATTCCTTTTCATCAACCTTCTTTGTCTTCATATTGAAGTGGTAGATCTCGTCACCTTTGGTGGATTATGAAGAAATTTAAACCTACAAAATCTACTCAACATACTGTCCTTATATTTTAACACAGAAATGTCTATGATATTACAATACCTTTGAAAAAGACTACGGTGTCATCAGTACAGTCTGGCTTGGGACACTCCACTGCAGCATCCAAGTGGTCAGGAATTCCAGGGAAAACTTCAGAGATATCTTTGGGATAGCCCTTCTCCAGTTTGTGCTTGTAGTAGCTGAAGACCTTGGTGTCCTTTAATGGTGTTAAAGAAGACATTAGATTACTTTTCTGGTGTTGCTGAGATACATAAAGCAAACGTTACAGTGGTTTCGACAAATAAATTGCACTTAAGGCCATGTTAAATGTACCAGGAAGAAGAACTGGTGGTCATGGTGGTCTGGGCTATCTTCAGAGTGCATACGGAATGCAGCATCCACATGTCCCAGGTGATGATGGTCGTCAAGCTCAGGGAAAGTTTTATTAGACAGCTCAGCCTCGCCATGGAAGCCCTTGAACAGGTGGTCACCTTTGGTCAAAAGTCAAAGAGAAATGTCAGTTAAAGGGCCACTCATTATGTAAAAGATGATGATGCAATCCCACATCCACTCTAAAGAACATGAACATTTTTCATTATCACTACTTTTCATCATATTTTTCATCTCACACCCTTGAAGAAATAAGGAACTCCCTCCTCGTTCACAGCGACTGCATCAAACTCCATTCCTGCACAGCGGTCAAGCTTAGCACCATGGTGCAATTCATGCTTATGTCCTTCAGCATGAGGTTTGTCTGAACAAAAAAAAATACATATCATGAAATATGCGTCTTGATGAAATCAGGATGTGCTAATGTAGCACTTTCATCTACTGCCCAAGAGTAGTTCACTTTAAAATGAAAATTATGTTTTACTCACCCTCAAGCCATCCTAGGTGTATATGACTTTCTTCTTTCTGATGAACACAATGCTAAAAATCCTGGCTCTTCCAAGCTTTATAATGGGGCCAATTGAGTTTGAAGCTCAAAAAAGTGCATCCATCCATAAACGTACCCCATATATGGGGGGTAGTGTGGGGTGGGGGGGACGGCTTCAAAATCTTATTTGGGCTTCAAACTCAATGGACCCCGTCACTGCCATTATAAAGCTTGGAAGAGGATATTTATTAATATAACTCAGATTGTGTTCATCAGAAGGAAGGAAGGAAGTCATATACACCTAGGATGGCTTGAGGGTGAGTAAAGGGGTAATTTTCATTTTAAAGTGAACTACTCCTTTAAAGGAAAATTGTTTATCAAGACCCACCTTTTTCACTTTTTTTATCGTGACCCTCCTGATGATGCCTGAACACAAAGAAACAAATAGGTCTACGTTAAAATTAACCATTACAACACACTATAACAAGGACTCTGCTGTGGAATTCCCTTAGAACACACATGAACACATAAAATCCCAGCTTGTTTGTTATAGTTATTATTAAAGCCATATACTAAAGTAAAATTCTTTGATAATTTTAACCTTGTACATATACTGTGTTGACAGGTGTCTGTGTGTATACTCACGAGGGAGCTGCAAGGCTCAGTGAGAGAGCCAGGCACAGAGTAAGCGTTTGAACGAGCCTCATGGTCAGCAGGGTCCTATGGTGAGACAGAGCTCAGCTGGAAAAGATAAAGAGCAACCTGATGTCCCCAATTTATACACTCTACCAGGGACTGTCTTGCAAGCATGCTGGAGATGACACGTACGCCCCGTTTGCACAGAGTGTAGGAAGGGACATTCAGTTACCTGCCCACAAATAACAACACGTACAAATGCACGTTTGCACACTTGCCTGACTCTCCCATCCACAAGCGGTATAGGCGGTGGTACGGATAGTATGAGTTGTGCAATGCAAAGATCCATGCACAGTGAATTAGACTTGGCATGAATTAGTAAATTATTAGAGACCCTGTTGCAAGTCAGCAGGCGTGATAGTTCATACTTGCATTAGCATGCATTTTTAAACTTTCCTACTTAGGAATATAAGAGTAAGCTGTACTTTATGTTGTATATAGTATTGTATGCATTTTGTTTCCTTTTTTGACAAATTATTTGTCATTTTTTTCATTTGAGAATAGTTTGAAAAATTTGAAATGGGTTCCCGTCATAAGGCATGTCTACACAAGCTGCTTTTCATGTTTTGAATGGAGCCATGTGCATAACCCCAAATAAGGTTCAAATCTTGGTTCAATTGTAAAAACAAATCACATTTATGTATGTTCAACAGCTGAAGCATATAAGGTTGGTCACTGCAAAAAAAAAAAAAAAACTCACTGGAGTCACATTCAAAGGCCTTAAGTCATTAAACCAGTGCAAGTAGAAACTAGTATTGACAACCTTGAATATTTGCAGCTCAGCTAAACAGATTGAGATGTTTTAACCTGTAGAAAATTAATTAATGAAAAGTAATTGAAATGCAATGTGTGTTCAAATGCTTTTTCGCTCTGTGCTTGCACAGGATCGAATTTTCTAGAAAACCTAAATGCTGTTACCTTTTTCCCGTTTAACCAGGCAAATAACATAGATAATCAATACAAAGTGCTGACCTCTGCAGTTTAGTTTGATATGGTGATCATTAACAGAGATTGTTTTTCACTGTCAAAATACTCAAGACAGATATAAGACTGACCTGATGCATATTTTATATTGTTTAGTTGAGGGGTTTTCAAGCATTTTGAATGCCACCCAGACCCTCAAATATGCTGATATTTTTTGTGACTGACCCCTTTCTATAATATAAAGGCAGCTACAGTATATATGTTAATGTATTTATGCAATGAAAAACATACATGTTGTGTTAATTAAATGTGCAAGAGTGCAAGTAAACACTTTTTGTTGCACATATGAAAATATTGGGATCACATCCAAGCCTCTATACTTTTTTTTTGTTGCCTTTTTTTAATCCTTGGTCATTTTTATTACTTTTATGTATACTGTGTATAATTATTATTAATGCATAAATACACACATGTATATATTTAAGAAATATATACTATACATGAAAATATTTCTTATATATATAGGCCTATATGCATGTGTGTGTGTATTTATATTATACATAATAATTATACACAGTACACACACTTATATATTTATACACAGTACACACACATATATACATATGTATATATACAAAACCACACATCTTTCTGTGTGTGTGTGTGTGTGTGTGTGTGTGTGTGTGTGTGTGTGTGTGTGTGTGTGTGTGTGTGTGTGTGTGTGTGTGTGTACATAACCACCTGACAGTGTTGCAGCACTGTTGACCTTAATGCATTACATAAGTGTGACCTTAACATGGCACGTAGTCATGCTTCAAAAATTATTAAATTAGGATATCTCCAGTATAGAGAAATACTAGGCAAAACAATGCTAACAGACTGTTGCTTCCCCCTGCTGGACATAGACAGGTTCAACATCCTTGTCAATTGCACATAATATCTATTATTACAATGAATAAATGCAAATGAATGCCCTCAAAAGAGTCAGTTTGCATCAAACATGAATACGATATTTTCATCTTGAAACATTTTGTGCAGTGTGAAGTTCTCAATCAAGAAATCAAAATGCAAGTAATGTAAGTACAGAGCATTTTAATGCCCACTGCAAGCAGTTAAGTTACATGCAGGGTCAAAGTTTAAAAAAGCAAACCTAAGGGAGGTTGTGAAAAGAAGAAATTAAGCAGAAATATTGGATTAAAGGAGTCATAACGACATGTATGATTAAAACCAGCCCAATTAATCACATTAGCATAGCACCTCCACCTATGAGGACAAATGAGATCCTTCAAGAGACATGCATACACTCTCTCAAAAAAAAAAAAAAAAAAGAGTACATAATTGTACCCTTACAAGTGGCTGTCACTGGGGTAGTACCCTTAAGGGTACATTTCTGTACCTCTTATTCAGGGGAATGCAAGTTCGGTCCTACAGGGAGTGCAGAATTATTAGGCAAGTTGTATTTTTGAGGATTAATTTTACAACATTAATAATTAAACAACAACCATGTTGTCAATGAACACAAAAAACTCATTAATATCAAAGCTGAATATTTTTGGAAGTGGTTTTTAGTTTGAGCTATTTTAGGGGGATATCTGTGTGTGCAGGTGACTATTACTGTGCATAATTATTAGGCAACTTAACAAAAAACTAATTTATACCCATTTCAATTATTTATTTTTACCAGTGAAACCAATATAACATCTCAACATTCACAAATATACATTTCTGACATTCAAAAACCAAACAAAAACAAATCAGTGACCAATATAGGTCCTTTCTTTGCAAGGACACTCAAAAGCCTGCCATCCATGGATTCTGTCAGTGTTTTGATCTGTTCACCATCAACATTGCGTGCAGCAGCAACCACAGCCTCCCAGACACTGTTCAGAGAGGTGTACTGTTTTCCCTCCTTGTAAATCGCACATTTGATGATGGACCACAGGTTCTCAATGGGGTTCAGATCAGGTGAACAAGGAGGCCATATCATTAGATTTTGTTCTTTTATACCCTTTCTTGCCAGCCACGCTGTGGAGTACTTGGACGCGTGTGATGGAGCATTGTCCTGCATGAAAATCATGTTTTTCTTGAAGGATGCAGACTTCTTCCTGTACCACTGCTTGAAGAAGGTGTCTTCCAGAAACTTAGCCTGGGAAAACCCAGACAACTTCCGGCAAATTTAGTTTTGCTCTGCAAGTAGTCTGGCAAAGAGCCCATTCAAACCCATTTCTAAACCCCAGAAATCGAGGCACCAATCAGAAACGTTGGGGCGGGCTTTACACGATGACGACAGCGCAGCGACGTTGAAGCAGATTTGCCGCTGTGGAGCATCACTTGTTTGAATCAGCTATCACGTCTGTTTTAAGCGATTTAAACTTTTCCTTTTCGTTAAAACCCGAGCAAAGAACAACACTCGAAGCCTTCATATCTAAAAAAGATGTTATCGCTGTCTTACCGACTGGATTCGGCAAAAGTCTGATACCAGCTTGGCCCTTTGGTGGCTAAACGAATGGGTCTTAGCGAGAACCCTCTGGTAGTGTTAATGTTGCACAAAATATAGATTTGAGTCCTTTTCAGGCGAGAATGTAGTTGTTTAAAGCTCAAATCTGTGGTTTATTTATAAAGAGAGCACCTTTTTGAAAATTATATCTGCCGTTTTCGGAGTTGTGAGCTCCAGTGGACCAGCGGCGCTCAATCGCTCATTAACCCCACCGAGAGGCGCCTTTCCTCGGCCAGTCCTTCTGCCGTCTGCCACTGACTCTGATGTCTCTGTAGTGGTTAAACATCAGATATGATTCGTGTAGATCTAACGGATGATCTTTGCTCTCATTAATCTATAATTTGTTCCCTGACAGATCGTTTTGTCTGAGGGCAAAGTGAAGTTTCATAACTTTATATTTTTAAGCTATTAAACTTTACCGTTGTAGTCTCCTAGCGCTGACTTTGTTTGACTGAATTGCTTTATTTATTGTATAGCTTCTTATACCTTTTACTTATACTTTTATAATTGCTATTGATCACACATAAACTGACATTTAACAAAAAGAGACTGGGTTGTGTTTTATGTCATATTTAATTTATTACAGTGATAATCATAGCCTATATTATGCACACATTAATGTGTGTGTGTGTGTGTGTGTTTTTTTTTTTAAATGTAAACGAAAAGAGGCTGGGTTTTTTATATTTTGTTTTGTTATAAACATGCATTGAAGATAATATATATAATATGTTTCTTTTTTTTTAAATGAAAATTAAAAGAGGTAGTGGAGTTTTATCTTATATTTCGTTTTATTGTAGCCCTAAAATATACAAATATATACTGAGTGATACTGTCAAGAACGCTGCTTGTCCATTAGCAGAGTAGGCGGACTATTAACTAAATGGCGGCGGGGATTCCCCCGAGGGGAAGTGCTTAGGGAAGTTTGCAAGTGCGTGTCTAAAACTGGAGTGGAACGCAGCATACGATGTTTCTCCGTCGCTCTGCATACGTCATCTCCTTCGTCGCTCTGATTGGTTTTAGGTCTATCCAATTGCACCGAGAGGCATTTGAGCAACGCCCGTTGGTGACGCCCCTTTGGAAATGATTTGTCTATGAAGCTTTGCCAGACCATAACTCAGTTACTACTGAGAATGGTCTGGTTTTAACCAGGCTACCAGAAACTGGCAGTAGGACTGGGAGTTGAGCTTGACTCCATCCTCAACCCGAAAAGGCCCCACAAGCTCATCTTTGATGATGTGGTATAATTGTACCCTAAAGACCAATTATACTTTTCGGTCCCCAAGGAAAAAAATTGTACCTCCACTGTACCTTTTTTTTCTGAGCGGTATAGCTACGATATGTAGTTCTATCATGACAACTCTTGGAATATTTTTAGCATGAGAATGGATATGACAATGTTAATGTATTTGGTCTTGGCGGAATAGATCTGCTACTCTGCTGCTGAATTGCTACTGCTATTGATTATTGCTGTTGTTGTAGATTATTGCTGCTGCTGCTGCTGCTGCTGCAGAGAAAGGAACTTGCTACAGCCAATATATACGTCGATATGCTGCTGCGAGTAAGACATAGTGCTGCTGCACAAATAGCATATATCAATAACCCATATCTATACAGGTGGAGCTGGGGAAGATGGAGGTTTTAAGAGGAACTCTGAAGCACGTTGCAAACTGCTATAGTGAATGTAACCAGCCGTTTAAATGTGTTGAGAAACAAGCTCATTGGCTGCAGATGCAACATGGTCCAATCAGCTTGTGTCGAGTAGTTAATTATTATCAGCTTGCATTAGAACCATCAGCCTGCCCCATCTAGAGTTTCATGACAGAACTATGTGTTATTGACATAGGGCCTATTCAGAAAGTCAATTCCAGGATTTGACACATGCATGCAGACACTGTGCCCCTACAATTCAAGATGGCAGGGCAAAAATGCCTGTGTATGAGTTTTTATCTCATATTAAGCAATATCACACAAGTAACAAGCACAATATCACAAGTGCAAACATGATACTGATTTTATACAACTAAGTCATCAAATACTTATTTTTATCAAATGTTATATACATAATCTGCTTTTTTTTTTTTTTTTTTTTTTCAACGGAAATATTATATATAAAGCCAGAGCAGAACTGTTGATTGAATCATTGAATTACTAATTTAGACACTTGGTAGTATTTATTTAGAGTATCTATTTGTTTAAAAAATAATTTCATATTTTGGGGATAGTTTATCCAAAAATGAAAATTCTGCTTATTTACATTTACTCACCCACACGTTGTTTCAAACCTGTATGACTTTCTTTCTTTTGCGGAACATAAAAGAAGATATTTTTCAGAATGTTAATAACTAAAATGTTTTGGTCTGTAAATATATCTTTAAACCAATTCAGATGAAGCCTCTGAAAATAATCATGGCCATATAGCCTAAAAGTTTATGCATAAAACATTATATGAATCAAATAAAATATGTCTTTCTAAAGACATAGAAAGATTTTTCTAAAGACATAGATTTTTTTTAAACACATCTCTTTTCTGTGGCATACACATAAAACACTTTTTCTTTGAAATTATTGTTAGGCTGCATTAACTAGGTCAGCCGGAACCGAGAACACTTCCCATAACACCTGATGTACTCGTTACATCATCAGAAGAATGGCATCTACGCTAATGATAGTCTCTCTGTTTTATCCCGAGGTTTACTGCAGTCAGCCGGATCCGGGCCATATCCTGATCAGATGATGGACCTGCGCCCAGAGAAGACCAACACAGGACCCCGAAGTGTCCACAGAGACCGTGTCAATTAGTCTCCCCCTGCAACTGCCTCATCGACACGGCATCTTAATAAACCTGTCTCCAGTGTGATGAGTCCGATTGTTCGAATATTACAATTAAATAATACATAAATCGTTATGTCATCCGCAATAAACCCGTCTTCAGCGTGTTGACTCCGATTGTTCAAATATTACAATTAAATAATACTTAAATCGATATATGTCATCCACAATAAACCCGTCTCCAGTGTGTTGCCTCCGGTCCTTCGAATATTCCGATCTATTATGACCTCTGACCTGTAAAGCAGCCAGAATAATAATAATAATACGCTGTTTGTTAATTGGCCAGAGGAGAACTGGCACCCCGACTGAGCCTGGTTTCTCCCAAGGTTTATTTTTCTCCATTAGGTCACCTAATGGGGTTTTGGTTTCCTTGCCACTGTTGCCTCTGGCTTGGCTTGCTCAGTTGGGGACACTAAAATTTTTCTACTAAACATCGAAATAAATCTAATTAATAAACTAAATGAACCATATAATAATGAACCATATATTACTGATCTAATTATCGATCTAAAGCCCACACTGTCACCGTATAGAAATTTAAACTGATGACATCAAATGACTATACAGCTTAATAAAATTATGCTGCATTATTTTCCTGTTTAACACTGTAAAGCTGCTTTGGAACAATCAACATTGTTAAAAGCGCTATATAAATAAAGTTGACTTGACTTGACTAAAGCTACTTTTTGATGCTTTTCTCGTTTAACACAATAATGACTTATGAATTATTTTTGGGGAGTAATTTCTCAGCCGGATTTGATGTGTGATTAATTATATTAATTGATAGGCACATCATGTACTTAATTAGATTAAAAAATATAATCGCTTGACAGCCCTAATCACAACATAACAATAAAAACTCTGTCGGTTCAATTATGTATCATCCCCTGCAGCCTTGTACTTGCCTCAGCGTTCAATCACAGCATCCAGAAACTGTTAATACACAATCTGATATCTGGCATGTCTGGACTTTGTCTGCTCAAAGTTTACATAGCCTTGTGTTACACAGAACGGTCACAGATTTGATCATTTGTGAGCTGAACCATCTCTGCTCTGTTCTCTTAAGGAAATATAGGCTATCTGTTCTAGTTGCAATATTTGAGCAGAGCTCCAGGCAACAAATGCAAATGCAAAGTTATAGGCTTGTGTGGGAGGGAAAATTGATTCATGTTTGAGGAAAAAAAGCTGAATGCTTTGCTCAGACCCAGATGCAATCATTTCAACATCTCAGATCAATTTCAATCAATGTTTAGCCCCCTTAGTCTTGTCAATTAATTTAAGTGGAATCTGATGTAGCCTATATCTAGAAAATATAAAAATTATCATCAGAGTGAAGGATTATCATGATGACTGAAAACTGTGAACTGTGAAATGAAAGAGGAAGAAAACTTTAAGCACTGGTGCAGATGTGCACTGTAGTCAGGAAGCTGGCTGTGAAATTACTCCAAGCATTATTCTCTGAATTCCTGGTCTTGCATTGCATATGCAAAAATCACACCAGAGGATTTCCAGTGCATCCCAGAAACAGGAAAAGGGCTATTGTTGGATCTTAAATGTGCCAGGAAAGTAAAAACATCATTCAGTTTTTAAACCTTCTCAGCAGGTGACAGAGAGGCAAAAATGTCACAATATGTGTGAGTAATAGCTATCTGTCAGGATAAAATGATAACCTAATTACAACAAACATTTATGGGTCTTATTTCACCCCAAAACCAAAACAAAATAGGAAATGATCCCCCGGTTTCACAGACAAGGCTTAGGCTTAGTGCATGTTTGAAAATGCACGTTTGAGCTGTTTTAACTGAAAGCAACTTGCACTGATATATATCTTAAAACATGTCAGTGCCATTGTTTTGTCTCAAGATACCAGTAGTTTTTTTTCTAAGGCACGTTTATAAAAGCTACTTAAATGTCATAACTGAACTAAGGTGTAATCCTGGCTTAATCTAAAACAGGCCTATATTTTGCACCAAAAAATAAAAATAAACCTTTATGGGATTATTAGGACCTTTTTTTGGTATTATGGCATTTTCATGGCACGCCACAATACTGTGAAAGTGACACACGCACACGGTCTCATATATTTCTATATTTTTTCCCATTTGCTTATTATTAATATGTCCTGAAGCTTTACCATTTTGAATTACAGCTGCATTAAACTGCCATCTCACACTACTTGACATACGCGCCCCCTCGTGGACTACTACGATCGCGTCGGAAATCGGAATATATCAAGAAGACGTATGAAAACTTAGAGCTGCTACTGACTTCCATGGTGGGTGCTGTGCGCGAGATGCTCTATTTTTCCAGACACATTAAGTGATTTGCGTTCGTGCAAACCTACAGAAATTATCGACGGACACGACGCACAATAACACCACGCTTAATGTAACCAAACATTTAGCCTACATACACTGTACAAAAACCAACGCGTCGGAGTGCGTGGAGCGGCACTGTGGACACGCGTGGATCTGTTGCCATGCTGACGAAAAACGAGATTGTACTGTTGTATCTTGAAGGATTCAAAGGCTTCGGGTTTCTGCTGTCCAAGTGTAGTGTGCTGAGCGTCAGGTGGGCGTCCGAATGATGAAGAAGCGGCACCTGTAACCTGCGCGAGTCTCCAGTTCCAGTCAATTACACGGTAGGCGATTCAGAACGTTGGAAGCCGATTTTAAAGGCAAGGGTTCTAAATCTTTTTATTCCGACCCACTGGTTTCCTATGTTGACTTCCTGGGTCATTTATTTCAACATGGTGTAGCGTAATTGTGAATGGTAACTGAAAGGAGATAGTCAACTGTAGAGACCAACTAGGCATGTTGTTAATCAAGATGTATATCTTCGGGTAACTTGACGCTATGATAAAAGCTTATATAGCATACAATTATTAAATATTATTAGTGTCAAGTGTTACCGTGACCGTCTCTGTATTTGGGTCGTTGACATAAAATACCTGAACTTTTTTTAACAAAACGTAGGCTATTTTTGAACTTGCCTTGACCGGTAAAGTATAGCCTTACCATTGAACACAGTTCAAGCATTCAGATAACAAAACAAAAAAAAGTTTCACTTTTTTTTTTATATGCCAAGCATAAATGTTCCACGTTGTCTTATTCCTATTAATGGAATATATGTAATATTCCATGTAAAAACAGCATGGTAGTATTTAATAAGATTTGTAAGATGTATTGTTTATACTGTTTTACATGTACTGTGTCAATAGAACAGTGCAGTCACCTGTCAACTACCTATTTATTCTAACAGGAAAATATATGAAGCAAATGGTCATTTGTCACAACTGTAATTATAGACAGGTGAGAGAGATAAGTAATAGCTATCATGAGCCTTATGAGGAGTGTCCAGTTTGGCTGTCTTGGCAGTGCATCTTTGAAGTCAACATAAAATCAAAATATGGAATATTGAAGTATTTATTATAAATGATTTACCCATGCACATACTTTTTTATAATTCATGTGCCCTGATCATTTTAAAATAACTTTATCCTCCATCTTGCAACGACATCTCTTCTTAATGTGTTTACTGGCGCCTGGGTTTGACAACCTGTCACACACATGTGATCACAGCCATAGCAAACCACAACCATTCAATCAATTCCCAATGGACCAAATCAAGTCCCGCCCTACATTTTTTCTTGTGCAAGAAGCCGTTTCACCGCATACACATCCCAATAGGGAAGTAGAGACTATCGTAACTTCTGATTCATTCCTACTTTAAATACTTTATATGAGGTGGTAAATTGATCTATGAGTAAAATATGTTTTATGTCAGTCATCACTGAGCAGTAAAATCACAGTCATATTTGAAAATGATGGAAGTAAACATTTATATATTATTTAGAAGTCTATAAAGCCAGCAGATAAATTTAGGGCGATTTAATATTTAGACACCTACGTTACTCGCACATGCTGACAATGACATTATTAAAAAAAAATGCATAACGGTATATTACTTAGTTACTTTTTATTCATCTGACTCATTTATCCAAAGTAACCCACAGTACAGTAATTACAGGGAGAGCCCCCCTGGAGCAGTCTTGGGTTGGGCGCTTCCCTCGAGGGCGCAAAAGGTTAGAGGATTCATGGATCATCTGTAACAATTTGATCCTGCAACCTCTGGGCAGACAGCCTGTATCTTTAACCACTCCACTTCCCCACCCCCAACACATGTTGTTGTTCAGTTAGTTGTTGATTTAGACATTGTGTAAAAAAAATACACTGTCAGCACTGTATTTGTTGTAATGAGGTTGCTGGCTGTTCTGTGAATACGTCTGTTTTGTTTTATGGCTTCAAATAAATTGCAGACATGTGAGGTGTATTTAGGGCAACAATCTGGATCCTATCCATGAGTTCTCACTCTCTTAAGAGAACGTGTATTGACAAAGTAAGAGAACCATTATATGACATCATGCATCTGTGCTTAAACTTTGACCCCAAACCCTAACTCCTCCCTAATTCATGCTCTCTCTCTCTCTCTCTCTCTCTCTCTCTCTCTCTCTCTCTCTCTCTCTCTCTCTCTCTCTCTCTCTCTCTCTCTCTCTCTCTCTCTCTCTCTCTCTCTCTCTCTCTCTCTCTCTCTCTCTCTCTCTTTCTCTCTTTCTTGCAGTCAGCTATTTCACTTCATGCCCTGACATGTTGAGGGGAGGAGATAAAGGACCAGAAAAACCGGTAAGCAGCTGGGAGCCGGGGAGAATATGCGAAAGGAGGAGCAGATTTCAGTCTGGCCAGCAAAACCATAAGACCTGTGAGGAGGAAGATATGAGCAACAAAAAGATGTGAAGAGAGCAAATACATTTGAGACGAGACTGAAGACTGCCAAGGAGAAAACATAAAGGAAAACCATGAACAGTGTTTATCAAAGGTGAGATTTTGTGTTGTGTTTCTCTTTCACTAACTGTCTTGCTTTCTATCTAGCTTTAATTTTATTTCTTTATTGCTTAGGACAATTTAATTTGAGGGTTGGCTCAGCACCTTAACTTGCTTGCATGTCCAAGCTCTCGCTTTCATGGGAGTTTGACAGATATGTTCTACCCCTCTTTCTATTTCGGTTTCTCTCTCAACCTTTCCTTCTCACATGTCATGGGCGAGTTAGATGCTTTCATTTAAAGGTGAAGGGTGTAATTTCTGTGCCGCTAGCATCACCAAATAGAATTGCAAAAATAATGACTATTCAATCAGTAAAATATTCCATGTTTTTTGAGAGTAATGGCTAAAAATAGCAACACCAGGATCGCATGGGATTTACATTACAGTATGCCAGAAGTCATTCATAAAGAAACCAACTCAAAAATGAATTTCCCTGAAAAGTGGAAACACTGTGGTATTATAAAAAACATTCACAATGGCTCAACCAATAGTTAGGGATGGCACAATCTATTTATCTGACCAATGGCAGACAGGGGAGTTTTAAAGATTAGACTTAGAATTGTACTATTATTGTTTGTATTATTATTTTTTTATCATTATTATTTATATAATTTTATAATACATTCCTTTGTAAGTGTTTCACTTTTATTAAAATGTTTCTATATTTTTTATATGCTGACCTGTGAAGCACTTTGCTGTACTTTATATATAAAAGGTGCTATACAAATAAAAAATTGAGCGATGCAATAATATGTTTCTGCATATTAAAGTGGGTTAGGAGAAAGTATTTCAACATCGACAAGATTACACCCTTCCAGCTTTATGTTTGTTTTGTCTTACAGGTCTTCTGACTAGCAGCATGACTTGGACCTACGGAATTGCAAAATACAAACACACCTGCAGCCAACAGCTATCTGAGGACACTCTCTCTGACTCTCCAATCCGGAAACCCTATTAATTTGCATATAGTCCAACACAGCCCTCTGCTCTTTCTGTGTTAACTACAGTGCACGCTTTGAAGGTTTTAATAGACGTTCCAAGAGAAACTGCTTCGCTTGTTCTGTAAAGGACTATGGACGAAGGTACATCCTCATGGTCCGTCCCTGTTCATCTCCTGAGGGCCAGATGAGGAGCATGTTACCCAGCTTGTTACGGGGCCGGCGGTTCTACTGTCGTGAATGGGCCCTGGAGAAGCTAAAAAGATGCCTGGAGGCGCGAGATGCCGCCAAGGCCGTAGAGGGAGCGGTCCATGTCTCTCCAGGGATCCTAGTGACTGGGGGCTCAGGCACGGGTAAGACGGCCCTTTGCACAGAACTGGTTTGGCCCCAGTCGGAAGTATGCAGGGCGGCAGGTTTGGCTTCACGGTGTTTGGCCTGGCACTATTGCCAGCGAGAGGATGCGGGCAGTATTGAAGTGTGGAGATTTGTTCTGGGGTTGGTTGAACAGCTGAAGGAAAGTCCACTTCTGGGACCGAACTATATAAAAGTGATTAGCAGTGCTGCTATTGCCGCTGTCCTGGAGCCCCTCCACTGCCAAAGAGCACCTGATGACACTTTTAAAAGGTTGGTGTTTATATAAATATCACAATTTATACATTGCAATGTCACAATAATGATTGCAAATAACATGTTTCTTCTGAAATTGTATGAATGAACAACATAGTTTAAAGAATTTATAATTATATTAATATTGTTACAAGAACCTGGATTATTAATGCAGTCATGAGAAAAGGAATCATAATTTATATCAGCATATGTCATGATATTCTATATATAAAACTGTGTGATAATTTTACTTGATTCTCAGTAACTACTAAATTTTTCTTGAAAATTATGTTTCTATATAATGTCCAAAATTGCACCATTTTAATAGAGATTTGAAACATTCACTATTTCAGCAGTTCTAATAACCACTTTTTCTTTACTCAGAATTTCTCACATTTTTCTGTTGCTTTTGCTCTGCAACAAATCACTCACTGTTCAAGATCTCTCTGAACTCATTTTTGTCTGCCTTTAGTTCTCCAAGCATTTCATGTTTGCTCTCCAAGCATTACTCATGTGAGAAATCCCAGATGTTTCACAGCTAGGCCTTCGGTGTACCTTACACACTCCCTCTGTATTTCACATTGTTTGTGCAAGCAAAGTGACACTTCAGTGGGGCCTTTAAATGACTTAGACATTTTGTTGTGTTTCTGGTCTAGCAGAGTGTCAGGCTTCAGAGCATTTTGTATTTCAGTTATAAGGGCAAAAAGAGTCCATTAAACCTTAAAGGGTTAGTTCACCCAAAATTGAAAATAAAGTCAGTAATTACTCACCCTCATGTTGTTCCAACCATGTAAGACCTTCGTTCATCTTCGACATAATTTAGTATATTTTTGATGAAATCTGAGAGCTGTCTCACTCCTCCATAGGCTTTCAGAGGGACTGAAACTTGATGGCCCAGAATAGTAAGTAAAAACGTCATTTAAGGAGTCCAAATGACTACAGTGGCTCTGTATTAAGTCTATCATGCGACGAAAATACTTTTTGAGCGGAAAAACAACAAAAATAACGACTTTATCCCACTATTATTGTTGTTCAATTTGAGCCTCTGACGCCACGACGCATGCGCGAAAACGGCGTTCTTCTTCTACTACTACTAATCTCAGTTTTCGTTATTTTTGTTGTTTTTCCGCTCAAAAAGTATTTTCGTCGCATGATAGACTTAATACAGAGCCACTGTAGTCATTTGGACTCCTTAAATGACGTTTTTACTTACTATTCTGGGCCATCAAGTTTCATTCCCTCTGAAAGCCTATGGAGGAGTGAGACAGCTCTCAGATTTCATCAAAAATATACTAAATTATGTTCCGAAGATGAACGAAGGTCTTACATGGTTGGAACAACATGAGGGTGAGTAATTACTGACTTTATTTTCAATTTTGGGTGAACTAACCCTTTAAATTCAAAATGCTTTGTGTAATAGGTAAAACATCAGTGCAGAAGACACTTGTTTTAAATATAATCCTCACCACTTTATCTTGGTCTTTAAAAAATGTTTTTTTTAAATGTGTGTGTTTATGTGTACGATTCTAACCAGTTATTCTCAGATAATGTAAATGCCTCAAACTGTTATTGTTATTGAGTAAAGGTCATGAACTGTTTAAGCACAACTCAACTGACATGTAGATTTTTGTCCGTTACCCCTATTGTGCTTTGCATTTAAACAGTTGGAGACATGCTGAGGGCTTATTCGGTGCGTTTATATGCAAACACGTTTTTCTGACATTTTCTTTTTATTTATAATAAGCTGATGTTTTTTCAAGTTGGTTGTGAATATAAATGCTCTCAGTGGCATCTTGCTTGAACAAGGTTTCTTTTATTGTTTCCTACTAAACCCTCCCACCCCCTGTATTCTCCTCCTCTATCGTATTTTTCGTCTGGTGCCCCTCAGAAAGACTTTATGTCAAAGGCAGGAAAGGGGGCTATTGTTCTGCTTTTCTGCCACATATATTTATTTATTTATTCCTCTCATCGCAATAATGATGCCTATTCACAGTTATCACAATAGCCCAGCATTCAGTGCAGATGGATGACGCTATTAAAACATTCAGGGGGGAAAAAGGGGGAGAGAGACTGAGAATCGTGCCACTAGTTTGTGGAGTTGGAGAGGTCGCCATGCTGACAACAACTTTCTCTATTCTCTTTTTGTTTTTCTTTCAGTGTTTGCTTTTACACTAGTTCTTTCAGCTCACAGATCTGACGTACAGGCCCACATTCCACATTTGCCTTACACATGCTGACAAACTGCTGTGATGTTTTTCTCTGGTCCTGGCGAGAGATTGTAAGAAGAGTTAATTTAGAGGGGAAATGCGAGCGTCAGTCCCCTGCTGTATTCAACATGCTCTCAGATGTACATAAGCTATCATTCACACCTCAGAGTGGTGGTTATAAATAAACTGTTTATTTCATCTGGACATGAACTTTGAAGCTAGAGATATAGTTGTAATAAACAGAGTAAAATTATCTGTATTGAAAAGTAGATCGCTAAATGGTTTGTTTGGTTTGTCTATATAATGGTTATTGTAGTAAGCAATTGTAACCTATTCTCAGTTTCATTGTAAATCCTGTAATCTTCTTGCCTGACCGTGACCATAACCCTTTCAGTTTTTCCCCTCAATTGAAGTAAATTAAAAAAAAGTCCCACACAACTGTTCTTTTAGGCTTGACCTCTTAACCCTTCTCTGTTTGACAACTATAACTAGCATGACGATTCCTGGGGTCAAGACAAGCCCATAGTTTGTCTTTGTGGACAGAATGAGTCAGGAAGTACATTTATTAGGTTGTTCAGCTCAAGCTGTGATCTGTGAGCATGTTAAAAGGGCATTAGCTCAACAAATGATGTGAGCCCACGTGTTGGAGATAAGGAACCGATAAACACAGCCTGCTCGTGATTATACATTTTATGGCGGGAGTATGAAAGAGAAACTTCAATACTGATCCGTTTAACCATAATAGACAGAATAAGCTGTGTTGTTTAAAACGCTTTGCTATATAAAAAAAAGAAAGTGTGGATATTATTATTATCAGAATATGAGCTATGATTATTCTAAATAGAACACAATGCTTCTGGTTTGGGTAATATATATATATATATATATATATATATATATATATATATATATATATATATATATATATATATATATATATATATATATATATGCTGTTTATTGAAAAATATTGAGATTTACACACACACAGTCTAAAAGTGTAGGTAGTTCAAATCGATGAAGTCATTTGCAGTGCTTCAGTAGTGGATGGTTGCTCCTGTGCTCTTTGCTACAATTTACTACATTTACACACAAAAATAATCCTGTTCCAAACTCATGCTGTTAATTTAGGTATCAGGATGCTTTAGCCTGCATGAGGGTGCTCAAACTAACAGAGCACCTCAGTGTTTTGGGAAATCAACCTACGAGTGGTTTGTAGTTGTCTCTGCATATTAGGCTGGGATAGATGAATGTATTTTGTCATATACCACATCACATTTAAGTGTTTGATTAAAAGGGAAATCATACGGTAAGTGAAGTGCATCAGTAATAAAAGTAAGACGGATAGGTAATTATGAGTCTGATAAGAAAGCACCTTCTCGCTGTCTACTGGTATGCCCTGGAAGCAACAGGAAATCACTGAGCTTCCATAACACTGAGTCACGATGCCTCAGCAACCACACCTTAAGTCAGAAGAAGTGGCCAAAAAGAAAGAAAGGCTGATGAATAAGAAAGCTTTAAAATAAAACATCAAAGAACTCCCAGCATTTTAAAGGATGTTGTATTTTATTCAATAAATTTGTCACATAATTCCATTCTATATAAAACAATGCCACATTTCTGCACTCTTGTTTCCTTTTTAGATAAGCTCTTAGCTCTGTTTTAGTTCTGGAATGACTTTCATTCATATGTGATGACATCTCTTTCCTATTTCCAGTTCTTAAAATGATAAAATTTTTCATTTGCTCACTTTTGTTTAGAGAAATGTGTCCTTGCTTCTCCTTCCTCCATTCTTCTGTTTCTTCTACCAAACTATTTCCTTCCCCCCTGCCCTATTCCTGGTAACATTTCTGATTAAATTAAGACTTTATATCAGTGTCTTGGTTGATTCGGTTTAAAAGTCATATGTCTGTGTGGTTAAAGACAATATGACACTAACAGTGGTCACTTGCTATCAGTGTTCTGACTGCATACTATCAATTGTTTGTGCTGCTGTGTAATGCGGTTATGTATAATATAGTTTATACTCCTCCTTTTTGTTTTTCTGTAGGGCAGTATTAGAGCCTCTCATGTCCTTGACACCACCAGCTCACAGCGTGTTTATTGTGGTGGATTCACTGGACTCAGGGTGTTGTGGCGGTAATGGAGTTGTAGAGCGGTCAATATCAGGATCTGCGGCCACTCAGAGTTCCTCTATTGCAGAGCTCCTGCTCAGATACATACAGCTCCTGCCTCCCTGGATTTTGCTGGTCTGCTCTGCGCGCAGACAGAACAAAGCCATTTGTAAGATGTTCTCAGGTACACACTTGGATGATTCATAAACCACTTCACGAGCACTGAAATGTGAGATGATTAGCTATACTGCTTTCTGTTGTGAATTGTTCATCTTAATTCAAATTGTGCTTGGGACTTTGTTCTGTCTTTAGAAAAATATTTTGTATCAAATGAGTAATGTTCTCCACACTTGTATGACCACGCAAACATTCAGTATTGCCAAACATACAGCTTATGACTCTTTTTACCAGAATATTATGGCTTAGTGCTTTGTTTTACTAGATGAAATGACCAGGTCTTATGATACAAGGGTCCCACGCACTCATTAGCTCTTAGTGGATGACATCTGAAGTATAGCGTTAAGAGACTACAATCTATTGTACAGTAGTTGTTTGCATATTTCACCCTTTATAAACAAATTTGAATGCACGGTCCTTCACCTTGGCTTGAAAAGCCTCGAGGACCATCATTTTTTACCTCTGCCCACGAAATGAAAATACTGGAAAGAAACTATCATTGATGGTCAACACAATTTGCTAAAAGCATATTATGTTTATTCGGACAAATGTGGCAATTCTAGTTAGAACTGCAATATGATAAATATCTCATACTACTGCTGTTTGGATACCAAGAACAAAAGACTGCCAATTTGGCTCTGCTGCCAATAGTAAGAGATACTCTTTTTAAGAGTGTTCACACCTGAGTTCTCTTTAAAAGAACGTATGTGCTGCAGTGTGGTTAATTTGTATAGTAACGTAGAGCAGCAAAAATGTTTAGAATTACACAAATGTAAAAAATACAGCGAAACTACACTATTCATAGTTTTCACATGACATTACACCCTTATAGGATTGGCCATCTGGAGGGCAAAACAAGGCTTTCCTCCTTTACACCTTATTGATGATGCAAACTATGTACAGGCAAGCAGATGAATCCAGAATATAAACGCAACATGCCGTTTCTTATTAAGCAGCTTTCCATAGAAAACTGTTATAAAGAAAATGCTTACCGTGTTGGGTTCATATTCTGGATTCATCTGCTCACCTGTATACATCATCAATAATTTGTATACTGAATTTGATATTTTGACATCACTGTTTAAGGCACATTAATTGTTTTGTTGCTGCTATTTTTAGTGAATGAAATCCTGCAGCAGGTGCTGTATATGGATCACAAGTGTCAAAAACGTGCATTTTGTTCACATATTTTTGTTTTTCTTCCTTTGAGATGAAAAATGGAAAGGCCTGTAATGCAGTTCTATGGATGTTTTGCCTTCCAGGTCTCAGTGACAGTCACATGACTGAAAACTATGAATAATGAGACTCACGCACAGTTGTGTTGGTGTAGATTACAAACAGAACATGCTGCTGACTATATATTTAATTAAACACTTTTTGTTGCACAAGATCATTTCAATTTTAATTTTGCAGCCCTTAAAAAAGTCATGATGCTTTAATCATTGTTTTATCTTATTTTGTCTCTGTCTCTTGCCTCTCTACCTTGCAGGTTTTAGGAGATTGTGTCTGGATGACTTAAGAAAGCCTGCAACTGTACGAGATGTACAACAATATATCCTGCGTAGACTTGACCAGGACGGGGCTTTGAGAAGACAACTTACACCAGAGACGGCTGAAATGCTTAATCTTTTGCACATCAAAAGTGGTGGCTGTTTCTTGTTTCTTGAACGAGTACTAGATGGTGTTGCACATGGTCTAGTAGGACTTCGAGAAATTAGGGACATTCCTGGCACACTGAATGGCCTTTACCTATGGCTCTGTCAGCGACTCTTTCCTCGAAGTCTGTTTATCCATATTAGGCCTTTGCTGAATATCCTTTTGGCATCCCCAAAACCACTAACTTCTGAGCAGCTCTACACTATTGCTAGAAGCCGTGACTCCTACCTTGGGATTGGAGACTTCCAAGCACAGATGGGAGTTCTGGCATCTCTGTTTGTAGATGGCCCTGAGGGCAGTAAACTCCTCTTTCACAGCAGCTTTGCAGAATGGTTAACTGATGTCAAATACTGCACACAGAAGTTTTTGTGTTGTGTGAAGGATGGTCACCTTTCTCTGGCCATGACCCTCTCTTTTCGAGCCAGTAGTTTGGGTACAGAGGAGACTTGCCAGCTGGCCCACCACCTTCTCAACAGTGGAGTCCATCAAGGGGAACAATCCCTCTTGGCACTGTGGTTGCTATGGACTGGAGTTCCATCTCTTAACGGTGCCAAAAAAGACTGTTCTTCTAATTTACCATCAGCTCCTCATACACCTGTATTAGTTCAGCAAGATGTACTACAGCTCTTAATGAAAAGTGGAATTTATCCTGCAAGCTGTTCCCCCGACAATAGCTCCAGAGTGGGGGTTCACTGCGTTGGGGGAGGAAGCAGGATAGTTCGACGAGCTTTACAGAGGGAAGACTCTGTGAGAGCTCTTCTTGACAGTGGCATCAGTGTGAACCGTACAGACCCATCGGATGGACGGACTTTACTAGCAGCTGCAGCCCATGCTGGACTTGTAGATGTAGCTGTATTGCTGTTATGCCGTGGAGCAGACCCTTCAATGAATGACAACCAGGGACAGACTGCACTGACGCTTGCTGCCAGACAAGGCCATGCTGGTGTACTGCAGGTGTTGCTAGAGTGGGTGCAGGAGCAAGGGAGCAAGAGTCCTGCAGCAGAGGCCCTCCTGGAGCATGTCGACAGTGAGGGATGGACTGCTCTTCGCTCTGCTGCATGGGGTGGCCACAAGGAAGCTGTGCGTCTACTTTTGGAAGCTGGGGCAGAGATTGATGGGTGCGATTCAGATGGCCGGACAGCCTTGCGAGCAGCAGCTTGGGGTGGACATGAGGAAATTCTGTTGACCCTTCTTAAACATGGTGCTGAAGTAGACCGTTCAGACCGTGACGGACGTACTCCACTAATAGCTGCAGCGTACATGGGACACAAAGAGGCAGTGGAGATCCTTTTGGATGCTGGGGCTGATTTGAATCTTGCAGATGGGGATGGACGTACTGCTCTCTCTGTTGCTGCATTGTGTGTGCCATCAGCAGCTGGAGGACGGGGTCATGGAGAGATTGTAAATCTTCTTTTGGAGCGAGGTGCTAATCCAGAACATAAGGACAGAGATGGACTGACCCCTTTACTACTGGCCTCTTATGAAGGGCACGAGGAAGTGGTTGAACTCCTCCTGGAAGCTGGAGCTGATGTAGATGAAAGTTCTGGGGCTCATCCCTCTGCTGTCACTCCTCTTCTTGCGGCTGCAGCTATGGGACATGCTGGCACAGTTAATCGTATGCTGTTTTGGGGGGCAGCAGTGGATGGCATCGATGGAGAAGGCCGCACCGCTCTCTGCTTGGCTGCAGCAAAGGGTAGCATTGAAGTTGTAAGAGCACTGCTGGACAGGGGTTTGGATGAGAATCACAAAGATGACCTAGGCTGGACTCCACTGCATGCTGCAGCCTGTGAAGGTCACAAAAGTGTGTGTGCAATATTGACAGAGCGAGGTAGCATGGCACGTGTGGGTGAGCTTGATGTAGAGGGACGGAGCCCTCTAATTCTGGCAGCACAAGAAGGGCACTGCAGTACAGTCAGGCTGCTTCTAGACCGAAAGTCACCCATTGATCATCGTGCATATGATGGACACTCTGCACTCAGTGCGGCTGCTCTGCAGGGACATCGTGAGATTGTGGAGTTATTGATGCGTAGAGGGGCTGACACTGATGTCCGTGATGCTGAAGGAAGACCACTTCTTTATTTGCTGGTCCTGGAGGGCCGTTTGGACATGGCCACCCTACTCATAGAAAAAGGTGGTGTTCCTCTGGAGTCAAAAGATGCAGAAGGGAGAACTGCACTCCACGTAGCAGCTTGGCGAGGAGACTTGGAAGGTATTGAACTGTTGCTGAAATATGGAGCTGACCCAAATGCAAGAGATCTTGATGGTCGGCCTCCTTTGCACTCTGTGGCATGGAGAGGTCATGCAGCTGCTGGCAGGCTGCTCCTTAGGGCTAAAGGTCTCAATGTAGACCTGAGTTGTAAACAGCAGGGTGCCACAGCCCTTAGCATTGCTGCACAGGAGGGGCATACTGAAATTGTGGCCATGCTCTTAGAAAAAGGTGCAGAACCAGACAATGTGGACCGTTATGGTCGCAGCCCAGTAAAGGTAGCAGGAAAACAAGGTCATTTCACGATTGTGCGACTTCTGGAGAGCTATGGTGCAAAGCCCTTTTCAGGTCTCATACCATTTTCCCCCAGTGGTGCTCCCAACACCTCTTACCTTTCAGCTATATTCAAGACCCGTGCGCCCCTTAGTTCAGGAGAGGTGGGTGCTGATGGAGTCCCAGCCACATCTTCTTCGTCCTCAACCTCAGTTTCTGCCTCCTGTTCCCCAGCTTCAACTGCAGAGCGTTTCCACTCCATACCTGCCTCACAGACTTCCTCCTCCACCTGCCACTCCCATGCCACAGTACAGACCGTGCCTGCTGACAGCCTAAATTTCATCCAGCAGATCCAACAGCATTCACTTCCTCGTTCACGCAGTCGTCCATCCACCTTGCCTCTTCCAGGCTCCAATCCTGCCAGTCTTCAGGGCAGAGCATCTAGGCATAATCAAAAGGCTGTACCCAAGAGCAGTCCCACACATGAACAGTGCACCTTCACTGAACTGCCTGACTCAGACAAACCCTTAAAAGGGCTTGGGTCATTGGGGGATGGTAACTACCTCTTAAAACCTAAAACTCCTTACATCATAGAGGATGTAATGGAGAAGAGCCACAAACAAGCTGGAGGAGTTGATCTAAAGTGGAACTCCGTTATGGCTTCCTTAGGGGTGATGCCAAACCAAGAGGGCCCAACTAGACAGACAAAAATTAGGGAAAGCCCCCCTTTGGGGTATCCACCTTTTCTCATCCAATCCCATGCACAAAAAAATGACTGGGGGGCAATTCAGAAGACATCCATGTCTCCAATCATTGACTTTTCACCTATTTCCCCACATAGTGCCTTATCCAATGAGTTTAACATGACAACTACAGACCCCCAGCTGAATCTCAAACAGGCAATTAAGCTGCAGTTTGAAGGGCCGACCAGTGCAGCACTTTACAAGCGGGAAACTCCTCTCTGAGGTGAGGCATTGAGTTACTCACAGACAAGAACATTACATTTGTCTTGTAATTTCATATGATCTAATAAATGTAAATTGTATTAATTGATTTAATATCGGTTTGTTTATTTATTTGTATGTAGTATGTCCAAAATCTGTGTCTTATCAGGCAGTTTTCAGATATGCCAGATTGAGGTGAACCCCACTGTACTTTTAAGCTGTAGTCTTTATGATTGTGACTTGGAATGTCTGGAATTCTAATGACAACTTTGTCTGTTGTAGGCAAACCTGGACATTTAGGAGTTCAAGGAGGTGAGGGTTGTGTGGGTAATCACTGCACTGTGTGTAGGAGATGTTAAGAGTAGAGGAGGATGGCAGATGAGAGTGTTATAACACCGACCTCCAACCCATTGACCCCCCCAAGCACAAAAGAAGAGGGAAAGACATAGGGAGCCTAGAGGAACCTGAGTTCAAAGGCTCAAGCTGTGTACATTCCAGAGCCTTTCCTCCTTATACCGTCACAATGGAGAGCAGCTGGCACTCACTCATACTGTCACACAATTACAGGAAAATGTATTTACATTCAGAGGGACACTTATGAATATTTCCTCTGCTGGTGTTGTGCATTTACAAAAGTTGACATATGTACCCCAGGGATTTTTGTGCACATTATAACACGGCATGAATGAAAACTTTTCATAGACCGAACAGCTATTCACTCTTTTATCTTCATACACACTCATTGTGCTCAGAAGTGCTACCTTCATTTTATGTTGGACAAAATTGGAAGGCATCTTCATTAAAATTATTAATTGTGTGATGTTTCTCTACATTGCTTAGACTCACTGTTTTACACCCATGCTTGGACTTGCTGGGACAAAAAAAGGGCTTTTCAAAGCGCCACTGTCGCTTATTGGCTTTGTATGCTAGACTAAGTCATTAGCAATGTTTGTGTCCTTTAAAGATGCTTCAGGACATAGATGTGTTACTACTTATTTAGTTTTTAATTTTCACGTACTGTCATTGTCAACAGTGAACCAGTTGACCTATCAGCAAGGCAAATTAATAATTTAAAGCTTCATTCCAATTGAATTATTTAGAGCGATGGGAAAATGAAAGTGAGAAGTTATTGTTCTAAAAGCAGACAAGAGGCAGTTAGGGAAGAAATAAGTGATCTCATATACATGCTCATCAGAGGATGACTATATTTGAATGGAAGGTCTTAAAAACCTTGTAGGAGGTGTGACAGGAAGAGAGTGATGTGAATTTTACACTTTGCCATAGGTAATTTATAATGTTTATACTGTTTTTTTATGTTAAAATTTATTGAGATGCACTAATTAAAACTATGTATATGCTTTTGTGTGTGTCTGTGCAAATTTGTATGGGAAAGAAATAAGCAAGCCTGATACCTCTTTGGTTTGCATGCAGCAGATCAATTAGCATTTCTGTCCCTCACATTTATATAGACACTGTCAAAAAGAGCTAGTTTGTATCTGAGTTTACTCAACCCTCTATGGATTTACCATTTTGTTACACTATCATTGGTTATATTACAATGTCACCGAAATCATAAGAGATTAAAGTTCACCCCAAATATTCAGTCATTCACACTCATGTCTTTGGAATGCGCTATGGTTTTCTTTCTTATATAGAAAACAATTTGTTTTTTGTATTGCAACGTAATGAAATAACTCCGTGAACACAAGGAAGAATGAATAAGCATTGAAGATGTGTGGAAGGAAAGTTTTTTGTTTATAACTTAAGTTTTAACCAAAAGAAATTAACATTAATGTGGACATGGACATTCATGTTCAACAGAAAAAAAAAGAATTCAGATGTTTTCTGTTCTGTTTTGAGTTGGTGTGTGGCCCAAATTTCTCCCATGCTGAAAATGTCACATTCTTCAATGAGGTTTTCCTTATTTGTACATCCTCAGTAATGGTTAACACTTGTTTCTTTCTCTCTCTCTCTCTCACACACACACACACACACACACCTCCCTGTGAGGGGTATTTTTTTATTGCGCCTCTAAAGTTTACTTGCTACTTCCATAAATCCTCTCAAAGCAAACAACTGTGGCTGTGTGTGCAACAAGCAAAATGCCACTCTTTTGGCATTTTGCCAGTTGCACACAGCCAAAAATATAGACACTGCTCATACTGTAATATACACGCAATAGCCATAGGATTCAGCAAAAATAGCCACCCATATTCAAGAAACTGTTACACACAAACACGCACTGCAATAAAAGTTTTTTTTTTTACTCTTACATAGATAGATTTCATTAAGACATGCACAACTCTTTGTCTCAAGTTTGTCATCTAGAGAAAAGCTCCATATTAATAATTATCCATAAGCACATTATTATAGGTTGCATGAGGATCTCAAATATGCAGCTGCATACTGAGACTTGTGGTAAAACTGTTACTGTTACAACAAGCTAGGCCTCATAAACACATAAACACAATATCAAAAGGTTCACTATGTCATTATCATCCATTTAAAATTCTTTTTGAGACATTTTAATGTCTCAGACATTTTAAAGCATGTCATTTCCATTTTGAAAGTTAGTTATCTGTGTTCTTTCTTTTCTTTTTTTATACCAAGACAAGTCTTTACCCTATTTTGGCTGATGTGGTTTGGGATTGGCAAACTGCAAACTCAGGCATTCCTCTATAATGAAGGACAACCTGCACCCATTTCTTTTATAGGTGGGATTTTTTTTTTTTTTCTTTTTTTTGTAGACACTGCAGGATACATTTTTATTTGAGACGCTTTAAGGGCCATCTAACATTCCTTTCTAAATAACATTCTTTACTAGATGCCTTATTCATTGCAACCATTATATGGGATCTCTCAGACAAGATGGTGGTGTAAACATTTTTTTCTTCTATTATTCCTGTTACAGTGAGTCGTAATCAAGCACACTAGAATATCTTTATTAAAATTGATATATCTCTTCCAAAAATAAATAAATAAATAAATAAATAGGAAAACATAGTTTTTTTGTCCTACAACAATTCTAGAATGGAGCAGGTGGAACCGGTTCCGCTTTCTGGGAAGTTCATCTACCCATGTTTTCTCAATTTCACATCACACACAGATAAAAATAAACAGATTACCTGCTATGAAAGTGTGTCTTAAACCACTGTTAAAGGTCATTCATTGCACATGACGGGGAAAGGGATGTGTGGACTTGTGATGAGAACCTTAGTTTAATTAATTCCGGCTTCAGTCACACACAAAGTTAAAGACAAGGCTCCGCTTCCTGACAAGGAGACACCACATCCTCTGAGAGTGTAAACATTTCTATTGAATAACAAACCATTTTTAGGGCACAGGAAGGATATCACAAAGCATGAAACATATTTCTATTAAAAAAAATATGAAATGAGGTGATAAAATGTGTGCATTCTTATGTAGACCCTCCTAGAAGTAAGCAGATGCCATTTTGATTGGAGTATAGCCATCCTGCCCTTTGTGAATAAGCCAAAACAATGCGTTTAGTCTAAATTCAAGCTGTAAGCAGACTGGGTGTTTGTTGGTCAACATGCCCTGTTGAGCTTTGAGAGGCTCTCATTAATGTTACGAGGCATTATAGAAATCTGAGGATTCTTGAACTGGCAGGAAAGAAGTCTTAAATAAAACATTCCAGTGGTTCTGGTTCCTTTTTAAGATTTCAGAGTCTTACCAAAAAGATTTCACATTCATTGGTTACATTCCTGTTGCCATTCCAAGGGTAAACAGATTAATGACAAACAGAAATGCTCAAACGGAAAATCTTCTTTAATGTTATATCTTAAGAACAGTAAAATACATTAACACATGTAAATGTATATATTTTAGAAAGCATAGAATGTTTACATTTGAACTGGAGCCTAGCCCATTATATGCATTTGCGTTGCGAATGGTTTCATTTACTTAAGTAGTTTTATTTTTAATTCCTGTCTTCATTAATGAAAGATCCTTTCCCTAAGTATTAAAAAATGCCTTAACATGTTCATGTATCATTACTGCCTCCTGCTGGTAAGGTTTTTATGTGTCAATAGCATGTAGCATTATCAAAAAGTCATGTGTTGTGAAAGAAATCACAATATATACGCAATAGAAGCAACCAGGGATTCAAAACAAATGTCAATGCACAAACACACACTCTATGAAAATCACATTTCGACATGCTAAGGTCAGTCAACGTACTGTATTATATCTGAGATTTCATTTAAAGGGATAGTTCACACAAAAAGGACAATTATCCCATGATTTACTCACCCTCAAGCCATCCTAGGTGTATGAATATCTTCTTTCAGACAAACAGAGATATATTTAAAAAATATCCTGGCTCTTCCATGCTTTATAATGATAGTGAATGGGGGTCATGATTTTGAAGCCCAAAAAATATCCATCCATCCATCCATCCATCATAAAAGTAATCCATATGGCTCTAATATGGCTTTAATAAAGGTCTTCTGAAGCGAAGCGATGGATTTTTAAGAAAAAAATGTTTTATATAAAATATTTAATATTATTTAAAACTTAAACTAAAATAACTAGCTTTTGGCAGACGACCCCTGACCCAATAAATGGCATAGGATGTAGGAGCATCATAAGCTTAGACACCTCTTGCGATTTAAACAAATATGGCTCCTCTTCTCTTATATCGAAAACCTCCAACATTTCTCATTTTAGAATTCTAATTGTGACCGGTATTTTGTTTCGCTCTATCCTTGGATGCATTTTTTTGGGCTTCAAAATCGTGACCCCCATTCACTACCATTATAGAGCTTGAAAGAGCCAGGATATTTTTAAATATATCTCCGATTGTGTTTGTCTGAAAGAAGAATGGGACAAACGGGTCATGGTGCATGGTTACTTAGTATGTAGACAGGAGATATTTAATCATTTTATAAATAAACAGCTAACTAAATATAGTATTAATCTCTGCTGTTATTGCTTATTGTAGGTTGTCTACCCCTGCTATATACCATGCAATATGATATTGCACTGGCAGCAAATAGTAAATGAAATACATGTTGTCAAATACTCATCTCATTCATTGACGCCTTTCTTTTGAGTTTTGTGGTAACTATTCATTTGTACTGATAAATTTTAATGCAGTGGTGCATGCTATCTGACACAGCCAGGAGATCATGTGGTAAAAGCGCCAGTCCACGAGGGCTGCTCAGTCCATCAGACACAATCACTCGTCCTGCCCCTTCAGAAGGATAAAGAAGCACTCTATGTTTTTCTCCCCAGTCTGCCACCAACACAGCCCCATCTTTATCAATGCAGAGGCCCCAGGGACAGGAGAGTACGGGGCCTAAGCTGGAACACACACCCAGGATACGTAGGGTGTCCCATCCGGGTCCTAATATCTTCACACAAGGCTCCTGGCCTGTTTCACTTCCTCGTTCAGACACAGCGACCAGACCAGAGTGCAGGCATGCTGCAACCAGATAAGGCCTGTGGAAACCAGTCACCACAGTGCGTTCCAATCTGGAACCGGTTTTAGGTTCAAGTTTCAGTGCCGTAAGAGTACCCTTTCGTATATCTGCAACTAGGAATTCATCTCTTTGGGTGACTGTCACTCCCCTTGGTGCTTCCAACTCATCTCGTGGCACTCCTGCAATGTAGGGTCCCCCTCCAAATGTTTGAAGGAGACGCCCATGCCGACTTAGGATCAGGAGAGCCCTCTCAGCTGCACAGCTCAGAGCAATCAAACCCTTGGCATTAACAGCCACGTCAAAGTAATTACGGCATCGTCGTGATGAGCCTCCTAAGTCGTTACTTGGAGAAGTCACTTGTTGTAGGATGTTGCCATGGACATCAGTTACCTGGACACGAGCATTCCCACAATCCACAAGGAACAGCTGGCCTTGCGGAGTTGCGTGAACACCACTCGGCAGCGTGAGATCAGCACGTCCTGAACCTTGTTTACCAAACTGCCGGACAAGGCGCACCTCCTCTGGTGCCAATGATTCTTCATCCTCCTCTAACACTAGGAGGGCTGGCTCACTCCTCTCTCCCCGCAGTCTGTTCTCATTTAGAGAATTCTGCCGTCCTGCTGTAAGGTGGTTCAGTCTTTTCTGAGATGCGTTATCTATAACAGACATAGAAAGCGAACGAGACACTCTACTGGAGTAAGTAGCATGTTGTTGGGTGTTCTTTTGAGAGAAGTTACCATGACTGGGACAAGATATAGTACGGGACACCTCGCTTCTTTTTTGGAAGGTGGAGCTTGAGGACATATGACTCTTAGAAACAGTCCATATGCTTGATTGCGGTGTTCTGGTTTCACTGAGGGGTCTGTTACAGTAGGAAAGGTCAGCAGCTGATCTGGAGAGGCGAGCAGTCGGACGCAGGGTGTTGGAGAAATCTCTGGGGGAGCTGACAATGAAAGTGTACCCAGAATCTACACTGTCTGCAGGGGATGGAGCACGGTTTTGTGGATGGTCATCTGAGGATGCACTTAATTGGGAGCAAGACCTGCCACGAAAGAAGTTGTTGTTCCTGCCTTGACTAGAGATGATCTCCCTGGGGCTTTGTGGTGATGAGTGTGTGCCATACTGTGATGTTTCTCTTGAAGATCCGTTCCTTCTGGCATGCTTTTTATGGTCAAATTGATTCGAGAACCAGCCACCTTGTTCTTGGTGACCTTGCTCTGGAGATGAAGAGAGATCTTTTTGCCTTCTTGATCTCTGTGAAGCAAACTGTGTGATTGGTTCATTTTGTATACATGCAAAATCCTCACCTTCTAACTCACCATGACTAAGTGATGGCACAGCCAAAAAGAGCTCATCTCCTTTGCATTCAGACGAAGGTGATTCACACTCATCCTCCTGTGATGAATCACGTTCACATGGGACTTGTTTAGGGGACCTGTGACGCAGTTGTGGGGACTGGCGTTTTACCTCTTCTCCTGATTCATCGTCACTTCGGGCTGACAAACGGAGCTTTCGGACAACCCTCAGATTCCCAATACTAGTTGATGACTGCCCTGGGTTTGTCCCAGGAGATAGGACTTGGTTCTGCCCAGGACTTGTTCCATCAGGTGTGCTCTGGCCTTCTCCACCAACATGACCTGGCCCACTGCGTGCTTCAGTGGCATGGAGGGAACACATTTGCCCCTGCTGTCCACAGCCTCCAACAGGAAAGTGAACATTATGATCTTGCACTTTGACCTCACCAAAGGTTACAGCGTTTGGTTGGGCACTTGGTTTAAAAGATACACGTTTGAGTGTAAGAGAGACTTCCCAAGGCTGGACCAGTTCTGTAACGCCCTTAAGAAGCTGGTCCCGCTTCTGATCCCCCTCTCGATCTTTACTTCCATCACCACCACAACTTTTCCTTATTAGCTCTCGAAGTTTAATTACTTTATATAATCGCTGGTCCACTAATCTTTGTCCAACCCTTATGGCTGCTCCATTCTCCCTCTGCACCTGTTCCAGTCTGAGCTGTAGATCCCGGTGGTCCTGTTCTACCCTTTCCAGTAGACGTTGCTCCTCCCGTTGTGCTCCAAGCAGTGCACGCTCCACACCTCGACCTACTGTCTGTGCGTCAGTCAACTGTTGCTCCCGCAGTCGCCTGAGGTCTGTTTCACATCTTGCCAAATCACATAGGGCCTGGGTAGCCCAACATGGTAAGGAAAACGAAGATCCTACAGAAGTAGGCTTTGAGTCCTCATGACATTCTATGTCTGACTGTGCTGATGGGCTTAGAGGGAGCTGTGGAGATGTACTACGGGAAGTCTTGTTGCTCACTGGAGAGCCAGCAGACATCTTTGCAGAGAATTTGTAGAGGCTTGTATCAAGGCCTATTTTGGAGCTGTTAAGGAAAAGAGGAATTAATATTGAGGCCATTAGTAAAATGAGCTTCATACCACTAAATTGGATTTAATATTATGGTATTTATCATAAAAAAGATTATCATGGTAATCACATTCATTCAATTTAATTTTTGAACAATTGTCTGTCTAATAACTTAATATAACATTCAAGCACAAAACAAACTAAGGTCAATCAAACAATCTTCTCTCAGGTGAAAGATTTTATAAAAATATTTTGGACATTAATTTTTATCAGTTTTACTGTCAAACAGGCTTCACATCAACACTCAGATTAAAAAAGTGGAGAAAACAATCTAGTTTGTGACACAAAAATCAACATTTCATGAAGCATGTTTCATAATATTTTAGTCCCAAAGTAAAAATTTAAATGCAGAGACCACTGATCAAAATAAATAAATTATCTCATTATTGATAATAGGAAAAAAGGGGACGTAGTTACTCTGCTGCCACCTATGGCAACCACAGGTATGACAACAGCAGCCATGAAAACATGAAGATAACAATACAAATTTTATAATAATAAATACATCAATTAATTAAATGCATTAATTATAATTGCAGGAAAGAATGTGCTGAAATACTTTAAAGAAAGATTAAGTTTTCATCTTACTCTTTTTTAAGTTAAATCTAAGATGTTTCTTGGAGATAAAAACACAACACTTAGCCCATTGTTTCAGGCTCTTGTACTGACTGAAAGTAGGAAGCCTTAAGCAGCTTACTTTGGGAATTTGATATGGTTTGCCATCTCACGGAACAATTGCTGAACACATTTGAGAGTGGCAAACAGTGAAACAAAGGATGCACATTTAGTTTTTTCTTCTCTGACTGTCTTTATATTATCGATGGAGCAGCTATATGGAACATTTAGATGATTATGCTACTGATTATTTATTTGCTGTTTTTATTATTATTTCTTTTCTCTTTTTTTTCTTTTTTTTTTACTTATTTAAGAGTTGCAAAGAAAATATTTCTTCCCCACTGACTACTGATGTGCATGCAATAATAAAATTGACCTTGACTGACAGATGGAAAGCTGAGAAACTCTGAGACAGAACTGAGGAATTGAGGGAACCAAGGAATGCTAGAGAGACTGGAAAACACACAGAGAAAATGTGTCAGACAGACAAATGCGAGCAAAGGAGAGGGAGAGACAGATAGAAGAAAGAGAGTCAGAATATTTCTAGCACTGAGGAGATAATTAGCATTTCAAATTCAGGGAGGCAGGCAGTGAACGAAAGAGGACAGCATATAGGCTATGTGGGAGGCAAAAGACAGACTAAAACGAAAAAAAAAAATGTCATCACAAAACTGAGAAGTGCACTTGCTCTCCATTGCTCACTTGTATTCTCACTTGCAGTCTTCTTTCGCAGTTCTTCAGGCCCAGTGTGACAACAGGCACAACGCTCTAATACTTAATTCATGATGAGGTAGGCTATAAGCAGTCGAGTCCAATGTGTGCATGTGTAGTGGGAGGAAGAGATACTGCAAGTAAAGAAAATTAGGTTATTATCAGAGGACATGAATATTCATGCTGTGAATACACCGTTTGATAGCAGTACTTGAGATGCATGATAAACATAATGCAGTTGCTCTAAGATTAAAAAAACACTACATCTAACTATTAACTAAAGCAAAGTTTATCAACAAAATTTCCCATTGAGTAATCTAGAACAATTGAACAATTATATATATATATATATATATATATATATATATATATATATATATATATATATATATATATATATATATATATATATATATATATATATATATATATATATATATATATATATATATATATATATATATATATATATATATATAATATTCTGCCCTCACACTGGCGTCTCTCTTCCCAAAGTTAGACAGATAAACTACAGACAATGCTTTCTACAGAGGGTCATAAAATGAATGGCTGCCTCAAGTTTATTCTGTGTTGAACTAACTTTAACTGATTGGAATGTTACTATGGCAACCATTTGTTAAAGAAAGTTACATGACTAGGCATTGGAATCAATAGCAAACACTAAATAAGTTAGATGATCCAGAACAATATAAAAAAAATTTACGTTCAGGACCGAACCTACTTTGTGTAATGATATTTTAATCATTAGTCTAACCAGTAGTCTGTCAAAGCTATTTTATTCACTTTAAACATCGGATGAAGTTATTTTATTTCTCTTTAATACAGATTATGCTGAGTTATTAATAAACTAGCACTGGCAAAAAACTATGATACCGATGTAGCTATTTTTCCATTGCCTACGTCTGATATTTTAGCGGTTATTTAGCCTATTGTTTGGTAACGTTAGCTTGCTGTGTAGGCTAAGTCACCCACTACAACTGTGGCGATAAGCCCATGTGTGAACTGATATTAGGCTAATGTAGATTTACCGCTGAGTTGGGTTTGCTCAATAGCTACTATGTGGAAGAAGCAAGATAATTAAATAATTATTTGAACCTATGATAATAATGAATAATGAACCCATGGTAACTCATATTTAAACAACTATTGTTTTGTTTTGTTGGTCAGATAAAATGACAGAGAAAATAATCATTTTCAGTGCACCAGCGCCACACACATTACAAGTACGAATTTGGCTGTGTTATTTGTGTCCCCTTCAAAAATTGCTCTTGAGATATTTTTTGTTTAGGCTACTGTTCCCCTCAACTGCCCATGATTTTAATGGCACTTTTCCTGATTACAGTAACGTATAGGGGAGCGTGGGGCACAACCTAACGCCGGCTTCACACTGCACGCGCAAGCAGTGCTTGGCAGGGCAGGAGCGGTGCGTTTGGAGAGCGGGAGCCGCGCACCTCTGTTGTGCATTCACACTGGCAGCGTGTCTCGTGCAGCTGAACCGCGGCTCGTGTATTGCAAATACAGACGAATATTGTCCATTATGTCACATTTTCCGGTCTTCTCCTCCGAACCCCGTCTGTCTCGTGCTTTGATTTATGATGGGCAGAGATCGGCTGCAAATGCGACCGTGTTCCCCTCTGTCTCATACATGCATGCATATAACATGTTGTATATTAGTTCACATGAGAAATGCAATATTAAAGTGAAGATATGCTTCTAGTTTTAATCATTTAAACAGGCTTTTGAAGTTTGGGCAAAAACTTCTGGCAGTGTTGTGTTTTCGTGTATTTTATTGAATTTTTTCACAGCGCTGGATGTCATATGGTGATCGTGAAACAAGTGGGACACTTCACTACATGATTTCATGGTGAAATTTGTTATTTTCCATGTTAATCAGGTCAGTTTTGATCAAAAACAATAATGGCTTTAATTCAGCGTGAGCAGCGCGGCAAAAATAGACTCTGCGCCGAAACGATCGTGTCACTGCTGCTTCTGCTCCTGCTACGCGCTGCCGCGCCACCTCTGCGTGCGGTTTGAATGCTCTAATCTGTTAACATGGGCGCCGAAAAAATACGCGCTGCTTACGGCCTGCTCCGGCCTAAAGCGGGGTTAGTTGTAACGCGCATGTTTTAACCTTTTCCACACATGCCAGAATGACGAAACTTAGTGTATTTACTAGTAGCCATCTCAACATTATTTAGAGAAAAAATAGTGCAAAAATTAAAAATTCTCTACTGAACATGTATTTAACCATAGCAAAAGTAAATTTCTTACTTAAGTTTAGTTTTCATCTCTGTTTTTTTGTGTTTATTTAAAATAAGACAAATCCGATATTATTTTAATCTTATATCTGTTATTTAACAGTTGAGATCGTTCTTTAATGATGATCTAACAGCAGTAGACACGAGCCGCGATTTAAATCCCAGTTGTGCAGATGGGGTGTGTGCTGCGTTACAATGAGCCCCTATTAGAAATATGCCATTATATTCTATACTTTTATGAATTCTTTTGAAAAACCATGAGAAAAGTGTGAATAATGACAGAGAGTTAATGTTCATAAATGATTAATAATTATTATGTTTTGAACTCTGCTGTATAGCTGTATTTAGCGATGTGTTTGTAGTCAAACTCAAAAATGCTTATATTTTTAATGATTAAAAAAATGCCATTATTTTATTTTAAAAAGTTAGGGCCCGAAGGAGCGACGTGGGGACACCTTCCCGTGGGCCCACCACTCACAGGAGGGACCGTAAGGGGCCGGTGCAAAGTGGATCGGGCCTAGGCGACCCGATCCCTGGACACGGAAACTGGCTCTTGGGACATGGAATGTCACCTCGCTGGCGGGGAAAGAGCCTGAGATTGTGCATGAGGTTGAGAGGTTCCGACTATAGATAGTCGGAATCACCTCTACGCACGGCTTGGGCTCTGGAACCACACTCCTCGAGAGAGGATGGACTCTTCACCACTCTGGAGTTGCCCATGGTGAGAGGCGGCGGGCTGGTGTGGGTTTGCTTATAGCCCCCCAGCTCTGCCGCCATGTGTTGGAGTTTACCACGGTGAACGAGAGGGTCGTTTCCCTGCGCCTTCGGCTCGGGGATAGGTCTCTCACTGTTGTGTGTGCCTACGGGCCGAACAGCAGTGCAGAGTACCCGACCTTCTTGGTGTCCCTGGGAGGGGTGCTGGAGAGTGCTCCGACTGGGGACTCCGTCGTTCTACTGGGGGACTTCAACGCCCACGTGGGCAATGACAGTGAAACCTGGAGGGGCGTGATTGGGAGGAACGGCCCCCCTGATCTGAACCCGAGTGGTGTTCAGTTATTGGACTTCTGTGCTAGTTACAGTTTGTCCATAACGAACACCATGTTCAAGCATAAGGGTGTCCATCAGTGCACATGGCACCAGGACACCCTAGGTCGTAGGTCAATGATCGACTTTGTGGTCGTTTCATCTGACCTGCGGCCGTATGTCTTGGACACTCAGGTGAAGAGAGGGGCGGAGCTGTCAACTGATCACCACCTGGTGGTGAGTTGGATCCGATGGTGGGGGAGGAAGCTGGATAGACTCGGTAGACCCAAACGTACTGTGAGGGTCTGCTGGGAACGTTTGGCCGAGTCTCCTGTCAGAGAGATCTTCAACTCCTGCCTCCGGCAGAGCTTCGACCGGATCCCGAGGGAGGCTGGAGATATTGAGTCCGAGTGGACCATGTTCTCCACCTCCATTGTCAAAGCGGCCGCTCGGAGCTGTGGACGCAAGGTCTCCGGTGCCTGTCGAGGCGGCAATCCTCGAACCCGGTGGTGGACACCGGAAGTAAGGGATGCCGTCAAGCTGAAGAAGGAGTCCTATCGGGCCTGGCTGGCTTGTGGGACTCCTGAGGCAGCTGACAGGTACCGGCAGGCTAAACGGACTGCAGCCCGGGTGGTTGTGGAGGCAAAAACTCGGGCCTGGGAGGAGTTCGGTGAGGCCATGGAAAAGGACTATCGGCTGGCCTCGAAGAGATTCTGGCAAACCGTCCGGCGCCTCAGGAGGGGGAAACAGTGCCCTACCAACGCTGTTTACAGTGGCGATGGGCGGCTGTTGACCTCAACTGGGGATGTTGTCGGACGGTGGAAGGAATACTTTGAGGATCTCCTCAATCCCGCCGTCACGTCTTCCATTGAGGAAGCAGAGGCTGGAGGCTCAGAGGAGGACTCGTCCATCACCCAAGCTGAAGTCACAGAGGTGGTCAAGAAACTCCTCGGTGGCAAGGCACCGGGGGTGGATGAGATCCGCCTTGAGTACCTCAAGTCACTGGATGTTGTGGGGCTGTCTTGGCTGACACGCCTCTGCAGCATTGCGTGGCGGTCGGGGACAGTGCCTCTGGGGTGGCAGACCGGGGTGGTGGTCCCTCTTTTTAAGAAGGGGGACCGGAGGGTGTGTTCCAACTATAGTGGGATCACACTTCTCAGCCTCCCCGGGAAAGTCTATGCCAGGGTACTGGAGAGGAGAATTCGGCCGATAGTGGAACCTCGGATTCAGGAGGAAAAGTGTGGTTTTCGTCCTGGTCGTGGAACACTGGACCAGCTCTATACCCTCTACAGGGTGCTGGAGGGTTCATGGGAGTTTGCCCAACCAGTCCACATTTGTTTTGTGGATTTGGAGAAGGCATTCGACTGTTTCCCTCGCGGCATCCTGTGGAGGGTGCTTGGGGAATATGGGGTCGGGGGTCCTTTGCTGTCCGGTCCCTGTATGACCGAAGCAGGAGTTTGGTCCGCATTGCCGGCAGTAAGTCAGACTTGTTCCCGGTGCATGTTGGACTCCGGCAGGGCTGCCCTTTGTCGCCGGTTCTGTTCATAATTTTTATGGACAGAATTTCTAGGCGCAGCCAAGGGCCGGAGGGTGTCAGGTTTGGGGACCACACGGTTTCGTCTCTGCTCTTTGCGGATGACGTTGTCGTGTTGGCCCCTTCTAACCAGGACCTTCAGCATGCACTGGGATGGTTTGCAGCCGGGATGGGGATCAGCACCTCCAAATCTGAGGCCATGGTCCTCAGTCGGAAAAGGGTGGCTTGCCCACTTCAGGTTGGTGGAGAGTTCCTGCCTCAAGTGGAGGAGTTCAAGTATCTAGGGGTCGTGTTCACGAGTGAGGGGAGGATGGAACGGGAGATTGACAGACGGATCGGTGCAGCTTCTGCAGTAATGCGGTCGATGTACCGGTCTGTCGTGGTGAAGAAAGAGCTAAGCCGTAAGGCGAAGCTCTCGATTCACCGGTCAATCTACGTTCCTACTCTCACCTATGGTCATGAGCTTTGGGTCATGACCGAAAGGACAAGATCCCGGATACAGGCGGCCGAAATGAGCTTTCTCCGCCGGGTGGCTGGGCGCTCCCTTAGAGATAGGGTGAGAAGCTCAGTCACTCGGGGGGAACTCGGAGTAGAGCCGCTGCTCCTCCACATCGAGAGGGGACAGCTGAAGTGGCTCGGGCATCTGTTCTGGATGCCTCCTGAACGCCTTCCCGGGAAGGTGTTTCGGGCATGTCCAACCGGGAGGAGGCCCCGGGGAAGACCGAGGACACGCTGGAGGGACTATGTCTCCCAGCTGGTCTAGGAACACCTCGGTGTCCCCCCGGAAGAGCTAGAGGAAGTGTCTAGGGAGAGGGAAGTCTGGGCATCTCTGCTTAGACTGCTGCCCCCGCGACCCGGCCCCGGATAAGCGGAAGAAGATGGATGGATGGATGGATGGATGGATGGATGGATGGATGGAAAATATTTTAGTTTGTCTTGTATATTTTTTGATTATATCAGGTAACATTTTAAGCTGTTATTTGATCATGTTACAATGTACCCCACCTACGGGGCATGTTGTCACATTTCACTTTCATTCTTTCGGGGTAAATCAAGAAAATAGTCTACACTGTATTAATGAATCAAACCCACATAATTGTACTAGACATGTGTGCAATTAATGTGGGAAACAATAAATACTCTGAACCCCAAGTGGATTTACACAAACTGAGAAAGTCAAAAAGGTTGTGCCCCGCTCTCCCCTACTATGAAAAAAGAGGAGGGACCAGGTAGAAATATAGATGTCAGCTAGAAATGCCAAGCAGGAAAATATCTAAAATAATGACACAAGGAACTGTTCACTGTCACTCTATTTGCCAAATCAGCAAAGTCGTCTCTGTCTAGTTTAAAAGAAATGGCCTCAAGTCTGAAAAAAAAGCTAAAGCTTTTTAAGCAGTGATGATATTCAAATGATTTGTTTGATATTTACTATTTAGGTGATGTATAAATTTGTCTCAGGCTGCCACAGTCAAGGGGAATTTACGTCTTTATGTCTATAATTGAGCAAACTGGAGATTACACCAATGCATTACAAATGTGAACAGTCATTTGCATAATTGTAACAATGCAAAGTCATCTGATATGGTGCATGTGATTGTGTGTTCTCCGGTGTCTTTTCTGTAGGTATCATCTCACATTACTTCTTACATTATCTATGAGGGGTTGCTGCAGATGAACTATGCACAAGAATGACAGCAAACGCAACTATTTTTAGTGCACAAATAACAAACTAAATCTATATCTTTAGGCAAAAGCAATCAAGCTAGTGCACTAAACCAAATGCAAACTGCCAGTGCCAGATAACAATATGAAAAATTTCAAACTTATTTATAATCAAATAAGCATAACATAAGGAACTCACAATTCTATTCTTTAACTGCACTTTAAAGCATTGTGAAACATTTAATTCCATTGTATTTCTTTAAGACAATCCATTAAAAGAAAAAAAAGAACCATTCAAAAGTGCTGTTCAACCCATAACTAACCAGAAAAAAAACTTGTATTTGACTGTTTTATTATTAATCAAAAAACAAAAAGGTCTTCAATTCTAGAAATTGAATTAAAGTTGAAAGTCTTACCTGTGTGCGTCTTTCACCTACCTCTTTGCCACTGCCCTCCTGTCTCTCAAGCAGTTTTTTTCCTCTTGCTCGTTGTCCAACTGTTGCTAGGAAACGGTACAAAACGAATTAAATTAACTACCAGTAATCTCGGTGTCTGAGATGATAACCCAAAACACCATATGCAAAGAATTAAGAGGAAATTTAAAACTATTCCAAATTTAAAGGCATTTATTTATCACAATGTGCAGTTAAAAGAATTTCAAGTATGGAATCGGCAAGGAATTTGAATGGCCATCATCAGTTCTACACTTCGTTCATTTCAATACAACAAACAATTGCAAATGCAGTGCCAATCAAGCACCGTTATGAAATTCCTCATACTTAGAACTTTTCAACATCATACTTTTCTGTAGATAATTCAATTGAAACTTATACCTAATTTCTAAAGTATGAAATTGATTTGATTATTATTAAAATGATTGACTTTGTATATATTTTTACTTTATAAACTTTAATCAATCTTGTATTTATTTACATAAAAAAGAACAATGTAGCACTGGTCTTTGCTCATGGAAATTTCTGTTAACTGACTACTGGACAGACTGATCTGACATGAGAAGAGAAAGTTCAGCTATTGATAGTCAGCTCTATGAGTCACATGTCTAATCAACAAAATGGCAATTATGTGGGAGTTTGAGGACCTTTGGCTGTATATCAAAGTGTGCCCTTCACACTGTACATCTATGAAGTGCATTTAACTAATCAAGACTTCTGATACATAGTCCATCATACAAATGGAAGAACTTCTTCTACAAGTAGTTGTTGAAATACACTTGCTTTATGCACATGTATCTGGCACCCCAGGAGAACAAAGATTATTATCTAAAGTCAGTTCATTAGTTTCACTTGACAGTAACAAATAAATCAGAAATCACATACTAGATTGATTAATACTTCAACATGAAATAATGGTGACAAGGTCAACAAGCTCATGAGATACAGCTGGAATCACATGTGAACAATGGTCACTTTAACTATTGAACGTATCAAGTGTTATTAATTAACATGTATAAATAAATTGGCTCGGTTACAAAGGGCCAAACATGTCTTTGATCATATTTAATATAATTTAATTAAAAGGGGCAGTTGCCTCCCACTGGATTGTCTGTGTAAATTTTGTAGTGCAATCCAGCTCCATCCAATTCTGTTCATTGTGAAAATGCAAATGTGTTCGAAAGGGAAAAGTTGCAAAAGTAACCCCTCCTGTTCCATCCGCCCGCTCCAAGAGGGACTTGAACCCCGGTCCGCCGGCATGAGAGTTGGACACTTTTACAAGGAGGCTAAAAGCTAGCATCAGTCGCTGGAGCATCTCTTGAGATCAGAGGAGTAAGGTTTACTCGCACAGCGACTACTGCCTCCGTTACACAAAGGTGTGATGATTAAAATGGTTTTATTCACGTCTTTATTAAGGAACCCATTTGATCCAGTTTATCCCTTAGTGTTAATGAATACAATAACTATCATACATGTACTAATGTGTAGCTACATAAGGTGGTAATTATTAATGCATGACTTAATTTATAATATGGTTTCAAAAGATATTGATTAGTTTATGACTTCATTCAACATAGATTGAACTGCTGTGCAAAAGTTTGAGATATGTTTTAAAAAGTGAAAAAAAGTTTTTAAATGATCTTCAGTCACATGATCCTTCAGAAATCATTCTGATATGCTGATTCAAGAAACATTTTTTAATACTATCAAAGTTGAAAACAGCTGAACTGAGTATTTATTTAATGAAACATGCAATAGTTTTTTTACTGACCCCCAACTTTTGAACAGTAGCCAAGTGCGCATCAACAAAAATCTAGTGGACTACTTGTATGAAAAGTTAGATTTTACTACAAATTGATAACAAAGTTTTGCTTCATCCTGCACTTGTGTCTTAAACCCTATTCGCACGGGATTAGTATTATCTGGGGACCTCTGGTGATTTGTAATAATTGCAGAGAATGTCTGTGATCTTAATCCCATGCGAATCGGTCATGTCTGTAATTTGTAAAGTAAAAATTCCCCCGCAAATTACCTACCATATTTCGCCAAACACAGAGGTCCTGTGATAATATTAGTCCCGTGCGAATCGGCATCTCTGTGATTTGGCGGATCGTATATAATTTTTGCAAGGTTTTTGTTTCCTGTGCGCATTTTTATCTTTATCTTTCACGAAGAATGGAGCTCGGCTGCATATAATGCGCACCGTTATGAATCACCGTGCGGCCGCGCGGATTATACTTGCACGAAGAATGAGCACCAATTTGGGAGTAAATTGCTTGAATGGTGTGTTTAATATTATTCTTAATGAAAAACACAAAAAACAGATCAGTACAATGACAAACTCGCTTAAATGGGCACTTTTACATTTAGCGTTGAAACTGAATTTTATGCCGTTATATTGCTCAGTTCAGTTTTTAATTGTAGCGTCTGTTCTCTAACTGAACTAAATTATTTGTATTACTATAAAACAATCAAAATGATATCGATACGACTGTTTATAATTTCATACAGCCATATCTATAACGAAAAAACATTTACAAGTCTTGACATCATATCCGGGAGATAAGTCAGTAAATTCGAGTAAAATCACAGGGTTGCTTATCCCGTGTGAATGCGCCACGCAAAATTCAGATGTGGGGGAGTAATTTCTAAATCACACAATCCCGTGCGAATAGGGCTATAGACTGGGTAAACCCAGCCTGATCTGCCAGGCGATTTGATTTCATCCTGCAACTCAGTCTGGAAACCTGTACATTCATTTCTACTGCTTCTGTTACACTTTTGCGGGAACCAATCACAGACTGGCTAATTCACCTGGCACGCTATTGGCTGGTTTAACACGATGACG
Organism: Romanogobio albipinnatus; assembly: GCA_023566225.1. Classification (NCBI taxonomy): domain Eukaryota; kingdom Metazoa; phylum Chordata; class Actinopteri; order Cypriniformes; family Gobionidae; genus Romanogobio; species Romanogobio albipinnatus. The sequence goes on along the minus strand of CM042243.1, from coordinate 20,798,827 downwards.
GATAGAGAAGCGATGGGTAGTTGCCCATTGATCACGCCTCTTTTGGTCTGATTGGTTGAAGGACTATCCAATTGCGTAAAGTCATTTAATTTATGCTCGTTTATCACGCCTCTTGTGCAGTAGAAAATACATAGCACACTCCCCAGACCAATGTTCAATCTTAAATTGAGCTTGGTCTGGTGATAGCCAGACAACTTGTGTCTTAAATGTAGTGGGAAATATTACTCTGTCACACAGCATGACACTTTATGCAAAACAAAATACCTGAAAAACACTGTTATAGACCAAATCTTGTGGGTAGAATCTTTGAATATTATGTGGTGTGACCCAATGCTTAAGACAGACATGAAGTCTTTCTTCCCTGTAACAGCATCCTCTGTCTATAATCCTTTCTCCAGAGATGAGCAAGACTTCTATCAGAAGATGGGGAAGAGACAATAGAAATATGGGAAGGAACAGAATCTCAATTATGAGCATGGAGGCTCAGAGTGAACTGGGTCATTGTTCTGACAAGACAAAATTTAAAGTTTCATCTAATCTACAGCTTAAAACCAGTCTATCACAACCAAAGTGAACTTAATCAGACTCATTTATATTTAAAGACCTGGGCCAGTATTCATGAAAAATCTTAATGCAAATAGTAGCTCCTACTAGTGACAAAATTCTAAGAAAATTCTTAAAAAGGTGGCCGTTTCCTCTAAAAATGTAATAATGTAATTCAGAAAGCATCTCTTTTTTCCCTTCTTGGACAACCAACCAATCACAGTCTTCTAAAAAACTGCGTCACACATAGCAACAGGGTCAGCTCCGCCTCCTCGCTAAGATAAAAGTCTTTGTATTTTCTTCACTCAGAGTTGCTCTCAGATCGGTCCTGAATCACAGGCCCAGATTTATCTAAGAAAAAAATATTCTGCTTAAGTCCAAGCAACAGATCCGAGAAAGGCTGAAGTGTATATTCAGGAAATGTGATCATTTTGTTCATATTTCATATACATTTTTGTGACTATTATATCTAATGTATTTACAATCAACAACATCAGAGCATACATAATAACAGAGGATCTCACCTTTATGAGGAATAAAGACCAAGAAGCCAAAGGTATTGCCAGGTAAAACATTTATAAATTAATAAAAACATTCCCTTTTAGTGTTTGTTTTTGAAGGTTGATTTAAATCTCCATTCAGTTCCACTTTCCTTCTCCATTTTAAATATAGAAAAATATTTTTACAACATTCATTATTTTGCATGAGACTCCATACAGTCCAGTAGATTATTGAAGAGATCAGGGATTAGAGTCAATTATTGAAGTGGGGTTCCAGATTGCAAATTTAGTTTGTGTTTGTCCCCAAAAGTGCAACCATCTTCACGTCGAAACAGAAACCAGTTTGCATAGATAACAAGCCGCAGAAGTCCTTGCCAACATCAACGTTTCAATCAAACAAATGGACAGAGTGAAAAAAGTAAAAGAAAAAAATAATCAATTTAAAAATTGTGCAATGTATATTGATCAAACAAACACTTTCCAATAACAAGCAATCACAATCAACGAGCTTCTGATTTTTCAAAATCATAAACACTTGAATATAAGAATGTATAAAAAGAAAAACATGCTATCTGCACCACATCAGGCATATAATTACATCCTCAAAACAATAGGCATTTCTTGTGCATTGGTATCTTATGACACACTATTTGATTTCTAACTTAGAAACTGTGTAATATCCACTGTCTCCATAGAGATAACTGAACATATATGTACCGTTTTATTCTTCAACCTCTTGCTCTTTATCTTCCTTTTTCATCTTTCTCACCCACACAGACAGTTTTAAGGGATGGGAGCACAAATTATTTTTCTTGACACTAACTCTGCCTAACATTATCCTTAAATATGGAATTTACATGCTAAACTTTTCAGATATCAACAAACGCAGAGAACCACCACGCTAATGTCCCACACAGACCTTCTGTGGATGGGTGGAGGGATAGGGGAAATGGATGGATTGAATTCAGCAGCTAGAGGCAACCAGAAAAAAGAAAAGAAAAAAAAAAGACTTTCAATAAATTGTCTGCTTCCACAAACTGATTGAAAAATGTGCCTTAAATGATATTTGATTGAACAGAATCACTGAAACTAAAACAAGTGAAGCAGCAAGAATACCGCATGGAACGAAAAAGAAGTTGCCTGACTGAGGTAATGCACATATGGCTTATACATGATAAAAGAGCTCTTGAGTGGATGATTTTAGATCAGCATTTTTCTTTCTAACACACTTTCTAAGACATTTGGAACGAGGGGCAAAAACAATATTGTAAAAAAAAAAAAAAAAAAAAACACAAAAACGCACATGCATGTCCTTAATTTCCATTTTGAAAATTAAAGTGTCTAAAGTATTTTGGCAATAAACAAATTAAATAAAAAAAATTAAACGTCTTGTGGCAGTTGTTCCACTTATGCACACTTTACCGCTGATTTCACTCATACTCCATAACACTAGCAAAATCAAATAATGAACAGAAAGGAAAAAACACACACTTCGTTTCAACACTAAGATGGCTTATGATTCACATAACTTGGCTCACTCCTTAAAGGGACAGGTAAATAAGCAAGCTTCTCTTTGCTCAGACCAGTCAAAAACTTAAGACATTAGCACCTAGTCAGACGCCAAAAGGGACGCTAACATCCAGGAGGAGATCTTTGTGGGTAAATAAAAAAAAAATCAGTGCCTTTCCAGAAACTTAAGACGATATGTAATGTCATGGTGGGTGAATGTACCATATGCATTTCCCAAAAACTAAAATCTGTCCTAGAAAATTAGCCGCAGCAACAGAGAATGAAAACTAAAACTTTAAAACAAAAACTGTCCATCCATGCTAAATGTTATTAGGATAGAGGCTAGGGAACCCTCTACCCAATTTACATAAACGTCACTCTAGCTGCTGGACAAAAAAAAAGTGTGTGCTAGAGATTGGCAGGGTATTTTTGTCAATTGTTGATTTTTCAGAGATGTCTCCATTAAGAGGCAATTCCTGCTGAAATACTGAGGACTTATTGCCCAGCATGTGATTGGTAAACAGAATCTGACATCTCATCCTTTAAAAAAGACCAGATGATCTTTTTTTATATATATATTCTGGTGTGATCTTACAGACCTATACTCTATAAAAGACAAAATAACCACCTGGCATATTTAAAATGTAAATGGCACTTCTGCACCCATGAAAGTTTAAAAGAACTGTGTAGTGAGTCTACTTTAGCTAGTCTCTGAAGTGACATACAAACGTAGGGAGTGCAAGTTTACGGCCAAATCCTCCAGCTTAAAGGATGCAAGTCTCTCTGAGTGTACAAAAATCATCATACACATAGATATTTTATATAGACTATATACAAGATTTATATGCACAATTTCCTAAAGCTTAATGGATAAATGGTCCTGTACAATTAAAAAAAATAACATTATGAACATGAGATTATTAACAAGAGATGACCTCTCTTCACCTTTATGAGCAATTGATTTTCCTGTCTCTTTGAGTGCATCATGTCCCTTTAAAAAAAAAATTAAAAAAAATGTCTTGTGTTTGCTTGAAAAATCTCAGGGATAAATTAGTCAACACCTCAGCGCCAGGAACAGAGGAAATTTGGAAATAAATTTTGGCCTGGTGTTATTCCTCAGTGCCTTGACTGGGTGGGAAGGGTAGAGCTACGGCATGCTCCTGTGCAAGAGCTGCGAGCTCTTTGAGAAACTCTGAGAAAATGACAGCACAGTAGACTGCGTTTTTCACCCTTAGTGCCTCTGCCTGCTTCTCCAGGCCAGAGGTCCCACCGGCCGCGGCACCCCTAAATAAAGCACTGTGCAGTGACTGCCCTCCATCTCTCACGTGGGCCAAGGCCAACTGAGCTGCATGTCGAGCTCTCGTAGGACTGTTGGTGTGCCTCAAGATAAGATCACCCAGAGATGGCTTGCGGCTTTTAACTGTGGGAGAGAAAGAGAGATGGAGAAAAGGAAAATTAGAAAAGTTAAGACACCTTATTGTTCCGCCTTAGCATAGTTGAAAGGTATGTGAAACGTCTCCATTAAACTGACTGAATATAATAACAAAAATCCAACAGTAGATCACAAGCAAATTCTTTAAGGCCTTAAATTAGATCAAACTTTAAATTTAAGACATTAAGGGCCCACACAAACCATGAATTCAAAGTATCTTTCAAGGTTTATAGTAGTGCTGGGCGGTATGACCAAAAATTTATATCACAGTATTTTTCAAAATGATATCGGTTTTGCAGTATATGACGGTATTTTTTTTCCCCTATGCATGACCGGGTGTTAACCACATTTTCTACTAATTGAGAGAGGAAATACTGCAGTAGATTGACTAGAATGCCCTATTTTACTGTCATGATGAGTGAATATTGTAGAAAAATTCCACAATAGAATTAATAGGCCTACAGGTTTACAAAGGCACACAAAATGATGCTGTGGGGAGACAACAACCAATAAAATACAAGCAACACACTCATTATAGACACATGCATATTAAAATATGACCATGGAGAAAAAAAAAAAAAAAAGAGTTGAGGGCACTTTAAGCATTTTAAAAATCGAACCTATAACAACAAACTGACAAAACGTGGGAGAACGCGCAACAACATTTAAAAGGTCGAAACGTGACCCCTCAAACAGTGACACGCTGCGCCGCGTCCGGACGCGACACACCGGTATTGCAGTATCATCAAAATTCATATCATAACAAAAATAAATACCGGTATTCGGTACGAACTGGTATACCGCCCAGCAGTTTTAGTGTAATAATCATACACTGACTGTACATTATCTTTTACAAAAGCAAATATCACAATGTCACATCAAACATCTTCTATTCAACTGATCTTTACAAGCAGACACAAACCATGGTTTCTCAATTTTGTTTCTGAGAGTTTTAATTTCCTCTCATTCACCTACTTAATGAGTCTGATCGACGGAGGCTGGGCACTCCCATGGGTGAGTCGGACCAGTCTAACTTTCCTCTCGCAACCAGAAAGCGGCGAGCCTTTCTTAACATGGCAGGGAAGTCCTCGTGCGTTGCTGCAAATGCCTCAATACGATTTTTTACTGATCCCAGCACCTGAGGAGTGGAAAGAGAAAGGCGTCAAAGTAAAACCAACATCTTGGATATTCCTTTTGATGCAATGGATTGAAGTTTAGGTCAAATCAATAGTAAATTAATTGCTCAAACTTCACCCCACAATATTACAATTATTTAATTATAAATGGGAGGAAAAATTGCCAGAGTCCGTTAAGTCAAAATAAAACAGCAAAAATTGTGAGGTGGAGAAAGTTATGAAAAAAAAGTTTTACTAAGAGGTTTTCTTTGGAATAATGTACACCAATTAACTGTTTACAATAAAAGCAGGATCATGTTTTAAGAGAGCAAATAAAATCAATGTTGATTTCATAGTTTTGATCAGAAAATGTAGAAGCCAATAAAAAGAGCAACTGAGAATGATTCAATCATTGCATGTTTCGTATCAAGCAGAGTTGTTAATGCATTACCTGTATGAGTGATTTAACGCTGGGCTGAAACACCATGTTGGCGTTGAGGAGGAAAGAGCGTAGGAGTGGCTGAGGGTAACAGGCCAGCTGGAACACAACGCCCGTCAGCAAAATGTTCACATATAGGGAGTTCTGCATCATACTCTCCAGTTTACTGAACAGGACTGTTATAAATGGACCTACACAGAGGGAGAAGTGGAACCAGTGACTTATGGTTAGCTCTTGTTGAACTAGGACAAGTAACATAAGCACTCAAATCTTTAATTTGGTCATCTCTACATCGAGAACCTGTGTACGGTTGAGCAAGTGGTTGTCCGAAGGGTCGTGCGGGGCTAAATACCCCAGTGGTGGAGCTGTCAGGCTTTGTTTCACTGGAGCGCTGCTCAGTCTCCACTGGAAGACAATCCTCATCTGTCAGGCTGGGAGCAGGAGCAGTGCGGGATTCCCGAGCGGACTCCTCCGAGCTGCGTGAAAGAACCCTCCTCTCTCTTACACGTTCCTCCAGCTCCCTCAGCTCCTGGTGGAAGGCCTCAATGCTGATTCCCTGGCATTTCGAGTCACCAGGCAGTGGCTCTGATGGCGCCCGCTCCAGCAACTCCTCAAAAAGACGTTCAACGGACTCCGGACCCCTGCTTTCACGGGGCACTGTGAAGGTCTCTGTCAAGCCAAGAACAGGAGATAATCTCTGGCTTTCACTTTGCAGACACACTTGGGCAGAGGAGGGCGCGGAGGTTTGATGTTGCAGATGTGGCTTCAACTGCACCTGAGATGATTTCAGCGCCGATCCTACATGGAAATCATTGTAGTCGACTGGGCCCATACCCATCGAACCGTTCATCCCCGACTCAACCACGCCGCTATTTACATCAGACTCCCTCTTCACTTTCTTAACCTCCATTCTCTCATCCACACTGTCAGTGAACTCCCCCTGCCCCATCCCATTGTAGAGTGCTGGATGAGGTGCCGAATGAGAGTGTTGGGACACGGTTTCCACAGCACCTGTTATTTCTGAAGAGACTGAGACAGATGATGAAGACTGTAGGGGTATAGTGCTGGGAAGAAGGCTGCGTTTCTTACTGCGGGGTGTGAGACTGATACAGTTCTTGCTGATGGTAACATCCCACTCTCCACTGTCTCGATCTGAGCTGCTCCACTCAGACCGAGCGGCAGCCACCACTGCTGCCCTCTGCAGAGCAGGGTCCATTACAGAGAAATGCTCTGGTACCATACTGATGGAGGGGTTGGATGTAGGAGGGGGAGGTGGAGGAGGAACTGAGTTTGGAGAGGGATTTTCTCCATCGTAAGGTGCCGACCAGTCTCGACAGGCCCAAGAGCAGAGCTCAATACCCTTCCGAGCATCACGCAGATACTCCAGGTAGCCAGTCTCTCCTTCTGAAGTGTCTGGGAGTTGGTGTATGGGGCTATCAGAAGAAAGAGGGGAAGAAACACTACCACGAGGAGAAGGGGGAGCATTCTCAGAGCCAGATGAGTTGGCTTGGCCTCCTGAGCTTTGCTGTCGAATAAAGAGAGCAAGACGGGAAGGAGTGCTGGGTCTGGGGTGAACTGGTGACTCTGAAGTAGGACTACCCAATACTATAGGCAAAAACAGAGAGAAAATAAAAGTTGTAGGTAAGAACAGCAGCAGTGTTTTACAGAAGTCTAAAAGCTATTGTGGCCGTAAATGTGCCTGACACATGCTTACTCTCACCCTTTCCCCAAAAGGCAGGTTCATCATCCCGCTCACTAGAGGGTGCTGAAGTGATTCGGCAGCATTCTGGTATGAGGGAAAGGAACTTGTCAGCTGATTTACCATAGAGGTCTGTTTCTCTGACTGCCCGCCGCTGACTCAGCATTACATGTGTGCATGGCAACAGATACCTGGAGACACACAGGAAAAATCATAGCATGATTTAAATGAATGAGCAATAGTGACACTTGCCTAATAAAACCACTAATAATCCTTTCACATTATATTGTTGTACTACACTGTATGTTGTAATGTATGTAATACTGTATATGTAATTTTATATTATATACATATACACAGTGAGGAAAATAAGTATTTGAACACCCTGCTATTTTGCAAGTTCTCCCACTTAGAAATCATGAAGGGATCTGAAATTGTCATCGTAGGTGCATGTCCACTGTGGGAGACAATATAAAAAAAAAAAATATATATATATATAAAATAAAAAAAATTCTATATTATTTTTTAACTATTTATTTGTATCATACAGCTGCAAATAAGTATTTGAACACCTGAGAAAATCAATGTTAATATTTGGTACAGTAGCCTTTGTTTGCAATTACAGAGGTCAAACGTTTCCTGTAGTTTTTCACCAGGTTTGCACACACTGCAGGAGGGATTTTGGCCCACTCCTCCACACAGATCTTCTCTAGATCAGTCAGGTTTCTGGCCTGTCACTGACTGAGAAACACGGAGTTTGAGCTCCCTCCAAAGATTAAACTTCTATTGGGTTTAGGTCTAGAGACTGGCTAGGCCACGCCAGAACCTTGATATGCTTCTTACAGAGCCACTCCTTGGTTATCCCTGCTGTGTGCTTCGGGTCATTGTCATGTTGGAAGACCCAGCCTCGACCCATCTTCAATGCTCTAAATGAGGGAAGGAGGTTGTTCCCCAAAATCTCACAATACATGGCCCCGGTCATCCTCTCCTTAATACAGTGCAGTCGCCCTGTCCCATGTGCAGAAAAACACCCCCAAAGCATGATGCTACCACCCCCATGCTTCACAGTAGGGATGGTGTTCCTGGGATGGTACTCATCATTCTTCATCCTCCAAACATGTTTAGTGGAATTATGACCAAAAAGTTATATTTTGGTCTCATCTGACCACATGATTTTCTCCCATGACTCCTCTGGATCATCCAAATGGTCATTGACAAACTTAAGACGGGCCTTGACATGTGCTGGTTTAAGTAGGGGAACCTTTCGTGCCATGCATGATTTCAAACCATGACGTCTTAGTGTATTACCAACAGTAACCTTGGAAACGGTGGTCCCAGCTCTTTTCAGGTCATTGACCAGCTCCTCCCGTGTAGTTCTGGGCTGATTTCTCACCTTTCTTAGGATCATTGAGACCCCACAAGGTGAGATTTTGCATGGAGCCCCAGTCCGAGGGAGATTGACAGTCATGTTCAGCTTCTTCCATTTTCTAATGATTGCTCCAACAGTGGACCTTTTTTCACCAAGCTGCTTGGCAATTTCCCCGTAGCCCTTTCCAGCCTTGTGGAGGTATACAATTTTGTCTCTAGTGTCTTTGGACAGCTCTTTGATCTTGGCCATGTTAGTAGTTGGATTCTTACTGATTGTATGGGGTGGACAGGTGTCTTTATGCAGCTAACGACCTCAAACAGGTGCATCTAAATTAGGATAATAAATGGAGTGGAGGTGGACATTTTAAAGGCAGACTAACAGGTCTTTGAGGGTCAGAATTCTAGCTGATAGACAGGTGTTCAAATACATATTTGCAGCTGTATCATACAAATAAATAGTTAAAAAATCATATATTGTGATTTCTAGATGTTTTTTTTTTTATTATGTCTCTCACAGTGGACGTGCACCTACGATGACAATTTCAGACCCCTCCATGATTTCCAAGTGAGAGAACTTGCAAAATAGCAGGGTGTTCTAATACTTATATTCCTCACTGTATGTGTATAATAATATATATATATATGTAATGTTGTACTACACTACCGCTAAAAATCTTATGATAACCAAGGCTGAATTTTTTTGATTAAAAACACAATATTAACAGCAATATTGTGAAACATTATTACAATTTAAAATAACTATTTTTTTAAATTGTGATTTATTCCTGTGATGGCAAAAGCTTTAAGCAGCCATTACAAGTCTTGATTATCCAGATATATTAATATGTACTAATATTTCTGTGATGAATAGAAATTTTAAAAGAAAAGCATTTATTTAAAATGGATATATTAAGTGGCATTATAAATGTCTTTACACTATCTACACAACAAGGATGCAATGCCCAGATCCATCTATAAACACCTAAGCTTATTTTGTAGGCTTTCTTGCAAAATGAGTCGCACACCCAAGCACACAAAATACCTGAGAACAAGCTGGAGCATGAGGTCTTCACAGTTGAGACTGAGCAATGTCTTGAACAGACTCAGAGAGACCATGCACAGCTTCAGACAGAGAGGGAGGAAATGTAAATTTAGTTACAACGCTCCACATTCCCATAGCCAACAGCACTGGCAAAACAGTGTCTTTTCCATATATACATGCACCCTTTATATAGCGTGTGCCAAACTGACCCGTGAATTGCTGCTAATGCGTGTGAGTAGTGTATCAAGGATGGTGTCGTTGTCATGGTGATGCAACAGAATGAAGCGCAGGAAGGTCTTAAGGAGGCAAGTTTCTGTGATACTGCGTAAAAACAAGTCCAGATATGCCGTGCTTGCTATCATCTCATCCACCGACGACTGACAGAGGAACCATAAGAGACAGAGACAAAAAGAGAGAATTAAATAAAATAAATTCCATTCAATAATCCATTCAAAACAATGTTGTATAGTGAATGAATATGGAAACAGGCATCTATGCCAAACAGGGTCCAGTTCATTGTGGTTCACCTTGTGCAGAGCAGGGCCCATGACTGGCACCAGGAAGCCGTTGTGGAGATAGTCAAGGAGTTGGCAGCGTACAAGAGGGTGTGCCACCTGTACTACAGCGTTGCAGAATTCAAGACTGTTCATGAATAGCACTAGAGAGGAGACGCCCATCCAGTCCTCCCTCCGCAAGGCATGCCAGTCGTCACCCCGTACCTCAATCTTCCGTGGCAGGGATGAATATAGTGCACTCAGCCCTGTTGCTAGCACCTGGGGGAAAAAAAATTTGCCAACATTATTTCATAAAGTTCACCGAGCAATATCTGCTTTTTAAACATCAGTTGGTGATGGCTTTAAAACCTGATTGGATGTAAAAACTGCTATTTGCTCAACTGAAGCCATGCAGCTAATGAAGCATGTAAATTTTGCAACAAGTTGCAACAAACCTTTTCGACTAATACTGTATAAGTAAGTTATTGTTAGGTTTACGGCTGCTTCACCTTTAGGGTTGGGTACCATTCACATTTTAACCAGTACCTACCCTAATGGTACCTTTTTTCTGTATTTTAGGGATGTTTACATCAATAACTGTAAAGAAACTGCAAGTCATTTATTGAAGTGTTATTGACATTATGCCAGAGCTGCCTTGGTCGCTGTCTGCCATTGTCTTTGATGTTTGTTTACTGTAATATTTACCAGTAAATAGTAGGCTACTAGCTACTTAATTATCTGAATTCATTAAAACAACCATATTTTATTTTTTTCTTTCTTTTTAATTTCATTTCTATGAAAAGATTTCCCACAAATTCTGTGTTGTGTATTTTCTGGTAATCAAATGAAGACATAAAACATTAATATAATTTATATCTTAAATTTAATTAAACAATCTTTTTGTCAAACAAAGTGCTGCATAACTCTGCTTTATACAGTTAAAATTAAACCATGGAAGAAAAATTGTGATTTATTACTCAAAAGATTAAAGTTTTGATAATGTATTATTATTATATTAGTGTTAGTATTATAATACACTGAGACGTATCGAAATTCTACTGTAAAACAGTAATTTATTTGTCAAGTTAAACCAAACTTTTATTTTAACGGGTTGACGTGAAGACCTTTGAGTTTCTGTGTGTTTATGATATGACAATAGTGTTTGTAAAACGCTCATGAAGTGATTCTCAGAGCGGCTCTGGAGATGAAGTTTGTGCGTTCATGACCTCATGTGAGACGGTAGAGAGGTAGAACATGCGACCGACACGCGCAATTGTGTGTGTGTGTGAGGTAAATTAACCAGCACGTCTGCGACATTCATTCACACAGAGACACGCAGGATTCATATTTAAATAGTCTTTTTGCGGTTTAATGTTCACATTCTCTATAATATTCTATATCACCAGATGCGTTCTCAGTTACCAAAATTTGGTACCGATTGATTAAATGTGAATCGGTACTCGGTAGTGGTGTCAACAATAATCGATTCAGCGATGCATCGCAATGCGGGGCATGCACGATTCAGCATCGATGCGGCAAAGTGCCATAATCGATTATGTCACCGTTTATTTTCTGGCCTTGAGTTGAACAATAAAGTTGTGAAGTTTCAATTACTTCCAGGGTCATAACAACAACAATCAAGATGGCTGAGGCGGAGGGAGATGACCGCGATAGACGGGTAATTAAAAACGCACCCAAAGCTTGGAAAGAGGACATCTGCACATTTCGGATTCTGACGCCGGCTTCACACAGCACGCGTTAGCAGGGCAGGAGCGGTGGGTGTGGAGAGCGGGAGCCCGCGCCCCCATTGTGGATTCACACTGGCAGCGTTTGTCTCGCGCAGATATTGCAAATACAGACAAATATTGAACATTATGTCACATTTTCCTGTCTCGTGCTTTGATTTATGATGGGCAGCATATGCTGTGATTGTGAAACACACGGGGCACTTCACTACATGATTTCATGGTGAAATTTGTTATTTTCCATGTTAATCTGGTCAGTTTTGATCAAGAACAATCCACTGTGGCTTTAAATCAGCGTGAGCAGCGCGGCAAAAATAGACTCGGCGCCGAAACGATCGCGGCACTGCTGCTTCTGCTCCTGCTCCTGCGATGCGATGAGCTGCCGCGCCGCCTCTGCGTGCGATGTGAATGCTCTAATCTGTTAGCATGGGCGCCGAAAAAAATATGCGCTGCTTACGCCCTGCTAACGCGCCTGCCACACTAAAATCAAGCACGAGAATTGACGAGTCCCTAGTGTCAACGTTACTGTGTGTGTTGCACTGAATATTTTTATTGCTGGGTGCCTGGGTGGTGGTTGTTGTTACAATAGTGTGACTGTAATTACGGATTAATATTTGCACAGGAGTTCATGAAGTGCCCTGTCTTAAGTGTTTTTTTTACACACAGTAAAAAGCTCTGTGTTCACTGCTGGAAAAAGTTGGCTTAGTTGGTTAATATTGCTCTATATAATTTCAAATGGTTCTAAAGCAGAGCGAAGAGAAACATTTCTCATTCAAAGCACTGAAAGCAGTGATTTATGTTTTCTTTTTCAGGTTTGAAAATGCCATATCCAATACCCTATACCATTCAATTTTATTTAATGACATTTATGTCAAAGATACAGGAGAGTGATAATACACACATAGCAGCCAATAAAATCTGTTGTTCAATATCTGACTCCTTGTATTGCCTCATGACTGATTAAAAATTTGCCTTGTTGTGTGCAGTAGAATTTTGATGCATCGCAATACATCGTAGAATCGCATTGAATCGAATCGTTACCTGGTGAATCGTAATCGAATCGAATTGTGAGGGCAGTGCCAATGCACACCCCTAGTACTCGGTAGTACCAACGTATTTGGTCGTTGCCCCTAAAAGTACAGAGTTCGGTACCCAACCCTATTCACCTTCCCCTGGTTTCACTAAAACTGGTCCGAAACTAAAATGCATGTTTGAGCTGTTTTAACTGAAAGCATCTTATATGTCAGTCCCGCTGTTTTGTCTCAAGATGCACACCAGTAATTTTATTTTTATTTCATAATTTTATTACATTTATAAAAGCTACTATTTTTTTACTTCAAGACTGGCCTTGATTTTTTTAAGTCAGTTACATAAAAAGGTAGATCAGTCTCATTTGAATAGGAAAAGAAAGACTGATTGCCCCCTTGTTAACTGTTAGTTATTCATATTAGTTCTTAAGACACAGTCTTAACACAGTGGCTAAGTTTATGCAACCGGCCCCTGGCTTAATCTACTGTAAGCCCTGTCTGTGAAACCAGGCCCTTAACTGTGGTACAATCACTGTTGTAGTATAGCAATAAAAAAAAGTTTCTGTGTGTTACAGAGTATGGTTCTTATTCCAAGCACAGTTATTCTTACTCAAATATCTAAACATGGAATAATAGTATGGTCACGTAAAAAATAGCAAAAAAAATTCAGTCCATTGTCAATTGTGTAGTATTGTATGAATCACAACTCACACAGAATTCACTTACAAACTAAGCAGCCTTCTGTTTGTCAACATGGCATATTTGCATGACCTTAAACCTTATGTGAATTTCCAGACTGTGTGGATTCCTATTGAAATGGCTGGATTTTGAACATGAAAATTAGCTGAAACAACAGTAAATGTGACCACACCTTAATGCTCAAATATGTTGAAGAACATCATTCATGTCAGGGCTGGTTTTATATGTGGAACTTGGCCATGTCTTCTAGAGCCACAAAACAGGCCATCAAAGAAACTGCCAGCAAGACTTAATGCATCTCTGGCATAAAAATAGCTATATGTGACATACAGTGGAAAAAGAACGCAAGAAAGAGAAATGTGAAGAGACTGAAGCACTGCAGTAGCATGGAGTCCTAGATGAGACCTCCAGTCGAATGTGTTAAGTGGGTCACATGAAGGCTCATATTTATTCTCATGAGGAAAGAGGACAGAGGAGAGGAAAGCAGCACATCCACTGAACCCAACTAAGTCCAATACTATCGCACAGAGCACAACTAGATAACAAATGGCCTTTTCATTCCACAGAAGCCAATAGAATGCAACCCAGAGAAAATACTACAGAACTTTATATCTCCATTGAAACAGCTCTACAAGTTACATATGAAATGAACAAGCGACATTCTTAATACATGGCACAGACACAAAAAAAAGGTTGTGACATGAAAAGAAAGGATATTCATACAGACATGCTAACAGTGAGAAAAAACATAAAGAATATACAAATTGAAGACTGCTTCACTAACTCTTCTCTGTCCTCTAATCATAAATAATCTAAGATACAAGCACATTTTCAAACGCAAGAACCAAAAAAAATTAGGCAAGCATACACACACACACAACAACAACAAACACATTCATGCTTACTGGGCAGAAGTAGGAGTTCTCAGCGATGTGGCGTGCAACAGCGTGGTTGCTGGCAGAGGTTGCCATGACGAGGAGCAGCGCGTCACGTGCCTGCTGCCCCAGAGCGCCATCTCGATGGATAAATGGCACCAACAGGGAGAAGATCAGCAGGTTAGTGGGACCCTGCTGTACCGGCCCACACCTAAATAACAACTCCAAAACGGCAGTTTCTTTCGCCATGGAAACACATACCTAACAAAAACACAAATTATTTAGTTATAAAACAAATTAATATCTAATTATGCATTCAATCATTGTACATTACTGCTGTATTTTCCCTGCTGTTGTAATTTGGGCTCATATGATTTTTTTTTTTGGCACATTTAATTCCATCTGCTTTTGTTTCTGTGCTGATTGTAGAGCTGCACAATTCTGGATAAATTGAGAATAATTATTTTTATTTTTATTTTTTTCAAATATACATATATATATATATTTTTTAATCAGTTTGAATGAATGATTCAATGGCTCACTTTTTGAACTGTTGAATTTTGTCATTTGTCAATTGTGTTTATTTCTTGTATCATAAGAAGTGGGAATAGACTGATGTTTTTGGATATATACACTTAAGGCTAAAACTGTACCTGGAGTTAATGAGGACATTTCTTTTAGTAATTGTCTTGGAATTTTTGTTGTCTCATCAAATCAGATGATTTACTCTAATTTGATCACAACCATAGACATCAGTCCTTATATCCAAACGATACACTTTTATTTCAGTACTTTTGTGATAATCTGAATTATTGTAACACAGAAATAACGATACTGTGTAGTTGAAAAGACTGTTTGTGAAGTGGTTTCATATCTATAATACAGGACAAATTCCAGTAAGATTTTGTAAAAGGTTTAATAGACACATGCAAATCGTTGTCATTTAGGAATAAGATTGGTGGGTGTTTGAATCAAGATCACGATCTTTTAACAATTAATCGTGCAGCTCTAGCTGATTGTAATTGCATGTCCTAATTTTGCAGAATGTTTGTTTTGAAAACGTTTTGAACAAGTTCTAATCCAATCCCTACCACAGCCCAAAACTTAACAATAACCTACATCATAAATTACATTGAAATGATAGGTTCCAATAGTGTACAAGCTACTAACACAGTTGTAAGCTCAACCCTAAAATCTGACTGGCTGTCAGGAATATTGTTAATTTAATTAATTTACATTTGGGAAAATGTGTAAAAGTCAGAATTCTGTAGAAATCTGCAGAGCAGATTCTGTGTAGGCCTGGTCATAACTAACAGATTCAGAATCTGTCTGTCAAACACCTGATTTAGCAGCAGTACAAGGCTGGACTCCAGGGTAGGAGGGCAGCCCAGCTGGGGATCCACACATGCTCCCAGGAGGCATAGAAGTGGCTGCAGCACTGCACTGTGCAGGAGCAGTGGCTGATGTGACTGTCCGATCAGCATCTCAAACAGTTTCAACAGCTCTAGCTGGCTGTCCGGGTCCAGACCATGGCGCACATGCCACTGTACCAACTCTTCCAGTATGTTCTCTGCCACCACCATCTCCAGAATAGGACCCATTGCTGCAGACATTCCACAATCCATTGTCACAAAAAAACAATATCATATATAGTATGCTAAACAGTACAAATTGTATGCTTTTTAGTGTTTTAACCTGGTGATTCAATGTCTCCCCCAGCTGGTCTCTCTTCAGCTAGCAGGCACAGCATCTGATCTGTGTGATTGCGAACTGCTGTGAGATCATCGGCACAACCACCCACTGAAGACTCTCTCTTTTTCAACACACCCGACACCTAACAGGGAGACAGGGAACAGTTAAATTATATTTATGGTAAAGCTTAAGATAAATAGGTTTCCATATTGATGTTAGGACTGTGTTCGATACGATGATGTATCATCTCATACTACTTGTTGATACAAGTATGATACAGCTGCTTCATTTGCTGAATGTTTCTGTGTGACTGTCTGAATATGTGTGGGAGCTACAGTAAAGAAAGCGGATTAGTTTAGAACGCTTCAATTGTTTTTTATAATTTTTCTTAAAGGTGCCCTAGAATGAAAAATTGAATTAACCTTGCCATAGTTAAATAACAGGAGTTCAGTACATGTAAATCACATACAGTGAGTCTCAAACACCATTGCCTCCTCCTTCATATGTAAATCTCGTTTGTGAAAAAAACCACGGAAAAATAGGCGAATGTCAACATAACACCAGCAGTGATGCAATCGATGGGATCATTAATATGTACACCCCCAACATTTGCATGTGCCAGCACATGTTCACTGTCAGGCGGAACTGCGCAGCCGCCGTATCAACTGGAGTTCTGCAGCAGTAAGCCTGACGCGAGGATAGCGAACATGACAGATCATGGAAACAAATGTTATGTTCCAGGCTGTGCAGGGGATGTGAAGACGTTTCATACTCTTCCCACAAATAAAACATGTCAACAGGCATGGTTGATGTTTATTTATAATCGGATACCGCAACAATTTAATTCAAAGTTGTTAGTTTGCTCAGCCCATTTCACCACGGACAGTTTTTCAAACCTGGGACAATATCAAGCAGGCTTTGCTCAGCGTCTGATGCTGAAGAAAGGGGCAATTCCAACCATATTCCGGCAAGCAGAAAGTGATTTTATCCACTTCTTGACTGTCTAAACCATTTCTGATTAAATCGAAAGTTTCTTAGGGAGACAACATTAACGATAATATTCCTGTTGTTGTCTATATCCAACGCAAGATGCTATACGGTAAGAATAGGATAATCAAAGTGGCTTACATAACTAAATAGTATGTCTAATGACAAAGGTTAATATTATTTAATGCCAGTGTTGTCATAAATTAGTAAATGCAACCATAGATACGTAACATACTATGTTAGTTTAGTTGCTTACACATAGCTCACTCGATCCTTCTAGCTAACGTCACCACCTCCACCATTTAAGTTGAAACGATAGTAATTTGATATTTATTTATTTATATTTTTGACAACTGAAGTATGATTATATACTGATTGATATATATAAGGTTGAATGCCTAATCTCTCCATCGTCAAGACGGTCAGTAAAGTTGTGCCTGCTATCATTGAGCCGCAGTGAAACAGCCAACCAGAGCAGAACTCTGCATTAATATTCATGACCCTTCCAAATAAGGCAAAAACAGACCATTTCATCCTGGGGAAGATTTCTAGAGTTGTAAATGGACCTGTAAAACCGTAGCTGGACAATTATTGACCTTAAATAAGCCATATACCCTCTATGTAGATACCAGAGAACAATTTAAAATGTTGTTTCAAATCATTCTAGGGCACCTTTAAATGTAGAGAATTTACTGGACTGGAGAAACTTTAAGTTTACTTTATTATCCATATATACATTTTTTTATAAAATACAAAAATCATGTTAAAATTCAAATATCAAATATGAAAAACAGGCTTTTGAGGAATTCTTATTTGAATATTTATTTGATCTCTCAATCATTATTGAATTGCATTGAATTTTATGTTTTGCCCCCAACAATTAAAACCGATGATAAAACTATGCATTTACATATCTTATTATTAGGCAATACAAAGTGACAACTGATATTTACATGCATTTTGTGCATGCAAGTCTGTTATTCAATTATAAAAATTGTTTTACATTACAAGCTATCAGAATGTTGCTATATAAATAACAGCAGCTGCACCAAATTGCATATTTTTGTAGTCCAAAAGGAGACAAATGCTGCATACAGAGATAACTTATAGTCAGTGTTTAAGATTCAAATTATAGATCTGCAGTACTAAAGGAGATTATTTACATAATCAGTATATGAGGGAAAATAAGCCTATGCGGTGTCTCACCTGTCTCCAGTGGTTCTCAAATACCATAAGACAGGTCTCGGGGTCGGCCGTGCACGGGCTGGACGGAGTTGCATGTCGACCGGTCCGAGTGCCTGGACCCCTTGGATTTAAACGACTCAGCCAACTCATCTTAGCTCACAGGCAGATCAAAATTCGATAAAGAGGTCAACACGGAAAAAATAAAGGGGGAGCGAGGGAGAAGCATAGAGAGGGAGAGAAAGGGAAAGGGGGGAGGGAGGGGGGTGAGGTGACTCACAAAAGGTGTCCAAAAACCAAGAAATGAAGAGTCCAGCTTGATGAAATAAGAGGTAAAAGCATAAAGAGGACGGAATCCCGCGGATGTCTGCAGCAACAGTCACTGTACACCAGTGATCAGTGTGTGAGCATGTGCGGCTTGTCTGCACTCCCTGTCATCCAGTTTGCTATCGGCACTATACTCCATACCGATACATAGACTCCTCCACACACACCTGCAGGGACAGAGACAGAGAGACAGAGACAAAGAGGTCAATGATGACACATTAACACCTGCAGGTAAAACACAAACAGTGCAGCGAGTCAGTGGAAAGGTTAGTTTCTGTGGGAGATCAAAAGGACAAGGCAGAAGGCACAGCACATAGAAAAATTCCAAACTGCAACTACTTTGATAATCAATTAGCATGCATGAATAATACATTACTCTTCAAAAACTGTACTGTTTTTTGTTTTCTTTTTTAATTTAATACATAGTCATGAATCAAGCATTTACCATAATAGGATTCATCATCTGATTAACGCAGATTTAACGTATGCCTTCAGTTAACAAGTTTGGCCTACTGGGCAAATGTAATATTCATGAGAAAAAGCAAATTACATATTTAAATTTTTTTTTTTTTTTTAAATCACCAACAAACGATCAGTGAGCTTCAGAATGCTCCTACCAAAAGAAAGTGAAAGTTTTAGTCATACATAAATGTTTCAGCACACTAGTGCATCTCCATTTCAGATTCTTAAAGGTAGTCTAATCAAAATAGTGTCTAGTAAAACAACTTTTCCCATAACACAACAGGCAGAGGTGCTCGCGACACTAAAATACTGGAAAGGAGTGGTAGCCTATGTGTTCCTCTATGCATTCACTTGGTTCTCTAGCATTTCTGAAAACGTACCTGCAGACAACATCTTTATCCGTATGCTTCCTGTGATGTTACACACTCACACAACTCTTCCTGTGGTCTTAACTAATGCAACAACACTTCCTGTGTTATTATCAGAACCAGTGACACTTCATATCGTCTTAGCAATTACTTTCAAGTTCAGTACATGGGAGGACAAAAAAAACAGAAGAAAAATAAAAACTGGTTGAAAGAAAAAAATGGTAAAAAAAAACAATTTTATCGAGAACAATTATATAACAATAATTATCGTTTTAAAGCCCAGCCCTACTTTTATGTTATATATGATTCATCTAGTTTATTATTATCCCGCTAGCAAATTGCTTCAGTTTACTGGCGTTCATTAGCTTTTCAGTGTCAGCTTAAAGGGCAATGATTGACATCATTGACTATAATTGTATAGAAAAATGTAAAAATTCAAACACAAAATTCCATAAGGAAGCTTGCACTGAACACACACTCCACCCTACCATTCCTGAACTCTTCCTTGACCATGACAAGCGGCAAGGCTTCCTTCCCTAATGAGAACTCCCTCAACCCAAGAAAGACAGTTCACAATTCCAATGACATAGTGCTATAGAGGCTGTCTCTTGAGGAAGGGCCCCTGTACAAGGGAGGAGTCATGTGTTACAAACTCAAGGGGATACAAAGGCTTCTTGGTACTGTAGATTGGATACTATGAGTCACAGGCAATTTCAACTACAGCAGCGTTCCATGTTCCAGACCAAGTCCAACAACATCTACTTACGAGTGCATAGTTTCTAGCCAGCAAAAAGGCGGTACAATAGCTTGGAATTGTTTCCCCTTTAATTAGTTTAGTACACACAGCCCAGCTGACCATTACACTGATACTCTGTCTCTCCCTCATAGTTTTAGCTCGGGTCGGTCACTCACGTCACTGCCAAATCATACTGTGCTGCAGCTGCAATGAATATGTTATCGTCAACACACATAGCGACTGAATTGCTCCTCTGTAGGCATATGCAAAAGACAGTACCATGACATTTATTGTCTATAAAATATAAACAATGTCCAGTTTAGGATCAAGTGTTCCCTAGTAGTAGTAGGTTCTATAGTGTCAACAACAACAACAAAAGACTCAAGAAGCAGCTTTACAATCAGTAATTTGCGGCTTCAGATATCATGCCAATAGCCTATGATCAATATTAGCTGCCACACCAATGCAAAGAATCATTTGTGCACTTCATCCTGGTCTTAGTTTATTGACATTGTCACTTATCTGCTTCACAAACCCCAAAATGAGTTTCTGATAACATAAGACGACCATCAGAAAAAAAGTTCACCTGCAAGTTTCCACATAAATAATTATGTAATGTTTTTACGAATGCTTTGTTGGCTACAACATTCCAGCATAATGCAACTAGTGGTGCGAATCCATAATGGGACTATGGATCAGGGATGTGCACGAGTAGTCAGACATGACAGCGAAAATCAATCATAAAAACTATAATTGCCGTGACTTTAAAAAATATATTACTTTTTTTTTTCTGATTGGTTATTGCGGCATATTGGCCGGTACCTGAGGTCTGATTGGTTAGCGTTAGGACAGCATGGCATCCAGACTGGCGAAATAAAGTGAAATTATTTGAAAGTGTGCAGTGATGCCGGGAATCACTCTGATCATGAGAATACAGTTAAGTGCAAGATGTCTTGCCAAGATGTTAAAGGTCCCATGGCATGAAATTTTCATTTTATTAGGTTTTTCAACATTAATATGAGTTCCCATAGCCTGAATATTGTCCCCAAGTGGATAGAAATGTTGATCGGTGTAAACCCGAGTTCTGGCTGTCTCTCTCTGCCTTTGAGAAAATGACAGGCCAGACGAGCCAATCCTGAAGTCTCCTGTTTTGACGTCCAAGCAGGAACGGTTACCTCCCTTTCCTCCGCCCAGAGAATCTGGCACGCCCATGCAAACACTCGAGATCATTAACGTTACTTGTGAACGCTGGCAGTTTCTCAGTGTTTGGATGTACAAATGAAAACAGAAGTCTTTCTTCAGTTCCTTCTGATCTGTGATCAGTGATCTCTTATGTGTAGCTAATTATTTATTATTCGTGCACACAATGCGGCTTCTCTCTCTCCAGACAGAACGGTGTTTTCGTGTTTTCTATCTTGTGAGTCAGTGTTTTTGTACGTCCTCGTCGCATCTATCGGTTCTAAAATGAGCATACAGTCTTTTCTGTTTAACATCAGCAGTCACATCTTTAGAGATAAACCTCACACACGCCGAAGCTCGGCCTTCAACATCCCCGACCCCCAGTACTGCATCTGGCCCACAGCGGAGGCACCAAACGCGGCGTGAGATTAAGCAGAAGGGGGGTAAGCATGAGCATATCTGGGCTAGGCTAGCCATCTTTCCCCACAATAAACTGGATTACATTCGATTACAGCTGTTGTGTCTTTGTTTGCGCTGTGTAACGTTACTCAATGCGCGTCACTGACGCTATTCATATGATTGGAACATATCTAGAAATAATGCTATACTCAACACTTACTAACTCGTTCATCTCGACAGCTGTAATGGTACATTGCATGTGTTACAAAGTTGGTAATAATGATGAAGACGGACTCGGTGTGACTGGGACTCGTGTTTATTCAGAACTCTCAGATACAAACACAATAAACTTGCGCTGACTGACAGCGCTCTCATAACTCAGTAGGTACTATAAATAACTTTGTTAGCAATCGCTCCGTCTCCATGATGTCCGGTTCGCGAACGAATCATTCTTTTGAATCGGTTCTTTTTAGTGAACCGAACCAGTTCACCAAATCGGACTGAATCGTTCTAAACGGTTCGTGTCTCGAGTCAGCGCTGATCCATAATTTACTAAAGTTACTAACTTTCTGACATGAGTGACAGCCCCTCCGACTAGAAATAAACTAATAACCTGAAGT
Source organism: Romanogobio albipinnatus (assembly GCA_023566225.1). Taxonomy (NCBI): domain Eukaryota; kingdom Metazoa; phylum Chordata; class Actinopteri; order Cypriniformes; family Gobionidae; genus Romanogobio; species Romanogobio albipinnatus. The sequence goes on along the minus strand of CM042243.1, from coordinate 20,776,387 downwards.
ATATGCTAGTAACTACAACAGTTCACCCTGAACTGAGAACTGATGAGAAGTGAACTCAGGTCCATCCGTCTCTGGCAGACTCGTGCCTGCTCGTGCCTCATTAAACCACGCCCCCTCCGCTCATTTAAAATGCAAAGATGTCAGCCAATCACAACAGTGGGCGTTTTTACTGAAGTCTCACAGCAGACATGCCTCTTGAAGCAGGGCATTCAGCCACAGGGCAAACAGCAGTATAGAAAAAAAGCCTTTTATTTCTAAATTATGACATTTTATGATGTAAAAAATCATACTAACAATATAAGTACACCTCAGAAAACATTTTAAAATAATAGAAAAATGCCATGCCATGGGACCTTTAATTGTCAAAAATGCCCATCCCTAAATGGGACTAAACAGTGGAGCTTATCTGAGCAGGTTAGAGAGTCAGTCAGCTTACTGACTGCTTAATGCCCCAGGGAGAACAGTCAGCTCCTTGTGTTTCACTGTGATTTCTTTATCGACCCTGCAACCACAAACACCACAGATGCACACTACTGGCATATCAAAAATCAGATCTACATGTCTTAAAACATTAACAAACATAAACAGTTGTGACTCACCAACAGTCACATGCAAAGTTTTCAGAAATTGCTTTTTAGAAGTAACTGTAAGAATCAATACATTATTGGTGAGGACAACCACCGCGAACCGCAAGCATTTCCCAAGCATTAAGGACACGTAGAGGAGACACCTGCATCATGTGCATAAACATGAACTCATAAGTCATTAATGCAAATGTGTACTGCTTTCTCTGACTCATACACTCTAGGGATTGACAGTAAGGAGAGAGTGGTTCAGGACTTCCTTGTCCGATCGGGTCAGTAGCTGCGTTTACATGGACCCAAATAATCCGATCGTAACCAGTCCTCGTTTCAGATGACTTGTTTTGGACAGGGGAATGGGTTGGGCAATTTTACTGTTTGATATATATAAGCTGCACGGCATAACAGTTCATGTGCTCATCGTCGCCTAATTAGAAATAGAAAAATATGAAGTCTGCTTTTTAAAACAAAGAAAAGGAGGATGGTTACTATGCAACAACAGCGAGAAACTCTGTATATTAGCACATCAACCCGATCACTATATTTAGCGTTCATGTAAACACTACATTAGGATTCATCAATCAGAATTAATTAATTTAAATTGAAGCAAAAAGTGTCCATGTAAATGTAGCTACTGTTGCATGTATGCCGTCAATTAAAGATTTATATAAATATATTTATAAAAATTCTTTTAAATAATCTAAAATACCAGAAGATAAAAATGTTATTAATTTGAAGTTATTTGTATTATACATCGCTTTAGAATAAAAGCTGCAGCATATTTTAATGATAAAAAAACAACTTATATTCTAGAAATAAATACAGTATTTGTTAATACGATGCATATTTAGAGATGCAAATTGTGTAGTAAATTATATTTGAATATAAAACACATTACAACATATTTCTGCCAAATTAACTGGAAAATCATTATGATAGCAAAATGACTTTGCATGTTGACCTATATCGCAGTGCAAGGCTGTTTGAGAAATTGACAGCAGGGGAAAAAGGGGTGGAGAGAAAAAGAGAAAAACAAATGAAGACGGCTCGCTCGCTCTCTCTATCTCTCTTTTATTTGCCGTGAGGTCAATGAATCATTAGCCAGGTGTCTGTCTTGGCAGCTCCCAGGTAAAGTCTTAATGGTAGGTTAGAAGATCAGGAGAAGGTAAACGAGCAAGTGTAATGACTAGAATCACATCAGTGCATTCTTTCAGCTGAAGAGGTGATGGTTACCTAATGGTTTGGATCTGTGCTGCTACCACCAAGTAAAAATAAAAGGGGTTAATAAGGTCACAGATCTTTAATCAAATGCAAGTCAACCTTGCACAAAAGACACTGCTGCTAAATATACTGTAGTCAATTTCTGCTAAATATTAATCAAAACTGTATTTTCCAAGATTCACATTACTCTAAATCTGTTATTCAAAAGAAAGCACATTTGAAACGTTTCTTTACAACCAAATGTACTTCCTTATGATTCCATTTTTAGGTCACACATTTACTTCTCTGTTGGCATGTTTCATATTTATGCCAATGGAGTTTAAAACAAATAAAAGGAAAAAGTGAATCATAAGATATAAATGACTTACTATACATGACTAACTGCATGGGAATCCAACTAGAGAGTTCTCACCACTGACAGTTGAGACTAAGAAGGAGAACAACAGAACAGAACAAGAATAAGAGAGGAGAACGAACGAGAGCAAGTTTGTTTGCACTACAGGTCACATTCATTGCTTGGCTTTTAATCATCAAGAGTTCAAAGTTCAGTCATTCTGACACTAAAATGAGTTTAGGACTGCTGTGGCATTTGCTGAAGGGGAATAAACCTGAACACAATGGGTCAAAATGACTCCAGCTAAAGTGTATGCATGTGTCTGTGCAGAGGAAAGCCAGAGGAAGAGAGTTTGAAGTACAACTTCACCAGAGCACAAAAACTGGTATGGATTTATGGTATAGAAATGTTGCTTTAGCAGCTATATGCTATAGACTTTATGGAGCAAAAGTATGATTGAATCAATGATGTTGTAATTAACTAAAACCAAAACCATTAAAAAAAAAAAAACATTAACGTTAATTGAAATAAAATAGACGTCAACTGAAATATATATATATATATATATATTTTTTTTTATATATATAAAATGTATTTTACTTTAGTTGCCAAGGCAGCATTTCTCATTTTCATTTCGTTTAACTTGATGTACTAAAATAACTAAAAGTGAGATAATTAATAAAAAATGTATGGATATGTTTAAAGGGGTGGTAAACCACGATTTCACTTTTCTAACTTTAGCTAGTGTGTAATGTTGCTGTTTGAGCATAAACAACATCTGCAAAGTTACAACGTTCAAAGTTTAAAGCAAAGGGAGATATTTGCTTTTAAAGAAATCAATTTCTAAGGACTACAGCAAACGGCCGCTAGGGACTACTACACATTCCTCCAGGGTTGCTGACATCACCAGCCCCAATATTAAACCCCTCCTCCGAGAATATGAAATAAGGGGGGCGAGGCCATTTTGTATCGCCGCGGGGAATAGTTGGTGGTAGGCTAGTTAGTAGGCTGGAGTGTTGTTGCCAATGCCGATGAAACGCTGTTATTTTCATCCGGATTGCAGGTCCACTTTGTTCAGCCTTCCTAGGGACGGGGGTGCGTTGCAGTGCGTTTAACATACAACGTTATATGCATGCGTGTATGAGACAGAGGGGAACACGGTCGCATTTGCAGCAGATATATGCTGCCCATCATAAATCAAAGCACGAGACAGACAGGGGTCGGAGGAGAAGACCGGAAAATGTGACATAATGGACAATACTCGTCTGTATTTGCAATACACAAGCCGCGGTTCAGCTGCGCTAGACAGGCGGGCGCGTGCGGCTCCCACTGCACATTTCACGGAGGAAAGCTTCCACAATATTCATGAGTTCAATGCAGGATTCTCACAACGGCTTGTCCTGAACGATGGATTGAAAAACAGAAGCTGTTTACGGGCCACAACCTAATAAGTATGATTTATTTTTCGTCTATGTGTTTTCCTGTAATAGTTTGTGTTGTTAATTGTAGCCTACGTTGTAGCAAGGAAGTACACAGATGACAACGCTCATTTGGCTCTGCAAATCAGTTTGTTAAATGCTCATTCATATTAATGTTAACCGACAAACACCTAACGTTACAAACTTTTTAAAATCTCAACAGCGAACTTGGCATTAGTGTAAATTATTCTTTGATTAGAGCTTTTATGTATTGTTTATCTACAGGCATGCTAAACATGGTTCTGTGTTTGATTTGGATACTATAGTAAAGCCAATGTTTAGTGTTCGTTCTTGCGACAGATATTTGGCAATACAAAAGTAACGGTGCCATTCAGTAGCGATCACTATAGATCCACAGTCTTTACTCTTGAGGACAGTGCAGGTTCTGCTCGATCATCTTCACTAAAACTGTCTGGGTCTGATTCGGGCTCAAATTGGTATGGTTTTATTGCCGCCATTGTACTACCCAAAACACAGGCTAGTAGCCTGAGGCTACCGGTAAAGGTAAGGGGCGTGACGTTTCCAACAAACATGCACAAGGCGGTTAGCGAATCACAACACACTGGGCCAGCTAACCAATCTGAGCTCATTGCGTATTTTTGAGGGACTGGCTTCATACAACCCGGAAACCACAAGCATGAACACATGTTACAGTGTACCCCACAAACACAATCAAGCCTTCGAAAGAATGTGTTTTACCCACCCCTTTAATAAATAATAATAATAAAAAAACGACAAAATTACTACAACTTAAGATAAAATTAAAATAAAAACATTTAAAATATTAATAAAAACTAAAATAGCATCTCAATAATATTAAAATAACACTATGTTGAGTTATTAACCATCAGCCTTTCCAAGTAAAAATGTTTGCAAAGATGGGCTTTAACACGTTTAACAATTTGTCACAATAGAATGAGGAATCTAACATATTGTATGCAATTAAAGTAATGATGAATAATGGGTAGCTGAAAGCACCTACACCTAAAACAACCAAATACTAAGCTAACATCTGTTATAAGTTAAACAATACAAAACCAATCAATAGAGACAAGGCGGCCTACTTAACCATTACTTCTCTGCAGACCCTTCAAAATCTCCACATCCACTCATCATAACCCGCTCATTATTACCCATTATACATGTACTAGAGCATATGTTCAACCCAGGAGCCCCCAATACTCATCAAAAGAACATGGTCTACTCTTAAATTTGACAAATACAGCAACATCTTGCACAACAGCTCAACAGGCTTTTATATGAATGACACTTGCCAACAAAAAGACTCACATGAGCAGCTTATATTGCTGCCGCCAAAAGCTGTTGCCATAATCATATTCATAAGAGCTTGCTGTCAACCATACATCACGTCTGTATTGCATAAACATTTAGAAGCAGACTTTGACCACATGATTATATATGTTTTGGGCTGAAATTATGCACCATAATACTTACTAGCTCCAACAGCCAAGTTTTGAGTACTCACGTTACACAACAACAACAAGTTATTTTAAAGTCTGGGATTCATCACTTATGACAACATAAAGATACCGGTTATATTGTAACAGAACAGGTAAAAAGCCACTTATAACAGCACAGCAAACAACACCACACTGGCTCATACCAAGAAGATGCCCTACAAATACCTAACCAGCTGTCAATCACATATTCAAGTTTATTTCAATGCAGCTCCCTCTTTCTCACTTTCAATAGGAGTAACGTTATGTGTCACGGTACACATTCCCACGCGGTGATGTGTCGTTTTAAACACACACACACACACACACACACACACACACACACACACACACACACACACACACACACACACACACACACTGGGCACTGAACGGTTAAGTGCACTAACCGTTATTCTAGGTGATTAATGTCAAGAGGGATAACACAAAATGAACCTTATTTTTGTCGCGTCCAACATAGGGTGTACGTTACACATCTGTTCTTTCGCTGGAAGTTATATTTCTCGTCTCATCTGGTATGAGTTTCACCGTTAACCGCACGGAGAGCTCGCAACGGGTCAGATTTGATTTGACGCCGTCCGTTAAGCTCGCGAGCCGAGCGGCAAACAAACGCTGACGTCGCCGCACCTTGCGATTCGACCGATATAAAAGGAGGAAAAAATACTTACGCGAGCGAGTGCTGTTTTCCGCTTCGTCTTCCGCCGTAGCCTGTCTATCCTCAAACAGCGAATCTGAGATTTGTCAACCTTTCCCTTCGTCCCGCAGCCATCTTTCTCCTCAGAACCCACGGACACACCCACGCGCACGGGACGCTGTGACGTTGCATTGGAGGGTGGCGGCCACGGCGAGAAGTATGTTGTTTTGCTTGGAGCGCCACCGCTGGCGAAAATGGGGAATTGATCAAGTGGAGTATGAATATTAATTATATCACGTCGACGACGTTGCGTTTGTTTGCCAGACGCGGTACGTAATGAGGCACGTAATTTTATCTCCCTGATATAGGCTAGTTAAAAAGCACAAAAAAAACACACACAAAGATGAATGCATTTTCAAAATATTTTATTAATAGTAAAGTATATACCATGTCATATTTTACCTACTTAATACACTATAGTTTATAGACCGTAAAGCTAGCTAGCTCATTGCCTATGTTTGTAAGTTCCAAATAGATAACGTTAGGCCTACTTGATATATTATTTTGGAAGTAGCCTAGCCTACTAAAAAAAACTATTTTTCATTCAGCTACCTATTCCACAGTTACCCTATTCTTATCCCTAGAGTTTTCAGAAATTGCTGAGGCAGAAGGAAACTACTTAGCCTACCTGGTTCCTCTGGAGAAATGTTGTCATGGCAATGAGCATCACAGTACCTGTGTTATATGGGTGGGGTTGCTTTTTGTTATGACACGGCTATGTGGTCAAACAATGGTTGTGTTTCCTTCATATGTCTTGTAAAGTTGTTATAAACTTACCTTCATATTTTTTCAAATACTAAACATGAACACAAATCGCTGGACAAGGCTTTTTGCATGGCAACGCAAGATCAAGAATGCTGACGAGGAAGAGAATAAGATACAAGAATCAAGTAAGACGAAGAAAGAGGAGACTCCAAAAATAAAGTGAGTTTTAGTTCAAATATTTTACTGTCACATTTGTTACTGTAATGTTGTAATGTAAAAGCTTTATGAAGTTTAAGTCTGACTCAAACCATACTCCAACCATACTGTTCTTTGTTATTTTAAGGGGTTTGGATTAAAAAAAGTAGGCCATGCTATAAAGACACTAACACAAAATGTTCTATATGTCTCTCTCAGCTGGAAGGAATGGGTAGTTGATCCATCTGAAGAGTTTTACTATACATGGTTGCAAATTATGATACTCCCTATCTGCTACAACTGGGTCATCATAATATGCAGGTAGGAAAACATTAAGTGAGGTTTGACTACTTTATGTGGATCTGTACCAATTTATGCAGTATACTCTTTAATCACTTATTTCATTTTTACATTTTGATAAGAACAATATATTTAAAGAAAATTGTAATTGTGACATGTTAGTGTCTGTGAAATAAAGACACTGAAAGTTTAGTTCTAAAATTGTTCCAAATAGTTCCAAGTCTTAACAGTAGTGAATTTGCTAAGAAATCATTATGATAGCTTGTGTACCGGGAGAACTGAAGTTAAACAATCTATATATGTTGTTAAAAGGACATGTTTCTATACAATTGGAGAGACATATTTGGCAACATGGCTCACCTTGGATTATATCTGTGACTTGGTCTTTGTGCTTGACACAGTTATTGGGTTTCGCACAGGTAAGTGTGCATTCTGTCTCTTTATTTATTTGGCTGTTTATTTATTATCTTTGCATGTAGCCATCTTATTTAACTTTGAACTTAATTTAGAATTTTGCTTCAATACAGAGTGACTTCACCATGGATTAAAGGCACAATATGTAAGATTTTTAGATTAAAATATCCAAAAACCACTAGAACAATGTAATATATTTTGTTGACCTGTGTACATAATCCCAAGCGAAAGTCAAAAAAAGAAATCAGCTATTTTAACCAGTGTTACGGACCGTGTCCTTGCGTCACCTGTCAACGACGTCATATCCATGCTACCCTTGATTTACATAGAAACCATGGAAACACCAAAAACGCATTAATATACTATGTATTTTATTAGACAGGCGTGCAACTGTTTGGACATAAACTATCAAACGAAAAAATGAATTATTGTTATATAAGCAACACGGTTAGTCTTATTGTTTGAATTGCTTGTTTTCTTGATTCACCACAACGTTTTACCATGCCTCAGAGAAAACTATATTTTGTCAAGTGGCTAACATAGCATAATTAACTTTCTCCATCATACAATATTATTTTAAAATGAATTGCATGTCATTTAGTCATCCTGTTTTTATATGATACTCTAATATCAATCTAGATTACTGCAAAGTGCAACAAGTCTCATACCAGCCACCGAGCGAACGCACATGTAACATTATACCATAACAATCATACTAAATACATTTGAGTGTGTTGAAAGTTATTGTCATGATTCACCAATGAGAGTGCCCCTGATTACCACCTGAGGGCACTCCACCCTGGACTGTCATTCCACCAAAGACTACATTTCCCATAATCCTTAATACACCTGCGTCTCATTTTCCTCATTACCTCTACCTATATAAGCCTGGTTATCTCATTCATTCCTGGCGAAGTCTTCTGTAACATAACTGCTCCGAGACACAAAGGCTGAGGATCCAAATGCAGTTATTTTAAAGGGTAATCCATAATGATGGCAAAGTGAAGCTTTCAGCACAATTGTGTCAGAAAAAGGTTCATTACTCGAAGCTTTTCAAATCAGAGCTTGACGAGGACCTCTGCTGGTGAAAGTGAGGGAAAGTACTGTTTTGCAAAATGTTTTGCAACCATTATCTTAGAAGCAAAAATTAATTAATGGATAGATGAATGAATGAATGAATTAAATACATGACAACAATCTGTTCCATTGCATACTCCTAGTAACTCAAACCAATAAAGATAACATTTTGTATTGTGAATGTGGACATTTTTCCTGTTTGTGAACAAATAAAACTCATGAAAAAAGGAAGTAGACTAAATAAATGCAGGTGCATGCACAAAGAAACACACATATAGAGAGAGTGTTAATAAGTTTACATAATTGTCAATAACAATATTTTTAACTACTTAATTTTTCCAATAGGCCTACTTGAAAATGAACAAAGTTGCAAAAAAAAAAAAAAAAGTAGGCTGGCTTTCACCCAATTTTTATATATATATATCTTTATCTATATATATATAAAATGCTCCAGAACAAAATATATTATCTAAAAGTGAAAGTGTTCCCACATTTCAGAATCATGACAAAGTCTTGCAACAAAGGTCATAAGTCCAATCAGGTAAACAAGACAGGCAAACGGGTAATCCACGGAACAGGCAAGAAATCCAAAACCAGGAAAACCACTCAGAAATGCAATGCGAATAAAACAAGACTTCGCAAGGAATGATTGCGCTAATCAGGCTTATATAAGCAAAGGTAATGAGGAAAATGAGACATAGGTGTAAACAATAAGTGATGATGAGTCTGGGCAAAGGATTATGGGAAATGTAGTCTTTGGTGGAATGACAGTCAGGGGTGGAGTGCCCTCAGGTGGTAATCAGGGGCACTCTCACTGGTGAATCGGGACAATAACTTTCAACACACTCAAATGTATTTAGTATGATTGTTTTAATCATGTAAAACAGCACTGCGTTACTGGTGTTTTGCACAGGTCTCTCTCATTAACATTCATTCCCAAGGACTCTCGCCCGTCCTGCTTTATACCACCGTAACATTAATAAAACTTTAATACATTCACACATTCATGAACATGATTTTTGTCCATCGGATTCCTTTCCATCAGCTGTGGAGGTGAAGAGTAAAGATTACAACTCCCATGATTCCACACTCACTCAAATTACTTGTTTTTTTCTTCTTTTTTGTTGTCACTTTACAAATGTTCCCTAGATTGCCATGATGGCCCTCTGGAAAATCTATAGACACTCTTTTAAAAAAGGTTTTCTCTTTACAGGTTTTCTGGAGCAGGGTATCCTGGTGCGAGACTTGTCTCTTTTGAAAATGCGTTACCTACGCTCTTCTCGATTCAAATGGGACATTGCCTCTCTGTTACCCACTGATCTGCTCTATCTGAAACTGGGGATCCAAACGCCTCTAGTCCGGGTCAACCGCTTCATGCGCACGGGCCGTTTGAATGAGGCCTTGGACCGCATGGAAACGCGCACAGCCTATCCGAACACCTTCCGTGTTGCCAAACTCATGCTGTATATCTTCGTGCTCATCCACTGGAACGCCTGCATCTACTTCTCCCTGTCTAATTACATAGGCTTTGGTGCAGATCCCTGGGTCTATCCCAACATTTCCAACCCGGAGTTTGCTTCCACGAGACGCCAGTACTTCTACTGCTTCTGGTTTTCCACTCTCATCCTCACCACAGTGGGTGACACCCCGACGCCCAAACGCGAAGAAGAGTATCTGTTTCTGGTCGCAGACATGTTGATCGCAGTGCTGGTGTTTGCATCCGTTGTGGGGAGCATGGGGGACGTGATATCAAGCTTGCGGGATCGTGACAACGTGTTTTTTCCCAATCATGAGCTGGTGAAGGGTTACCTGCGCAGCCGGCGCATCAGCAAAGAACTGCAGAAGCGTGTCAACGACTGGTACCAGCATCTGCACATCAACAAGTGGGTCTCCCTATTATTGTCTGTGAGCCCAAACAGCATAATACACAAAATCTACTCTGCATTTAAAGTTTAGGGTCAACAGGGTGCACAGGATAAGCAAGTGCTTATATGTTCACAAAATTATTATTTCACTCTAATGCTAAAACACTGTAAGACAATTACTATATAAATAAACACAATTTAAAATATATAGTTTAGTATGTAAGCTACCGTAAATTAAATATAATGCATCATTCTACATCTGGATCCCATTAAACCAATTTAGTAGTTTTATTTGCTGTTTTGGGGTGGTAATAGTCTGAAAAATACAGTGCCCTCCACTAATAGTGGCACCCTTGGTAAATATGAGCAAAGGCGGCTGTGAAAATAAATCTGCATTGTTTATACTTTTGATCTTTCATTCAAAAAATTTACAAAATTGTAACTCACAAAATTCTTTCTTTGCAGTAAAACAATTGAAAGTGGGGGGAAACTCACGTCATGCTTTTCTCCAATGCATGTTGGCCACAATTATTGGCACCCCTAGAAAATCTTATGAGTAAAATATAATCTCATTCATATTCATATTTTATTGATTTATTTTTGACTAGGAGAATGAAATTATCCAGCCATGACTTCCTGTTCCACCGGAGTATAAATATGAGGAAACACAAAGGCCAAATATGCTTAATCATTCATCACAATCAGTAAAACCAAAGAATATAGTTCTGATGTGCAGCAAAATATTGTTGAAAAAAAATGTGTATGTTGCTGTATGAAAATAGCTAAAGAATTGAAAATACCCATTTCCACCAGCAGGGCAATAATTAAGACGTTCCAATCAACTAAAGATGTTATGAATCTGCCTGGAAGAGGACATTTACATTTATGCATTTAAAGCAGACGCTTTTATCCAAAGCGACTTACAACTTGCGGGTACATGAAGTGATTGGTCATGAAGAGTCGAGAAGTGCAATAAGAGCCTGAAATCCTGAGACCGGGTACGTTGCTCAGTGTAGCACAGGCTAGAGTAGGAAGGGAAGAAGGAAGAGAAAGAGGAAAGGAAAGTGTTTTTTTTATTTATTTATTTTTTATTATGAGGTTAAGTGCTCACGGAAGAGCTGAGTTTTAAGTTGACTTTTGAATGATGTCAATGATGCGTTTCGGATGGCATTGGGAAGATCGTTCCACCAGCTGGGAACGTTGAATGAAAATGTTCTGGAAAGGGATTTTTCCCCCCTCTGTGATGGTACCACAAGCCGTCATTCCTTTGCTGAGCGAAGGCTTCTGGTGGGGGTGTGGATTTGTAGAATGGGGTCAAAGTAAGCAGGAGCAGAGCGCGTGGTGGCTCTGTATGCAAGTGTCAGCGCCTTAAACTTGATGCGAGCAGCAAGTGGTAGCCAGTGCAAGGAGATGAAGAGAGGTGTGACATGGGTCCTTTTGGGCTCGTTGAAGACAAGACGTGCTGCTGCATTCTGGATCATTCGAAGTATGTGTCACGGACATGTGTCTGTATTCTCCTAATCAGGACAATGATACAAAACAAACATTAAAATCAATACAAAAATGTGTCACTGAGCACAAATGAAGCTTCTGCCATGGCCGTCCAAGTTCCCTGACCTGAGCCCTATAGAAAATGAGTGGGCTGAACTGAAGAGAAGAAGCACCAACATGGAGCTGGGAATCTGAAGGATCTGGAGAGATTCTGTATGGAGGAATGGTCTCTGATCTCTTGTGAGGTTAGGGTTAGGGTCAGGCATTATAGAACAAGACTCAAAAGGACGTTGATGCAGTAATTGTGTGCCAATAATTGTGGCCAACGTGAACTAGAAAAAAACATTTATTTTATAATGAGATTTTCCCCCCACAATATTTTTTTTTTTACTTCAATGAAAGGTTAGAATTGTTTTAATGAAAGATCAAAAGTATAAACAATGCAGATTTATTTTCACAATATTTACAGAGGGCGCCAATATTAGTGGAGGGCAATTTGCAGTTAATTTCAAAGAATAAAAATAGAAATGATAGTACAAACTATAATATTGATGTTAATAAATGAATGACAACAACAACAATAATAGTAGTAGTAGTCGTACTTTTTTATTTTGATTTGCCATTACTGGAATAAAATACATTTTAAAATATTTTCTATTGTAATAATATCTCAGATTTAGAGCTGCAACTAACGATTATTTTTTCTGTCGACTAATCTAACGATTATTTTTTTCGATTAGTCGACTAATCTAACGATTATTTTTCCGTATTAATCTTATTATTCTTTTTTACTGATTATTGTATTTCAAAGAGGGTAGTGAATTTGTATATTATTTTAACATGAAATCAATGAATGATGACAATATTAATTGTATTTCAGGAAGGGTAGTGTACATAGTATGCCATTTTATAATGAAATATATGAACACAAGAAGCTTTTTAAACATAATATATAATGATACTATTCATCATAAAATGTATACAGAGTAGGCCTAATTAGGAAAAGTTGTTTACTATAGTAGTTGAGTATGATTTACTTATTGATTTGTGTCAGTAGTAAACGAAAATGCACTTGTATTTATCTGCAAAAGGTTCACATACAGGAGCTTTCAGCATAGTGTTAATGTATAACTAATCGTCTATTTTGAAGATAAACAACGACTAAAGCTGCCAGAAGTTTTTGCCCAAACTTCAAAGACACATTTAAATGATTAAAGCTAAAGGCATATCTTAACTGTAATGTTACTTTAATCATGTAAACTACCTATATACAGCAAGTTATTATGCATATGTGTTTGGGACAGAGCGGAACCAGGTCGCATTTACAGGAGATATATGCAGCCCATAATAAATAAAAGCACGAGACGTAGGCCTACTGGGGTCGGAGAAGAACCCAGGAAAATGTGACCGTCTGTTGCAATACACGCGTGGCGCGTTCAGCTGCGCGAGAGAACACTGGCAGCAGGGTTGCCAGGTTTACACAACAAAACCCACCCATTCGTTACTCAAAACTAGCCCAAAACAAGCCCAATCGCGTTTCGGGGAGGTTCTCTGGTAAACATCGCGTTCGGGGGGTTAAATATGTGTTTTTTTTGCTTCAACCCGCGGACATGAGACACAGCCCGCGGCAACCGTGTAGAAGTAGCCCAATTCCGCGGAAAAAAGCGGACTTGGCAACACTGACTGCAGAGTGAAAGCTCCCTCTCTCCACGCGCACAGCTCCTGCTCTGCCACCGCGTGCAGTGTGAAACCGGCGTTACAGAGCGAACAAAGCACAGTTTTATTCGGCTTCTGTTTAAAGTACTCCCACACTTTTGAATGTCGCGGTCTGGCTTTATATGATAAATGATCATTTTCACTATGCCCGGGAGCAGAAGCTGCAATTATTCTAGATCTTCTGTTCCATTCTAGAACGTAAATAATGTGCCGCCGACGCGTCGACGCATTTCACGCACGTCGACGTATTTTCGTAGTCGACGTCATCGCAGCCCTACTCAGATTATTTCTGTTTTACTGTATTTTTGATTTTTTAAAAAGCAGCCTTGGTGAGAATAAGAGACTTCTATCAAAAACACACAAAAAATCTTATCGGACCCAGATTTTTGAGCAGTAGTGTAAATATACTCTAAAAAAAAGGCTCTATATGGCACCAAAAATGGTTCTTGGCTCGTAATCATAGGGGAACCTTTTTAAATGCTATATAGCACCAATTTTGGTGCTTCAGTGGTTCTTCAGCAGTTCTTCAGAGGTGCTATATAGCACCTTAGTCAAATAACCGGTGAACCGCTGAAGAACCACTGAAGCACCAAAAGTGGTGCTATATAGCACTAAAAAGGTTCCCCTATGATTACGAGCCAAGAGCCATTTTTGGTGGCATATAGAACCTTTTTTTTTAGAGTGTATAAAAAGTTGCAACATTGCAACAAACAAAATTGCAACAAAACATATTATAACTGCAAAAAACATTGAGTTTCTCAGAACTAAATCTTAGCCATTTTGTTCTTAGTCATGCTTTTGCACAATTGTTTCCAAGGTTTTATAAAAAAAATTTAATGTTTGTTTCCAACCAAATTATGTGTCTGGAACAGGAAGATCACAAGGGAAAATGAGATTCTTCAACATCTTCCAATCACACTTCAGACAGCAACTGCCGTGAGCGTGCATCTGCCCACTCTGTCTAAAGTCACCATCTTTCAGAACTGTGAGAAAAGTCTGTTGGAGCAGCTGGTACTTAAACTCACCCCGCAGGTTAGAAAACAGGTGGCACACCTAGGGGCCCGTTCTTCATACGTGGATTACTCACTTATCTGGATTTTACTGTTGATGTGTTGACATGATCCAGGATTGTTAGGTTCTTCGAAGCTAATTTGAATTGCTGTCATAGCAACAGGTCTGTAAACTCAAACCTGCTTGAGAGCAGGTTTATTTAATGTAAACTTAGATTGCATATTTTTAAGCGGAGGTGATACTTAAAGTCTTTCGTAGCCACTGCTACTTTCTTACAAAAGTACCTTATTGAACCAGGAACTAATAATGAATTAAAAACTAGGCTAATTTGAAAATAATATTATAATGTTGTGTAGTCTATAATAATATAGACACAGCTAGTTTTATCATTAGATTTATTAATGAGGGAATAATTACCTAATAATTGTATTGAAGTCTTCCGCACAATGTACATTTAGTGTAAGCCGTAAATAATGACAGAAATGTATTTTTTTATTTGGGTGAACTAACCCTTTAATCCATAAATTTTAATCAAATCCACAAATTCGTTTGAAGAACCAAATTATCAGAGATCAGCTATCACTATTAGAAGATCTGGCATCTGTCAAATCATCTCAGATGAGGTATGAAGAATGGACCCCTGACTCTAACATTAGAGTCAGTTAAACAGTCTCGTATGTTTTACTTGACCTCAGCACAATTTTTTTTATCATTATTGGGCTGTATATATTTTGCTAGTAAATCTTACAGTATTATACCAGAATCTCTTCTATCTTCCTTAGGTGTATAGCCCGGGAGAGTACGTATGTAAGAAGGGTGATGTAGGTCATGAGATGTACATCATTAAAGAGGGAAAGCTGGCAGTGGTTGCAGATGATGGAGTCACTCAGTTTGCTGTTCTGGGGGATGGAAACTTCTTTGGAGAAATCAGTATCCTGAATATCAGAGGTATGAAATGCTAAAGACCAGAACAGTATTCGCAACATTCAGCATAATCATATTCCTTATAATTAGTATTCACTACAATAACTAATATATATATATATATATATATATATATATATATATATATATATATATATATATATATATATATATATATATATATATATATATATATATATATATATATATATATATATATATATATATATATATATAATTTATATAATATATAAATAATCCATCAACATGGTGGTGGGTTCAATTTTGATAATTTCCTTCTACAACAACAACAATCACAAAATCCTTTGAGGGCTCAGAAATAAAGTAATTTCCTTCTTCTATATGATAGTTGACCTGAGATTACACGTTCTCCATAATGTTTAAATAGAATAATTTACCTAATATTTTTTATATATATTTTTACTCACCCCCATGTAGTTGCACCTTTGTTATATATCTTTCTTCCATGAAACAAAAAGAAAAGAGCAGATTGTCAAAGAAATGTGGATAGTTATTTATACAACAAAAATAATCCATGTGACTCATACACTATATAATGTACAATATATAGTCTTCTGAATCTATACAATAACATTTGTTTAACACTGAAAATCTTTCAAACACCATAATAGTGAGTAAATTATTAAAAAAGTATAATTTTTGAGTAAACTATTCCTTAAACTATGTCTACAAAAGAAAAGCAAATTTAGCTGTATTAAAACATAATGAATCACTATAAATAACACAAATTCATCTCAACTCAAATTCATGCACAGGTAACAAATCAGGAAACAGACGAACAGCCAACATTCGCAGCATTGGTTACTCAGATCTGTTCAGCCTATCGAAAGAGAACCTGACTGAAACACTTCTCGAGTACCCTGCTGCCAAGCGCCTGTTGGAGGAGAAGGGTCGTCAGATCCTGACAAAGATGGGCATGCTGGAAGAGACCGATGAAGTAGAAGGAGAAGTAGAGAAAACAGAGGACAAGGTGGCCCGTTTAGAGGCCTGCCTAGAAACGCTGCAGACCAAACTGGCTCGGCTGATAGCTGAACTGGAGTCTAGTGCCCGCAAAATGATGCAAAGAGTGGAACAATTGGAACTGCAGACAGAAGGATGGGAAGGCATCGTGGCCGAGGGTGCACAGGGAGAAATAGAAGAGTGGGGTAAAGTAAAAGAGAGGGAGATTGGGGATGGGGAAGGAGAAGGAGAAAGAGAGAAGGAAGATGAAGAGGAGCCAGTGGTTGAAGGAGAGAGAGGAGAGGGTGATGGAGGAGAGGAGCGGGAAAAGAAGAATGTAGGAGGAAATGAGATAAGTGAAAAGGAGAAAGAAGAGACAGAGGAAGAGTTGATAAAAACAAAAACATATCAGGATCAGAAAAGAGATGAAAAGTAGGTAGGAAATAAATGTAAAATATACACTACCGTTCAAAAGTGTGGGGTCAGAAAGATTTAAAAAAAATTTTTTTTTAGCAAGGATAGACATTTATAATGTTTTTTTGAACTTTATATTCCTCAAAGAATCCTTTGTTACAGTTTTTAACACAAAAATATTACAGAGCAGCTGTTTTTAACATTGATAATAAGAAATATTTCTTGGGTACCAAATCAGCATATTAGAATGATTTCTGAAGGATCATGTGACACTGAAAGCCTGAAGTAATGATGCTGAAAATTCAGCTTTCCCAACACAGGAATAAATTACATTTTAAAATGTATTAAAATAGAAAACAGTCATTTAACAATATTAGTAAAAATAACAATATTACACAATATTACTATTTTTACTATATTTTAGATCAGATAATTGAGCATAAGATACCTCTTTTTCAAAAGCATATAATTTTTTACCCCAAACCTTTAAATAGTAGTTAATATCATTGTACCATAATATGCATCTAATAAAATTCTGGCATGTAGATATAAAATAAAATCTGTACCATTATGTGTATATGTTTTATGTGATACATTAAAGGAAAGTGTACTACAATTTGAGAGCATTGTTTGTAATTTAACAAAAATAAATTAATATTTTAATATATTGTATCAAATTAATATATTATATAAAGTTGTTATATAAATATATTAAACATAAATATAATACTTTAACTGCAACAAACATGTGGAAATCAAAGCTACATTATATGACCCACTAATAGCGTTGCTTAGCTCTATTCAGACGCTAGGTGGCAGCACATACTCCAGTTTCACAGTCATATTGATCAAAACATGAAACCTGAGGTCTTCTGTTTGGAAGTAAATGTCTCATGCAGTTTTTAAAGGAATTGAGCAGCTCGAGATCCATCTTAAATGCTTCAAAAAAAGGATTTATTGGAAAAAATATTAGACCCCACCCCCATTAAATAATATGTCTGGTCGGTGGGAACTCAGTAACTGTACGGCCCACCCAAAGAGTCCTATGGCCCATCTTACATGTCAGCCTGGTTCTCATGGTGTGAAATTTCCTACCATGCAGAGTTCATTGTTTGTTAGCTTCCTTGGTGAAGAAAATTATAAAAATCTAGGAAATCTGGTGTATTAAGTGTTGAACTGGGTTCAATGATGTTTATCTTTGCTCAGTGTGCTTCTGGGATTGCAAACTCCATTGGAAAAGGGAAAGCTGCAGTCAGCAATCAACATAGTCCTACTGCAGTGCACTTTATTCTGTCTGATAATGTTCTTCTTCAATTAAGCAACAAATTAAGAATACGAATTGCGTTGGCTCAAGCTAATTATTATGCATGTTGTATATTATCCATTTAAATTGTTAGTACTGACATGACTTTCAACTTGGTTCACTCTCGCACTCCTCTTTTGGGCTGACACACTGCAATGAAATCCTCAGAGAGTAAGAGTGTTTGTTTTGAACACATTGCAGAGCATGTGCATGTCTTATCTTGCTTAATAACAAATCAAGTGAAATAAAATACAGAAACAGCTTATTCTTCTCTCTCTTACTCTGTTTGTTTCTCTGTGCGGTGGCGGTGGTGGTGGTGTATCAGGGGCCTGTCTCGACTACACTCCTGCGCCGAGTCCTGCTGTGGTAGCAAATTACTGGCCCTACCACTGGGTGCATAGTGTTAGCCACTAGTGCTGATGGCCGTTGTCCTCAGGTTAGTCTCTTAAATATTATGACTGCACAAACAGCAAAAAGAGAGAATTTTTTTTAAATAAGAGGTCATTAAAGGCACAATATGTAAGATTTTTGGATTAAAATATCCAAAAACCACTAGAACAGTGTTATATATTGTGTTATATATATGTACTTACATTATTCCAAATGTTTTCAAGAATGTTTAAATCCAGAGACATAAGCTATTTTAACCAGGACACTGACCGTTTCCGTGTGACGCCTTTCAAAGACATACCCTCGTTAAGCCGGGTGCACACTGTGCGATTTTGGCCACGATTTGGCCGTCTGAGACAAATTTTGAAATCCTAAAAGATTTCTCTGATCCTAGGCTAAAATCTGAAGTCTTTGATCCTTAGTTTGACATGTGCACCGACAACCGATTAATGACCGTTGCGATCAAATTTTACCTCGGACAAAATTCTGGCAGTGTCAGAAGATTTGAGGCGCAATCCTGCAGTGTGACTTCTCCTAGGACGACCGTCAAATCAAGAACCAATAGGAGCGCAGAACCTGATGATGCATTTCGTGCGACAACATCAAATCACAACAGGGAACATGTCGAAAAGAGTCAGGTGAATGAAAAATGCCACCGCTTGTTTTTGTTGTTTGCTGAACGCTACCATTGTGTCTGTGAATGCGGCTCACCGTTACCGAACGTCTCACGGATTGATGACGTAAAACTCAGTCCGTACGAGTCTCTTGCTTGCGTCCGTTTTTCGCGTCTGACTGTCGTACAGTCTGACATAATGACAACTGAGATCCTACAGTGTGACATGTATTACATCGGGGATCATGTTCGTACAGTCTGACAAGCAACATTCGCAGAGAAAAATCGCACAGTGTGCAGCAGCCTTTACCCTCGATTCATTAAGGCGCTTTAATATACAGGTGCTGGTCATATAATTCGAATATCATAAAAAAGTTGATTTATTTCACTAATTCCATTCAAAAAGTGAAACTTGTGTATTATATTCATTCATTACACACAGACTGATATATTTCAAATGTTTATTTCTTTTAATTTTGATGATTATAACTGACAACTAAGGAAAATCCCAAATTCAGTATCTCAGAAAATTTGAATATTACTTAAGACCAATACTAAGAAAGGATTTTTAGAAATCTTGGCCAACTGAAAAGTATGAACATGAAAAGTATGAACTTTTGCCTGAATTACTGCAGCAATGTGGCGTGGCATGGAGTCAATCAGTCTGTGGCACTGCTCAGGTGTTATGAGAGCCCAGGTTGCTCTGATAGTGGCCTTCAGCTCTTCTGCATTGTTGGGTATGGCATATCGCATCTTCCTCTTCACAAGGCCCCATACATTTTCTATGGGGTTAAGGTCAGGCGAGTTTGCTGGCCAATTAAGAACAGGGATACCATGGTCCTTGTACTAGTTGCTTTGGCACTGGGTGCAGGTGCCAAGTCCTGTTGGAAAATTAAATCTCCATCTCCATAAAGTTGGTCAGCAGCAGGAAGCATGAAGTGCTCTAAAACTTCCTGGTATACGGCTGCGTTGACCTTGGACCTCAGAAAACACAGTGGACCAACACCAGCTGATGACATGGCACCCCAAACCATCACTGACTGTGGAAACTTTACACTGGACCTCAAGCAATGTGGATTGTGTGCCTCTCCTCTCTTCCTCCAGACTCTGGGACCCTGATTTCCAAAGGAAATGCAAAATTTACTTTCATCAGAGAACATAACTTTGGACCACTCAGCAGCAGTCCAGTCCTTTTTGTCTTTAGCCCAGGCGAGACGCTTCTGACGCTGTCTGTTGTTCAAGAGTGGCTTGACACAAGGAATGTGACAGCTGAAACCCATGTCTTGTATACGTCTGTGCGTAGTGGTTCTTGAAGCACTGACTCCAGCTGCAGTCCACTCTTTGTGAATCTCCCCCACATTTTTGAATGGGTTTTGTTTCACAATCCTGTCCAGGGTGCGGTTATCCCTATTGCTTGTACACTTTTTTCTACCACATCTAATGTGCTTGGACACAGAGCTCTGTGAACAGCCAGCCTCTTTTGCAATGACCTTTTGTGTCTTGCCCTCCTTGTGCAAGGTGTCAATGGTCGTCTTTTGGACAACTGTCAAGTCAGCAGTCTTCCCCATGATTGTGTAGCCTACAGAACTAGACTGAGAGACCATTTAAAGGCCTTTGCAGGTGTTTTGAGTTCATTAGCTGATTAGAGTGTGGTACCAGGTGTCTTCAATATTGAACCTTTTCACAATATTCAAATTTTCTGAGATACTGAATTTGGGATTTTCCTTAGTTGTCAGTTATAATCATCAAAATTAAAAGAAATAAACATTTGAAATATATCAGTCTGTGTGTAATGAATGAATATAATATACAAGTACACTTTTTGAATGGAATTAGTGAAATAAATCAACTTTTTGATGATATTCTAATTATATGACCAGCACCTGTGTTATGTGTTTTATTAGCAGGTCAGCAACTGTTTGGAGACATTCATCAACAGAAAACATATCATTGTTATATAGCTCAACACAGTCTTAAGGCCTGTACACACCGGGAAGAATATCGCATGCACTTATCGCCAGACGTTCTTTTTCTTGACGTTTTTCGACGTGTCTCGACGTGTCACCCAAGCGATTTTCACTGGCGATGCGCCGAGTGAACGTGCAAATTCAGTAGATAGAGCTCCCGGTACACAAGGTGGTGCTGCGGCACTTTAGGCTTCTGACACTTTATTATAGACATTTATATTATGTCTATGGCCAGAACCATTCACACACTTTTTGCTAACTGGCAAGCAGCATTAGCAGCTCATTTTCTTCTTTGTCTACTTACTACTTCTTTGTCGTATCAATGTGTGCTCAGCAAGACCGTTTTGTGCTTGAGCGCCACTAAGTCGTGTTTTACTGTCACTTCAGCAGCTCCAGGCACGTGAACAAAAGCGCTGATCTCATTGGTCCACCAGCTTTTAACACGTTGCGTCAAAATAAAAAAAACGAACCAGAGGCATTTTTTTTACATGACGCTTTTACACCTGGAATTTTGTGCGTCAGTGTGCACACTCACATTGGCGCCCTTTGTTTAGTCACAAGGCGATTAACGCGCGCAAAAATCGTCTCGGTGTGAATGGGCCTTTATAGTGAGAATCTGTTTTTTATGATTTACCGCGAGTACCATGTTTTACCATGCCTAATATCAATCTAGCTTACTGCAGTGTGCAACAAGTGTATGATAGTAGCCGCCGAGCGAACGCACAGAGAAGCATTATAACATAACTTTCCATACACTCAAATAATGTATCTAATATGATAAAACAGCGCAGCGTACGCATGAGCGGAAACAGTCTTCTGCGGCATAGTAAAAGTTCTGTGAAATCCAGGCGTCATCAAGCTACGCCTTTGTTTTGAATAAGTGACCTCTAGCGGCGAAAAATTACATATTGTGGCTTTAAAGTGATTAAAGGTCCCGTTCTTCATGATCCCATTGTTCAAACTTTAGTTAGTGTGTAATGTTGCTGTTAGAGCATAAATAATACCTGTAAAATTATAAAGCTCAAAGTTCAATGCCAAGCGAGATATTTTATTTAACAGAAGTTCCCTTTCAAAGCCTACAGCGAACGGCCGGCTTGGACTACATCCTGGTACTTCCTTCATAAATGACGTCAGTAGAACAGTAGAACAGACTAACCTCCGCCCACAAGAATATGCGAAAAAAGGGGGCGTGGTCTTGTTGCTGTCCCACGTGGAGAAGAGGACGTCGCGTGGAGAAAAGGAAGTGTTGCGTTTGAGTGTGATTGTCGCCATGTCGTCGAGACGCTGTTATTTTCATCCCGGAGTCAAATCACCTTTGTTTGGCTTTCCCAGGGACGCTGTAGAGATCATTAAGCGCATACATCTCCCGTTAAGAGGCGTGACCTTTCCACGTGCGCTAAGCTGCTGTCGAATCACAACACAGGAACCGTGCCACGTTCGCTAAGCTGCGGTCAAATCACAACACGGGAACCGCTGGCACAATCAGAACTCGTTACGTATTTCTGAAGGAGGGACTTCATAGAATAAAGGAAGTCATCAGCCGTTTTTAGGAGAGTGAAAACAGCGGTATACAGATAAGTAAATTGTGTTAAAAATACTTTTTTTTTTACACGCGAAACATGAACACGTTATATTGCACACTGTAAACACAATCAAAGCTTCAAAAAAACACGAAGAACGGGACCTTTAAGAGAAAATATATAACAGCACTCAGCTATCCACCTTATTTTTAATGTAAGAGCAGGCACGGCTAACTTAAATGTGTAAAGGGTGCTGCACACTGTGCGATTTTTCTAAATCCTCTGCGAATGTTGCTTGTCAGACTGTACGAACATGATCCCTGATGTAATACATGTCACACTGTAGGATCTCAGTTGTCATTATGTCAGACTGTACGACAGTCAGACGCGAAAAACGGACGCAAGCAAGAAACTCGTACGGACTGAGTTTTACGTCATCAATCCGTGAGACGTTCGGTAACGGTGAGCCGCATTCACAGAAACAAGCGGTGGCATTTTTCATTCACCTGACTCTTTTCGACATGTTCCCTGTTGTGATTTGATGTTGTCGCACGAAATGCGTTATCAGGTTCTGCGCTTCTATTGGTTCTTGATTTGACGGTCGTCCTAGGAGAAGTCACACTGCAGGATTGCGCCTCAAATCTTCTGACACTGCCAGAATTTTGTCAGAGGTAAAATTTTATCGCAACGGTCATTAATCGGTTGTTGGTGCACATGTCAAACTAAGGATCAAAGACTTCAGATTTTAGACTAGGATCAGAGAAATCTTTTAGGATTTCAAAATTTGTCTCAGACGGCCAAAATCGCACAGTGTGCACCTGCTATTAGGCTTCTGTTGTCATTCACTTCCAGTTATTTTACCTGTACAAAAACTGCCTGTTATGCTGCTTGATATTGCAAACTGGTATTTGTTATCATGTTATTATCATAATCATAAACACAATGGTTTGTAGCTCAAATAGTTTTTACTGCACTTAGTTATTTTTCTTGTTATTTACCTATAGTGGCTAATTAATCAGAAGTCTCGCACGTTCAAGAAAAAATGGCTTACTTCCGTGTTACAAAATAAGGTGGATATGTTACACAGAGTGCATACTTAGTATTCCTAATAGAGTGGTGCAGGGATGACATCAATACCTGGAAGACTAATTTGCCACTGATTCCCATAAGATTTTCCTATGGGTTTCTATAATGGGGTTTTTCAATTAATAAGATCTGTGGTAAACATAGGTTGACGATACTTTTATTCTACAACATATATTACACACACCTGTAGTCAATAATTGTATCCCCTAAAGCTAATCTTTGATCACCAAAATGACATATGTAAATGTCTTTTTTTTTTTATTCATATCTTAAAATAGCTTGAATATAACCCTACACCCTTGCATCATTTAGTATACATGAATATGCAAATTAGCCCCGCCCCCACTCACTCACACCAGCTCAGAGATCCACAAACTTTACTGTAGTAAACGCTGCACAATGGCAAGTGGAAATGCTGGTCTAATTCAGCCATCTATGTATGAACCAGAAGCTGATTCACAAGAAGAAGTGGAAGAGTGAATTATACAGGCTTGTATACAAGTCAATGTATCAGAACGGTAATGTGTTTTATGTATTGTTCTCTACAACTGTTACATGTCTAGTCTGTTTTGCTTGTCTTTGAGTTTGTTCCATTGTTCAGTTCATTCCATCACCTGTGTCCAGTTAATTAGTAATGTCTAGCACCTGTGTCTTGTCAATTACCTCGTTAGCCTCTGTGTATTTAGTTGTCAGTGTTTCTTCAGTGTTTGTCCGTCAACGTCTACGTATAGTAGTGTTTCTGAGTGTTCCCTGAGTTTGTTCATTAAAAGTTCCTGTTCCAAGTTCTCCTTCGCGGGTTTTGATATACACTAGTCTGTAACAACAATGTCGGACACATAACAGTTGTTAATATGATTAGACTTTTGCTTAACTACGTTATCAAACAGCTAATAATGTTTTGCTAATATTACAAAAACATGTTTCCGTTCGCCGTCTCAGAGTCAGACAGCTGCCTTCTAAAAATCAGTATCCTTAGAAATGCTTTGAACAATTAAAACATCAGTGGAGAAAGACATATAGTTCAAGGAATAATTGACTTTGGGCTGTTGAATTATTCGAAAAGGTGGTAATGCAGTCACAATGCGAAGCGGAGTTTGCATTATTTTTCGAATAATTCAACCGCCCGAAGTCAATTATTACGTTTATACTATGGTTACCACACCTCAAAACATTGTTCAGATGATTTATTTCAAGACATTTGTCAGGTTTTGTCTTTAAAACGCTCTTGTGTACAGGACTAATTTCTTCATCTAAACCCAAACCTCTGTTACTAGCTTGTTAGGCTACTTGACGTTTTGTAATTAGCAACGGACGCTTGGGTTTAGATGAGTAAGAAATTAGTCCTGTACACAAGAGCGTTTTAAAGAGCCACTGATAGCAGACTAATTCAGTTATTAATTTAGTGAGTTATTAGAGAGAGAGAGAGAGAGAGAGTTACCTCAGGGTCAGTCTGTGCGTCTCTTTCAACAGTGTTCGGCAGCAGCGTCTACTAATACGAAACTAAGTAAGAACATCATATAAATAGTTCACCTGCTATATTGCTAAATTTACTCGATTTTTCATGTCAACAGAAAAATATACCGAGATAACCTGGCTTCTCTTGAAACGAGAATAGTTAATGATATGCTAAAGCCCATCCTACCATTGACGTGATTGGATACCAGGTAGTTTGTGACGTAATAAACGCCAAACTGTCTTTGATTCACTGCAGTTTTAAGAAGAAAATACTCATTGATGGTGTTGACTTCATAATTTGAACATGGTTTGTCTTAAATCATATTAAATACACCAGACACAGACATATAAACAACATTAAAAACTTGATTTTCACTGCAGGAAGTGTTCAGTTCACATTGTAGAACAAAATTTGTAGTCCAACTTATGTTTACCACAGACCTTATTTTACTTATAAATTGAACTCCATTAATAAAAACCCATAGGAAACTCTTGAAAGAACCACTGGCGAATTAGTATTCTGGGGTTTGACGTCATCCCTGCACCACTTTATAGACCTAATGCGCCAGAAAAATAAGCGTGCAGACATTTTTAAAATTTTGTTTGAACTTCTTTTTTAGCTGTAGCTCTGTACATTTATGGAGTCGTTGTCGAAGAGTAATTCGCTGGAGTTAACAAAAGTTGTCATGCATTGTAACGTTTGAAGTGGATGTCATGACAAATGTCAGGAGACTGGGAAATTTTTGTCCGTAAGATCTTAACTTCATGCTGTGTGAATACAAACCTGAAGACACAACACATGGAGCGCAGCGGTGAAAAGGGGCAGAGCTACATACACTACATCTATATAATGACTGACTTTTGAACAACAACATTTATAATATAACACTAAGAATCGATTTGTACTTCTTCCCACACCAAAAAGGGAAATAATTACGTATTCAAAGGAGATAAATCCAATATATTCATACATCTCAGTGAGATTTCGCAGGTGTTTGAGATACAAGTTTAAATGTTGCCATTATTGCTTTAGATGCCCAGATGTTCTCTGCCAAAAGAGGCTTGATATCCAATAAAACTACAATTACAGTGGAAGACGCAAAACCATGGAAAAGAATATCAGGGAAGAACATCTGATGTTCCCTGTCTTTCATGGTAAATGTGCAAAATGTGTTTTAAAAAATCTCAACCTGTCCATAGAATAGAAATAATAGATACCGTCATATTACATCATGTTGTGTCCCCAACTTTGCAGTTTTGGCTGATGGTATGCTCTCCAGGTGTTCATTTTACTCTCTGAAAGTAACTGACCACTCGCTTTTGCCATATGATTAATTTTTCGCCCGTCAATCACAATCTGTCATGGATTATGTCAATTTAAAGCGCGTAATTCTACATCAACAACCCGAAAAACAAAGCGGCCCTGCGCAAAGCAGTCTAGAGCAGATGGCATGTAATTGCCTTGAGGTGGAAACTGGGCGTCCATTTTACAGGTCTCGCGGGACTCGGTCGCAGCTCTCCTCTGAAAATACAGGTGCGTTTGTTTTTGTTTATCTTTCTCTCTAATCAAAGTATTGCCATGATCATTGGAAAACTGTCAGTTTAGAGTCTCATAATTCACGCAGAGGGACGTCAATTCATGCGCCACTTATACTGGGGACTTGTGGGCAAACCAGGGACGGTTAACCCTCTTCACAAACACCTCTCTGTGATAGATGCATCATCTGCTCCTCAGATTGGAGGAGGAGATATCTATAAATAGTCAATTGCAAGTTGTGATCATAACAGCAGCCAGAGCTACAATGGAGCAGGTGTGCAAATTCTTCCAAATGAATTTTACCCAGCATACACACAGCTTTAGAGGTGTAATATGTTCTATAATTCCATTTATAAATGTGTAGTTCTAAACTGATTGGCAAGTGTGTGGATGTGTGTCTGCCGCTAAGACAGATAGGAGGAAATAACTTTTTTGGACTTGGTCTCACTAAATTCAGGTACAGTGTTTAACCATATGGCGGTGTATGAACGTTCTCGTATTAGATATTTGTCTGCTTGTTTACCATTTGTAGTGGATTGTAAGTTGTGTTATGTATAACTGGTTCCACGGCATTTCCCAGTAATTAATTATCTAAGCAGGGACACGCAACTGACACTCAGGGGAGGATGACAGAAGCTTTTAAACAAATCCCTGCGCTTCTCTGCTTGGCTGTCTATCACCTTCAACACTCATGGACTGTGCATCTGTGCACCTTTCCAAATGCCAGAGTATGTGTCTTTCTGGCATTTCATAACCATACTGCTTCCAGATCCCTGGCACACTTTCACGGAGCATCCACACATACAACGATTTGCAGTGACCGGAAGTCATTCATTTTCAATGAAAGTTGGCGATTTATGGGGACATGATCGACAGCAACACTTGGTGATGCAATATGAATTCCAAAGTCCCTATTAAGGCAAGTCAGTTCACTCGGCAGCCATTTTGGCAGCACCCGTGATGTTTTTTTTTGTTTTTTTTTGACGAATACAGCCTCCCTTTATGGAAGCATATTTCCGCCACATAAAGGAGGGGAAATAAATCATAATTATGACATAAAAAGTTGGAATTGTGATATACTGAGTCGATTATGAGATAAGTCATAATTCTGACATAAAATATCAATACTGATATAAATATGACAAGTCAAAGTATGAGATAAAGTACTTAAAATGTTGCAGTTGAGATAAAAAGTTTAAATTATGAGTCACAACTATACAGTTGAAATTGTGATAAAAATCGACACAAATGTGACAAAAAATAATCACAAATAAGTAAAATGTATTATATAAATGTCATAATTATGACAAAGTCATAATGTTAATTATGGCTTAAAGTCATAATTATGGCATAAGAAATGTTGACTTATGTCATTCTTTCAACTTTTTATGTCATAATTATAACTTTTATGTCATAATTATGATTTACCAAAGCATGATTTTTTTTTTTTTTTTTATGTGGCAGAAATTGGCTTCCAAACCTTTCTACCTGAATTGGGAACGTTCAAAAATATCCATAAACATTTCAGTTCAAATCAATTTTTTTTTTTTTATAAAACGTGCTTTACTGTGCAATGTTGTCTTAAATTCTAATTCTGAATTTGAAGCTTGGTATGGTGTAGTGAATTAAATGTTGCAGATAGCAAACAATCCAAATTTGCTTCATAAATTAATTCAAATTCGCTCCATAAATCCTAATAAAATTAATCAAAATTTGCTTCATAAATCCTTTAAAAAATACCTAATTCCATTAAGCTACAGCACATGTTGAATCTACAGGGCTGGCTATGGCCATCCAAGCCTAGTTTGTTTCTTTCCAACTGAATATGCAGAATCCTGGCTCAGGTGGTCAATTTAAAGATGAATGGCTCAGAGATGCCGCAAGGAATGCACCGGAAATAGGATAGGGCATGAATTCCAAACAAGCTCTGTAGAGATTGGCAGCGCTGTATAATACCTTTCTCTTTTTTATCAAACTAATAAATTACAGCCCATCTCTCTGATAACTAGGAAGAGAAAGTGCTCGATTTAGACCCCAGATGTGACCCAGGGTTACCTGGCAACTGGACAAACTCAGGAAGAGGAAGAAGAATAAAAAAAAAATAATACATTGAGAAATCATTGGCTGGTTAGAGAAGAAAAAAAGACACAGAGTGGGAGACAGAAAAGTAAGCACACAGAAATGACCTTTCTGTTTCATGATAACCTTCCCTTGCTGACATTTCTTTATATCAAATGAGGCGGATTTAAATGTCCGTGTTGCATGTGCGCCGGTTTTTCACATAACAGTATTGTTGTTTATGTTGTCTAACACTTTATTGCCAAGGTGCACTGCAAATCATCCTATCCCATCTTATTTAGCATGTCAATACTCAACGTGAGCATGTGTAAATGTGTCATTTTTTACAATCCTTTCCTCTTTCCCATGTTTCTACCCTCTTAAAAAGGCAATACAGTGTTTAGTTCTGTTCATATCCACTGGTGCATGTTTAGTTATGCAAGAAATTGCAGCTTCTTTGTTAGGTACACATGTTGCCTGAAGCCTCAGAGAATAGAAAAGCTTTAAACACAAGCTGAGGTCCACTGCTGTATTTTTATATTTATCTCTAAATATATATGAACACTTTAAATGACTAACAATTATTCAGAAACCAGATATATTTGTACTAGTGGGTGCAGGACACTATAGTTCATTTATATAAGTGAGGATAGCAAAATAAAATAAACTTTGACATATTGTACCCAAAAATTCTTCATACAGTGGACTACCAATAAAATTGATAAACATTTGCGACCAAAATTATTCAGACACTTTGACCTGACCATCTTTTGCTTAAGTGTTTTTTTCTTTTACACCACAGACTGAACAAAATTAAGCATTGCTTGTTAATTGTTTGACCTAAATTGGTATTATCTAATTGTGTACTTAAATTTGACAGCTGATTGGTTGATTGTAATCCATTACATACAGTACCTTTCTATCAAAGGCCCCGTCCACACAGAGACGCGTTTAGCTGTATACGTAAAAATATTGTACCGTATCAGCGTTTCGTCCACACGGATCTGGCGTTTTGGGAGCATGAAACCGATATTTTTAGAAACCGGGTCCCAGAGCGGATAAATTTGAAAACGACACCCTTGCGTTTTCGTGTATATTTTGTGAAACAGTGATCACACCTGGGAAAGGGATACAACTACGGGCACTGGGCATGCGCACATCAATATTGCGTCATTTAATTACTGTATTTGCATTATTGTAATGGTAGGTTTAGGTTTGGGGTAGTTGTTAATAAAACACAATCTGGTAAGTAGCAAATTTATTTATTGTTATTTTATTGTGAGATTTTGCCTAACTTCCTACCATTGCTGTACCCCTTCTAGCCACAACGCTACTTCTCCGTTTTTTGTGCATTTCTGTGGCAGGATTACATTGCCACACTAGTGGTGGGAAGTTCGGATCATTTTACTGACTCGGATCTTTGAATCTCGTTCAGCAAAATGAATGAGAATTCAGCAATCTGCGGCGCGTTTTTGCGCGAATCGCTCAAGT
Source organism: Romanogobio albipinnatus (assembly GCA_023566225.1). Taxonomy (NCBI): domain Eukaryota; kingdom Metazoa; phylum Chordata; class Actinopteri; order Cypriniformes; family Gobionidae; genus Romanogobio; species Romanogobio albipinnatus. The sequence goes on along the minus strand of CM042243.1, from coordinate 20,746,088 downwards.
TGAAAAATCTGAACTTTGGCGGATATTTCGCGCCGCGTTAACCAATCACGAGCTTGCTCTAGTAGTGACGCATTTACAAGCGGAGGCAGAAATTCGAACAACAATGGAGGACAAGATAATCGTGGCTGCATGTGGATACCCGAAGCTGTATTATACATCATCCTATCACTACAGGAACAGGAATAAAAGGAATAAAGGAATAAAAAGGATCTTGCTTGGAAGAAAGTGAGTTATTGTGAGCCATTTCACAACAAGACAGGAGCAGAAAAAAAGAGCCAGAGCCAGCAGCAAATGTGAGAAGGACTAGCCGAGGAAAGGCGGGTCTCCCCGGGTAAAGGAGCGCGGAATTTCACTGATCCCCTGGATCTCACAACTCCGAAAACGCCAGATAAAATGCTCAAATAGGCACTCTTTTTATAAATTAACCACAGATTTGAGCTTTAAACAACTATATTATCACCTGAAAAGTCTTTCAGGTCTTTCACAAAAAAGACGTCAAGTGACCATATAGGCTCATATAGGGCAGAATCCCCTCCCATGACGCGAATTCGCGTCTGTTGTGTAGTTGTCATGCGCGAATGAAGCAAGTAAACTCAAAATGTTCAAGCGTCCATCTTCGCGCGAATTATTCACGCGAATCGCGTCCGGTGTGAACGCCACATAACAGTATATCATTAGAAAAATAAAATTACAGCTGATCCCAAATAGTCTAGTCAATATATTTCCCATATTATGATGATATGGCTTTGCTATTTACTGAAGATTAGAACCCACTGTAAACAAGTCTCAATCTTTGCTTTATCAAAGTGATTTCCCCATCATACAGATAAAGTTTAAAGCATTAACCAACTCTTTAATAATATAATTCTGTTATAGAAAAGAACCATCATGACAGATATTCACAAATATATAAAGTTTAAGAAATAAAAAAGGTACAATTTGAGGCCAGAAACGCATCACATATCAAAAAAAGTTATATGTGAATTATTAACTATTTTCTGCATGCAATACGGCTGTCATGTCACGTGACAAAAGAACGAGACTAGGACCCGAAGACTGACTCGAGAGATGAACTAATCATTTCTGTTTCTGCATTCAGCCTATGGGGACTTGAACGAACGACTCAAAAGACTCGAGATGAACTAAACTTTTCTGTTTCCGCCGGTACAGACTGCATATCCGTGCCCTAATATGGGGCTGGGACTTGATGAACGAACGACTCAAGAGATGAACTAATCATTTCTGATTCCTGTAGTAGCCTGAGATGTTGCGCAATGCGCATGCGCGGGTCAATACAAAATGAACGAATCGCTCTCTGAGATGACTTTGAGACGTTTCAGTGCTCTCGTGTGTGCGCAGAAATTTATTGAAACAAGGGAAAAAAAGATAAAATAGGAAAAGCTCTGGCTTCGTGTGTACTGGGCCAAAGTTATCTGACATTATCAAAATGAATTTGTTCTGACACAACTCTGAGTTCTTGTCATATTTTATTACCATTTTCTAAACTATAGCAAATAAACTGTGATAATGTGAGAAAATGTTGAAGGTGTCTGAATAAATTTTGGTTTGACTTACATTTAGTTAAATTATACAGTTTATGAAACTATATAGCACATTTTGTGGTCATTTAAAATGTTTTATGCAGGGAAAAACAGACATTATCTGGTATATGTTCGGTCATATTTTATATTTTTATATTTCTATTTGCAGTAAGCTTTTTTTTTTCTGAGCGAATAAGTATAAATGCAAGTGAGGGTGTTTTTCCAATTAACCAGCATTCATTATCTCAAGAGAGAGCCAATTAAGATTATGGACTTTGAGCAGTCATGTCCAGACATGCCGTATAGTCTGACTGTATCATAGAAACACATACACACTCACACAACAAACACAGGCCCTGTTTTCTCTTTCATCTGGGAAATTCAGCATCTTAGACCCTACGCGCCTTCAGGACATGACCCCTCTCTTTCTTTCACTCGATCTGTCTCTCTTACTCAGACTCCCGTGGTACATTGCAGATTTCACTTTACATTCTGTGATGATCACCCAATTTACATCTTACCCCTCTCCCTTAGGCATCATTACCACGGCAACCTGTCCCCTCAGAGACAAAAGAAACAAGACTCCTATATTTCCATCATAAATACACACCACACACATTCACACAGTGTTTCAGTTATGGTGCATCCCTTGAGGGTGTCTAAACTACAGGGAAATAGCTATGTAAAAGTAGAAAAGATACTCTAGGCCAGTGCAAACCAATCACGTGACAGATCATCCATATTATATCGCACAAAAGAAGGCAACACCCAATCAAAACACCCAGTCACCTGTATAAAAAAAGTGGACAGACAGTAAAATTGGGGTTGAGGGAGAGAAAGAGAGAGAGAGATGGGGGGGAAGGGCCTTCATCATAGGGATTGCCATTCTTCATTAGAGGGATGATTATGGTCGTAGAGGAAAGGCCCAAGGGAAATAGTGTGAATTTTTTTTTTTTTTTTTTTTGAGGTGAAAGAGGCAAATGAATTGAGATAAAAAGAAGGAAAGAAAGATGGATGGGTGGATACTAAGGAAGAAATGGATGGATGGATGGATAGAGAGACAGATTTAAAAAAAAACTATAAAAAAGAAAGACATGGATGGATACTACAGATAGACAGTTCTGTTTATCTATCTACAGAAAGAAAGAAAGAAAGAAAGAAAGAAAGAAAGAAAGAAAGAAAGAAAGAAAGAAAGAAAGAAAGAAAGAAAGAAAGAAAGAAAGATGGATGGATACTAAGAAAGAAATGGATTGATGGATAGGGACAGATACAAAATTATATAAAAAAAGAAAGACATGGATGGATACTACAGATAGACAATTATGTTTATCTATCTACAGAAAGAAAGAAAGAAAGAAAGAAAGAAAGAAAGAAAGAAAGAAAGAAAGAAAGATGGATGGATACTAAGAAAGAAATGGATTGATGGATAGAGAGACAGATACAAAATTATATAAAAAAAGAAAGACATATGGATGGATACTACAGATAGACAATTATGTTTATCTATCTACAGAAAGAAAGAAAGAAAGAAAGAAAGAAAGAAAGAAAGAAAGAAAGAAAGAAAGAAAGAAAGAAAGAAAGAAAGAAAGGATTGATACTAAGAAAGAAATGGATTGATGGATAGAGACAGATAAATAAATTCTATAAAAAAAGAAAGACATGGATGGATACTACAGATAGACAGTTCTGTTTATCTATCTACAGAAAGAAAGAAAGAAAATTGATGGGTGGATAGAGAGAGATCTATCTATAAGAAGGAAAGATGGATGGATGGATGGATGGATGGATGGATGGATGGATGCTAAGAAAGAAAGAAAAGGATGGATGGATAGAGACAGATCTATAAAAATGAAAAAGGAAACTGGATGAATACCACAGATAGAAAGAGAGAGTCATGTCCAGATTTGTCTAAATATAGGAAGAAAAAGAAAGAAAGTGATTATAGATAGACAGACAGACAGACAGACAGACAGACAGACAGACAGACAGACAGACAGACAGACAGACAGACATAGATAGATAGATAGATAGATAGATAGATAGATAGATAGATAGATAGATAGATAGATAGATAGATAGATAGATAGATAGATAGATAGATAGATAGATAGATAGATAGATAGATAGATAGATAGATAGATAGATAGATAGAGTCACACGGGCAGCTGTTATTACAGCTCTCCTCAGGCAAGATACCAGTTCCTCATATCCATGTGTCCACTCCACTCCCATCATCCACAAACACACACGGCCGCACAGACATGACAGAGACGAAACATGATGTGAATGCAGAGGGAAAACTAACAGAGTCTCTTGGATAAAACAGATGAGGTCGAGTCCACATCAAACACTCAACGATAACACAGGTATTGAGGCACATACATCAGTACAAGTTTATGTATGTGCCTGTAGGAATCTGTCACTTTGCCTTACAATAACAAGGATCTGTCCTTCTGAGCCTTTCACTTGTGATCTGTCTGTTCTCACTGTGACCACTGCAGCTGTTTTTCCTTCAGTTCACTTTTTGCAAGCATATATTCTCTCTCCCTTGCCTAGTCACCATGACACCACATCTGATCGATAGGATGCAGTCATATTTCAAACTCAAGGATGAATATTGCAGTCGATGGTAGGTGGCCTGAGTCTGTGCTTGATTGAATATAGTCCAGCGTGCGACCTTAACAAATATGTATTTTACCATTGAAAAGTTTGGGGTCAATAATGTTGTGAAATATTGTTACAATTAAAATCTATTTTAATGTATTTTAAAATGTAATTTATTGACAAAGCTGAATTTTCAGCAGCAATTATTCCATTCTTTAGGCTAGTGTCATATAATCCTTCAGAAATCAATTTAATATGCTGATTTGCTGCTCAAGAAACATTTCTTATTATCAATGTTGAAAAACGTTGTGCTGCTTTATGTTGTGGAAGCAATGATACATTTTTAGGATTCTTTAGATTTCCCATGACAGCTTCAGCGTTAAAACAACTTCCTTGTTTACAACCAGTTCTTTTCAATTTGCTACTGACTCGCTCATAAAGACAGTCTTCTCTGCCATCTGTAACTTTCACATCACAAAGTCCACATCACGAGCACTAACGGACCCTTTCTCAATACCAAATGACGGCATATTATGAACGCCTATATAAAATAGAGGCTATATAAGCTATAAATAGGACTATAAAGTTATGAAACTCAATTTTTCCCCTAAACCCAAATCGATTTACCCTGGAACAAGTAATAAGACCAAAGATTGTCCGTTTTATATAGGCTACCCAAAATGAATTATAGGCCATCTCATGTTTAACCACTATCTACATAAGAGCCAGCGGCAAATTCCTGATGTAATGGCCGAGATAAAGCTGTTCTCGGCGGGTACGCGCCGAATGGCCGCTGACGGTCACATCTACGAAAGCATCTTAACAAATTGTAAAGTATGCGCTGTTTATATATGAGTTTCATATTTGAGGTATAAATAAAAAAAACTATTAACATTCCGTGACACAACAGTAGCCTATTTGTAAAAAAATGTGTTGGATTCGCTCGACCTTCATGACAGTCGCTGCAAGCGGAGTGATACAAACAGTGAAACGATTTCAGTGCTGATACTGGGGGAATAATAGCCTGGTCCTACCCATAGACAGTAAAAGAACTCGTACATTTAATTTGTACAGAGTCTGGCCACTCTCCATTGATAAGCGTTTACTTCCTTGAAGGCGGGTACTCTGTTGAAGTTTAAAACTATTGGATCTGCAAGAGCCACCCTAGTGAAAAAAAAGTATACTTGCAGCAAGACTAATTATCAGTATACTTGAAGTGTGTTAATTATTAGTTAACTTGAAATGTGTTATTTTGAAACAACTAATTTTGTACTAAGTATATTTTAGTTGTAAATAAGTTGTATTAAAGCATAATTTGAAGTGTATTTAGTGTACTTTTATGTGCTAAATTGGAACAACTTACTTTTTTAACTAATTACATGCTTGATTAGTGATATTAAATGTGCTTTATTTGTATTATAAGTATACTTTATTTGTGTTAAGTATACTTTATTTTTATTATAAGTATATTTATTTGTGTTTTTAAATACATTACAAATTAATTACCAGTGTCTTCAGAACACACAAGCAATATACTATGAATATATTATTTTTTCAGGTTTATTTATTTACTTTACCTTCCCTAAATACAAAAAATATACACTTTGTAGTATAATGTATTATTACTTAGCTATACATTGTACAATATACTTTGAATTGCATAATGTCACACAATACAGTAGTTTAAATGTGCTACCAAAGCTCTGAAGAGACAGTCCATTAACAACCCCAAAAACTTCACATGGTTTCAGCAAAACTAAACAAAATCATCTTACTATGTTTTTCATTAAAAGAACACTGGAAGATTAAAAAAATGTATATACAGTGAGGAAAATAAGTATTTGAACACCCTGCTAGTTTGCAAGTTCTCCCACTTGGAAATCATGGAGGGGTCTGAAATTGTCATCATAGGTGCATGTCCACTGTGAGAGACATAATCTAAAAAAAAAAAAATCCAGAAATCATAATATATGATTTTTTAACTATTTATTTGTATGATACAGCTGCAAATAAGTATTTGAACACCTGTATATCAGCTAGAATTCTGACCCTCAAAGACCTGTTAGTCTGCCTTTAAAATGTCCACCTCCACTCCATTTATTATCCTAAATTAGATGCACCTGTTTGAGGTTGATAGCTGCATAAAGACATCTGTCCACCCCATACAATCAGTAAGAATCCAACTACTAACATGGCCAAGACCAAAGAGCTGTCCAAAGACACTAGAGACAAAATTGTACACCTCCACAAGGCTGGAAAGGGCTACGGGGAAATTGCCAAGCAGCTTGGTGAAAAAAGGTCCACTGTTGGAGCAATCATTAGAAAATGGAAGAAGCTAAACATGACTGTCAATCTCCCTCGGACTGGGGCTCCATGCAAGATCTCATCTCGTGGGGTCTCAATGATCCTAAGAAAGGTGAGAAATCAGCCCAGAACTACACGGGAGGAGCTGGTCAATGACCTGAAAAGAGCTGGGACCACCGTTTCCAAGGTTACTGTTGGTAATACACTAAGACGTCATGGTTTGAAATCATGCATGGCGCGGAAGGTTCCCCTGCTTAAACCAGCACATCTCAAGGCCCGTCTTAAGTTTGCCAATGACCATTTGGATGATCCAGAGGAGTCATGGGAGAAAGTCATGTGGTCAGATGAGACCAAAATAAAACTTTTTGGTCATAATTCCACTAAACGTGTTTGGAGGAAGAAGAATGATGAGTACCATCCCCAGAACACCATCCCTACTGTGAAGCATGGGGGTGGTAGCATCATGCTTTGGGGGTGTTTTTCTGCACATGGGACAGGGCGACTGCACTGTATTAAGGAGAGGATGACCGGGGCCATGTATTGTGAGATTTTGGGGAACAACCTCCTTCCCTCAGTTAGAGCATTGAAGATGGGTCGAGGCTGGGACTTCCAACATGACAATGACCCAAAGCACACAGCCAGTATAACCAAGGAGTGGCTCTGTAAGAAGCATATCAAGGTTCTGGCGTGGCCTAGCCAGTCTCCAGACCTAAACCCAATAGAGAATCTTTGGAGGGAGCTCAAACTCCGTGTTTCTCAGTCAGCGACGGGCCAGAAACCTGACTGATCTAGAGAAGATCTGTGTGGAGGAGTGGGCCAAAATCCCTCCTGCAGTGTGTGCAAACCTGGTGAAAAACTACAGGAAAGGTTTGACCTCTGTAATTGCAAACAAAGGCTACTGTACCAAATATTAACATTGATTTTCTCAGGTGTTCAAATACTTATTTGCAGTTGTATCATACAAATAAATAGTTAAAAAATCATACATCGTGATTTCTGGATTCTTTTTTTTTTAGATTGTGTCTCTCACAGTGGACATGCACCTACGATGACAATTTCAGATCCCTCCATGATTTCTAAGTGGGAGAACTTGCAAAATAGCAGGGTGTTCAAATACTTATTTTCCTCACTGTATATTATTGGACCGATTCCACTGACCCTCTATACACACATATAAATGACACATTATATTCACTTTTCTGATGAGCTGCTCTTTACACTTTACAATTTTACACTTGCGTCTGATGGCCGCTTGCACATCAGAGGCAGTTGACTTGACAGCAAATACTCGTGAAGAAACAGCATCTGTAAACAGAATATAAAAGACATAAGGTCAAACAGCGTGTTCATAAAACTTTTATTCACGTTTACATTAGTCTTACTTACCTCCAAACAGCAGGACTTTTTCTCCAGATCTTTTCAGCATCGCGTAACATTAGGCCATTTTATTCCGAGCCAGTTTATCGTCGCCATCAAGGTCAGGCACAACAAACCTCCCGTGAGCGAGAGATGACAGTGAGCGTCAGACAGACGAGTACACACAGCAGCTCTGCCTCTGATTGGCTGCAGGCAGTGAGCAACACAATCTGATTGGTCACAGACCAAGTTGAAGAGACATTTGAATTCCGATAATTCTCAACTCATATTTTCTTGCGTTGTATTTTAGTGTGCGATTGTAACACGATTCTTCTCTGCCAGTGTAAACTCATTAAACATATTTACACTTAAAGCACAACTAAAGTAGGGCTTGTACACTGCATATATTTAAAAATGGGCTTTTAATGCATTAGACTTATTTTAACACTTATTTATTCATGCTTAATTTGAACACTTAAGCATGAATAAATAACCTTATACATTACTCAAATTTAACTTTAAATATACTACAAATTAAGGATATTTAATATGTATTTTTAAAATGGGCTTTCGGTGCATTGTTAGAATGACAAATTTCTGCACAGTTTAAAATATACAAAAAATATATATCTAAAGTAATGTTCAAATAAGTACACTTTTAAAAAGTACACAAAACTTTCATTTTAAGTATATTTTTCTAAAATATGCTAAAATACAATTATTTTAAAGTGTATTAAAAGTTACATTGTGAAAATATGATGCTAATATACTTTTTATATATTTAAAGATGGTACCATTTTTGTTAGTATATTTACAATATACTATTGAAAAAGAGAATATACTTGATATACAATAAAGTATACTTTTTTTTCACCAGGGCACTCTGGATCTGACATAGCAAATCGCTAACGCAATCGACGTTCGCCTTATTTCTCACATGGAAGTCCGTAAAAATAAATGTGCAGCCACCTCAGTAATAAAACCTAAAACTGGTGATTTATTCACAGTGGAGGGGAGAGTTTTGTGACCGGGAAGGCGCTGCTCACGTGGTCCATAACATGATTGTATACTGTAAATAAAATACCATATGCTTGGTATGATAAGAATAAATGCTGCCGTAAATAACGGCCCAATTCAAATGTTTACGTGTTTTTCTTCTTTTTTATTTTTTCAGCGGTGATGAAATATAATTGCTCTTGAAAATACTTCCTAGCATTTAAAGAAATACAAGTCTTGAAATGCATCCAAATTACAGCGAAGCGCAACCGTACGGTGCTCTGCAGTGGTCAAAAAGGATATAAACAGTGAATTTTTAAGTGATATATTCTTGAAAACTCAGAGATGTGGATTCGGACAGCAATTAAATTACCACACGATCTTGGTGTTTGTTTAAAAACAGTAGGTAATTCTGCCGGGGATTTTTACGCGGGTGGTGGGAGACGGACGGCAATAAAATCACTGACTATCCCCTGTAAATGATGACAATACCTTCCGAACGCACAATAAACAATTAACGGGGCTTCAGCCAACTCATTCATCACTAACGGAGCGAGCTGGAAAATCAAACTTTTCCCGGGACACAACATCATGGCCACCAACAAAACTCAGCAAAGATTGTTCTTGCTCCGGCTTTAACTTCTGGATATTCGGCAGCGGTGCCACAACGGAATGAATGGCTTCACTCGCATCTTTTCTCCGCCGCCATTACTGAACTACAACTCAAACTAGCGCACAACATCAGTCATCGTTCTCAGCCACTCCCTCTGTGTTCAGAGAAAACCTAAGAATATACCGCAATCCCAGACGGAGTACTGAAGGAAAATGAAAATTGAGCGGAAGTACATAGGAGGGCGGAGCCAGGCTAGGGGAATAACATGGCTGAAAAAGGCTCTCAGCCAATCAGATTCGAGAACCAGAACGAACTGTTGTATAGCCTCCTGGGACCCAGGAAAAGACTTTTGTCCACTGTAGTGGACATTATATTTGAGTGAATTTCTCTGACATCATACACGTCACAGTTTTAAGTCTGGATGTCCTGTAAAGAACACATTCGGGGCTTTGCAGAGATACCAAATGTTTGGAGGTTTCACAGGACAACAACTTCTTCCTGGTCATTAAAAACGGATGACATTAATGTTAAGCACTCTTATGGAAATATGATAATATTTTGTAATTATAATTTAAATCGGATTAATTTTCAAATTGTTTGTTATAAATCAACATCTCAGAAAAATGTTATGGGGTTTCTAATCAAAATATGACTTTCTGTTACAAAACAGTTGTCTGGCTATCACCAGACCACACTCAATTTAAGATTGAACATTGGTCTGGGGAGTCTGCTCTGTATTTTCTACTGCACAAGAGGTGTGATAAACGAGCATAAATTAAATGACTCTGTACACAATTGGATAATCCTTCAACCAATCAGACCACAAGAGGCATGATCAACAACGACCCATCCCGTCATCGTGTTAAACCCGCCAATCGTGAGCCAGGTGGATAAGACAGTCTGTGATTGGTTCCCGCAAAAGTGTAACAGAAGCAGTAGAAATGTAGCCTGGATGCCAGCCGAACTTAGCCCCGCCCACAACATTTTTACACGGGCAGTTCGGTCTGGACTTGATCCATAGAGAAGTAATTATGCCCGAACAGAAACTGTTCGGACCAATGAAATTGTCAGGGCGGGCTTTAGACGATGATGGACAGATGATAAGCAGTAACGTAATCATCCACGTCATCAAAGGCGCTTGGGTTGAGTTTGTTCTAATCCTAAACGGAGAACTTGTTCGTATATGCGTTCACCTTCACTATTTCTCTCAGAAATGATGATCGTGTTGGTAAGTAAACTCTGTGTATCCTTTTTTTTACAACACCGGCAAAGATCGTTTACAGTCATCTTTTTCTTCTAACGTTAGGCTACTTATTCCAGCGTGCGTGCAGGTACAGGGTTGCCAAGTTTTTACAACAAAACCCGCCCAATTGTTAACATTCCTCAAAACTAGCCAAAAACAAGCCCAATAGCTTTCCAGAGGGGGTTCTCCGGGAAAAAAGGCATTTGGGGGGTAAAATATGTGTTATTTTGGCAGGGCTGGCAGCTAAAAATCGCATTCCTGGGTCTGTATATCACATAATCAGGGTCGCTTCAACCCGCGGACATGGCAACACAGTGCAGTTGAGTTCTGTTGACATTTGATAACTAACGTTATGCGTCGCTCCGTTGCTCTGATTGGTTGTAGGTCTATCCAATTGAGGTCTTTCCTGGTTCGGTTGAAACACGCCCCATAATCATAGCCCAACGGAGCAGAATCAGACTCATATTCTGACTAGAATTGAGTATGACGACGTCAGGCTAGTAGAAATGAATGTTGCAGGGCGAAATCAAATCGCTGGCAGATCAGGCTGGGTTTACCCAGTCTAACAAAACAGGGCATTGATTTCATAAATGTCCACTACAGTGGACGTCAGGGCTTAAATCATGTTTATCAGGCATTTTGAAAACACAACAAGAATAGGGAAATAAATTATACACATCAATATTCCTATGAAACATTTTTATATTATTAATATTTAATACTCCCATTATTAGACTTCTTTTTTTTATTACATGTTGCACCAAGAACACATTAATATGCAAATTAGATGCAGTGTATAGATACATTGTATTGAATGGGAAAACCCAAGTATGTCCATTTTACCCACATATTTCATAAAGTAAAATATCAATGCATTCCGTTATATCTTTCATAAAAAACTGAGACCTGGTGTCAACTACAGAGGACATATCATAACATATGAATACAATATAATTTTTGCAAATGAAAAAATATTAAATTTAAAAAGCTTTTTTTTCTGGGTCCTAGGAGGATAGCCTACTGTATCAAAGAGAGGAATCAAAATTAGGAAATGCATGTAACAAATACTGTAGGCCTATGTGCTGTATGTGTGCTAAGCATATTCACAATATTATTTAATGTTAAGTTGGGTGAAGAAGCAGAATTCTATCCGTAAAGGATGTTTTTATTAATAAGAGGAACTACATTTTTAATTAATATAATCACATTTCACACTGCACATTTTATCAGACAATTTAAATGCTTTTGTCAATTTCCCATACCCTCTAGCAGCTTTGAAGCTAATAAATTATTCAATTGAATAAATATCATTTAATAGAAAATAATTAGCATTTTCAAAACCACCACAAGGGTTAGAAATGAACTGCAGAAGTTCTTCATGGCTTTACACATTTTTAATTGAACAGGATTTATACCTAACTTAAAGTTCTATGAAATCTGATACTGTCTTTTGTGCTCCTATGAAATTCAGCATATGCACATACTTAAAAATAATAATAGCGATTCTTTAATTATGGCAATGCCTGTGGATACGGCTCTCCAGCACTGTCCATGGTACTGAATTTTCCACGTTTCTCATAACCTTAGAGGCCTAAAACACTCTAATTTTGATCACACGGGGACTTTAAACAAATAAAACGCAAAGAAAAAGCCAAAATAACAAAGAGAAAAAGAGAAAGCTTGTTAGAGAAAAACAGATGGTCTTTAAATTCAACAAAGGACCCAAGGGAACAAATTCTGGGTGCAGACATGACCCACGCACCTTTAGTGCACATGTACCAGAGCATGGGTCTGTATTCAAGTCTATATATTTACAGAAACAAAGCTGTATTTAAAAAAACAACATAGATAATAGCTCATTTCTCATGTGCACACAAACAAACACACACACACACACACGTACAAAGCAGAATAAAATGAAAGTATTTGGGGGTTCCATTCTGTCACATTATAGCAGATGGTGTCCAGTTCAAGCCAGGCTGGTACAATCCCTGGAGACGAAGTGGGAGGGAAAAAGAGAGAGACAGAAAAAAGCAAAAAGGGAGAAAGGGAGAAAGATGTTGGGTACTCTCTTAACTCCCTCTTTGTCTCAGTTATTTACACCTCAAAGATTGTTCTCGGGGGGGGAAAAGCCTGACCAATTTGTTCTTTCCGCCCCGGAGTGCATCCTCACATACACATGCAACACACTCACAGACATCATGCATTGGGCTTCTTGGATGTATCATAAAATCCAAAGTTAGGTTGTTGGGGGATTTATTTATTTATTTATTTTTTCATTTCTGGGCTTGTCAAACTCTTCAGTCGCCTCTGTGCAGGTGCAAAGATGGACCTTTCCAATCATATCCATGCTTCTACACCCAGATTTGCCTCCAGGATCTCTCACAGGTGCAACATTGGCCCCCAGCCGGCCTGGCATCCTACCCTCCTGCTCATCAGCACCACTACCAAAACACACACACACATAAACCCTCTGCCCCCCTTCTCGAAGGTCCAGCTGATCCCCACCTGATCCCAATTCATGGGGGAGGAGGCGGTGTTCTGATCTGAGCTCACCCTGGAGAGGTGAGAGAGAAGAAAATATATGCCATCGCTCATCTTTTTTGTCTCACTCTCTCACGCGCTCTCTCTCTTTCTCTCTCTCTCTCTCTCTCTCTCTCTCTCTCTCTCTCTCTCTCTCTCTCGTACAAGGATAGTAATTCTTTGTGTTCCTGTCAGATTAACGCCAACAATAACACCCAAAACCACATTAGATAGTGTCCTTGAGAATCGTATGCATGCATGCGTATATATACGTATAGCATTGTGCATCTGTGTGCATGAGTTTTATTGTGTGTAAAGGGCAGTATGTCCAACCAGGGCTGAGCTCAGGTGTCCTGTGCTGATGAGCTGCAGCTGGCTCTCATTGGAGCTGTAATGGGTGCTATCCACGTGCCTGGGTCAGTCACGCAGCTGAGTTTAGACTACCCTCAGTTTAACAATCCATGTTCAAACTCATTCAACCTCCCAAAAGTATAGAAGTTATACTGTACTTAATGAGGCAATTCATTAAAACCCATGAGACTTAAATTGTCCATTTAAAAAAAAAATAAAGATATTTTTAATGAAACCTATAAGATCGAAAGTCTGGGTAACCAAAATTCAACAGATCCGAAAAGGTTATAATGGCATTGTAAAATAAATCATGTACTCATGTACATGACTATCACATTAAATGATTTTCTGAATGGATCATTTGTCCTCCATGACAAGTTATTGTGATTATTAAAATTCAATGAATAGGCATGTATAATCATTTGCGTAGGATTCCCAATGAATGGCAAAAACAAAGAAATTATTCCCACATTATACAAGTTAGGACTTGTTTTCAAATGCGATTGGCTGAGCAAAATATGCTATTCCAAAATATGCTTTTCCAAGTTATATGACAGTCCAACATCAGTCTGTGCATTATTGGTGATGACTCTTTCTGCAGGTTATATCAATAAGGTGACAACAAGTGACTGTTTTTATGAGCGAGTCATGGATTCAGTGATTCAACCGTTTCATTTAAAAACACAGTTTCATCAAGGAATGACACACCTGCGTGTTGTTTATACACTTTAAAAAAAGGTTGGCACCAAAAATGGTTCTTGGCTCATAATCATAGGGGAACCTTTTTAAGTGCTATATAGCACCAATTTTGGTGCTTCATACCCCTTTTCCACCAAAGCAGTGCTAGAGCTAGTTCGGAGCCAGAGCCTAGTTTCAAATCGGTTCTTTGTGTTTCCACACCCAAAGCCCCAGCTCCGAGCCAGGAAAAGTGGTTCTTAAGTAGCACCAAAACACTGCTGGGCTAGAACAGGGCTAGAAGTAAGAACCGATTACGTCAGGCGCTGGGGGCGGGGTCAACAAGACGAACACAGACTTGAGATCCGCCATTGTTGAAATAGCAGCTAATGGAGCTAACAGCTGCTGCTCGTTTGTAATCTCCGTCTATACAAATTACGGCGAACTGCACGAATGCATTGGATTCGCTGTGTTTTCGTTGTGTTTTGATGGCGATGTAGGATCGTAAAGCCATGTGAATCAATAGTAACGCAATGTTTGCAGTGTTGATGGAAGGCTTGTTGGCAGCGGTGCTGTGCAGAGACCGATCGCCGTATGACAACGAGTCCAGCGAGAGCACACGACTCCTTATGCTTTTGATTCACTCATGCGTTTTTTAAAATATTATACGTGGATCGGTCAGCGCAGCGCCGATGCATCTCAAACAAGCCTAGTTTGTGTTTCCCGCTAGCGTTGCTGAGAAAGATGAGACGTATACAGTGACGTAATACCTGGCTGTGTTGTGGCTCTCTATAGCCTGTGGAAAAGCAAACGGTTCTTAGCAGGCTCCTCAGTTGAACCAACTAACTGGGACTAGCTCTGGCTCCGATATAGCTCTAGCACTGCCTTGGTGGAAAAGGGGTATCAGTGGTTCTTTAGCAGTTCTTCAGCGGTTCTTCACCGATTCTTTTTACTAAGGTTCTATATAGCACTGCTAACTAAGGTGCTATGTAGCACCGCTACCATATACAGAACATGTTAAGATATGAAAAAGTGGTTCCTCTATGATGACGACGAAGAACCATTTTTGGTGCTATATAGAACCTTTTTTTTTAGAGTGTAGTTGCATTGTGGTTATTACTGTGCTCGCTATATTTGTTGGCAGAACAAATGAACAAGTGTAATTGAAGCTATCTATCTATCTATCTATCTATCTATCTATCTGTCAGGGCTATAATCTACAAACATCAAAGGTTTTTAAACTTTTTTCCAAGACTTTCTATTTTTCTATCTTAAAACTTATTATAGTTATTTGAAATTCATTTTAATTCTATTCTTCCTTGCATTCATACATGTCACCTTAATTTCGGGAATTGTACTGGAATTTAAAAGGCATTCTCAGTTCAGTTCTAAGTGGCATGATACACATATCGGTAAGACTAAACAGAAATTAGGCCAAACTACAGATTATCCCCCTTTCATATAGGCTTAAGTCCCAGACTAAAATGCATGTTTGAGCTGTTTTAAATGAAGGAAACTTGCACGGAGATATCAAATATGTCAGTGCCATTGTTTTGTCTCAAAATGCACACCACTAGTGTTTTTTTTTTCTTTCTAAGGCACATTTATAAAAGCTACTTAAATGCCCTAATTGAACTAAGGTCTAATCCTGGCTTAATCTAATGTGAAACCGGACCTATATCAGCTATACCTGGTACTGTATGCAGTCTATTGGGTTTTTTGTCAATAATTTAGTGGATGACATAGGGAATATTTTATACTAAACATCATAATAAAGAATTGAAAATTGGTGATTTAAATGCACATGCATCAAAGCCTGCCCGGCAGAAGGTATTCTTATTGACCGCGTACTTGGACTGAATTAAGCCGTGAAATGAGCTGCAATCCATTGTTCTTTCACCATGAACAACAGAGATCAATACTTATGATCTCCACCAGCCTTCCTAAAACTAAGCACACAGGACAACATATGTTCCATTCAGAGTTGGCATAATCTGACTAAACCAAATTATACAAAATACAAAGCCTTTACAAACAGATTCATGCCCACACATAACCAATAATATTGTCCAAAAGACATATGATCTTCACTTGTCTCTTTCCAGTCAAAATACTCCATCCCATTGTCTTTTCCCTCTTTATGCCCAGTTCTCTTCTCCTCCATGTCCTCCCCTCTATTGTTTTTCTCTCTCTGGGTCTTACTATTTTCATACCCTCCACTGGCCCTGGGTCAGACATTCTGCCTCCATCCATCTCTCCATCCACCCATCCATCTTTCCATCCTTCCAGCAACATCAGCCAGCTGCCCCAACACCACACACACACACACACACACACACATAGAGTAGACCTTAATTCAGTCAGTGAGGTCCTTGCCCCTTCCCAAAGCAATGCCCAGATCTGAACACATGCACCAGGCAAAAAAGGGCAGCAGAGGGGGGATGGGTGACTCTGGAAGCCATATGCCTCTTTCTCACATTTGACTCTGTGTATTTATGTGTGTATGTGTGAGGAGGAGAGGGGTGTTTTGCAGGAAATAGCGGACCAGCTGACTTTGTTCACAAACAGAGGACCGAAATAAAAGGGTTTTAATGGAATCTAACACATCTCATCAGCCATGATCAATAATAGTCTACAACATAATCAGTCTGAGGGTGATATGTGGATCCTGAAGAATTCCAATGATTTCATGTTATATATTAAAGACCTTTTTTCTCATCAAACTTGGTATCGAACTATACATTCATTTTACTGATTATATTACAACTGTCTTTTTAAATCATTTGCACAGACTGGGAAGATCTATTTGTCATTGACATGTCTATTAAATGTCCTTTATGGGAACTTTTTTTTTTTTTCCACCCCTGTCCCTTTTATCTTTTATTAGAAAGTTCCTATTAAAATTCTGTCTCTCGTTGAGAAGAGCAAACCTTTCCAAGACTGGCCGCTTTATAATCACACAAGCAGAATCTTGCATTTTACAACAAATTATTACTAACTGGATTTTTTTTTTTTTTTTAAATAAGGATTGATCTTTGCAAGATCATGGGTTGATGAACATAATACATAATAATTTCTTATTAGTCCCATCAGTGCTTGTTGCAAGTCATTATTGTGACTTTTGGAGAGCTTAGATTTAGTAAAAAGTTTTAAAAATGTGTAGAATGAACTTGTGATCATTATATGTAGATATCATATCAGTAGCCTACATTAGCCTATGCAAGGCAAACAAAAGGACTAATTAACTGTCATTTGGTGCTGAAAATCTCGATTTTTAGATTTAGATTAAAATGTATGTATACGGAGACTGCATTTTTAAGTGTTAATTCAGTTATGCTATCATTGCGTTTCAACTTTACACAATTTCTAACGAACTTTTAGCTGTTTTGGTCTTCACTTTCAATAGCCCTGATGTTTAGTATTTTGTCAAATAATATTTCTCAATATCGTTAAAAAAAAAACTAATTTTATCAACTATAATTTTTGTTGGAGAGGATTCGTGTTACACTACAGGAGACTGCTGTCATCCAAAACGTCATATAAAATGGGGTTTCTTAAAATATCATAACTGAACGTTTAATATAGTTGTAATTTTGTTAATTTTGTTAAATTTTACAAACAATTGCACCACTTTAACACAGGCGTATAACCCATGCGTTACTGCCAAACTCTAGCCTCAGGCGCTCCTTTCAATCTGGTCAAGAAAGAACTCACTGAGTGTAAGGAGAGAGAAAAGAGGGGGTGGGACGGAGGTGTGACTGTCGTGGATAAGTGCATAAAGTGAATGATTTGTAAGAGGGAGCGAGAGAGAGCGAGAGAGCGAGAGAGAGAGACTTTATAGGGAGCCAGTGGAATGTTATCTCTCAAATCATCAGAGGCACGAGGACAAGCACGCGTGGTTGTAAGGATGGCTGGAGCAATATTATCCTAATCCACGGGAAGCAGAAAGGAGGACAGCCGGAGACGACACTTTCTTATCTCATCGATCTTATCCGAGGACGCGTGTCCATTGTTATCCGCACACGGGTCAGAGGGCAACACATCTCTGAGCGTGCGTTACCGGTCCTGTTATTATAATATCCATTTTAAAGACTGCTCACGGAAATTTCATCATACAACAACACGAATATACGATACCGGCTACCTTAGAAGTGGAATTAGTTCGAGGAAAATATTAGGCTGAGAAATGCTGTTGCTGATGTCAAAATAAATAAAAAAATCTGAACGCACAATGGACAGATGAACATGAAACACTAAAACAGATTCGATAAAGGGAATTTGGGGGAATAAACTGATTCTCGTCCTATTCATCATCAACAGAGGTGAGTTTCAAATCAATTTCATAAAATGTTGCTAATACTTTTCACTCATCTTCGTGGTCAAACACTCTCCATTGCAGTGTTCATGTTGCATGCATTAAATCGCACTATTAAATTGTTGGCTTTATAGCAACAGTCTATAATAATGGGCAGCTCCGCAAAAAATTAGATTGTGTATTTTCATAATTTTATCATGACAACGTATTAGTTTTCATCCGTTTAAACTATCACAATACCAATTTTTACTTTATGAGTTTGCATAATTTCATCAGAAATTAAAGTCAGCGTTTGAAAAAGTGCAGTGAACTAATCTGCAGGCTATCACTTTGGCACAGCTTTGATTTTCTTATTTTCCTTTCAAATTTAAGACAGCAATTAAAAGTACGTTTTCAGTTGTAGGCTAATTGATATCATTTGTTACAGTGTTAGTTCATTTGCATCACTCGGTATAGGTAATAAATAAAATAATAAAAATATGAAATGATAAAAATAACATTTTAATGTGCAGCGTGCTCAGACAAATCTACATGGCGTTATACAAAAACATTCAACCATATTATAACTAAAAACTAAAAAAGAAAAAAGCTGTGTCATCTGGAGCAATGGGCTCTCCATTTGCATTTGCGACAGATGGTCCACTAGCCTATGACTTTGGTTTTGTGACACTAATTGATTTCCATTAACTTTAGCATGGAACCAGTGATTATTCCATCTACTGATGGAAATGTGTGCTGAATAAGCTAAATTGCAAATTGCACACGACAACCATTTAAAAACATTTAGTAGCTACTGAACTGTTTTTAAAGTAGCCTAACACAAACGAATATGCCTATAACGCCTACATGAAGCTGCATCCAAACACTGAGGGTAGGCTATACCTTAAAATAGAGGTGAAATACCAGCATTGCATTTATTTTAATATGTACGGATTACTATTCATATGTGAAAACATGATTCCTTTGTGTCTAATTCACCAGGGCAGTTAACAATTAGTGCACTTTTGAAGCTTTTCTCAAACGGATCTGAAAATGATGCTAAGCCCCGATCAGACGGATCCTGACCTCACCTGGGCACAGCCGGACACGGACTGTCTGAACATCATGAAGGTGGAATGTGGGGCTCACGAGCCCTTAGAGGCCGAAGATGGCAAGACTCGTGCACTCGTGCCAGCCGCGCTCACTAGAGAGGAGAAGAGACGGAGGAGGCGCGCGACTGCGAAGTACCGTTCTGCGCATGCCACGCGCGAGCGCATCAGAGTGGAAGCGTTCAACGTAGCGTTCGCTGAGCTTAGGAAGCTGCTACCAACACTTCCACCCGACAAGAAGCTGTCCAAGATAGAAATACTTCGTCTTGCTATCTGTTACATTTCTTATCTGAACCACGTTTTGGACGTTTAGACTAACTTTCAGCACATTAGCATTCTGAAACAAATACCTACAGGTGTATGAAGAATACTTTTATTGACATGACAGCACACAAATCTTACGAAAAATGGGTAACACTTTATAATTCAGTAATAGGCCTATGTATTGATATTTTGAATTGACCTTAAGATACCCCAAAAGAACAAAAAAGAAGGAAGTCATAAAGTATGTATTCTGTTAGACAGTGTTTTCAAACGTTTCAGGAACCACAAAACAAGGAGAATTAGCCTTGATGAAGGTTATTATAAAGAGTTTTACGTGTGGCAATAAGTGGAGCTTGTTGTTTTTGACACTATAACAAGAGTTTAGGATAGCCATTCAAAGAGTAGCTATCCTGTCAAACGTCCACAATCATTTGTTGTGGAGAGATTTGACTTGGGCTGGATATTCAACACATCGCATAGGCCTAAACGAAACAAATATAGGCTAACATTTATCTTTCGCAAACTTGATATAAATCAAGTGGACTTAATAGGCCATCCGTCTGGAGAAAAAAAAAATGTATAGGCTACATCTATGTGCTGGAACAAATCGTAACATTGTTGTTTATTTATTTCTTAATTTATTTTCTTTTTAATTTATTTTTGTTTATTTAATTTATGAAGTAAGTTATGTGAGTGTCCTTAAAATAGCATATCTAAAGTGTTTACGTACATGTAAATATGTAATGTTTTATTATTAGACTGATGGCGCAGAGTTTGGGTTATACTGTTGATTTTCATTTGCACTTTTCATTGGCAATTTTCTTAGGAGTAGGAGGGCCTTCGCTGTGTGTGCACTACGGTTATTATAATGGTGTTGCTGTTGATGTCCTGTCCTATGATAACAAGAAGCACTTCCCATCGGATAGGATATATTGCTGTATTGTTTATTTTGTTTACAAAGTGCTCATAGATAGCGCTATGGGTACCAGATGACTTGTGTTGGATTATTAAAAGTAGCCTACCATTAGACTAAATTAAATACACAATAATCAATGCCAGATAAATAATTTGCTCTCATTTCCTTCCAAGTCTGTAAGCTACCCATACGCTCTCTCTGCTGCGACCAAAAATGATCTCAAAGTAGTTTATTTTTTCTTTTAGAAACTATTTATAGAGATTATTTGTTTACGTGATTCTTGTGAACCTTTTGGAAAATTTTATAGTGAACAAATTATCTCACATCTGCCTCACATCCAAAGATTACCCTGTTAATTCGGGGGTTTGTCCGTCATTTTGTAGTGGGATAGCCAGTACACTGGTTTGTATTGCAGTTTTTCATAACTATTTTAGAATAAATAGTAAAAAAATATTAATTCAACGCCGATTCGTCTGTTGTAGTTTTTGTAAAACAATATGAAATTAAAGATATTGTACCAATGTTCTTTATGTTCTTTAACAGCCTTGTTTATTTCAGACGACAACTGCAATTAAATAATGAACTATGGCTTGACATTATAAAATTCGCTGCCGTTACCATTATTTTACTATTTTAAAGAACGTGAAAAAGACCTTTTTCATGCTGTCACACATACACAGTCCGCTCTGCTCACGGCCCAAAGGCGACTTTCTCCCCAGAGAGGAGACAGGTGCTTGTCCAGACGGGCCAAGGCAACCAAATTACGACCCGTCTGCTGCGTCCCGTGGGAAAAAGCAAGAGAACATGTGTGTGTGTGCGCGCGCGTGTGTACGTGTCCAAGTCTTGATTATATTTCCCATTAAAGATCATTACTTTACTCAGCTGATGATGCAGCAACTTTTAAAGTCTACCGTCGATCTCAACTTGTGTCACTCACTCAGAAAATAAATGTTTTTTTTTTTAAGGAAAATTTGGTAAGACGATAAATATCCTAAATTTGACAATTAAACATGTTACATGTAGGTATGCCTAACATATATCCCAGGAAGTGCAGCGTACATTTCCTCACACAGACAAACAGGTGGATCCGGTTGTGTGTTCCATGTTGGAAGTGAACAGGCCTGAGGATTACCTATGAATGGCCTTCAGCCCCGCTGTAGTAGCTACCATATGTCTTCGAGTATGTCATGGAGAAGGGTCGAATACATTAGTCTTAAACTCAGGTAGCCAGATTAGACGCTGACCCTTCATGCAAAGAGCCAATCTGTCGTCTCTGCATGCGTTTTGCGTAATATTAAAAACACAACCGCGTATAGACACGTGGGCATATTCTCTCTCTCTCTCTCTCTCTCTCTCTCTCTCTCTCTCTCTCTCTCTCTCTCTCTCTCTCTCTCTCTCTCTCTCTCTCTCTCTCTAAAATCTATCTATCTATCTATCTATCTATCTATCTATCTATCTATCTATCTATCTATCTATCTATCTATCTATCTATCTATCTATCTATCTATCTATCTATCTATCTATCTATCCCGGGTCAATTATTTTGGAGCCAGATGGAAACGGACAGATGAGAGACAGATGATATTAAGGGTGTTTATAAAGAAAAGACTAGAAAAAAACCTGCTTAGAGGGTAAAAACGAGAGTCAGTCTGTTCTCATTAGCTCGCGCATAGAAAGTGTCACACTCAGAACAATGCGACCCGGCTGCGCGCGCCTTCCCGGACCATCTGTGCACGCGTCAGACGTAGCCTACAATGATCAGATTTTCATCACACAATGACACACTGACATAGTCGGCGCATGCATTGAAGAGAGTACAGATTTATAACCTTCCTTCAGATTTTGCACAACACCCACATAAGGCTGCCAGGGTTTTCTTAGAGCTTGAAGGGGAAAATTAAATTTTCACACGCAATACATTTGCTGTTGCGCAACAGGCCAACAGTAATTCCAAAATGTATTTGATAAATGTACGAATGCTATTAATAAAATATCTAATTGTATATATTTACCAGCATGCAGCTTATCTCTTTCAAAACTGCACTAAAACCACCCAAACACTTAAGACACAAATATTGACACCCATCAAAACACATTGGATGTCACAAATAACTGAATGTATCTGATTTTTTTACAGAAACATGAAATAATGACGACAATAATAAAAACAACAAATAATAATACATAAATAAATAACAATAATGACACCTCTGGTGTTGGGTGCACTTATACGGAGTAGTCTACAAATAAATCACACATTTTTTTAAATATGCAAGTTCTCTTGGCTTTCTCTTTATAATCATATGCAAATATTTTTTGGCCAGTATAAACAATAATACAGACAAAAACCTTCCATTTAATCCTGGTCTTGGGGCACTGCAGATTTGGTCTCTTCTCTTTCATTTAACACACCTGATTCAGATCCAGCTCATTAGCACACTGAGCTCCACTGAGCTGAACGGGTCTGATAATAGAAAAATTGTGAAGTGATGTGGATTTATGCGAAGCATAAACTTTGTGTGAGGTGTTCACTAGTGCCACTGTGTGTGTGTGTGTGTGTGTGTGTGTGTGTGTGTGTGTGTGTGTGTGTGTGTGTGTGTGTGTGTGTGTGTGTGTGTGTGTGTGTGTGTGTGTGTGTGTGTGTGTGTGTGTGTGTGTGTGTGTGTGTGTGTGTGTGTGTGTGTGTGTGTGTGTGTGTGTGTGTGTGTGTGTGTGTGTGTGTGTGTGAGTGTGTGTGTGTGTGTGTGTGTGTGTGTGTGTGTGTGTGTGTGTGTGTGTGTGTGTGTGTGTGTGTGTGTGTGTGTGTGTGTGTGTGTGTGTGTGTGTGTGTGTGTGTGTGTGTGTGTGTGTGTGTGTGTGTGTGTGTGTGTGTGTGTGTGTGTGTGTGTGTGTGTGTGTGTGAGTGTGAGTGTGTGTGTGTGTGTGTGTGTGTGTGTGTGTGTGTGTGTGTGTGTGTGTGTGTGTGTGTGTGTGTGTGTGTGTGTGTGTGTGTGTGTGTGTGTGTGTGTGTGTGTGTGTGTGAGTGTGTGCGAGTGTGCGAGTGTGTGAGAGTGTGAGAGTGTGAATGTGTGTGAGTGTGAATGTTTTTCATGGTCCCCATCAGGAAACAAGCTTATGCTCTGTGATGGGGTTTAGGGGTAGGTGTAAAGGGATATAATACAAAAACCATTACGTCTATGGAGAGTCCAAGATAGTGAACCAGTGTGTGTGTGTGTGTGTGTGTGGCTCTTTGTACACAGACAAATGTTTACCTCTCAAACAATAACTAGTTTTTTTGTTTTCAAAGTACTTTAGAGAAGTTTAAGTGGCCTCCAATAGTCCAATACTGTAATAAAAGTCTTTGCCGCCCCCTATTGGTCAGTGAGAAGCAGTAAAAAAAAATTAAAGAGTAGTCTCTTTAGTGTAAAAGATGAAGTTATGTTTGAATAAAATCGACATTTTGATATATAAAGACGCATTTGAGATTTTAAACAATTTATAGGTCATTTATTAAATAAGCAAATCTGTGGCATTGTGAATGTTCTACTTGTTACTAAATTTGCTGATAATATAATTTGTAATGAAAATTTTACGAAATTATTTTATACATTCAATTTCAAGACTTTTGCACCTGCTGTAGGCCTATCTGCAGGAACAACAATATATAGCAAGGACTGATTTCAGCTATATGAGTCAAAAGCTAATATCTGTGGATAATGCCAGAAAGAGAGTATGACATTTTTTTTTTATCAAAGTGACTATTACATAATAACTCAACTTTGTTCTCAATACACAAATAACAAATGACATTACATAATAGGCCTATATGACAATATACAGTACAGTACCAAAGTAGGCTAATATGTGTAGGCATATTCTTAATTGCACGTATATTTTATAATCTCCAGAATATTCTTTGAAACATTGGTCCTTTGTGTATGACAACAATTATCAAACAGCCTTATTTTGGTGACCATTGTGAATGAACAAAGCTTTAAGCTTTAAGTGGGAGGGAAAGTGGATGGGATATGTGGGGGATGGAGCTATATTAATGGTAGAAAGCTCTCTCTCTGCATCTCTCTCGCTTCATCGGTTTTATGGGGTATGATAGCTGGATGCAATCAGGAAGTCAGTAAAGACTGCAGACAGAGTGACGTAAAAGAAACAGAAAAAGAGAGACAGACAGAGGTTTATAACAAGACATAAGATTAATGTATCATGTGTATTTATGTTGTACGTATAACACCTTAGGCCACATCAAACTGAGGGCACGACTGCTGAATGTGCCACTGCTTTTATATAACAGTTCAATAAACAAGCAGATAATATTGAGTAACTTACATTTTAGACACAATTGCCATTTAATTCGTTTTTTTCCTGCAGGCGCAGACGGAGAAAAAGTCAATGCAGAATCAGAACCAACCGTTGTCTCCAAACAACACACAGGTGTTTCGTTCTTGAATGAATCAGTGTTTTTGAGCTAATCAGTTCAGTGAATGATTCACTAACTAATGACGTTCACTGTTTTGCTCACAAATTAAAGGGTTAGTTCACCCAAAAATGAAAATTCTGTCATCATTTACTCACCCTCAAAGTCGTAA
Organism: Romanogobio albipinnatus; assembly: GCA_023566225.1. Lineage (NCBI taxonomy): Eukaryota > Metazoa > Chordata > Actinopteri > Cypriniformes > Gobionidae > Romanogobio > Romanogobio albipinnatus. The sequence continues at coordinate 20,720,719 of CM042243.1, read as the reverse complement.
GACTTTCCTTCATCTTCGAAACACAAATGAAGAGATTTCTGTCCTTCCAGACAGCTACACAACTACCACTTTGACACTTCAAAAAGTTTATAAATAAATTGTGAAACTAATCTATATGAATTGAGCGGTCTAGTCTAAACTTTCTGAAGAGACTCGATCGCTTATGATGAACAGATTGAATTTAGGCTTTTATTCACATATAGCCTAAACATTGGTCAACGAACATAAACAGAAGCTCAACTGAACCTGCTTGATATGCGAGAACAAACCTTACTGGTTCTCACACAGTGCAGTGTGAATATATATATATATATATATATATATATATATATATATATATATATATATATATATATATATATATATATATATGTATATATATAATCAAGCATAACATTGTGACCGGTGAAGTGAATAACACTGATTATCTCTTCATCACGGCACCTGTTAGTGGGTGGGATATATTAGGCAACAAGTGTTTTGTCCTCCAAGTTGATGTAGAAGTAGGGAAAATGGGCAAGCGTAAAGATATGAGAGAGTTTGATTGGCCTAATATTGTGATGGATGGTCAGAGCATCTCCAAAACTGCAGCTCTTTTGGGGTGTTCCCAGTCAGCATTGGTCAGTATCAAAAGTGGTCCAAGGAAGGAACAGTGGTGAACCATCGACAGGGTAATGGGCAGCCAAGGCTCATTGATTCACGTGGGGAGCGAAGGCTGGCCTGTGTGGTCTGATCAAAAAGACGAGCTAAAGCTCAAATTGCTCCAGAAGTTAATACTGGTTCTGATAGAAAGGTGCCAGAATACACAGTGCATCGCAGTTTGTTGCATATGGGTCTGCAGACCAGTCAGGGTGCCCAACCTCTGTCCACCTCCAAAAGCACCAACATGAGCATCAGAACTGGACCACGGAGCAATGGAAGAAGGTGGCCTGGTCTGAGGAATCACGTTTTCTTTCACATCACATAGATGGCCGGGTGCGTGTGAGTCGCTTTCCTGGGAAACACATGGCACCAGGATGCACTATGAGAAGAATGCAAGTCGGCGGAGTCAGTGTGATGCTTTGGGCAATGTTCTGGTGGGAAACCTCAATCCAATCGAGCATCTGTGGGATGTGCTAAACAAACAAGTCCGATCCATGGATGCCCCACCTCACAACTTACAGGACTTAAAGCAGGGGTGGGGAACATTGATCCTGGAAGGCCACTCTCTGGAGGGCCAACCCTAATCAAACGCACCTGAAGCTAATCAAGGTGTTCAGGATTACTAAAGTTACAGGCAGGTGAGTGTTTTTTTTCAGGGTTGGAGCTAAACTCTGCTAGAGAGTGGCCCTGCAGGATCAACAATCCCCACCCCTGACTTAAAGGATCTGCTGCTAACATCTTGGTCCCAGATACCACAGCACACCTTCAGGGGTGGAGTCCATGTCTTTACGGATCAGGGCTGTTTTTGCAGCAAAAGGGGGACCAACACAATATTAGGAAGGTGGTCATAATGTTATGTCTGATCGGTGTATACAGGTGCTGGTCATATAATTAGAATATCATCAAAAAGTTGATTTATTTCACTAATTCCATTCAAAAAGTGAGACATGTATATTATATTCATTCATTACACACAAACTGATATATTTCAAATGTTTATTTCTTATCATTTTGATGGTTATAACTGACAACAAAAGAAAATCCCAAATTCAGTATCTCAGAAAATTTGAATATTGTGAAAAGGTTCAATATTGAAGACACCTGGTGCCACACTCTAATCAGCTAATGAACTCAAAACACCTGCAAAGGCCTTTAAATGGTTTCTCAGTATAGGTCTGTAGGCTACACAATCATGGGGAAGACTGCTGACTTGACAGTTGTCCAAAAGACGACCATTGACACCTTGCACAAGGAGGGCAAGACACAAAAGGTCATTGCAAAAGAGACTGGCTGTTCACAGAGCTCTGTGTCCAAGCACATTAATAGAGAGGTGAAGGGAAGTAAAAGATGTGGTAGAAAAAAGTGTACAAGCAATAGGGATAACCGCACCCTGGAGAGGATTGTGAAACAAAACCCATTCAAAAATGTGGGGGAGATTCACAAAGAGTGGACTGCAGCTGGAGTCAGTGCTTCAAGAACCACTACGCACAGACGTATGCAAGACATGGGTTTCAGCTGTCGCATTCCTTGTGTCAAGCCACTCTTGAACAACAGACAGCGTCAGAAGCGTCTCGCCTGGGCTAAAGACAAAAGGGTCTGGACTGTTGCTGAGTTATGTTCTCTGATGAAAGTAAATTTTGCATTTCCTTTGGAAATTAGGGTCCCAGAGTCTGGAGGAAGAAAGGAGAGGCAAACACTACACATTGCTTGAGGTCCAGTGTAAAGTTTCCACAGTCAGTGATGGTTTGGGATGCCATGTCATCAGCTGGTGTTGGTCCTCTGTGTTTCCTGAGGTCCAAGGTCAACGCAGCTGTATACCAGGAAGTTTTAGAGCACTTCATGCTTCCTGCTGCTGACCAACTTTTTGGAGATGCAGATTTCATTATCCAACATGACTTGGCACCTGCACACAGTGCCAAAGCAACCAGTACCTGGTTTAAGGACCATGGTATCCCTGTTCTTAATTGGCCAGAAAACTTACCTGACCTTAACTCCATAGAAAATCTATGGGGTATTGTGAAGAGAAAGATGCGATATGCCATACCCAACAATGCAGAAGAGCTGAAGGCCACTATCAGAGCAAACTGGGCTCTCATAACACCTGAGCAGTGCCACAGACTGATCGACTCCATGCCAATCCGCATTGCTGCAGTAATTCAGGCAAAAGGAGCCCCAACTAAGTATTGAGTGCTGTACATGCTCATACTTTTCATGCTCTTACTTTTTTAGTTGGCCAAGATTTCTAAAAATCCTTTCTTTGTATTGGTCTTATATAATTTTCTGAGATACTGAATTTGGGATTTCCTTAGTTGTCAGTTATAATAATCAAAATTAAAAGAAATAAACATGGAATATATCAGTCTGTGTGTAATGAATGAATATAATATACAATTTTCACTTTTTGAATGGAATTAGTAAAAAAAAGCTTTGATAATATTCTAATTATATGACCAGCACCTGTATACACACACTCACCTAAAGGATTATTAGGAACACCTGTTCAATGTCTCATTAATGCAATTATCTAATAAACCAATCACATGGCAGTTGCTTCAATGCATTTAGGGGTGTGGTCAAGACAATCTCCTGAACTCCAAACTGAATGTCAGAATGGGAAAGAAAGGTGATTTAAGCAATTTTGAGCGTGGCATGGTTGTTGGTGCCAGATAGGCCGGTTCCACTATACAAATAGGAAAAAGAGGCTACAATTTGCACGAGCTCACCAAAATTGGACAGTTGAAGACTGGAAAAATGTTGCCTGGTCTGATGAGTCTCGATTTCTGTTGAGACATTCAGATGGTACAGTCAGAATTTGGCCATCATGATCATGGATCCATCATGCCTTGTTACCACTGTGCAGGCTGGTGGTGGTGGTGTAATGGTGTGGGGGATGTTTTCTTGGCACACTTTAGGCCCCTTAGTGCCAATTGGGCATCGTTTAAATGCCACGGCCTACCTGAGCATTGTTTCTGACCATGTCCATCCCTTTATGACCACCATGTACCCATCCTCTGATGGCTACTTCTAGTAGGATAATGCACCATGTCACAAAGCTTGAATCATTTCAAATTGGTTTCTTGAACATGACAATGAGTTCACTGTACTAAAATGGCCCCCACAGTCACCAGATCTCAACACAATAGAGCATCTTTGGGATGTGGTGGAACGGGAGCTTGGTGCCCTGGATGTGCATCCCACAAATCTCCATCAACTGCAAGATGCTATCCTATCAATATGGGCCAACATTTGTAAAGAATCAATGCCACGTAGAATTCTTCACCTAATTCCTTTAGATGAGTGTGTGCATATATATATATATATATATATGCACACACTCATCTAAAGGAATTAGGTGAAGAATTCTACGTATATATATATATATATATATATAATTGCCAGTGTACGTCTAATTAGAGGCGATAACTCCCCCTAGCGCTGCACACTGTCATGAGTCTCAGTCCCTCCACCTCCTCTGCCAAAGAGTGCATCATCTGTGTGCTCCGCCTGTAAAGGACACTATCATTACAGCCGTCAGATTGGTCGCAATGCATGACAGTGGGTAAATCTGGGTACAGTGTATTGATCATCGGATCATTTTATCAGGGATGTTGGCGTGACCACTAGGTAAGTTTCTACTATACCTATTGTCTATTCTTTTGTGCGCCCTGCATTGATCTAAATACAAGTGATCACCTTTTGCCGCTAGAAGACACAGCGATGCATGCTGTTAAAGTTCTCACGCCCAGCTGCTGTCTCTAAAACGACAGATTTAAGCCATTGCTCATGCAGAATATTGATTGTGGTCCTTATGACAGGATTACAACGAAAATCATTATTGATGCTTCATCCTGACGAGACGAATTAACCCGTTATATTCACTGTGGAAATTCATACTACAACATATCAATACGTCACATGCCAATAACGCTTTAGATGCATTTTCTGTAACATTTCCACCCATAACAAAAACACATTTTCTTATTGTGCAATGGGCTGACTTCTTAATATGATCATTAATCTCGTGTCATGGCATCGAGGCGCCTTCAAAAATGCCTTTGGGTGGATCACGCTCGCACCGCGTAGTGCTTGTAATATGTGTTGGTGTATTTATCGGATGTATTAGAGGCAGCGATTCCCCTTTTTAAAGCACATGGTTGGCATTCCATTGACTTCGGTGGTGTATCCATGACTAGAGATTCCTGATTCGCCATAGAATCGTATCGTTCTTTTGAGCCGAGTCATTTTAACCTTTCTGTCTCGAAGTAGCAGAGAAAAGGAATGGACTGACAGAACATTTCATAAAGAGGGACCTAAATATAGTTTTACAACTGGGGAAAGTGATGATATATCTAACCATAGAATCACGGAATTGAAAAAGAAAAATCATAACGAGTGTGGCCAAATGTTGTTGCTATACGTTAATTGATAATGTAGTGTTTTGTATAAACGCTATTTTGTTTTATTTTTTTGTATTAACATTACATTTTCTTATTATTGTATTTTGTTGCATAATGTAACATCAACATGCTTCTGGAGCACTACGAGCAATGAAACGATTTGGTGAATCTCCTTTAAACCTGTCCATTGAAATGAACCGTCCGAACGAACCGATTCTTTCAAATGAACTAGTCTTCCCAACGCTATCATTTACGCCCATGAGCTACATGCGATTTATGACCTCTTGCGGTTCCCGTTTCATTCCTTCATCACAGAGTGCTGGCTGGTTGAGGAGTTGAGGAGGTTGTGCTCCTATGGTTGAGGAGGTTGCACTCGCATTATTGCAAAATGAAACGAACATATGTTGTTCAATTTCAAAGCGGATCATTTTTGTTTTGAATGCGAGGTGCGCATGGAAACAACGAACGGCTTGCAGGAATGAAACAGATCATTGTGCATTCTTTACATTGCGTTGGAATTGGTGCCGTCAGAGGGTAAATTGATGCTTATGTTTAACTTTAATCCTGATTGACTAATTTCCTTTCTGTTGTGTATGGGGTATAAATCATATAATTATGACAAAAGGGGTGGGGTTGACTATCTTTAAAATGGGACATGGAGGTTTGCAGGATTAATCCATCTAATTGTGTGTGTGTGTGTGTGTGTGTGTGTGTGTGTGTGTGTGTGTGTGTGTGTGTGTGTGTGTGTGTGTGTGTGTGTGTGTGTGTGTGTGTGTGTGTGTGTGTGTGTGTTTATACATAAGCTACTTATGCATGTGCTTATTATGATTGTGAGTTTACCATGTTAAATTCACTTTCTTCTTTGACTTTGTTCTCTAATCCCAAGTGTGGAATAAATGTTTAGTCTCAGTATCTTTCCAAAACTAAAATGATGTAAATTAATTTTGTTTAGCACACACATACCGTTTTCTTGAGATACAGGTGTCCTTGTATGTGGTCTATTACATGCTCCTTATCTTGACTTTTGGCATTGTGTCTATTGTAGTATAGAATCACACTGCTCATATCTTGCGTAAATTCCCAAATCTGGACTACCTTGTGCTTCTTGGTCTCTTAAGGAGCTACTTCCAGCTAATGTAGGCCAGATAATGATGTTGTTGGACCCTCATGTCACTGAATTTTGAAGTACTAAAACTTGAGTTAGTGTTAGTAACAAATTAGCATACAGGCATTTTAACAGAGCATGTGCATTTCTGCTATGTGTTGTATGCTGTGTTGCTTTGTCTGATAAACAGTGATGTTTATCCTCTTGAAGCACTAGAAATAAGCAACGAGGCAGCCTTTCTTGTAAAGCAGACCTTTTTATGTCTTTTGCACTTCAGAAAACAACGCACACTGGCAAACTCTGGCTTTTAATCTGTCAGTAAAACTCTTGCATTTTATATCTGACAGCACATGAATTATGCATTGGCCTATCTAAAAGTTTTATGCTCACATGCACTAAAATAACACTAAACTTTATCTCAAGAACACCGCAAAGAAACAGGTCTCCCACATTGTTGTTTGAGTACCTGTAATGTATTTATAAACCTTTCTATTGCTGCACACACATTTTCCACACGCATGCATGTCTTTCAAATAGGATCATTTCTTATGTTTAAAACGTAGGTTTTGTACCAAATATCATTGTTTAAAAAGTAGAACACAGAAAGGCACGGAGCCTGAAAACATTGGACTTGATAAGATATTGACACTGACACACACACACACACACACACACACACACACACACACACACACACACACATTCATTTTAATTTCATAGTATCTTATACTGTCCACCACAACATATGTTGACCTGGCAACAATTCTAGCAAAGGCTTCTTCAAACAGCACCCAGGGAAGGGAGCATTAACAAGACTTATGACAGGGAAGCCTTGCTGTAAAATGCGTCAATAGAGCTTTTGTTGGCCTTAGCTGCAATCACTATGCTAACCACACAAGCATGAGGTGTTTTTACAGTGAGATGAAGAGCGATGGGAAAGACGATGGGCTAGTCAGCCAGCGTCAGTGGCCTTTTAGTCATGTACAGCAGTTAGTACTCTTAAAGGGGTGATGAATTGAGAAATCAACTTTCCCTTGAGCTTTTGATATATAAAAGGTCATGGTAATATAAGAATATCCTGTAAGTTTCAGAGCTGAAAACTTCCTTGTTAGTCAAAGAAAAGCGTTTATTGACACCAGGCCCAGCAAACGATCAATCTCAGAATATGCCAGGATATTACATCAGAGTGTAGTGAAGCACCGCCTCAACTGAAGAATAACAACGCCTGATTCTGTAGCCCCGCCCACCGACTCGTGCCACTAACATAACACAGGCCTACATGGAGCTAAACCGGATAGAATTTCTAAACATACCACAAGCTTCATTCGGATCCCAATATTATGAATGCATGGATGAACTTTATTTTTAATGAATATCCAGCTCACGTGCATGGGAAGACATTGAGCGTCTGTTCTTTCATTTCACTGGATTTGTTTGTAAACAAGAGACTGGATTTGCAGACAGGATGAGATTAAGCACACTTAAGTGAGTAAAAATGTTTTTTATATGTGACAATATTGCATTGTACAATCGCGGAAGTTTTGATCATGCAGTCTGCGACGTGCTTGGCGCGCGCATGTGTGATGCACGGTTCACGCTTATATCCACTGATCGGACGGGCCAAGTAATAAAAAAATAACATTCCAATCAATCGCGGGTGGATGAGAGATAAATCATTGTGTTTGTTTGATAAATATATTTTGCGAGCCCTGTAGGATTAATTATTTTGGTTGCCGTCACAGGCTTTTAAAACAATTCCTTGTCTAGCCTACTCACAGGGGAGCTGATGCTCATTAAATATGAAAACCTGTTATCCAATCCTAGCCGTGGGCATTTACTTCCAAGTCTTCAGTGTGGCACGCCCATCAAAACCCAGTGTTTCTTGAAAGAGCCTCAAAACCAGGGAAGAAAATAGCCTATTACTTATTAATTATGATGTTTTTGAATGTAAAAATCACGCAAACGTCATAAGTTGACCTCAGACAACAGTATACTTTTTTTTTTTAAAGCCGGTTCATGACGCTTTTTCAAAATAAAGGTTCTAAAATTATTATTTTTTGCTTGCAGTTATGGTATAGAAGTAATAAGTTCTTAATTTTACACTCTAAAAAATGCTGGGTTGTTTCAACCCATGGTTGGATCAAATATAGACAAGCCTAACAATGCTAATGTTTATTAGTAAGAGTGTATGAACAACAGAACTTAAAATAGGTGTATGCATGTGCTTTATATCTAGAAGTAATAGTGCAGTATTTGTATACAGAATAATGCTGATTTATACGGCAAGATTAACATTATAACCATCCAAATACTACAAAAGTTCCTCCATGAACTGCCACCTTAACGTGGTGGAGGGGTTTGAGTACCCGAATGACCCTAGGAGCTACGTTGTCCGGGGCTATATGCCCCTGGTAGGGTCTCCCAAGGCAAACAGGTCCTAGGTGACGGGTCAGACTAAGAGCAGTTCAAAAACCCTTATGATGCCAAGAAAAAGGAGGACCGTGACGTCGCCCGGTATGGCGCAGCCGGGGCCCCACCCTGGAGCCAGGCCTGGGGTTGGGGCTCGTATGCGAGCGCCTGGTGGCCGGGCCTTTCCCCACGGGGTCCGGCCGGGCTCAGCCCAAAGGAGCGACGTGGGGACACCTTCCCGTGGGCCCACCACTCACGGGAGGGACCGTAAGGGGCCGGTGCAAAGCGAATCGGGTGGCAGTCGAAGGCGGGGGCCTAGACGACCCGATCCCTGGACACGGAAACTAGCTCTTGGGACATGGAATGTCACCTCGCTGGCGGGGAAAGAGCCTGAGCTTGTGCGTGAGGTTGAGAGGTTCCGACTAGAGATAGTCGGAATCACCTCTACGCACGGCTTGGGCTCTGGAACCACACCTCGAGAGGGGATGGACTCTTCACCACTCTGGAGTTGCCCATGGTGAGAGGCGGCGGGCTGGTGTGGGTTTGCTTATAGCTCCCCAGCTCTGCCGCCATGTGTTGGAGTTTACCCCGGTGAACGAGAGGGTCGTTTCCCTGCGGCTTCGGCTCGGGGATAGGTCTCTCACTGTTGTGTGTGCCTACGGGCCAAACAGCAGTGCAGAGTACCCGACCTTCTTGGTGTCCCTGGGAGGGGTGCTGGAGAGTGCTCCGACTGGGGACTCCGTCGTTCTACTGGGGGACTTCAACGCCCACGTGGGCAATGACAGTGAAACCTGGAGGGGCGTGATTGGGAGGAACGGCCCCCCTGATCTGAACCCGAGTGGTGTTCAGTTATTGGACTTCTGTGCTAGTTACAGTTTGTCCATAACGAACACCATGTTCAAGCATAAGGGTGTCCATCAGTGCACATGGCACCAGGACACCCTAGGTCGTAGGTCAATGATCGACTTCGTGGTCGTTTCATCTGACCTGCGGCCGTATGTCTTGGACACTCGGGTGAAGAGAGGGGCGGAGCTGTCAACTGATCACCACCTGGTGGTGAGTTGGATCCGATGGCGGGGGAGGAAGCTGGATAGACTCGGTAGACCCAAACGTACTGTGAGGGTCTGCTGGGAACGTTTGGCCGAGTCTCCTGTCAGAGAGATCTTCAACTCCTGCCTCCGACAGAGCTTCGACCGGATCCCGAGGGAGGCTGGAGATATTGAGTCCGAGTGGACCATGTTCTCCACCTCCATTGTCAAAGCGGCTGCTCGGAGCTGTGGACGCAAGGTCTCCGGTGCCTGTCGAGGCGGCAATCCCCAAACCCGGTGGTGGACACCGGAAGTAAGGGATGCCGTCAAGCTGAAGAAGGAGTCCTATCGGGCTTGGCTGGCTTGTGGGACTCCTGAGGCAGCTGACAGGTACCGGCAGGCTAAACGGACTGCAGCCCGGGTGGTTGTGGAGGCAAAAACTCGGGCCTGGGAGGAGTTCGGTGAGGCCATGGAAAAGGACTATCGGCTGGCCTCGAAGAGATTCTGGCAAACCGTCCGGCGCCTCAGGAGGGGGAAGCAGTGCCCTACCAACGCTGTTTACAGTGGCGATGGGCGGCTGTTGACCTCAACTGGGGATGTTGTCGGACGGTGGAAGGAATACTTCGAGGATCTCCTCAATCCCGCCGTCACGTCTTCCATTGAGGAAGCAGAGGCTGGGGGCTCAGAGGAGGACTCGTCCATCACCCAAGCTGAAGTCACCGAGGTGGTCAAGAAACTCCTCGGTGGCAAGGCACCGGGGGTGGATGAGATCCGCCCTGAGTACCTCAAGTCTCTGGATGTTGTGGGGCTGTCTTGGCTGACACGCCTCTGCAGCATCGCGTGGCGGTCGGGGACAGTGCCTCTGGGATGGCAGACTGGGGTGGTGGTTCCTCTTTTTAAAAAGGGGGACCGGAGGGTGTGTTCCAACTATAGGGGGATCACACTTCTCAGCCTCCCCGGGAAAGTCTATGCCAGGGTACTGGAGAGGAGAATTCGGCCGATAGTGGAACCTCGGATTCAGGAGGAACAGTGTGGTTTTCGTCCTGGTCGTGGAACACTGGACCAGCTCTATACCCTCTACAGGGTGCTGGAGGGTTCATGGGAGTTTGCCCAACCAGTCCACATTTGTTTTGTGGATTTGGAGAAGGCATTCGACTGTGTCCCTCGCGGCGTCCTGTGGAGGGTGCTGGGGGAATATGGGGTCCGGGGTCCTTTGCTGAGGGCTGTCCGGTCCCTGTATGACCGAAGCAGGAGTTTGGTCCGCATTGCCGGCAGTAAGTCAGACTTGTTCCCGGTGCATGTTGGACTCCGGCAGGGCTGCCCTTTGTCGCCGGTTCTGTTCATAATTTTTATGGACAGAATTTCTCGGCGCAGCCAAGGGCCGGAGGGTGTCAGGTTTGGGGACCACACGGTTTCGTCTCTGCTCTTTGCGGATGACGTTGTCGTGTTGGCCCCTTCTAACCAGGACCTTCAGCATGCACTGGGACGGTTTGCAGCCGAGTGTGAAGCGGCTGGGATGGGGATCAGCACCTCCAAATCCGAGGCCATGGTCCTCAGTCGGAAAAGGGTGGCTTGCCCACTTCAGGTTGGTGGAGAGTTCCTGCCCCAAGTGGAGGAGTTCAAGTATCTAGGGGTCTTGTTCACGAGTGAGGGGAGGATGGAACGGGAGATTGACAGACGGATCGGTGCAGCTTCTGCAGTAATGCGGTCGATGTACCGGTCTGTCGTGGTGAAGAAAGAGCTAAGCCGTAAGGCGAAGCTCTCGATTTACCGGTCAATCTACGTTCCTACTCTCACCTATGGTCATGAGCTTTGGGTCATGACCGAAAGGACAAGATCCCGGATACAGGCGGCCGAAATGAGCTTTCTCCGCAGGGTGGCTGGGCGCTCCCTTAGAGATAGGGTGAGAAGCTCAGTCACTCGGGAGGAACTCGGAGTAGAGCCGCTGCTCCTCCACATCGAGAGGGGACAGCTGAGGTGGCTCGGGCATCTGTTCCGGATGCCTCCTGAACGCCTTCCCGGGAAGGTGTTTCGGGCATGTCCAACCGGGAGGAGGCCCCGGGGAAGACCAAGGACACGCTGGAGCGACTATGTCTCCCGGCTGGCCTTGGAACGCCTCGGTGTCCCCCCGGAAGAGCTGGAAGAAGTGTCTAGGGAGAGGGAAGTCTGGGCATCTCTGCTTAGACTGCTGCCCCCGCGACCCGGCCCCGGATAAGCGGAAGAAGATGGATGGATGGATACTACAAAAGTGTGGTGTAGCTGAGGCTGCGAGCGTGAGAGTTAGGGTTGGGCACCGAGAACCGGTTCCAACTTGGAACTGTTTAAAAAATAACGATGGCATTGGAATCGTTTTGAAATTTTGTTTTCGATTCCGATCATCGGTTCCAAACGCGCAAGTTTTGGTTTCCATAGTGGCCACCGGATTTCCGTAAGTGCTTGCAGTGCCCGTTTGTTCTGTTGCAGCCATGGAGCATGGTAAGCGGTGCTCAAAAGTGTGGCCTTCGGCACAGTGCAACACATGTGACAAACGTATTACTTGCACGGGAGAATGCACTACAAATATGTACAAATTAACGAGCGTAGCGTGTTTGACATGCTGCACAGGTCCACTGTCTCGTCCTCCTCGGGCAACCCTGCGCTAACCAACGTTATTAAAGGGATAGTTCAACCTGAAATTAAAATAAAGCCATCTTTTACTCACCCTGCTGTTGTCCCAGTGCCCTATGTCCTTATATCTTTTTCGGACCTCAAAAGCAGAAATAAAAAAAATAGTCCTGCACGCGCTCCTTCCTATTATGGCAGTGAATAGCGACCACTGCCATAGGCTAAAACATTACAAAAAATAAACGAATGTATCACGCAATGATTCAGGGAGACGCACGCCGTATATGGAAAGTGTTCAGAGGCATATTATAAGGTTTTGCGAGAAGGAAACTGTATTATTCAGGCAAAACACTGAGCTCGGCCATTACTCTGCACGCGTTCCTGTGTGTACGCACTCAGAGCCGTCAGCAGGCGCCGGCGCTCATGCCTACTATAACTTGCACTGTTGTCATGGCACCCAGGATAAGCACACACGCGCACCATTTTGAGAAATCAGACTCAATAGAAACAAACGTGACTCCCGTCTTTTATATGACGTATATGATAAGAAATAATGCAATAATACTAGTAATAAAACCTCCTGAAGTGAATGTTGTGTACTGTTTGTCATGACAACATTGCGTCAGGCTACTGACGGCTTGGAGTGCACACACACAGGAATGCGTGCAGAGTAACTGCCGAATTGCCCACGCTAGCAGCCCTAATATGACTGCTGCTAATGCTATTGCTAAACCGGTGGAGACTCGGTGTGAAACTCATTCACCTTTGCAGCAAAGCAGGGGAAAATGCCAGCGGAGAAAGTCCCAAAACTAAAAATTATTCAAGAGTTTTATTCAAGAGTTTTATTTGTCACATACACAGTTATATACACAATATACAACTGGCAGTGAAATGTAAACAGGTCCGCTCCATGGACAGTGCAAATAACAGTTACAAAATCAAATCTATTTATTATCAAATCTATTTATTTATTATTGAATCAAAATAAAATTTTACTCAATAAAATGAGCCCGTGACTCCACCCCTCAAAGAATCGTTTTGACTCCACCCCTCAAAGAATCGGAATCGAGAATCGAAAAGAACCGAAATCGAAAGTAAGAATCGGAATCAGAATAGTTCAAATCAAAATGATGCCTAACCCTAGTGAGAGTTGCCAGTTTCACAAGCGCATGAATGAAGTGCTTTAGTAACATATGAATGAAAGCCCACCTAGTAGGACTACATTATGAAGTAGTCTTACATAAACAGCAGCTTTTGTGATGTTTTTGACTTGGTTCCTGTGTGTGTGTGTGTGTGTGTGTGTGTGTGTGTGTGTGTATGGTGGTTTCCCCACAGCTACACTTTAGAGACAGACTGCACTCACAGTTGGAGGGGGAGAGCTGTTCTGTGTAGGACTGGATTGTGCTGGTTAAATATAGAGCTACCAATGTTTCTGACACAATTATTTAATTTCCATCTGGCCTCAACACCCAGATTAAAGCTCTATAATGCAATTTTTCTATTTCATAATCTTACTCGCTTCGCTGTGCCTCTCTTTCTATGTCCATTTCACTATAATATCCACACAAACATGTTATTTACATTTTCTGTGATGTGAACTGCTTAGGAGAACCTCCAGTATAGTCTTGGAGAAGAGCCAGTGTGTGTTGAAGACATGACGAGGGGGAGAAAGTTAATCATTGTGTAATACTTATGGGATTATTTTGGGGTATTTGTATTTGAACTAACATAATAATATCAGTGGCAGGAAATTGCTAGGAAAAGGGAGAAATGGTATTTCCAGGCCAGAATCGAACCTGTGCCACCCATATGAGCACCATCAATTCAAGCATTTTTTTTTCTTTTTAAATGGACAATACTAAATTTAAAGTCAGCATGAAATGCGATAGTCTTTTTTCCCCCTTTTGTGAAATAATTTTAAATAATTTATTTGCATATTATTGCATGACATAAGTATTTGATCACCTACCAACCTAGCCTGACGTTGTCATACTCAATTCTAGTCAGAATTTCAGTCTGATACTGCTCCGTTGGGCTGTGATTATGGGGCGTGTTTCAACCGAACCAGGAAAGACCTCAATTGGATAGACCTACAACCAATCAGAGCAACGGAGCGATGCATAACGTTAGTTGTCAAATGTCAACAGAACTCAACTGCACTGTGTTGCCAAGTCCGCGGGTTGAAGCGACCCCAATTATGTGATATACAGACCCAGGAATGCGAATTTTAGCAGGTAGCCCTGCCAAAATAACACATTTTACCCCCAAAATGCTATTTTACCCGGAGAACCCCCCCCACGGAAAGCTATTGGGCTTGTTTTTAGCTAGTTTTGAGTAGCAATTGGGCGAGTTTTGCTGTAAAAACTTGCCAACCCTGTCTGCACGCACGCTAGAACAAGTCACGTTAGAAGAAGATGAGGAGTGTAAACGATCTTTGCCGGTGTTGTAAAAAAAGAATTTAAGGATACACAGAGTACTTACCAACACGATCATCATTTCTGAGAGAAATAGTGAAGGTGAATGCATATACGAACAAGTTCTCCGTTTAGGATTAGAACAAATTCAACCCAAGCGCCTTTGATGACGTGGATGATTACGTTACTGTTTATCATCTGTCCATCATCGTCTAAAGCCCGCCCTGACAATTTCATTGGACCGAACAGTTTCTGTCCGGGCATAATTACTTCTCTATGGATCAAGTCCAGACCGGACTGCCCGTGCAAAGATTTTGGTGGGTGGGGCTAAGTTCGTCTGGCATCCAGGCTACTACCAACCAGTAAGAATTCCGGCTCTCACAGACCTGTTAGTTTTTCTATAAGAAGCCCTCCTGTTTGAACTCGTTACCTGTATAAAAGACACCTGTCTACTAGGGATGGGTATTTCAAGCAAAAATAATATTCGATGATCGCTGGGAAATAATCGAATATTTTTTTTTTTTTTTTTTTTTTTGGACGCATGTAAAGGCTACACGCATATAAACAGAGAGAGAAAGGCAGAGAGACCATTTACACTCAATATACACTCAATTATATCAACTCAAGCCATATAATTATTGTAACATGCTGAAACATATGACTGTTATTTGACATTGCCCCAAGTTACCGTAACCGTTATATGCCACAAGTCTACAGTGTGCACATGAGACGATGTGTTCTTCTGTTGTCTCAGGGCATTTTTACACTGGCAGTTTAGTTTGAAATGGAGCACGGTTCGCATGAAAAATTGATAATGTGAAAGCTTTCTTACAGAACATGGTGTGCACTGAGGTACCGAAACCGAGAACACACAACCGGAGTTCGGTTGCACTCGAACTGTGCCGCGATTCACGTGAATGTGCAAACAACACTTGGGTGTTGTTGGTTCAATAACTTTTTCAGGAAGAAAAGTAACCAGCGAGTGTAAATGGTTCAATAACTTCCCTTCTTCCCTCCGCCTCCGCAATGTTGGTTTGGTTTCACACTCAACTTGAACCCTGGGGTGTTTGCGTTCATCTTACGTCATCACAAACGTTTTATTTTTATTTTTATTAATTTTGTGCTATTATGTGCAGCTGAGTAAACAACACTTGGGTTAACCGTATGTGTGTCGCTTGAAGGCGGCTTTGCTGCTTGCAAACAGACTCTTTTTAGGAGACGTGAATTGCCATTAATTTGCTGCCCTGATTGCACTCTATGCGCGAATACACTGCAGGCTCGCTCTCGCGATCATATCTCAGGTAAATCATCATCACTATCATCACTTACATGTATGTTATTGAACTAATGACATTGTAATCGGCTAAAACGCATGCGCTGGTTACTTTTTTTCCAGAACAAGTGCGCACCCAAGTGTTGTTTGCACATTCACGTGAATTGTGGCACAGCTCCGAGAGCCGAACTCCGGTTGTGTGTTCTCGGGTTTGGTACCTCAGTGCACACCAAGCTCTGTATGTAAGCTTTCATATTAGCAATTTTTCATGCGAACCGTGCTCCATTTCAAACTAAACTGCCAGAGTAAAAACACCCTGAGACAACAGAAGAAGAACACATCGCCTCATGCGCACACTGTAGACTTGTGACATTTAACGGTTGCGGTAACTTGGGGCAATGTCAAATAACAGTCATATGTTTCAGCATGTTACAATAATTATATGGCTTGAGTTGATATAGCCTATTCCCTAATGAATTAAACAGTTTGTTATCATAACCTACAGATTGAGAGCGTGAATGGTCTCTCTCCCTCTCTCTGTTTATATGTGTGTAGCCTTTACATGCGTGCATGTGGGGGAGAAGTTGCGATTTTCAAATAAACATTGAATAATTCCCAGCGATCTTCGAATATTATTTTTGCTTGAAATGCCCATCCCTAGCTGGGACCACAGTCTCAAAGAAAGCCATTAGTAACAACACACTACGCCGTCATGGATTAAAATCCTGCAGCGCACACAAGGTCCCCCTGCTCAAGCCAGCACATGTCCAGGCCCGTCTGAAGTTTGCCAATGACCATCTGGATGATCCAGAGTAGGAATGGGAGAAAGTAATGTGGTCTGATGAGACAAAAATAGAGCTTTTTGGTCTAAACTCCACTCGCCGTGTTTGGAGGAAGAAGGATCAGTGAAGCATGGAGGTGGACACATCATTCTTTGGGGATGCTTTCCTGCAAAGGGGACAGGACGACTGCACCGTATTGAGGGGAGGATGGATGGGGCCATGTATCGCAAGATCTTGGCCAACAACCTCCTTCCCTCAGTAAGAGCATTGAAGATTGGTCGGGCTGGGTCTTCCAGCATGACAATGACCCGAAACACACAGCCAGGGCAACTAAGGGGTGGCTCCGTAATAAGCATCTCAAGGTTCTGGAGTGGCCTAGCCAGTCTCCAGACCTGAACCCAATAGAAAATCTTTGGAGGGAGCTGAAAGACCGTATTGCCCAGCGACGGCCCCCGAAACCTGAAGGATCTGGAGATTGTCTGTGGGCCAAAATCCCTGCTGCAGTGTGTGCAAACCTGGTCAAGAACTACAGGAAACGTATGATCTCTGTAATTGCAAACGAAGGTTTCTGTACCAAATATTAAGTTCTGCTTCTCTGATTTATCAAATACTAATTACAGACTTCTACATGCTTTGTAAGTGGGCAAACCTGCAAAATCGGCAGTGTATCAAATACTTGTTCTCCCCACTGTATATCCGAGTGAAACGGCTTGTCAGACAAGAAAAAAATTAGACTTGATTTTGTCCATCGGGAATTGATTTGATCATCGGTTGTGGTTTGCTATTGCAGTGAATTCGTATGAGTTATAGGTTTTCCTGCCCTTGTGCCGAAAAACATGTTGTCAGATAAGGGAAGAGATGTCATTGCGAGAGGGAGGGGAAGTTATTTTGATGAGAGGGAACATGAATTAAAAAAAATAATGATATGCATGGATAAATAATTTATAATAATCACTGCATTATTGCATAAAAATAAGAATAGTCTATTTTGATTTCATGGTAAATTTAAGATTAATTTAGCAATAGTGTTAGCAGATATTTGTAGATATGTATATATTATCTCTGTATATATAAATTCATATGTACATACAAACATATACTATTTTACTTCAGTCTGCATTAATATGTCAGTTTATGTATGCTGGCTTTTATGTGTCAGTCACGTTTGCTCAATCTAAAGACTACAGTGTATTTTTTTTTCTCTACTTCTGTTCCTTTCACTCTCACTGTCCCTCCCCCCTTCGCTCTCGTTCTTTCTGCTCTCTGATTCGGTCTTTCTGCCTGTCTTGTATTCTTGTTTAGTAGGTGAAAAAATGTTATTGTTCTGCCTTTGATCATCCATGACTGCCTCTAGGGCAAGGCAAATGTGAAAGTCTTGCGTGTGCATGTGTGTTTCTACATGCGTGTATATGATATGCATTACTCAGCGCTTTGAACATATGTTAAAGGCTACGTTGGCTGAGTGGGCCTCTCTGTCAAATGATGTGTCTCATCTCTGTAGGTGTAATGGCTGTGAAATTCTTGAGTTTTGATGGCTAAATGTAAAAGCCTCCAGGGACTCTCCTGCTCCAGTTAGCACTACATTCTGACTATATGCTCTAATAGCAACTGCCCATCAGCTCACATTCAAATATGCCACTGTTTCTACAGCGTATTACTTACTTTCTTCAGCAGAATACAAAACAGTTTTTTTTTATATATATATATAATAATGCACTGGTTGCTCGTTTCCAAGAAAATTTCAATAAATAAGTAATGGAGATTTCAAAGGGCACAAAATTATTACAAATGTGACTCATAATCTGTCTTCCAAGTGTTGTGAAGCCATACAATAGCAATGTGTTACAGAAAGGCTGAAATTTAAGGTCACTGGTCAGGAAAATTCTACATTTATTCACTTCAAACACTAAGTCGGTTTGTAAAATGACTAAGTAGATCAGAGCCATGAAATTCTTGTGAATGTAATGGTGAAGAAGATACTGTGCCCATTTGTAAGACAATAGGCTGAAGCCCAGATTTAGACCAATTTGAGACCCAGGCCCAGACAGAAGATATTTTGAAGAATGTTTTAAGTTTTTTTTGCCCATACAATGAAAGTCAGTGTGACTCTAAATGACATCAAACCGATTTGGCTTTCATTGTATGGGCAAAAATAGACATTTTTTAAAATATATTTTGTTCCACAGAGGAAAAAAGTAATTGGAAGGACATGAGGATGAGTAAATGATGACAATTTTTGTTTTGGGTGAACTATCTCTGTATAATTAAAAAAGCACAGAGAGATTTTATTTTCACAAATCAGTGTACAGTCTTACAATATATAGAAAGATACTTCCTATGTACAGATTTTTTTCCTTTCGTTTTTTTCTGTGCAATTTTTTGATTAATACTAATGAGATATATGGTAAACAAAAATGTATGATATCTGAAAAACAAAGGATAAATGTTTATCTAGTGTTGCAAAAATAAAAAGCACAGAGAAAAAAAAAATTAGGCCCAAGATTTGTTTGGAAAAAAAAGCTGAACATGCCTGCTATTCGGGTCTCCATTTTATTATTTATCGGAACTCTGAAAACTGATTAAAGTCAACAGAGAAAGCCTGGTAAGATTAGAAAACGATTCACTCTGAATTAGGAATGTGTGTATCCCAATAATAGAATGAATATTGTAAGCAGATTTCATATTTCAACTGCCTCTAGTCTATACAGTTCATCTAGACAGATCACGTATCAAAGTCTTCAAAACCTTGCATTCCTGCTCTTTACAAAAGAGATTTATTTGGCCTATGCTGCCCTGTGAAATATGCAGCAACCCATGAATTGTCTCCAGAATAGTAATGGATCGACACACTCAGTGTTAGAATAGAGATAAGAACCCTGTCTGAAGTTTTTTAACATTTGGCTGCAATTGCTTTCTTCTCCTTTATGATAGGATATAATAACATAAAAATACTAAGCCCCCAGCTTTCCTAACTTGATACACTTTTTGTTAGTGCATAAGAGTGTACATGGAGTAACTTTAGAGGAATTCTTTGTGTGTGTGTTTTTAGGGCACTATGAGGTAACCCCAGAGGAATGCTATGTGTGCTTGTCCAGGTCAGATTTCTCCCATTGATAAGAGAAATGAAGACTTGAAAGTGGTCAGTGCTATCTTGGCAAACTCACATACCACACATTGATCAGGAACATTTACCCGTAAATGATCTGTAAATTCTTAGATAAACCAGCAGTTGGGACTATCATCCCATTCAAGGGAAACCACAAGCTCAAAATAATTGTCTACAGTACAAAGCTTACGATCATTCTTTTCTGATTTCAAGGGTATTTTCTGAATACCTAAACATACAGATGTTGATAGGCTTAAAGAATACAGTTAGATTAAATATTTACAGTGAATGTTTAGTTGGACTAAAGGTAGGGTACGCAATTTCAAAGAGGCTAGCATTAGCAAGCTAGCTTTTAAAGCATTAGATCCCACCCTCCCTTCAGAGCATCTCCAAAGCCACGCCTCCTTCAAAACACATGAAGCACACAGCCAGAGCAGAGTCTGCAAAACATCAAGAGATGACAAAGCGTGTTATAGGCTATATGTCATGTTAAAGTAAAAAATGACAACGCTACTGCAGCACGCATCGCCATAGACGAGCAGCTGAGTATCTCTTCAGCAAACTGCCGCAAATTAATGTGAAAGTAAGGCACAGACGCTTAATACACAATCATCATCATTAAAGCTACACTGTGTAACTTTTTTAGTTTATTCTTAGCTAAAAACACTTAGATCTTTCAAAAATATATGTGTTCATTAATGTATATTTACTTCTTTCAATTAAATAAAGTATTCTCATAAGTTTATAATATGCCATTGAAAATACATACGGGTAAGGGGTTCGAATGGGGGTCGCCATGTTGCCCCTCCATCTTGAAAGTACATTAGCCAAAGAGGGACATACCCGTAAATTCAAGCTTCGCCTTTCGCGTTTTAACACTCGATGGCACCGTGTCGAATGTGAAGAGGGGGATTGCTGGATTGAACTGGAAGCCATGTTAATCTTGGACTAAATCGGCCACCGTAGGAGTTAAAACGAAATCGGAATTGGGAGGAACAGAAACTAATATTTAATGGATGGTCATATACCTTTTCACCGCTAGATGGGGGAAAATATCACACAGTGTAGCTTTAAAAGTAAAGAAACTGATCCAGTAGCCATATCACACTGTAACCCAAGACTGGTTTCCCACTGAAGCTAAGCAGGGCTGAGCCTGGTTAGTACCTGGATGGGAGACCACCTGGGAAAACTAGGTAGCTGCTGGTAGAGGTGTTAGTGAGGCCAGCAGGGGGTGCTCACCCTGTGGTCTGTGTGGGTCCTAACGCCCCAGTATAGTGATGGGGACACTATACTGTAACAAGCACCGTCCTTCGGATGAGACGTTAAATCGAGGTCCTGACTCTCTGTGGTCATTAAAAATCCCAGGATGTCCTTTGTTAAAGAGTAGGGGTGTAACCCTGGCATCTTGGCCAAATTTTGGCCACTGTCCATCATGGCCTCCTAATCATCCCTCTATATATATATATATATATATATGCATATATATGCTATTTTGTTTTCCCACTTGGAAATCATGGAGGGGTCGGAAATTGTCATCATAGGTGCATGTCCACTGTGACATAATAAAAAAAAATCCAGAAATCACAATATATGATTTTTATTTCATTTTTATTTATTTGTATGATACAGCTGCAAATAAGTATTTGAACACCTGTCTATCAGCTAGAATTCTGACCCTCAAAGACCTGTTAGTCTGCCTTTAAAATGTCCACCTCCACTCCATTTATTATCCTAAATTAGATGCACCTGTTTGAGGTCGTTAGCTGCATAAAGACACCTGTCCACCCCATACAATCACTAAGAATCCAACTACTAACATGGCCAAGACCAAAGAGCTGTCCAAAGACACTAGAGACAAAATTGTACACCTCCACAAGGCTGGAAAGGGCTATGGGGAAATTGCCAAGCAACTTGGTGAAAAAAGGTCCACTGTTGGAGCAATCGTTAGAAAATGGAAGAAGCTAAACATGACTGTCAATCTCCCTCGGACTGGGTCTCAATGATCCTAAGAAAGGTGAGAAATCAGCCCAGAACTACACGGGAGGAGCTGGTCAATGACCTGAAAAGAGCTGGGACCACCGTTTCCAAGGTTACTGTTGGTAATACAAGACGTCATGGTTTGAAATCATGCATGGCACGGAAGGTTCCCCTGCTTAAACCAGCACATGTCAAGGCCCATCTTAAGTTTGCCAATGACCATTTGGATGATCCAGAGGAGTCATGGGAGAAAGTCATGTGGTCAGATGAGACCAAAATATAACTTTTTGGTCATAATTCCACTAAACGTTTTTGGAGGAAGAAGAATGATGAGTACCATCCCCAGAACACCATCCCTACTGTGAAGCATGGGGGTGGTAGCATCATGCTTTGGGGGTGTTTTTCATTAAGGAGAGGATGTCCGGGGCCATGTATTGCGAGATTTTGGGGAACAACCTCCTTCCCTCAGTTAGAGCATTGAAGATGGGTCGAGGCTGGGTCTTCCAACATGACAATGACCCGAAGCACACAGCCAGGATAACCAAGGAGTGGCTCTGTAAGAAGCATATCAAGGTTCTGGCGTGGCCTAACCAGTCTCCAGACCTAAACCCAATAGACAATCTTTGGAGGGAGCTCAAACTCCGTGTTTCTCAGCGACAGGCCAGAAACCTGACTGATCTAGAGAAGATCTGTGTGGAGGAGTGGGCCAAAATCCCTCATGCAGTGTGTGCAAACCTGGTGAAAAACTACAGGAAACCTCTGTTTGACCTCTGTAATTGCAAACAAAGGCTACTGTACCAAATATTAACATTGATTTTCTCAGATGTTCAAATACTTATTTGCAGCTGTATCATACAAATAAATAGTTTAAAAAATCATACATTGATTTCTGGATTTTTTGGATGCACCTACGATGACAATTTCAGACCCCTCCATGATTTCTAAGTGGGAGAACTTGCAAAATAGCAGGGTGTTCAAATACTTATTTTCCTCACTGTATATATATATATATATATATATATATATATATATGATTGGCTTCATCACTCTGTCTCCTCTCCACCAATAAGCTGGTGTGTGGTGGGCGTTGTGGCGCAATATGGCTGCCGTCGCATCATCCAGGTGGATGCTGCACATTGCTATATAAATGTAACACATTATTATAAACTAAACAATCTTACTCGTGCTGTTGCCGCGCTTTCTCCTTTTACAGTCTTTGATGTAAAAATAAAATCAATGATCAATAAAAATGCAGCTCATATTTGTTGATTTCGGTGACGTGAACTTCATTAAGGCTGCATATAGTGGTGGAATTGAAGATCGGATTTATATCCGTTTTGCGGAGACACATTTGTGACCAAGTGTAAATGGAGTTTCAAACACCCCGTCTGCCATTGTTTGATCAAACAGGTCATTTAACTTAATTTAATTTCACAATCTGCTGAATAGTTAGCCAAAAATACAAAGTTCTGTTATTAAACTATAGATGGCACAGGCTTATAGGTCCTTAACTCAATCTGCTTGCAAGCCATATTGACACAGTTAACCACCAGATCCTCCTGTCAACTCTCATGAAGATGGGCATCTCAGGAACTGCTCTCCAGTGGCTCAAGTCTTACCTCTCAGGTAGGTCCTTCAGGGTGTCATGGAGAGGTGAAGTGTCTAAGTCACATCATCTAGCCACTGGAGTTCCACAGGGCTCAGTGCTTGGACCACTTCTCTTCTCCATCTACATGTCATCACTGGGAACTGTCATTCAGAAACATGGCTTTTCCTATCATTGCTATGCCGACGACACTCAACTCTACTTCTCATTTCAACCAGATGATCCCATGGTTGGTGTTCGTATTCGCTGCCTGCCTAACTGACATTTCTGCCTGGATGAAGGAGCATCACCTGCAACTCAACCTTGCAAAGACAGAACTGCTTGTGGTCTCAGCCAACCCAGCACTTCATCATAATCTCTCCATTCAGCTAGGATCTTCAACCATTACTCCGTCCAGGACAGCCAGGAACCATGGAGTTGTGATTGATGATCAGCTAAAATTCACTGACCACATCACTGCAACATCCCGGTCCTGCAGATTTGCGTTATACAACATTAGGAAGATTAGACCCTTCCTATCAGAACAGGCCACACAACTCTTGGTCCAAGCTCTTGTTCTCTCCAGACTGGACTACTGTAATGCTCTTCTAGCAGGCCTTACGGCATGCACTATCAAACCCTTGCAGCTGATCCAGAATGCAGCTGCGAGGGTGGTCTTTAACGAGCCGAAGAGAGCACACGTCACGCCTCTCTTCATCAATCTCCACTGGCTGCCAATAGCCGCTCGCATCAAATTCAAGACACTGGTACTCGCCTTCAAAGCAACCACTGGCTCTGCACCAATATACCTAAACTCGCTTGTTCAGACTTACACACCCTCCAGGAGCTTACGTTCTGCCAGTGAACGACGCCTTGTGGTGCCATACCAAAGAGGCATGAAATCACTCTCACGGACCTTTTCCTGGACTGCCCCCACCTGGTGGAATGACCTGCCTATCGCAATTCGAGCAGCCAAGTTTGTAGCCATTTTCAAAAAACGGCTAAAGACACGTCTTTTCCAGCAGCACCTGACCAATCAACAATAGCACTTAACATTCTATTCATTTTCTGTCTGTCTAATTTATAAAAAAATATATATATGTATATAAAAAAAATTGTCCTGTGTGTTCTGTGTTAGATTAACTGAGACTTGTTACATCACTTGCATACTGTAGCCCTTGACTGTTCTAGTTGCTTCTATTGCTCTTATTTGTAAGTCGCTTTGGATAAAAGCGTCTGCTAAATGACTAAATGTAAATGTAAGCACATAATTTTCTATAGGGCACAGCTGATGTATCAGTAGCCAATGAGCTAGCTGCTCAACTTTCAAATACTAGGTCAAAATTTGCTGTTGCAGTGCTTTCAGAAACCCTCCACCTTCCCCAGATCCACCTTTATAGATATGCTACGATTTATTCTTCATGTATGCTATTTTATACAGCAACAGCATGTCTTACTTGCTTATAGCAGTGTGTTGTGCATGTATTGGCAATAGCAAGTCTCATACTTGCTCCGCAGCAGCAGCGTAGCAGATCTATTCCACCAAGACCAAACATATCAACATTGTCATATCCATTACCATGCCAAACACTCATGACAGAAATTAATTAATAAAGGCCCCCAAAATGTATGTGTATATGGCAGGAAATGTGAGAGGAAGAATGTATATTGCAGAATTCCATCATGATGGTTTAATGCAAGTTACTTGTGATACATTTGCTGTGCCATGCTGTGATCAAATTTTTAGACCTGTAAATCCTCTTATGGGTGTGTATGTGTGTGTGCTTTGTGAGTGTTGGTTGCTTGCTTTGAGGTTGCACTAGAGCATGTTTGTGTGCACTCCAAATGAGTAATTTATGAGTGGATAAATCAATGCACAAGGTCTGTCCTGGAAGTCTCAGTATAGAGCCTTGATAGTCTCGGCTTGCTAGCCTCATGTGACTCTTTAATGACAGTGTGATGTTCAAAGTTTTTTCCACCAGAATAACTGTTTATATTTTTTCCAGGGCTTATTAGTAACATCACCAGGCCAGCTCATGGCGTGTGATTGAATGGTGTGGGAAAACGCACATGTCTGCTTTACGGTGGTGTAGTCTCGCAATTTCAAAGTAACACCATGAAACCTAGCCCCCAACAGTCAGTGCAGAATTCCCTGAAGGTGAAGAACTGAGGGTCAAAAAGGCTCAAACAGAACAGAACGGCTAAGAAAAATAGCTTCCACAAGAGTTCAAGTGAGCGGGCAATGGGGGCATAGTAATGAAAAGGAATAGCTGAATAGTAATGAACTATAGTTGATATCCTAAGGATCACATCTTCCATTCTTTAATAATTGATCACTAGCAGATATATTCCAGCTAGGATGGAGGAAGCGGAAGGGAAATGTGTTCTTTTTTTTCCTGAACTGGCTAAAGTTGAGTAGTACTGAACTAAATGCACCTTGAGCTTGCTGATGCCAGCAGAGGTGCTTTACAGTGCTTTAGGCTTTGCTGCTTGTTTCTGTACTGAATGCATTTGTTGTCACTGTATTGGAGAAAAGAAATGTAAAAAGTACAAAATGTGGGCTGGTAGGTCGAGTTTTTTTTTTTTTTTTGGGTTAACAACTGTGAAGACTTTTTATTATTCAATTTTACATTTTCTACTTGAGCAATGCAGCTCGAACTTCACATTTTTAGATAGTTTAGAGCATTTGAGAGAGTTTTAGAGTAATTTGCAGTGCTTCACGGCAGTGACAGTCATGGTGTAAAGCTGCCAGTGAACGACGCCTTGTGGTGCCATACCAAAGAGGCATGAAATCACTCTCACGGACCTTTTCCTGGACTGCCCCCACCTGGTGGAATGACCTGCCTATCGCAATTCGAGCAGCCGAGTCTGTAGCCATTTGCAAAAAACGGCTAAAGACACGTCTTTTCCAGCAGCACCTGACCAATCAAGAATAGCACTTAACATTCTATTCATTTTCTGTCTGTCTAATTTAAAAAAATAAATAAAAAAAATTGTCCTGTGTGTTCTGTGTTAGATTAACTGAGACTTGTTACAGCACTTGCATACTGTAGCCCTTGACTGTTCTAGTTGCTTCTATTGCTCTCATTTGTAAGTCGCTTTGGATAAAAGCGTCTGCTAAATGACTAAATGTAAATGTAAGCACATAATTTTCTATAGGGCACAGCTGATGTATCAGTAGCCAATGAGCTAGCTGCTCAATTTTCAAATACTAGGTCAAAATTTGCTGTTGCAGTGCTTTCAGAAACCCTCCACCTTCCCCAGATCCACCTTTATAGATATGCTACGATTTATTCTTCATGTATGCTATTTTATACAGCAACAGCATGTCTTACTTGCTTATAGCAGTGCTTGCTTATAGCACTGCTTTCCCTTCTTGTCTAGAAAGGTTTAATACATTATTGTTAATAAATGATTCTTCTATGAAGAAAGTGAATGGGAGTTTCTGTAACCAGACTACTGTGCTGTAGTATTGCAGTTATTTTTTACTTTAGATTTAAGATAGCCTTGACCTTTTTAGAGACTGTTTTTGTGCTCCGAATTCAATTACCGGTATGTACATTGTTATAACATGATTGTATTGTATATGGTGTAAGGTATGGTAAGCTCTTCCTTTCTCTCTCTCTCTCTCTCTCTTTAGGTTAATGATAGAGAACAGAAAGCCCCTAGAAACGATCCTGTCATCTTGCACAACTTCATGTATGTCCTGATCACCGTCTGCACTTTCACTGTCTCCGCATTCCTTCCTCCGCTGTGTTAAACCAATCACAGCACAGACAGTATTGCCATGGACACGGATTCCATCCACTCGGGTTATTCCCACCACTCCAACAGGTCACGCGGGTCAAACAAACAGAGGTAAAGGGCTGAACTGCCTTGTGCATTCACATACACACCATACTCTCTTTCTCATGTATCTCTCTCTTGGTTTTTTTTCTTCCAGATTGATTCATACAGAAAATGAATTTTGTCATGATGAAAAGATTCTGCATTTATTTCAAGCTATAAGTGTATTAAAGAAATTAAATGATTCTGTTGCTCATTAGTGACGGGATGTCTTTAATTACTTAAGACAGTTATTGAGAATTTGCCTCTGATGATTCTAAATTATGACTTTGAAAAGGTAATCAGTGCCATAAATGTATTGGTTAAATGTTCAATCAGTATTTTTTCTTCATTAAAATGAATAGTACTCTCACCAATATAGTTCAAGTGGAATATGAGATGAAGACTGTATTTGTGTAATTCTATGCATTTAAACAAACAAAATAAGGCCTGTTAGGTTGAACTTCAAGATTAGGTGCACAACAATTGTGAATTGCTTGAGTGGTTTCTTATCATAAATAGTTTTTAATGCTTCTATGACACTTTTTGGTCACAGATTTGGGTGGAATTTTGGTTGCTGTGAGCCGAGCTAGAGATTTCACAAATTCTTTGAGCTCTGCTTGTCAGTGCTTTCTGATATGCGTTAATGCTTTTAGACTGTGTTGACCCCACCCACTGTAATTAGGAAGTTATTTATTGAGCTTCACTATTGTTAGGTTTCCTATAAAAACAGTGTGAAATGCCCAAACAGGCCTGTGGAATTCCAGCATGAAAGCAGAGAATGTATGCGTCTTCAATGAGAGCCACAAATGCATGTCCTATTTCTGTTGTCTTTAAACATCCTGCCACTTTTACTTGTGTATCTCTCTTTTCTTTCGTGAAAACTCCTTATCAGTCATTAACTATTTCTGGATGAATTAGATCATCTATCATTTCCATATCGTACCATAATGGTGCCTGTTCAGTACTAAGGCTGGTTTTATCTTTTGCACAGCAAAAATGGTCTGTGAAAGATGTGCAAATGATAGTTAAAACAATGATTTTTTAAAACATATTCACTTTATTTTTCACCCACCACTTTCAGACTGTCTATTTCTCTCTATGTCTATGTCTATAACTTGTAGCATACACTTTCCCTTGGCTCAGTGGGCAGGCAAAAACATTTTTTGTCCAATTTCCAAATGAAGCTGAGCTCCACATTTTACATCAACACACATAATGTCTGGGTGGGGACGGACACCTCAATGTTTCACCAGGGGCTATCATGCTGCCTCTCCCATTCAGCCTTAACACCCAGTTTATATAACTTCTAATTACAACCCCATGCTTCCTGCAGGGCATTTACAATACTGCAATACACACAAAGTTTTGTAGATCTGCACTGCTGGGAAAAGGGCACTGCACTGCTTTGTTGTTTTATTCATTGATTGCATTTGTAAAGAATATCTTTGGGAATTCAGTGCCAAGACCTTTAGCACCATTAAAAGCTAAATAAATATGTGTAGTCTTAAAGTCATTTAGATACATTTAGTACATTATGAAGATATTACTGGAGGACGTATACATTTTCCCATATCAAAGCACCACTATAGACTTTGGTGGACAACCCAAAATTCAGAGTAGTGGTAAACAAATACCAAGTTTTGTCTTGAAACTCTAAATGGTGCAGGCTGATAAGTCCTTACCTCAATTGGTAGCGATCACATCATTATCTACACGGCACAGCTGATTGGTTGCTGTTGCTTCAGTGCCCAATTAGCTGGGGCTCAACATTAAAATACTGGTAGAGTAAGTCATAGTTAATAGTAATACTGAAAATTGGACCCTAATCTAAAGTCTTGACTAGTGATTTTTTTTTTTTTTTACTGTGGTAAAATAAATAACTTAAAACAAATGTATCATGATACAGCTTGTTTTGTGCAGTGAATTATTAGCTAAAAAGGTAAGAACCACTGGTATAGTTTATTTTTCTCCAGTTGAAATATTCAAATGCCAGATGCATCTGCTGACATCTCTAAAACCTAGTTCTACTGCATAAGCTTATCAATATGGCAACATCCAAATCTATGTTTTTAACACATCTTCCATGTACAGCACTATTTTTGTGGAGATTTGTGTTGTACAGTGTCCCAAATCAGAATTTTGTGAGGTTCTATGACTGTTATGATGCTGCTTTTTTAGTAAGAAGGCACTAGGTTGTGAAATGAGCATCAGTAACTGTACCAATGTCATTTTCATGCCTCATTGCTATATATTGTTAAACACCCACAGCGTGAGAACGAGGGCTGTCTTCGCAGATATTTGCAGAGTTATTTGCTGATGCAAATATTTCCTCGAGACGTCTATGTCTGCTGCTGTTTGATAGAATGTGTCTGTGTGCAGTAGGGCTGTATTTGTTTGTTTACCAGTTTTGTTTTATTCTAAGACTTACCAGACATTAGCTATGACTAAAAAGACATGAATGAGCCAGAGAGAGAGAGAAAACTGTGCTTGGATTAGGGTCGTCACAGCTCACTGAATCTAACCTAGTTTGCACCAGATGCTCCAGCTAGGGCACGGGCGAGACGGCGCTAGATGAAGCCAGCGCGTGTTAGTGAGAGGATGAAGAGGGAGAATGATGATGGTGGTTATCCTGTCATTAGTGTGAGTGTTTTCCTGCTCCCATCGCCATGGCGACAGCATTTCCCTCACCTCCGTCGCTGTGTGTGTCTCTCTCGTGCAGTGAACGCAGCAGCAGGGATCGGCACAAATCACACAGCCGTGACAGCAGCAGCCGCTCAGACAAAAATGTCACCATCAGTGCATCGTCAGCCCAGCCACAGCAGCCGGATCAAGGCTCAGCCCCCACAGACGCCCAGGTGAGCCAGACACTGGATATATTTGAGATCACTTAAGTTACTCCAGAGGAACTGAACCTGTAAATTGCTTGAATAAAACAACCCAGTCCCACGTTCAGATTAGAATAAAACAACGGGGCCGGGGACTGTGACGACATTGGATCATAGTGGAATAAATGTTTTAATACTAAAAATATTTTAGCAAACCAAATGCTGTTCTATAAATGTTATTATCAAAGAATCTTTAAGAAATGTATGTATCATGGTTTCCATTAAAAAAATATTAAGCAGCTGTTTCAACATTGATAATAATTTTTTTTTTTAATTCTTGAGCAGCAAATCAGCATAGAATGATTACTGAAGGACCATGTGACAGACTGAAGAATGGATGCTGCTGAAAATTCAGCTTTTCCATCACCATTATTAAATTAATAGTATTCATTTTTAAATATATTAAAATAAGCCCTTATTTAAAATGGTAATATTTCACAATATTACTGTTTTACTGTATTTTCGTAATATTATAATCATTATCGACCCCAAAACCTTTGAACAGGTACTGTATATATTTTTATAATTGTATTTTTTATTTTATTTTTATTAGTATTTTATAATTGTCTAGTCCTTATTTCACTCATTGCGCTCATTACAAACGCACAATAAAAATAGGCACACATCATGTATACATATAGTGTTTAGATGAACAATACAAACATTCTTGTTGCATTTAAGGCTTCATTGCATATGCATTTGTGCATATATATATATATATATATATATATATATATATATATATATATATATGATGAGACTGTATGTAATGTCAAACGTGGGGGGCATCTATCATATTGAACTCTGAGCTCTATCTTGGCAAACACTGACCATAGTTAAAGAGGATAACAGGGATTTCAGACAGTGACATGCTCCAGAAAACAGAAAAATGAATTTTTTCTATTGAATGTTCTTTGCTGCCTGAGTAATTCATGTGTGAAGTACTCCGTGTTATGCCAGATTAAATTAAAGGAATATTCAGACCTTAAACCTCAAAGAAAAGTAGACATTTACAGCTTAACCAACAAATAGTATTCATGTATCTAGTTCTTTATCAAAATGACAAGTTTCACATTTGTGCTTTTTTTTCTGCTTGCCTGCTATTGCCCATTGTAAGAGCAAGCCACAGATGCGGCTCATGCTGTTTCACACCTCATACATAAACAGCATGTAAGCGGGACTGCAGCTTAACTGCAATAGCAGGCTCGCATTGTGTTTTCACACTAACAGTGTTTCTGATGGATGAAAGAGCTGGAGCTTTATACAGAAAAGGGCTTTCTGGGTTACCACAATGAGTATTGGGAGTGGGCAGTTGAGAATTATTATTATTATGAATGTGATTTTGAAATTTAAGGGCCATATTTTAACAATCTAAGCACATGGTCCAAAGCGGACCGTGCAAGTGCACTTAGTGTGTGCCCATGGGCCTGTCCGAATCCACTTTTGGTTGTTTAACGACAATGAGTAATGGGTGTGTTTTGGGAATAGCTTGCATTAAACCAATCAGTCTCATTTCCCATTCCCATTAAAAGTCAGTTGTGCGCGGACCATTGTGGATTTGCTATTTACATGGCGGAATTTGCAAGCGAAAAAACAACGCTTCTCCAGAGAAGAATCCTTTTATTTTTAATATTTAAAAATGTTTGTGTGCTGCTGCGCGTCCCTGTGTGTGTAATAAGCAGAGTGTATGCATGCTGTGTATCCACCTATATGCACATAATACTAACGTGCCCTTTAAATAACACAAAAAATTGTGCGCTATTGACTTTAGACCAGGTTTTTGTTGGTCAATGGCGTAGTCTATTTCAGTTGCCTCAAAATAGCAACTCACCAACAATGCGCCTGAACACACCTTGTTTTCAGACCGGCACACAAATTGCGATACATGATGGGGCCCTAAGTTACAATGTGAGCTTGATCACATTTACATATACATCAACAATTCAGCAATTCATCCACAATAGAATCTAAACCCCAAAGACTGTAAACTTTACTTTGGTGTATTTGCCAGTGTGTAAATTGCATAAAGGGAAATGTTTTTTGTTTTTCAAATGGCAAGTAGCTAATGAAGTATAGTATTATGGTATAGTTTTAAGTGTATTTTCTACTGAGTTCAACACACTTAAGAGTTGCAAAAAATAGGCTCAGCGATGAAACTTTATCGGCAAAATAAATATTTGCTGCCTTGCGCATGCAGTGTGAAACTGGCCTAATATTTATATACAAGTTTTCCTGTGATGAGACAATAACCTGCCACACTGGCATAGCTGCTCTTAAGTGATTGTCCTGGAATATCTATTAGAGAGACAATGAAAAGGGAAATGACAGAATCGTGTGTGTGTGTGTGTGTGTGTGTGTGTGTGTGTGTGTGTGTGTGTGTGTGTGTGTGTGTGTGTGTGTGTGTGTGTGTGTGTGTGTGTGTGTGTGTGTGTGTGTGTGTGTGTGTGTGTGTGTGTGTGTAATGAGGGGGTTTTGTGTGTAGGCAGATATGGAAAATCGGAGTGACACACATCTCAGTATGAAGGGATGTTGCTTTGTACTTCCTACAGGGTCTCGGTTATTCTGACCTACTTGGCTCCCCCTCAGGGGCAAAAGGCACACAAAGTTTTTATAGGTCCTCATGTCTGTCTACATTAATTTGTGCGTGTGTGTGTGTGTGTGTGTGTGTGTGTGTGTGTGTGTGTGTGTGTGTGTGTGTGTGTGTGTGTGTGTGTGTGTGTGTGTGTGTGTGTGTGTGTGTGTGTGTGTGTGTGTGTGTGTGTGTGTGTGTGTGTGTGTGTGTGTGTGTGTGTGTGTGTGTGTGTGTGTGAGACTATCTTTAAATAGTACTGTTTCTCTTGAGAGGACTTTAAGATATGGAAGAATTCAGATTGAAAAGACCTAGTTCTGAAATTTTAGTGCAGTTTTTAGATCAATACTGAATAAAATTTTAGATATATATGCATTAGAATGCATATATAGATTAATTTAATTGATCAATAGTGACAGAAAAAACGTTTGTTATTTTTAAAGGTCCCGTTCTTCGTGATCCCATTGTTCAAACTTTAGTTAGTGTGTAATGTTGCTGTTAGAGCATAAATAATACCTGTAAAATTATAAAGCTCAAAGTTCAATGCCAAGCGAGATATTTTATTTAACAGAAGTTCCCTTTCAAAGCCTACAGCGAACGGCTGGCTTGGACTACATCCTGGTACTTCCTACATAAATGACGTCAGTAGAACAGTAGAACAGTACACGCTGCGTTTGAGTGTGTTTGTCGCCATGTCGTCGAGACGCTGTTATTTTCATCCCGGAGTCAAATCACCTTTGTTTGGCTTTCCAAGGGACGCTGTAGAGATCATTAAGCGCATATATCTCCTGTTAAGAGGCGTGACCTTTCCACGTGCGCTAAGCTGCTGTCGAATCACAACACAGGAACCGGGCCACGTTCGCTAAGCTGCTGTCAAATCACAACACGGGAACCGCTGGCACAATCAGAACTCGTTACGTATTTCTGAAGGAGGGACTTCATAGAACAAGGAACTCATCAGCCGTTTTTAGGACAGTGAAAACAGCGGTACACAGATCAGTAAATTGTGTTAAAAATACTGTTTTTTTTTTTACACGCGAAACATGAACACATGTTATATTGCACACTGTAAACACAATCAAAGCTTCAAAAAGACACGAAGAACGGGACCTTTAATAAATAATTTATTAAGAAATATTTATTGGGCACCAAATCAGCATATTAGAATGATTTCTGAAGGATCATATTACACTAAAGACTGGAGTAATGATGCTTAAAATTCAGCTTTGCCATAGGGACTAAATCGCATTTGTTAAACATATTAAAATAGAAAACCGTTATTTCAATTGTAATAATGTATCACAATATTGCTGTTTTTATTGTATTTTTAATCAAATAAATGCAGCTTAAAAAAAAAATCTTACCGACTACACTCTAAAAAGAAAAGGTTCTATATGGCACCAAAAATGGTTCTTCGTCGTAATCATAGAGGAACCACTTTTGGTGCTATATGGCACCATATCTTAACATGTTCTGTATATGGTAGCGGTGCTATATAGCACCATAGTTAGCGGTGCTATATAGCACCTTAGTCAAAGAACCGGTGAAGAACCGCTGAAGAACCACTGAAGCACCAAAATTGGTGCTATATAGCACTTAAAAAGGTTCCCCTATGATTACGAGCCAAGAACCATTTTTGGTGCCATATAGAACCTTTTTTTTTTAGAGTGTACAAATTTTGAAGAGCAGTGTATATGGAAATGAACATGAACCTGCCAATAGCACCATTTCAGAATCATTAAACATGGGTTTTATCTTTTCATAGATAATTTAAATTACAACCACAGATCTCTGATCTATATAAAGGAGCAAATACACCCTGGTTTATTTGATAAAAATATCATAGTAAATCGAGGAAAGCCCCTGGCACTGCTAACAGGTTAATGCCATGCCCTTGAACGGCTGTCAGGTCTATTCTTCCCTCTGTAATTTCATCATGTTGGCTCTGATCTTCTTTCGTTTTCCTGTCATTCAGACTGGGCCTCTGGAATGTTGTCTCCAGTGAGGAAACTTTAGACGTTAGTGAACAGAATGACTTGGAATAGCAAGCATGTAAGTCATAACTGGCGTGCTAAGAAAGGGTCTGTGTTTATGTTTGCTTGTTGTGCCCTTGTTTGAGTGTGTCTTTCTTGCTACTGTCATTTTTATTTATAAAATGGTAGATCTAGCTCTGTAATTTGATTTGATGAATATCAAAGGCTATAATATCAATTGCTTCAGTCTTTGTTTTGGTCTTTAAGCCGTTTCAGTGCTTCAAAATCTATTTAAGGCACATGGTGATATTGTCTGATAATCTAATGCCTCTATAAAGTGCTGCAGTGATGACACATTTTTGTTGACCGACCCAGAAGTTAGCATCACCCAATAGGATTTTTATCAATTTTGAAGCCTAAATACAATTGCCAGAAGTAAAAAGTTTTGGCCTACAAAAATACTTTATCCCTGCAGCACTCTATTGGCCTCTGTCAGAGCCTCTTCACCAATGACAGATGTCTATTTTAGTCCCTCCCGCTTCATCCCAGATTCACTTGTGCTTGAATCAAAAGATTGCTTGATTTTGATTAATCTCGCCTCTCATAGTTACTAGCCCAGGGTCATAATGACATACATAAATCTTACCTGTCAAAGGCCGCTTCTAACCTTTCAAAGTTAACTACAATGTCCCGGGTTCAATACAATTTATTTCAGAATCAAGAAAAATGCACATCGACAGTATCTGAGACATGCTGTCAAATACTACTGCGTATCATTATGCTCTTAGTGTTCTCATGTCTGTTATAATGCCTGTATCCTTTATGTTCCTTTCGATTTGGAGTTGTAAATCTGAGAAAAATGCCTATGCAGGTTTATTTTGGAAAAAAATGAGAGGAAAGGGATGGTGGGTGGAGAGGAGAGAGGTGCAGGAGTTTCTCACACTTGTTTACCACTCCCTCTCTTCCTGCTTTTCTTTCTGTGGTACAGCTCAGACTGTGGCTCTGTGACAGGGAAATGAGCTGTACACGAGTAAAAGCAAAACACTAAAACACATTTTACCGTTTTCAAATCCATTCAGCCGATCCCTGGATCTGACGGTGGAACCTTTAGCATAGCTTAGCATATATAATTGAATCTGATTAGACCGTTAGCATCTCGCTCAAAAATGACCAAAGACTTTCGATATTTTTCCTATTTAAAACTTGACTCTTCTGTAGTTACATCGCGTACTAAGACAGACGGAAAATGAAAAGATTTTCTAGGCCGATATGGCTAAGAACTGTACTCTCATTCCTGCGTAATATTCAAGGAACTTTGCTGTCGTACCATGGGTGCAGCAGCCGCAATGATATTACACAACGCCTGAAAAAAGGCTAACTTCCATCAGCATAACCAACGTGACAACCTGCTTGCACAGGGAGCGTTTTTTTAGGCGCTGCGTAATATCATTGCATCATCAAAAATATTGAAAGTCTTTGGTCATTTTTGAGAGAGATGCTAACGGTCTAATCATATTCAATGATCTATGCTAAGCTATGCTAACAGTGCTACCCCGAGACCCGAAGATCGGCTGAATGGATTAGAAAATGGTAAAAGTCTAGGGAGCCTATTTTCAAAAAAGGTGGAGTGTTCCTTTTAATCTTTTGAAACAGGGGTCTCATTTCAAATTGTTGCTGTATTAACACATGCTTTCTTATTATGTTCAAGTTTAAAAAATGTTCAGCTTTGGAACTATTTTTAGCCAATAGCCTTCATTGGCTGCCCCAAACAACGTCTACTTTGACTCACCCTCAAACATTGTAGTTGTAGCTGAGGCCTGGAAGAGTTTGGTTTGTGTTGTCGACGCTGTTTTCAGTGCTGCGAATCCACTTTGCATGCACTTCAAAACGCTGGAACTGATACAGAAAAAACAACGTCAACATTACTGTTCATATCACTGTGTATACAAGTGCTGAGGAAGCCTCCGGAGCTGAAATTCAGATATGGTAATGGATGTTTCATTTCTGACATGAGCTGTAGGTGGTAGGTAGACCAATCACAACAGACTGGGCTGTCTGACCAATCAGAGCAGAGTATGCTCTTGAAAAGGAAGGGTTTAGAGAGACTAAATCTTCAAATGAACCGTTTTCAGACTCTTTGAGAATATGGGTGCAATGCGTTTTATGAGAATTTTCTCTGATGCATGTAAATCTATTGTAGGAGGCCTCCAAAACAAAATTAGGAACCTTTAAAATAGCATAATAGGCACAATTTGTACAGCACAGTTCACAGTTCAGGCTTGTTGTGTGAACCTTTGCAAAGAGACTGCTATTTAAGAATGCAACCCATTAATAGGTGTTTTATTTGTTTAATATTTTATTTTACATGTGGACAGCCAGTCATTTCAAATGGTGTTTCTGAAAAAATGTAAAGTTACAGTAGCAAAAAACTGTTTAATTTTATGGATCAGAGAGGAGGTGAAAATTGTCAAGTAGAACTATATTATTTTGTTAATCAAGTTTAAGAGATTCTTTTGATGATAATTTTTTTTTTTTTTCAAGTTTTTCTTCATGCGCATGTATGTGTAAGTAGCAGATGCTATGGTAAGATTTAAGTGCTTACAAATGTAGGTGTAGCCTAAATGTGTTTTTTACAGCATTAGCTGCCTCTGGTGCTAGCAAACCTCTTTTGGATGTTGACCCTGTGACCTCATCCAATGGGCTACATTTTTAAATAAAAAGGCCTGTGCATCTGTGTTTGTGTTTCCACCACCTTTTACAACACAATATGCTTCTTTAACCTTTTCCATCTGCCATTTCCTCACTTCTGATGATCACCCGTAAAGTTGTTTTTTGCACAAGGGTTGCAGCAAGCTCTAAACTGTGTAAAACGGAAAGGAGATTTCTTTTTTCTCTCTTTCTTTTTTTTTCAATTGTCCAACGAGCTGAAACCATCAGTAATTTGTCACTATTTTTCTCACTTGCCAGTAATCCCTCCATTTTTCTTTTGTCACATATGTGCATACACCCTATTGTATTCCATTAGTTGTCTTAATATTTATTTATCTGGGTTTTGGTTCACGTGGAGTCCAACAATACCAGGTTTTGCAAGGTTGGACTCGGACATGTTGCAAAGTTGCATCAGTGTTTTTCTTAAACTCTTTGCGTTGAGCTTAGTGAAAATAGTCAATAGTTGGCCCAGTAATGGTTGCATTTATGTTTGTATTATTATGATAATAATATTGCTGTCATTTAAATTAAATGAAAACTTTCTAAATTCAGATTAAATTGGCTAAACTACATTACCATACAAAATACAGCCGCTATTCACACAAATAGATGCATAAATAAGCAAACAAATATAATACACATAAATAAATATATAAATAGTTGCATATGAATTACTGTCCTTAGTGAAGAATAATCTTTAATTGAAAGCTGATCTGCACTGCATTTCACACTCTATTGGCATTGGCTCAGACGTCCTGCTGTTAGAAAGTTCTCATTTGTTGTTAGTGTGTCTCTCAGTTCCTAAGCTCATTTATATGCAGATGTATGTGAGTTTTGGGTATTTGTCATTAATATATGCTGATGAGGGAGACCTAGGTACTTCCATACTGTCTGTCTGAATTAGCTGTGAGGCAGATTTGTCATCTCACAAACAGGGAGTGAAACGGGAGCAAATCAAAAGCTGTAAATCTGTATTTTTCTGCATTATCGATCCTGAGTGCTGGGTCTGGGTGTTGGGCCTCTGAGATAACGTGGCTTTTAGGAGTATGTTAAATATTTTATGTGCATGATACAATGCTGTTCCTCTCCCACCTCTTGACAGGATGACAACTGGGGCGAGACCACCACAGCGGTCACTGGAACGTCAGACCACAGCTTGTCTCAAGAGGACTTGGCTGGCTTTGGGAAGGAGACGGAAGGTCCAGTAGAGAAACTGAACTGTATACGCTTCCTTCCTTTGGTCCTCTCCCTTCTCATGGGCCTGCTGGTCCTGGTCACACCCCTGTCCTTCCTGGTGCTGCCCCAGGTGCTGTGGCCGGAGCGCCTGCAGGCTTGTGGTACTGCCTGCGAGGGCCTGTTTCTCTCACTGGCTTTCAAGCTCCTCATTCTCCTGCTGGCTGGCTGGGCGCTGTTTGTGCGACCGACGCGAGCCTCCCTGCCCCGGATAGCAGTGTTCCGTGCCCTGCTGGGGTTGCTCACGCTCCTCCTGCTGCTCTCCTATTGGCTGTTCTTTGGAGTGCGCATATTGGACTCACAGGTATGGGCAGATGTGTGTGGGGACCATAAAGAGTCAAGAGAAACATGTTGAGATCTGTGGAATTGCGGTTGTGTAAAGTCTCTTTTAATAAAATGGTTTGTTTCAGCTATAATATCTGATTGGATGAGCCACATTCAAAACCATATATATTTATGTATATATGCACCATTGACCATTTTGCAATCCCATTTGATGATGCTAGTGGCGCTGAATTTACACACTTCAAATGTAAATTATATTTAGAAAAATCATGTTAAAATCAAAATTGTTTGTAATTTCTTGTTCCTCATAAATCTTGTATGTGAGCCTCAGCAGTGTTTAAATATTTATTGGTTTACATTTATAGTTTATGTTTACATTTATATTATTTATTTTTACTTTAATCACTATTTGTTATTGCATATATAGATGGGGAAGTGAACAAATAAACTATTTTGAAGCATTTAAGTAAATTTGTATAGTCAAAACAGGATAATAATTTTTTTTTTTTTTTTTTTTAAACCCAGTACAGTAAATTCAGTACATGTCATTTTGACCCCCTTGGATTATTGCGGCCCCACTTTATTTGTATTTATTTTATTAGGTGGCCTTAAGTACTATGTACTTAGATAAAAAAAATAAGTACAATGTACTTACTGTGTTCAAATTGTATTGCAAAACACCTTTGCTGATATTGAGGTGGGATACGGGTAGGGTTAGGGTCAGGTGTGGTGGTATGGTTAAGTTTAAGGGTAGGGTTAGGTGTAAGGGAAGGGTCAACTATTTAATTACAAATGTAACTACAGAAATTGATTACAGATATAATTACATGCAGGTATTTTTTAAAATGTAAGTACAATGTAAAAACATGTATGTACACAATAAGTGCATTGTATCAAATGATTAGTTAAAATGTTAGTACATAGCAGTTAAGGCCACCTAATATAAAGTGGGTCCATTATTGCTTTACTTTCTGTGCTTGACAGGAAGAGAACTACCAAGGCATAGTGCAGTTTGCAGTATCATTGGTGGATGCTCTGCTGTTCATCCATTACCTGGCAGTGGTTCTGCTGGAGATCCGGCATCTGCAGCCGTGCTTTTCGCTCTGTGTCGTGCGCTCCACTGATGGAGAGACTCACCATTACAACTTGGGACAACTCAGGTGCCAGCTGATTACAATGACCAAGCATTAAATAAAAAAACCTACAACATGGGTGCCCAATCCTACCTTCCTGCAAAGTTCAGCTCCAACCCTGATCTAAAACAACTGAACCAGCTAAGATCGTGGTCACTTGATAATTACAGACACGCGTTGGATCAGGGTTAGATCTGAACTCTGCAGGTATCTCCAGGAACAGGATTAGGCACAATATGTTGTTTAACTGTCTGTTTACATGCTCTTTAGTTAAAAGGCAAAGTTAATAAGAACTCACTAGTCACTCTTCAACCCAAAAATGTTCCAATTAGAACCAAAAAGTTCTACAGTGAACCTTTTGCAGTGAAAATTTTTATTTTTTATTG
Source organism: Romanogobio albipinnatus (assembly GCA_023566225.1). Classification (NCBI taxonomy): domain Eukaryota; kingdom Metazoa; phylum Chordata; class Actinopteri; order Cypriniformes; family Gobionidae; genus Romanogobio; species Romanogobio albipinnatus. The sequence continues at coordinate 20,680,396 of CM042243.1, read as the reverse complement.
GAAGTAGGTTCTTCATTGAATCCCAAGAACTACTGAAGACCCCTTATTTTTAATAGAGTTCTATGTATCAAATCTGCCAAACAACTATGTATATTAACATGTAAAAAAAATAAAAATAATTATATATATATATATATATATATATATATATATATATATATATATATATATATATATATATATATATATATATATATATATATATATATATAGTTTTGCCTCTGTAATTGCACTGATTTTATAGCTGAGCTGTTTTATTGCTTAGATATTATATGTTCTTGTCTATATACACAAAAGTGTGTGTGTGTGTGTGTGTGTGTGTGTGTGTGTGTGTGTGTGTGTGTGTGTGTGTGTGTGTGTGGTGTGTGTGTGTGTGTGTGTGTGTGTGTGTGTGTGCACTGTTTAATGCATTAATAATGAGTTGAGTTGGGCCGAGGGAAAAGGGTCCATTAATCACCCCCATTACAGACACTCCTACTTTGCCCTGCGTTACTTCCCCTCTCCCTTCCTCTCTCCTGCCCAACGCTTTCCTTTGTTCTTGGCTTTCATTGTTTCATTGGTTGGACATTTTTGATCCAGTGCTACTGCAAAGTCAAGTGGCAGCACACACAAGAGCAGAGTGAAATCTATTAGTGTCTGACATCTGTTTAATTAAATATATTATGGAATTGTCTGTTCCTGTGTTTTAAGAGACACCCAAATCCCAATTACTAGTGATATGACAAGGGTTTTTTGTTTTTGTTTTGCTCTCTCTCTCTCTCTCTCTCTCTCTCTCTCTCTCTCTCTCTCTCTCTCTCTCTCTCTCTCTCTCTCTCTCTCTCTCTCTCTCTCTCCCTCTCTCTCTCTCTCTCTCTCTCCCTCTCTCCCTCTCTCTCTCTCTCTCTCTCTCTCTCTCTCTCTCTCTCTCTCTCTCTCTCTCTCTCTCTCTCTCTCTCTCTCTCTCTCTCTCTCTCTCTCTCTCTCTCTCTCTCTCTCTCTGTGTAGCATTCAGCGGGCAGCCCTGGTAATTCTTGAACACTATTATAAGGATTTCTCAGTTCACAACCCTGCCCTACTGACGGCAGCAAAGTCCAGGGCAGCTAAACATCTGGCTGGGCTGAAAGTCTATAATGTGGATGGTGAGTTTAATTTATGTAAAATCACTGTCTGTTTTCTGACTTGACACTTATTGTTCTCTTGACCAATAAACACTGAATGATTCATTTTGGAATGCTTATAGGAAAGGAATCAAAATTGAGATGTCCTTAATATATCACGTTTCTCCTACATAGCAATGAGAGCCTATGTCTACTGCTTCGTAGACTATTGTTCTGAGTAAAAGACTATTGTAATGCAACGTCTCCTTTAGAGTTTCAGAAAAAAATCTGTCACAAACTGAAAATCAAAAGTCTTTTATTTCAACATGAAACATTCTCATGTTCTTCCAGCATCAAATTATCTGAGCAATGCTATCCACATTAAATGTAAATGTAATTTTAAAAGCATGCATCGCATTATAATACATTCATAATGCATATACACTCAACTACAGGATTATTAGGAACACCATACTAATACTGTGTTTGACCCCCTTTCCCCTTCAGAACTGCCTTAATTCTACGTGGCATTGATTCAACAAGGTGCTGAAAGCATTCTTTAGAAATGTTGGCCCATATTGATAGGATAGCATCTCGCAGTTGATGGAGATTTGTGGGATGCACATCCAGGGCACGAATCTCCCATTCCACCACATCCGGAACTGCACCTAAGAATTTCACCTACTGTTGCACTTGTGTATATGGTTGAGTGACAATAAAGTGATTTGATTTGACATCCCAAAGATGCTCTATTGGGTTGAGATCTGGTGACTGTGGTGACATTGTCATGTTCAAGAAACCAATTTGAAATGATTCGAGCTTTGTGACATGGTGCATTATCCTGCAGGAAGTAGCCATCAGAGGATGGGTACATGGTGGTCATAAAGGGCCGTGGCATTTAAACGATGCCCATTTGGCACTAAGGGGCCTAAAGTGTGCCAAGAAATCATCCCCCACACCATTACACCACCACCACCAGCCTGCACAGTGGTAACAAGGCATGATGGATCCATGTTCTCATTCTGTTTACGCCAAATTCTGACTCTACCATCTGAATGTCTCAACAGAAATCGAGACTCATCAGACCAGGCAACATTTTTCCAGTCTTCAACTGTCCAATTTTGGTGAGCTCGTGCAAATTGTAGCCTCTTTTTCCTATTTGTAGTGGAGATGAGTGGTACCCGGTGGGGTCTTCTACTGTTGTAGCCCATCCGCCTCAAGGTTGTGCGTGTTGTGGCTTCACAAATGCTTTGCTGCATACCTCGGTTGTAACGAGTGTTTATTTCAGTCAAAGTTGCTCTTCTATCAGCTTGAATCAGTCGGCTCATTCTCCTCTGACCTCTAGCATCAACAAGGCATTTTCGCCCACAGGACTGCCGCATACTGGATGTTTTTCCTTATTCACACCATTCTTTGTAAACCCTAGAAATGGTTGTGCGTGAAAATCCCAGTAACTGAGCAGATTGTGAAATACTCAGACCAGCCCGTCTGGCACCAACAACCATGCCACGCTCAAAATTGCTTAAATCACCTTTCTTTCCCATTCTGACATTCAGTTTGGAGTTCAAGAGATTGTCTTGACCAGGACCACACCCCTAAATGCATTGAAGCAACTGCCATGTGATTGGATGATTAGATAATTGCATTAATGAGAAATTGAACAGGTGTTCCTAATAATCCTTTAGGTGAGTGTATGTATAAGAATTACTGGTAACACTTTACAATAAGGTCTCTTTATTAACATTAATTAATGCATTAGCTAACATGAACTAACAAGGAGTAATATGTTTTTACACCATTTATTATCTGTTGTTAATTTTAATAAGTAAATAAAAATGTTATTGTTAATGTTAGTTCACAGTGCATTGACTTATGTTATCAGATACAACATTTTAGTAAATGTAGAAATTAACATGAACTAAGATTAATAAATGATGTAGAGGTATTCTTAGACGTTATCTAATAGTTACCTAATGTAAACAAATTAAATCTTATTGTAAAGTATTACCGAATTACTTATACACATTATAGAGCATTATTTCTAAAAATCTATTTTTATTTTTACAGTAAATATTTTGGTTGCACTTTATTTTACAGTACGTGCACTTACCTAAGAAAGGGTTGGTAATATAAGGTAATTACATGGATTAAGGTTAGGTTTAGGGGTAGGTTTAGGTTTAGGATTAGTACCAAGTTTTTACCCAGTTATTGCAATTCCTATAAAAAAAAGTACATAGTATGCACATAGGGAACAGGATTGTAAAATAAAGTGCTACCAATATTGTTTATATTTTAAGAAAGCTCTTTGTTTTGTATATGGTCATCTTTGCTCTTCACCACTTTTATATCAGCAATTGTCATATTTGTGTCTATTTGTATCCCTCAAGAGGAATTTTAATAGAAACGTATGAGACTAAGTTTATACTTGGGATCAAGATAGAGCACAGTTAAAGGGGCCACATCCTACAATTGGTTACGTCAGCTTAGAACTTCAAGTCCCCTGAGCTGTGAAAGAGAAACCTGAGCAATAATATTGTCTTGAACAGCACACTTCTAATGCAGCAACTTGGCAGTGTTAATAATCAGTCACCACCAACATCTAATAAATCTTCTGTGATTGTTTCTTTCTGCAGAGTTTAAAGCCAAACTGAAAAGCTATCTTTTTGATTGTAAGTTTGGACCATGTAATGCATTAAAAAATCCTTTCACAGAGACAATGAATTGTCAAGTGCTCCACATGTCTTGGTTATTTGCTTGTGCATGCAGTCATTGTACACCGTGCACAAGGTCACAGACTCATCCCCCCAAAAAAGAGAAATGCTTTGAGAAATCCTTCTACATGTCTGCCATGAAGAAGACACCCATTTACTGCACTGTAAAAATATGAAAAATAAACAAATGTGAATGATTAGTTACCCCAGATATCAAACACACCCAGTCTCTCTCTCCCTCTCTCTCTGTCTGATATTTATGATGTGCTGTCAGCACAAGAAATGCACACACCATGATCCAGAGATGCATACTTGGGCTCAAGATACCCCCTTAAGCACTCAAGTCTTCCTTCATGCCTGTGGCTATCGAACCAGGCCAGGAATGTGTGTGAGTGGGCACGTATATAAAAACAGCAGTGCGTAGCTCTTTTTGTGCTTTGCACGGATTGTCAGAGTATTAATAATGCATCACTAGGAAAAGGATTCTCTCTTCTCTCTTTCCAGGTTTGAAAGCCTTCTGAATACACTTAACTTGTTTTTGTCTGTGGGTAAAATTATTCTAGTATCTTATTTCTCGTAATCGTCCTCCTTGGTGTTATGCGTTTGTATGTACTTTTTTTTTTTCTTCATTTTATTCACAAAAATCAACTGAGGAAGATTTCGTATGTGATTTCTGGAAGTGATTCAGTGAGTTATAATACAGATCACAGACCTGCCATGCTACAGAAGAGAGTCAATGCTGCCCTTGTCATGCATTATTAATCATATCTGCGACCTGAATATGGATAAATATGCATAAATTATTCTGTTCACCACATTACTATGCACATTCAGCTAATATGCATTACGTATGATCATCGTAACCTGATTCCACTTAAAGATGTACTTGACTGCCTGTGGGCTTTTTGCAGTAGGTATTCAATACCGTTCAAAAGTTTGAGGACGTTTTTTTAAATGTTTGTGAAAGAAGTAATAAAAACAGTAATATTGTGAAATATTATTTCAATTTAAAATGACTTTTCTATTTTAATGTTTTGAAATATAATTTAGCACTGTGATGGCAAAGCTGACTTTTCAGCAGTCATTACTCCAGTCTTTAGTGTCACTCGATCCTTTATAAATCTTTCTTATATATATATTTTTTATACTTTCGTATAATCTTTCTTTTGCTCATATATTTAGTGTAATATTTAGACTACTTAAAAGATGTACTATATTATCCTCATGAAAGTGCTTTTCAATTATTACAGCTGTCAAATTACACATTTATATGATAATCTGCAACAGGATGAAGGCATGCATTTTTGATCAGGCATTACAATTCCCTTGGGGTCTAAGTTTGATAGGAATTTGCATGACTCCAGCAGCAGAACTTTAGTATTCGTTTTTCTTGTGATATGGAACAATGTCAATATGGATTTTAGTTTAGTTTTTTAGTATATTGAATTGTACTTGCATCTGTTCTCTCTCTCATAATGATCTTTGTCTTTCCAGGTGCTGGAAGCGATGCTGCAACTGCTCAATCTCGGGCTAAAATAGCAGCTGCCGCTCGACAGAGAGACACCAGCCACAATGAGCTGTACTACGAGGAAGCTGAGCATGATCGAAGAGTCCGAAAGCGCAAAGCACGGTAAGAGAGACATTTAATAAAGATATTTAATAGAGTAACCGAGTTTGTGGAACAAGAAGTTCGGAAGTGATACCTGAGCTTGCAATTGAATTGTGATATACAGTAAAGATATTTTAAAAAGAATTGTGGGTTTTAATGAAACTACTGCAACCTAATATGCAACATTTTCCAGGCTGGTGGTGGCCGTAGAGGAGGCGTTCACACATGTTAGACGGCTGCAGGAGGAGGAGAAAAAGAAGCCGCCGGGAGATGAGATGGATCCACGTGAGGCAGCGCAGGCCATCTTCCCCTCCATGGCTCGTGCACTGCAGAAATACCTGCGCACCACCCGCCAGCAGCACTGCCACAGCATGGACAGCATTCAGGCCCATCTGGCGTTCTGCATTACAAACAACATGACCCCAAAGGTGAGCATGCTTTCTCACAAAAGATTGAGAAACTAGTATGTGACATCAGTCTAGACTGCTCTCATTTGTCATCATATATATATGATTAAAGTGCCTGTAACAGGAGTCATGAGCACTTGTCTTGCACACAATCGATATGAGCGAGAGGGTTGTATTGATTTTAAGTCAGTCATTCACATTTGTGTAAATGGGCAGATGTTATAACAGCAACATACACTTAGTGCATTGTAGCACTAATTGTAACCGCACATATAAACTAAATATTTTCAGAAGCCTCCGATCAGGAATAACATTTGGAATAAAATTGAATTATATTGTTTGAGAGCAGTAGTATGCTGACACCCATTATCTTCAGCATAACACCCATTTTAACAAAAAATTCACCTGCTACTATATTTTCAACAATTTGTGCATTTTTACTTGCCCCATGTAATTATATGAAACAGTTGTGTATTCCTGTTTTCAACACAAGAAATGTATAAATTATATAAATACTATAAATTAAATAATTTAGATTACGTGTAAGAACATTTTTTAAAGCATTTTTTTAACACTCAATCTCATGTCAATCTTGAGTGCCTATAGAGTAACGTTAGTACTGCATCCTTCATATCTCCAAAAAGACTAGTTTTATTATATTTTAAAAAGAAAGATACGCTGTACTGAGACTACAGCAGGACGTCTCAGTGGTATGTACTGTAAAAATTATATAACGTTGTCTGCTTATAGTGGCTTGTCATGCGCAAGTTTTGCAACATTTGTGTGTTTACTAGTGGTTTATGAGGACATAATTTGATTTATGGACTATTGTATGCGATTTAATGTTAGCAGTAGCAAGCGGAACGGTTTTGCAAGTCAGACTCGTGTGTGTTTACATAGAAAAACAAGTCGATAGCTAACAACACAAAGACATTTGAAGCAGTTTTACTCACCGCCTGCTTCCAACCTTAATCGCTGGAACCGCTTTCACCGTTAGATGAGCTACAAATCCGGAGTTGAACTGGGCCTTGTTTATAAAACGATCGTCGCCGAAATGCAGGGGTCCCATTAACGCTGGGTTCTTTGGGAAGCTGTACAGGGTTGTCCCGGACAACCAAAAACACACATCTTTGGTGACATTGTTGATTTTGTGACGTCCTGTAACTTCCCTAAAGCCGAGCACAGCACTGTAATGGGCGTGCATTTGCAAACGTCCAACTTACTCAGTCAAACCCCCCTTAAATTAATTTACATACATTTACTGAATAATTTTTTTTTTTTTTACATATACTGTATAATTGCGTACTATTTATTTTATGTCATGAATTTCCCATTCTTGTGTATGTACTAAGTAGAAATTTAAATGATTTCCACTCACAATTTCTCCAAAAAATGTTTGAAACTGCAACAAGTTAAAACTGTCTCACACTCAGAAGAGAACTGACAACCATATTTACCGTAGTTGCAATATGTACATCAGCTAGGGGTGGGTGATATGACCAAAATCTTACGGTATAGTTATTTTTGCTTTAAATAAGGTTTTATGACATCAACATTTTTACCATTAAAATTAATCCTAATTATTGTCACCATTTTCAATATCATTAAAAAAAAAAACTAATACTAGCTTAAAAAAACTCCCAAGCATACTGAAGACAAGTAAACTGTGATTAATACAAGAGCAAAGAAAATAAACTACAATAGAACAAAGAGACAAATGAAATAGACCTACCTGAAATACTTCAAGCACTAGAAATACTACATAAAATGTAGTGTTTACCCTTATATCGCCCATCCCTAACGTCAGCGATGATTTGCATAAAGAATTGTGATTGGTCTTTTCTTTCGCAATTAAATGGATCTGTCTGCACTGCATATTACAATCAATCTCTTTGTCTCACTATTTAATTATTTACTCAAAAATGTTTACTGGTGTTTTAGGAAAATTCAAAACAATTTAAAAATATTACTCACAACTATACAATACTACCAACAGATATCACTGAACAGATATTATGCTGTTGTTCCCTGTTAGGCATTTCTGGAGAGCTATCTGATGGCTGGGCCCACGCTGCAGTATGGGAGAGAGTGCTGGCAGACCCGGCAGTGGACGCTGGTCAGCGAGGCGTCTGTCACCAGTCCCCTACATCACGGCTCTGAGTTCCAGCTCAAATCGTCTGACTTCAGCCTAGTGGTCACCAGCAAAGCTATCCCTCACCTCAAACTCAGTGAGGAGTACGTCCACCCCAAGTCTCACAAGTTTGTACTACAGCTACAGTCCGAGACCTCCGTCTGATGGATTCAGTTGCTTTTGTCCATATGGTTTTCTACGCTTGTAAATTTTGGACTAGTACTATTTTGTTTGAAATTCTTTTTCACTTTTTCACAGTTTATAAATGGCATTTTACATAATGGATGTATTTTGATACAATATTTGTTACTGCCAAAAACAGAAGAGGGGGAAAAAATGTATACCTGTATTGTATGTATCCGATTACCTAGTGCTGACCTGGTGTGATTGTGTGTTTGTGCTGCTATGTATGTTACTTTTTGCAAAGAGCAAATGCTAATTACATACTGTGATAAGCATCAGACTGAGGCGTCAAGGATACATGTTTGCTTTTTGCAAGTAGATATTGTTTATCATATCTATGTTTGTGAGGCATGTATGTTTTTTCAATTGACTGCAACCTAAAGGAGCATCATATTGGAATTCCATGAGATCGTGGTAAAGTCGGTTAGGGAGTAGGAATTGTCAGTTTCATAATAGTGGCATGATAGCCAAACATACATGATCATTTTCAGCCTGTTGGATTGCTTGATACACTATATTGCCAGAAGTTTTGGGACGCCTGCCTTTACATGCACATGAATTTTAATGACATCCCATTTTTAATACGTAGGGTTTAATATGGAGTTGGCCCACCCTTTGCAGCTATAATAGCTTAAACTCTTCTGGGAAGGTTTTCTACAAAGTTTAGGAGAGTGTTTATAGGAATTTGACCATTCTAGAAGCGCATTTGTGAGGTCAGGCACTGATGTTGGATGAGAAGGCCTGGCTCACAGTCTCCTCTCTAATTTATCCCAAAGGTGTTCTATCGGGTTGAGGTCAGGACTCTGTGCAGGCCAGTCAACTTCCTCCACACCAAACTCGCTCATCCATGTCTTTATGGACCTTTCTTTATGCACTGGTGCGCAGTCATGTTGGAACAGGAAGAGGCTATGTTCCCAGTTGGGAGCATGAAATTGTCTTGGTATGCTGAAGCATTAAGAGTCCCTTTCACTGGAACTAAGGGGCCAAGCCCAACCCCTGAAAAACAACCACACACAATAATCCCCCCTCCACCAAACTTTATACTTGGCACAATGCAGTCAGGTGAGTACCGTTCTCCTGGCAACCGCCAAACCCAGACTCGTCCATTGGATTGCTAGACAGAGAAGCGTGATTCGTCACTCCAGAGAACACATCTCCACTGCTCTAGAGTCCAGTGGCGGCATGCTTTACACCACTGCATCTGACGCTTTGCATTGCAGTTGTAGATGTAAGGCTTGAATGCAGCTGCTCGGCCATGGAAACCCATTCCATGAAGCTCTCAAAGCACTGTTCTTGAGCTAATCTGAAGGAGACGCAAAGTTTGGAGGTCTGTAGCTATTGACTCTGCAGAACGTTGGCGACTTTTGCGCACTGTGCGCCTCAGCATGCGCTGACCCTGTTCTGTGATTTTTATGTGGCCTACCACTTTGTGGCTGATTTGCTGTTGTTCCCAATTGCTTCCACTTTGTTATAATACCACTAACAGTTGACCGTGGAATATTTAGTATTGAGGAAATTTCATAAAATGGATTTATTGCACAGGTGGCAACCTTGAACAGTACCACTCTTGAATTCTCTGAGCTCCTGAGAGCGACCCATTCTTTCACAAATGTTTATAGAGTCAGTCTGCATGTCTAGGTGCTTTATTCTATACACCTGTGGCCATGGAAGTGATTGGAACACCTGAATTCAATGATTTTGAGTGGTGTCCCAATACTTTTGGCAATATAGTGTATGTTATGTTTGGAAAAATGGGGTAATATATTGCAAGAACAAGAACATTATATTGCAAGAACCTTTCCTGTGCGATTTAATAAATTGTGATTTGTAGTTTGCCTCTTTTTGTGTGGTAAATTGTGAATAAGGTATTTTTACATTTAATTTATTTTTTATCGTGTGTGTGCATCATCGCTAAAGCAACGGCTTGTGTTTATAAAATGCAAACCCATTGATGCTGCCCAACACCTTTATAAACCTTGCTCTTGACTGTGTTTTTATCCAAGCTTGAAATTTATTTGCTTATGTAGCAAAAGAAAAAATAAACCCGTCATGCCTTTTTTCTACTGTAATGTTTTCCAATATTGATAATTTCTTTTGTATTTAATTAGGACAATTGTTTTATATTATTTCTACATTTTATATCTGTTACAGCATATATTTTCCCATTGTGTATTGTCAGTTCTGTCCTATATGATCATACAAACCCATCCCATTCAATTTGTCAGAAATTAGTTATGATAAAGGACAACAATCTATGACATAACCCATTACCCAATCGAATATTACTCATCAGTGTTACATTTCTTAAGAGAAAATATCGCAGATTTATTTCCCTGAAGATTCTGGTTGTGTGAAAGGAGGTTCTACAGAACCTCTTAGTTCCTCTTAAACAACTGTAGAAGCATAAGAGGTTTTTCAACTGAAAGTTTAATGTAAAAATATTAACAAATCTGATCCTTTTCACAGTCATATTTGTTGCACATCTCAAAAGTTTTGAAATTATCTTTAAAGAAGAGCCACAAAGAGTAAATGCTTTGCCTCATTGTGTCAATGTAAATCAAAGCCTAAAAATATATTTGGGCAAATATGTTTAAAATAAACAAGGTTTCCCCTTTCAAATTGACATTTCTGTATTTTGCTCTTTGGTGTAATGAATAGTGCCACTGTTTTCTTGCCTAAGACTGAAATCAATTCAAAATAATGTTGTGCCAAGTTCCTGATAGTATAACACTTCATGTTGGACAAACATGTTCGGTATTTCTCACATGATATGTTCAGCAAGAAAATGTTATGATTTTTGGTGGATTCACTTTCAAACTGGATTTTGTTGTCGTCTTTAGAGTCGTAACCTATATATCTGTCTGTATATATAAATATTGAATATTTCTTGTATTAAAACTGTACCATATGTATATATTTATTTATTAGTGTATGTAGTTTACGATCATTTTTGTGTACACCTCTGCATGTGCATACATGTTTTATACTGTAATCACCATAATTTCCACTGTGGATTTAAAAATATAAAATCTTTTTGGACAGTTGAATTGCATCAAAATGGATTGTCTAGATTTGTCTGAAATGCAATGTGAGACAAAGGAGCAAAGGCAATGCAAATTAATATTCTGATTCTGATGAATAATTGAGCAGCCATTTCATTTGTCACATGCTGATTGTCATTGTTGTGATCGATGAACAATTGAGGCTATCATATTTATTTTTATTTAGTTTTTTTAGTCCCTGTCCTAAATATAATGTTCATCCTGTTATTTAAAGTAGAGCCATTTTGTTATAAATAGCTGACTGAAACAGGTTAGTTAACAACAAATCTTAAAAGTACAATTATCCGTGTCAACAGCAGTGCTATCATTTTAACAAGCTGTCATCCTGTCAAGTCAAACCTGTTTTAGCATTTACATATAAACATTGTTGACTTGACCTTTTCCCAGGTAACCTTTTTGTTAAACTGAGCGATACATTTGCTTTCATTAATAGGGGAGCTATAAGTTTGCTTTCATCTGCATACTAATGTAAATACAAATGTTGTGGGTATGTGTGGAAATAATTTAAAGACAGTAAAGACAAAAACTCAGATTCACTTGGAGAAGATTTTGTCACTTGTTTCTTCATCATGTCGCGACGTTGGACAGATACACTGTGAATGCTGAATCCAGCGTTTTTTAATCAAAAGCAGGGCTTTTATGGCCACTTTAAACAACCGAGCAACTAGACCTTTGGAACAATAATAATAATATTGTGATGTTTCTTTGGGACACTAGATGTCGCTGTGCTACAATGAAGACTCCAGAGGATGGTGCAAAGAGTGGATGTTGAGTTATAGATTAAAACCATTAAAACCTAAATTCATCATTATTCTACGTGCGTATGTGTGTGTGTGTGTGTGTGTGTGTGTGTTATTATTAATATTATTATCCCCACTAATAATGATTATGAAGGAATACTGTTAGCATATAGTGGTTTTGTTTCCCTTACAAAAAATATGTTTATTAAAGGCCCGGTTTCACAGATATGTCTTAGATTTAAGCCAGGATTAGGCTTTAGTTAAATTAGGGCATTTAAAGGAGTAATCCACTTCAGAATGAAAACTTCCTGATAATTTACTCACCCCCACGTCATTCAAAATGTTCATGTTTTTCTTTCTTCAGTCGAAAAGAAATTACGTTTTTTGAGGAAAACTTCAATGGGGTACAACGGGTTGAATGTCCAAATTTTAGTTTTAATGCAGCTTCAAAGGACTCTACACGATCCCAGCCGAGGAATAGGCCTAAGGGTCTTATCTATAGCGAAACGGTCTGTTATTTTCTAAAAAATTATATACTTTTTAAACACAAATGTTTGTCTTGTGATGTATTACGTAATTACTTTGGAAAGGTGGTGCAGAGCAGCGCAAGAATTTGGAATTTGGACCTTCAACCCGTGTACTCCATTGAAGTCCACTATATAGAGAAAAATCCTGGATTGTTTGCCTCAAAAACCCTCATTTCTTTTCGACTGAAGAAAGAAAGACATGAAAATCTTGGGTGACATGGGGGTGAGTAAATTATCAGGAAATTTTCATTATGAACTACTCCTTTAAGTAGCTTTTATAAATGTACCTTAGAAGAAGAAGAAAAAACATTACTGGTGTGCATCTTCCCACATGAAAAAATACTATAGTATATTATAGTAAAATTACTCTAGTAAATACTATAGTGTTTTTGAACCTTACTATAGTAAATATACTACAGTAAATTAACAAAGTGTAGTAAATACTATAATATACTACAATTTACTGTAGTATCTTTACTATAGGTTCAAAAACACTATAGTATTTTCTAGAGTAATTTTACTGTAATTTTACTATAATATACTATAGTATTTTTTCATGTGGGTTGAGACAAAACAATGGTACTGTCACATTTTAAGATATGTCATTGCAAGTGCTTTCAGTTAAAACAGCTCAAACATGCATTATAAGAATTGTCTGTGAAACCGGCGGATAGCGTGCTATTAGTACTTCTTTTAAACTAAAAATAAGAAAGTACACTTTCAGTCAACTTCTTGGCCTACTTCTCAGAAACACTCTATGTACTTCTCAAGTATAGCCTACTTCAAAAGACCTATATTTGACTTTCTGACATTTGGCCTACTTGTACTCAATCTTTTGATCAAAATATAGGCTACTTAAAAGCATAATTAAGTTTTCTAAGTAGCCTTTAAGCCTACTTAGCTTGTAGTTGATTGCCTATTACTTTTTAGTCTTATAAACTTAAAGTATTGATTTATAAAGAAAACAGATATGTTACTAATAATTAATGTAAATTGTGGTGTAGTCCACTGTTAGTGTACATAGGAATTTACTTTAAATCTACTTCTTTCCCCATAATTGACAAAATTTTCCATCTCGAATTTTTCGGCTATCCATGTTTTCACTGTTATATGGTAGGAGGCGCTGTTACGCATTTTCTGAAATAGTACAGAATCTACGGATCAAAACACAGACAGTGTTGCAAACGTCCGTTTTTTAAGGGACAATGCATTAATCAACGTACAAAATAGTATTTTTCCCTACTATGGTAGTCAATGGTTGCTCTATCTGCTTGGTTACAAACATTCTTCAAAATATTTTCTTTTTGTGTTCAGCAGAAGAAACTCAGTTTGGAACAACTTGAGGGTGAGTAAATGATGACAGAATTTTCATTTTTGGGTGAACTATCCCTTTAAGTCCATCATGTAAATATGCCAGATTTAGCAATATAGAAGCTAATTTTCATCTTTAGTTCATCTGTGTTTTCTGGGGGCCATGAACGTTTTGTCAAAAATCCTGGGGCTGCCTGGGAGTTAGAAGAAAAGCTGTCAGGGAAAGAGTTAAAGGGCCTACAGTAGGGCCTAAAGTAGGCCTATAAAAATTAATACCTAGCCCGAATAGGAACATCGTTGTAGGATTAAAGTGCAAAAAATAATATATCAACTACTATATGTATAATGTTAAGTGCACTTAAAGAAAACTGCCAATAGTACTTGCTACAATCCAAAACTTAAAAATGTGCTACAAGTATATTTAGCCTAACTGTCAGTATACCTATAAGTTCTATAGTTATAGCATATACTAGGACTATAGCAGTACAAACGAAAATTTGTTATAAACAAGTTGTGAACTCAAAGTTTCTACTGTTACACTTAAAGTATACTTTTATACACTAAAAAGTGGGCCAATTTAGTCCCAAGTAGTATTGAAACGGTACACTTAAGTACATTTATACTAGCTTTACTTACCAGATATAATTAAAAATATACTTGAACTTTACTTAAGTATACTTAATAAAATTAACTTGAAGTATACTTTTTTTGTAAGGGTCTTGCTGGTGAACATCTTCTCTCACCTTTTCTCAGTTTCCTTATTGTACAAACAGACCACAGTTTTTAGATTATATCTTCTCTTATTCATGTATCAGGTTTCCTGTTAATGTGTGTTCATGGAAATGTAATTTCTGTTGACTACTACTGAAATGTTGACAGTTGTGGGAGGCATAAGAATTTTGAAACGTCAGCCGTAGTGAGACGAAAGTGAAATACATTACGCTTCAGCACAGCTTTTTCAACAGTGAGTTGTAGCCTATAGGCCTACCCCGACTTTAGCAAGGCTTATTAGAACATGTAATTTTCACAAAGAGTCTTCACAAACTCTATAGTGTTTTTGTTGTTGTTTTCAGTTTGACTGTTCAATCAACAATTGAATCGAAATCTAGACTAAAGCATATTTTCAACCATTTAGCATTATGTTAAAAACATCCTTTTTCTAACTCATTCTAATGCCTTCATTGTATCTTCACCAAATTGTCATATGATGCTGTGCAAACCACTGTCATAGAAGGCCAGAAACTTTGCGTGCTGACGCATCTGGCAAATATTGAAACATGTAATGTCTTTAAATATTGACATTAACAAATAATATTATCTCTATTATCAATGATTGTCAGTGACAGTTCACAGTTTAAGATCAGTGTCACGAATCCTTTGTTGAAAGGAATAAATGTATCCTAAATATAATCCCCCAATTAAAAGAAAAAAAAACACCAATTTAAAGATCTCATAATGATACTCACATTAAAGGAAATATTTAAAAATACACCTTACACATGTAGCCCATCTAAGGTTATTTAATCTCCTTTAATGCACATTTCTAAAATGTAAATATGTTCCTGACATTCATGGGTTAAAGAATTATAAATGCTGTGTGATTACGGTACATAAAACATGTAACGGTACACACACACACACATACAGTAATAAAGCCGCCTCTGACATACAAGTGCAAAAATGAGGTCCTTTTTCCATCTTATTAATGGTCAAATACACTCAAAAATGTCTCAATGCCCATCTTGGTGAGTTTTAACGTAAACACAGTCGTAACCAGGGGCCCGTTCTTCGTACCTCGCTAACTCAGTTAGCTGGATTTGATTGTTGACGATTTGGCATGATCTTGGATTGTTTGGTTATTCGACGCTCATCCTGGACTTGCTGTCATAGCAACAGGTCCGTTAGCTTAAACCTGCTCGCGAGCGGCTTATTTCATGTAAACAGGATTAGATTGCATCTTGAGGTGATACTTAAAATCTGTTCCAGCCACTGCTACTTTATTACAAGAGTACATTACTGAACCAGGGGCAATAATAATCATTTTAAATAATAATAATATACAAATTTTAAATTGTATATGTATATGTATATGAGAATGTATATAATATTATAATGTTGTGTATAATACTATAGACACAGCCACTTGATTGAGCGATTTATTTGTGATGGAATAATTACTTTATAATTTTATTGGAGGTTTGCACACATGTTGTACAGTTAATCTGAGCCGTGCATTAATTTAAGTGATGAAGGATATTATGGGATGCTTGATGCAGCGCAGGAGATGCAGAGAATTTGATCTTGACCCTTAAGAAACTTTAATACTGTCACGTTACAAATCTCCTTTAAATTGAATTAAAAATTGAATTACAACATTGAAATAAAAATGTAAAGGGTGTACAAATACTGTATAAAATCGAAAATATAAATAATTGGTAATCATGTAAAAAAAAAAAACATTTATCATTGATCTATTATAACTTTTATGTTGGTTTGATCGTTTAGCTGTTTCCTTATAAAGGTCCAGATATTCATGGGTTTTTTTTGTGTAATTTGCCAAGTTTTTTGCCAGGTGGCTTTTTTAATTATATGATGTCATTACGTTGCTGTCTTGACGCCAGCCAATCGCTGCATTGCTGATCATGGTTTCGAGTATCGATGCATCTGCCCTCTTCAGGGAACACAAGAACGCGCAGTGATCTTAGATCATTTAATCCAGATATTTAAATCCAATCCGCAAATTCGTTTGAAGAACCAAATTAGCCAGACATCAGTTATCAGGATTAAAAGATCTGGGATCTGTCAAATCATCTCAGATGTATTAAGCGAGGTACGAAGAACGGGCCCCTGGTGAGACTGTAGACGTACACAGAGCTTCTAACGGGATTGGCGGACAGCGCGCGTGAAGAAAAGGGAAGCAGGTACATTTGTTTGTTTATTTAGCTCTGATTGGCAATGATAAAGGCCTGCAACGGGTTGGGGTTATTGAGACCGAGTGTGTGTGGGCCCACATTACATATTTGTTGATTTGTTTATTCACTCGGATTCTATATTGAGTATATTTTTCATTTGTCATTTCTTTTGGGTATAGAATCATAACCAAAAGGGAATTTTTATTGCTGTTCCAATTGAGTGTTGACATTTAATATCAGGTATTGGAATTCTTGATCTGATCTAAAGGGTGATTTTTGTGTGAAAGAAAATACACATACAAGACATTTGGAAATTAAATTTGAATACTTTCACTCCTGATATACAATAATGGATTCTTTAAGGTTATTTTCTGTTAAATAAAAGCACTTGTTAATTGATTACGTATCTTTTTGTAATTTATATTAACAGTTTATCAGAAAGATTACACATAGCATTTCCAGTTAAGTAAAGTGATCAGTGGGGAAAAAGGAAGGAAGTAGATTATTTAAGTCGGGAGACACATCATTAGAACCCGGTGCTCCGCCCATTCAAGAAGAGGGTAGGGGGCACTACACACACATTGATCTCAGTAAATTTGCTTTGACATAACTTTAATTTTAACTGCAATATTTGATATGCAGAAAGCAGCTATGCTGTTTTTAGCATTAAAATGACCTCTCAGCACCTCCTGAATTCATATAACAGGTATTGTTCACAGTTTGTACAGACTCCTCTTACCCAATGACCCAAATTGGATTTTATTATTGTCACTGTGTATTTTGGTTTTGTTTCATGTTCATGTCTTTAGCCACGTTTCCACCGCAGGAACTTTCCCTAGGAGCTAGGAACTTTGGGGTGGTACTCGGTGTGTTGCGACTGCAGGAACCAGGGTCTAAATGAAGTTCCGTGTAAATATTTCCCCCTCCGAGCGGCCTTGCTCCTGAGGTGGTACTTTTTCAAAGTTCGGGAACTTTCGGGGGTGGGACTTGGGCGCTGAACATGCTGATTGGTTGAGCTCACGCAGCATTTTATTTCAACCGGCATTTTTAAGAGTCTTTTGCGAGGATCGTTCAGCGTGCAGTAAATATCAGTCTTGCTCTTTCTATCCGATGGCGCGCGTTCGTCTCAGCCATTGCACGGTCAATGTCCGTAATAGCTGATGATAACATACTTTGCATTTTTTAAATCTAGCTTTACGAGCTTTCAGAATATGCTTTAGTATCAGTGCTCGTCTCTTTTCTGCCGTTTTGTTAATTACCTCTTTATTAAACCAATATATAACCAGCAAAAGCAGCACTGCTTGCATCTCCTCCACTTGTTATTGTTGCAGACAGTGTCACACAAAAATTATTACTGTCCGTTGCTGGAAGCGTGGCGCGCAGTCCTACATCACCGGACTAATTTGCCTAATCTTCTCGGTACTTCAGACCGCAATGGAAACGCAGACAGCGGCAGGTCTTGGGGAAAAAAAGTTCCTGGTACAAATTGTTCCGGGTAATTCCGGTGGAAACTGGGCTTTTTATTTTGAAGTTTATCACAGTCATGGTTCCTGTTAGACATGTGATTCACTTGGTTCATGTGTTGTGTTCTCTTGTCATGTGATACTATGCTCTGTTTGTCATTGGTTCATTGTTTCATTGTTCACAGGTGTTTCTTGTCTTGTCATTAGTAGTCTGTGTATTTAAGCCCTCATGTTTGCCATTTTCCCTTGTCTAGCTTTGTTACTGGAATCCACTGTTGGTGATTTTTCTTCATGCCATGTTTGCAATGCCATGCCAAGTTTCTGTTCTATCTCAGATCAGCAACATTGTGTCAGCCCAGATCTGGCTAGTGATGGCCAAATGAAGCGTTTCAAAGCATTATTGCTTTCTGATATAATTGTGTTGAAAATGGTTCATTATTCGAAGCTTCATTCATATAGAAATTGCAGCACCATCTCCTGGTGAAGGGCAAGTCCGTGGAAAACTGTCACATCCATAACACCAACACAATGCCATGGTATTTAGTTGACGTTATGGATGTGACATTTTTGCGTGGAATTGCCCTGAAGTAAATGTAATGCAACAAAGCTGACAACCATAAAATGCAAGTAGGCTTATATGTTAACGCCCCGTTTATTACGTGTTTACCGAGGCGATCAAAGCTGAAACAGTGTTAGTGCTGTGAAACTCATTTATGTGAATTTTACAGATACCGATGAATTTCATGTGTTCACCTTGATAATAAAACATTAAGCATGATGTGTGTGTGTGTGTGTAATTATTTCTTTAGACAAGGACAGAAGATCAGACCAGCTTAAAAAAAGTTGGAAACCATCACAGAAATTCTAATGGTTTCTATCAAAATACCAATAGGAACCATTGGCTTTTACCATTTAAACCACTACAGAATTATTTTTGGTAGTGTGTTTGGGACATATTCCATTAGGATTTAATGTCTCCACCAATAGAACCCAACACATCAGTAGAGACCACTATAATTCCCATTACAACCAATAAAATTCCCATGAAAACCATTAAATCCAATAGATTTTCTGTAATGGTTTCTATAGTTTTTTTTAGCAGGGCAGTATCATGTGTGAAAGCTTTATCTTGTTTAGCTGTGGGAAGCAGAACTCTATAACTTGTTAACTGGTGGTACTGATATTTTTGTATGTTGAAAAGGATGTGCTTGTGTAACTGGTTGTAGGCCTACTTGTATAATGTAGCAGAGGGTTTTTGAAGTTTCTGTCTTTGATGCATGTTTTTATGTAACAATGTTCATATGTTCTCTAATTAATAATAAAAAATAAAAGTAAAATGTGGCAGAGGGTGACACTGAAATAAACTCAATCCACTCTCCAACAATAATGCCAATCCAAACACCGACTACTACATCCCACAGTGTTGCCATGGCTTGGCTTCACTTTTATAAGAAATTCAGCCGCCAGGTTTCAAACCTGTCAACACTGGATTGGGCTGTCAAAGCAGTCAGGTGGTTCACTACAGGAGTGAACCAGTGTGTTTGCTTCAGAAGTCATTTTCACGTGACTAGTGACGTAATGATACAAGCTCCGAAGCAGTGGTTCATTGCAAGGACCGTTCGAGTTTGAAACAAGCTTCGGAACGTCGGTGTCAGACGTAACATCACTAGATCTGTAGAAACGCTGGCGCGTTTTTTGGCTGCCGCTGATCTGCTTTTTAAGCTTTTCTCAAGAAATATATATGTTTGTGGATACTGTATTTGTGGTTTATGAGTAGGCTATCTATTTGAATCTATCATCCTGTTGACATATACAGATCATCATCTGTTTATGTGTGCATGAGTTACGACTAGCTTACCTGCTGTACGTAGGCCTACTCAACATTATTCAAGCCTACCTGCCGCTAAAACCCGCGACAACTATGTGGAATATCTATTCGTGGCTTGTGTTACTCTGGTTTGTACTGTCTTTAATCTACCATCCTTCAGCTGCACTGTTCCAGTACACTACCACTGAGTTTAAGATTCATAATCCACCATTGCCAGCACTGCTCCAGCAACCGGACATCCTATATGTGCCCCGACGGAGATGTACTCACCAGGGCTCACGTCGGAATTTCCAATATGAAAACTCCAACCCCATCAAGTCTTTCTGGTCCGCATCTCGCCGCCCACGCTGATCCCAGTGTGCTGATCCGTGTCCCAAGGACGGCTACGGCTGTCAGTCAGAGCACCACCACGGTCAACTTTGGTCTTCTTAACATCCGTGCCCTCACGAATAAGGGCCAACTCGTCCAAGATCTCCTGACAGACCATAAATTGGACTTTCTCTGTCTAACGGAGACGTGGCAGCAGCCGAAGGATTTTACACTGCTCAACGACGCTACTCCACCGGGGTTTGTTTACCTCCCAACCTCGTGTCATTGGCCAGGGAGGCGGTCTCGCGGTAATTTACTGCGAGAACTGGAAGACAGCGCCGGTGCGTCTAGATGGCTACCATTCATTCGAGGCCACTGCGTTTGAACTGTCTGGATCTGTTCCCACTATTGTGGCCATCATCTACCGACCACCAAAGTTAAACAAGGATTTTATTACTGACTTCACAACACTTCTCACACATCTATCTACACTCTCATCCAACATAATAATCCTGGGGGACTTCAATATTCACATGGACATTGTCATTAACACTCTCACTAAAGATTTTACATCCTGTTTGGACAGTTTTGGCATTCAGCAGTTTGTCAATTTTCCCACACACACAAAAGGACATATTCTGGATCTCATCTGCTGCTCCGGCATTACACCTACTGACTGTAAAGCAAAGTACCTCCCATTCTCTGATCACTCACTACTCACATTCAATGTCAGTCTGTCACTATCCAAATCCAACCCTTCACGCACTATACATTTTCGCAAAATGATGGACATTGACTTGGACAACTTATCACTTCACATTGATAACCTCCCCTGTATTGACAACCTTCATTCCCCGGAACAATTACTTTCACACTACAATACACACCTTCATAGCATCCTAAATAATCTTGCTCCACTCAAAACGAGATCTGTCTCATTTACTCACTCTACACCCTGGTTCACTCCAGAACTCAGACAATTAAAAGCAAGAGGACGACAACTGGAAAGATTATACAGAAAAACTGGACTTACTGTGCACAAGGACATGTACTCAAACCACACTCTCCACTACAGAGACTACATTTCCAAAGCCAAATCCACACACTACTCCGGTTTAATAAATTCAAATCAAGGTAACTCCTAGTGGTGTCAACAATAATCGATTCAGCGATGCATCGCAATGCGGGGCATGCACGATTCAGCATCGATGCGGCAAAGTGCCATAATCGATTATGTCACCGTTTATTTTCTGGCCTTGAGTTGGACAATAAAGTTGTGAAGTTTCAATTACTTCCTGGGTCATAACAACAACAATCAAGATTGCTGAGGCGGAGGGAGATGACCGCGATAGATGGGTAATTAAAAACGCACCCAAAGCTTGGAAAGCGGACATCTGGGCACATTTCGGATTCTGACGCCGGCTTCACACCGCACGCGTTAGCAGTGGATTCACACTGGCAGCGTTTGTCTCGCGCAGCTCGTATATTGCAAATACAGACAAATATTGTACATTATGTCACATTTTCCGGTCTTCTCCTCCGAGCCCCGTCTGTCTCGTGCTTTGATTTATGATGGGCAGCATATGCTGCAAATGCGACCGTGTTCCCCTCTGTCCCAAACACACATGCATATAACTTGTTGTATACAAGTAGTTCACATGATAAATGTAAGTTAACATTAAAGTGAATATATGCTTCTAGTTTTAATAATTTAAACAGGCTTTTGAAGTTTGGTGTTGTGTTTTTAATTTTTTTAACAGCTCTGGATGTCATATGGTGATTGTGAAACACACGGGGCACTTCACTACATGATTTCATGGTGAAATTTGTTATTTTCCATGTTAATCTGGTCAGTTTTGATCAAGAACAATCCACTGTGGCTTTAAATCAGCGTGAGCAGCGCGGCAAAAATAGACTCGGCGCCGAAACGATCGCGGCACTGCTGCTTCTGCTCCTGCGATGCGCTGCCGCACCGCCTCTGCGTGCGATGTGAATGCTCTAATCTGTTAACATGGGCGCCGAAAAAAATACGCGCTGCTTACGCCCTGCTAACGCGCCTGCCACACTAAAATCAAGCATGTTGGCAATACAACTAACTTCACGAACCATGTTTATCGTTGGCATCCTGAGTTGGCTTCAACAACAACAACAACAACAACAACACAAAAAGTCGACACATCCCAGCCAAGAATTGACGAGTCGCTAGTGTCAACGTTACTGTGTGTGTTGCACTGAATATTTCTATTGCTGGGTGCCTGGGTGGTGGTTGTTGTTACAATAGTGTGACTGTAATTACATATTAATATTTGCACAGGAGTTCATGAAGTGCCCTGTCTTAGAGCTTTTTACTGTGTGTAAAAAAAACACTTATTTTCACTGCTGGAAAAAGTTGGCTTAGTTGGTTTTTATTGCTCTATATAATTTCAAATGGTTCTAAAGCAGAGAGAAGAGAAACATTTCTTATTCAAAGCACTGAAAGCAGTGATTTATGTTTTCTTTTTCAGGTTTGAAAAATGCCATATCCAATACCCTGTACCATTCAATTTTATTTTATTTAATGACATTTATGTCAAAGATACAGGAGAGTGATAATACACACATAGCAGCTAATAAAATCTGTTGTTCAATATCTGACTGCTTGTATTGCCTCATGACTGATTAAAAATTTGCCTTGTTGTGTGCAGTAGAATTTTGATGCATCGTAGAATCGAATTGCATCGAATCGTTACCTGGTGAATCGTAATCGAATCGAATTGTGAGGGCAGTGCCAATGCACACCCCTAGTAACTCCAAGGCTCTTTTCTCACTCATTACTAAAATTACAAAGCCTCCTGACTCATTTCCCCCTCACCTTTACTCCTCAGATTTTTGTAATACACTGGCCTCATTTTTCAAATAAAAAATTCACCACATTCACCAGCAACTCACCCCCCCCCCCCCCCCCCCCTTCTGCCCCTTACTCACATACCCCTATTCCATCTGCCTCTATCCATCCATTTTCCACATTCTCCCTGCCCTCTGTTAACCAAATTTCAACTCTAATTCAAAAATCTAAATCCTCCTCCTGCAAATTGGACCCACTCCCAACTGTCCTCGTCAAAGCCACATTACCTTCTCTGTCCCCTCTCATCACAAATATTATTCACGCCTTCCTCTCTTCTGGATCTGTTCCCTCCTCTCTCAAAACTGCTGCTGTCACACCAATACTCAAAAAACCTGGTTCAGACCACAACAATCTTAATAACTTTCGTCCTATTTCTAATCTTCCTTTCATCGCCAAAATTCTGGAAAAAACAGTCGCTGCTCAAATTCATACTCACTTATCTTCCAATAATCTCTATGAAAAATTCCAATCTGGCTTCAGACCCTGCCCTCCTTAAAATAACTAATGACCTTCTCCTCTCTGCTGACTCCGGTTCACTTTCCATCCTACTTCTGCTGGATCTAACTGCAGCTTTTGATACCATCTCACACTCCATTCTTCTGCACAGGCTCTCCTCTATCGGCATCACAGACGCAGCCCTCACTTGGTTTCACTCCTACCTCTCAGGACGCACTCAGTTTATCCAGCTCAAATCCTTCACCTCCCATCCTGTCCCCATCACCACTGGTGTACCTCAGGGCTCGGTACTAGGGCCCCTACTGTTCATCATCTACCTTCTCCCCCTTGGTCACATTTTCCGGAAACATCACATTGACTTTCACTGCTACGCTGATGACACCCAGCTCTACCTCTCAAACAAACCAAATTCCTCGCTCTGACCCTCCTCCCTAATCAACTGCCTCTCTGAAATTAAATCCTGGTTCACCACAAACTTCCTTAAACTGAACAGTGATAAAACTGAACTACTTATAATAGGCACCAAAAACACCCTAAACAAAATTAATAACTTCTCCATTACTTTTGAAAACTCTACCATTACCCCCTCCCCTCAGGTAAAGAGTCTGGGTGTCATCCTCGACAGCACATTCTCCTTTACCTCCCACATCAATAATGTAATTCGCTCTGCCTACTTTCATCTTCGCAACATCCACCGCCTCCGCCCCTCCCTCACCCCTCATTCTACTGCCGTCCTTGTGCACAGCCTCATCACCTCCCGCCTGGATTACTGCAACTCCCTTTTGTTTGGTCTCCCTCAAAAAACCCTCCATAAACCTCAATTGGTCCAGAACTCAGCAGCCCGCATCATCACACGTACCACCTCCACCAATCACATCACACCCGTTTTGCAACAGCTCCACTGGCTCCCCATCACATATCGCATCAATTATAAAATACTGCTCCTCACATTTAAAGGAATACACAACCTTGCCCCTCCATATCTCTCTGAGCTCCTCCACATCTCCACACCCGCCCGCTCCCTCCGCTCCTCCTCCTCTCTGTGGCTCTCAGTCCCTCCTGCCTGTCTTGTCACCATGGGGAGTAGAGCCTTCAGGCACTCTGCTCCCCAGCTTTGGAATTCTCTCCCCGCTGACCTCCGCAATACAAACAAAACAGGCCGTCTTTGAAATTTCGGCAAGGAGCAAAAGCCGTAACCGAACAAAACTGTCCATCATTGAAATCTCATAACTGAATAAACCCAACCATCACTGAAATCTCATAACAGAACAAAGCGAATCATCATTGAAAACATATAATGGAACAAAACTGACAGTCTTTGAAATCTCGTAACAGAACAAAACTATAACCAACTAAACCGACTGACACTGAAATGACACTCGATTACACCCTTAGAATTTGTTTAGCTTGTGGAGAAAAGATGCATGTGAATGATTAAGATTGTGTCTTTTGTTGCTAGCAGGAAAACCTTGAAACCTCGCTGACAGATGTGCTTTTGTGTACACAGTATAATTGATCGTAATATTTGTAATGCTGTGTAATGACTGAACCAAGCAATCATTGTTTCAAGGCACAGATTGATTCAGTAATAGCACCAGTCAAAAGTTAGATCCTCTTTCCAGAAAAAGACATTGATTTTAATTTATCACTGGATGGACACCGAGTGCAACTTGAAAGACTGTACCACAACGAAATTCGCCTTAAAATGCATGGTTCAACGTTGAGCAAATACTGGAGGAACATGAGAATTCCACGGGGTTTGAGAATCCCAAAACCTCCGACACTGTGCAAACACAACAAATCGTTTCTAAAGAGATGGAGCGAGATTCTCAACAAGTGTTCAATGGACCTGATGCTTTTGATTGTGGAACAAGTATCTGCTGATGTTAATGAGACCCATGAAAAAATTGTCTTAATGGAAGAGAAGATTAAATCTACTTCTCAAGTTGACTTTGACTCTGTTCTGGTCTCTATTAAGTCATCCAGGGTATTAAGTCATAAGGTATTGTCCTTTTTAAGGAATGCTAAAACACAAGGGTGGATATACCCGTCAGAATTTGATTTTTTGTATTGTCAACATCCAATAAGACCTGTTTTCTATACTCTTCCTATAAGATCCATAAAAGGCTAATTGATCCTCCAGGCCATCCCATAGTGGCACAAAATAATTATCTTCTATCTCCCTTATCTCAGTTTGTTGATTTCTTTATTAAACCATTCGTTCATTCGTTGCCATCTTATATTAGGGATTCAACTGATATCATTAATAAGATTACTGACTTAAATGATTTATCTGATAGTTCTTAATTATTGACTTTAGATATAACAAGCCTTTATACTAATATTTCACATGAGAAAGGGCTCAGTGCCCTGAGAAATTATCTCTCGTTACGAAATGATGTAATTCCACCTTCAGAGTTTATCGAGATGGCTGAGTATGTTTTGAAATATAATTATTTCAGTTTCGACAGATTTTTTTCTTCAAATTAGTGGTAGGGCAATGGGTTCGATCTTTGCTCCGAATTATGCCAATTTATTTATGGGTTTTGTAGAGCAATGTTATGTATTTAATTGAGAGAGAAATTATTTTTGCCCACACATCATTAAGTGGTATAGGTACATATATTCTGTATTTTTTTAGGAGACCACAAGGAGGCTCAAGAATTTGTGTACTTTTTAAACCACTTAGTTGATGATTTAGAATTTACTGCGGAAGTAAATATTTCCAAAGTTCATTTTCTAGATATGTGGGTAAATAAAAATGAGGGAAAACTAATTACGACTTTGTTCACAAAAGAAACGGATCGCAACACTTTGTTGCTTGCTACCAGTTTCCATCAAACTTTTTTAAAAAAGGGATTGCCCAAAAGTCAGTTCTATAGACTGAGGAGAATTTGCCATTCTGATTTGGATTTTATTGAAAAATCGAGAGTAATGAAAAAGAGATTTTTAGAACGAGGTTATCCCTCGGAATGGATTGATGATAGCCTGACGTGGTCATACTCAATTCTAGTCAGAATTTGAGTCTGATACTGCTCCGTTGGGCTGTGATTATGGGGGGTGTTTAAACCGAACCAGGAAAGACCTCAATTGGATAGACCTACAACCAATCAGAGCAACGGAGCGACGCATAACGTTAGTTGCACTGTGTTGCCAAGTCCGCGGGTTGAAGTGACCCCAATTATGTGATATACAGACACAGGAATGCGAAATTTAGCAGGTAGCCCTGCCAAAATAACACATTTTACCCCCAAAATGCCATTTTTCCCGGAGAACCCCCCCCCACCCGGAAAGCTATTGGGCTTGTTTTTGGCTAGTTTTGAGTAGCAATCGGGATTGGGCGGGTTTTGCTGTAAAAACTTGGCAACCCTGTCTGCACGCACGCCTGGAATAAGTAGCCTAACGTTAGAAGAAAAAGATGAGTGTAAACGATCTTTGCCGGTGTTGTAAAAAAAGAACTTAAGGATACACAGAGTAGGCTACTTACCAACATGATCATCATTTCTGAGAGAAATAGTAAAGGTGAACAAATATACGAACAAGTTCTCCGTTTAGGATTAGAACAAATTCAACCCAAGCGCCTTATGACGTGGATGATTACGTTACTGTTTATCATCTGTCCATCATCGTCTAAAGCCCGCCCTGACAATTTCATTGGTCCGAACAGTTTCTGTTCGGGCATAATTACTTCTCTATGGATCAAGTCCAGACCGAACTGCCCGTGCAAAAAAAATTGTGGGCGGGGCTAAGTTCGTCTGGCATCCAGGCTAGATTGATGATGGCTTTAATGCATCTTTTCAAAAGACACGTTCTGAGTTGTTAAAGAAGAAGACAAAAAAGTAACAACAAAAAAACATTCTTTCACTTTTATAACAACTCATTCACCCAAGTCTTATGTGATAAGATTGATTTTCAAAATATATTGGCATTTGTTGACTTCTGATCCTGAATTGAGCGCTACTTTTCAGCATCCGCTGTTGATTGTGTACAAACGGGGTAGGAATTTGAAAGATGATTTAGTGCATGCTCGTTTTCAAAGTGAGACCCCGAGTCCGTCTCAGAGATTAGTCCAATATACAGAAGGGAAATTGTCGTTGTGGTAATTGTGCTCAGTAACAATACAATTAAAACATATTTTTTTCTGTCATCCAAGAACTGGTAAAAAAATATAGAATTAATTCTGTGATCACGTGTGTTTCTACGCATGTTGTCTATCTGAGCTGATGTCCTTGTGGTCTGGGTTAAAAACGTCAATTAAAACAAAGAATTAGTGAACATAAGAGTTCTATTAGAAGAAAAGATGTTAATTATCCGGTTGCGGCTCATTTCTGTACATTGAATCATGATGTGTCCTCCATGATGTGGCGATATTGAATTGCTCTTACAGAGACGTGAGTTTTGGATTTATCCCTTCAGACTTTATCACCTATGGGTATGAACGATGAAGCATTATTTAATGTGATGTTAAAATATGTAATAAAATGTTTCTTCATGTGTTCATGTAATCATTTATATGTGTATGTATATATTTAAAAAGTGTAATTTATATATGTGTACTTGTGCATGTGATGTATGGGTATGTGGTAGCCTATTAATGATGCTGCTAATAAGATATTTAGTCATTGAGTGTGATTTACTAATTATTGGTTCTCTTCAACGATTGGTCATGATACCATTTTTAAATACCGTTTTTTTGAGTAATGTTTATGCCTGATGAAGGTCAGTAGACCGAACATTGTGTAAATGATTGTATGTATTAAAATTATTAAATTAATGCACCTCTGGGACAAAAGCCCTCCCTTCACCTACCCCTAACCCTACCCAATAAATATTATTATTAAACATTTCGTTTGGCACTTTATTTCCATTTTAAGAACATTTTCTTCTTTTTTATTGAAAGTAAATGCCTTTCCGATGTGATATGTGATGGGAAAAGCCATGTGATTGACAAAAGGCGGATTCGAACCTGGGTCTATCACGTCAAAACATAGATATTTGAGTTTTACACTTTACTAACTACGCCACTGAAGACAGTGAAACAAGCATGTCTTTTTTATTCTTGTAACGTGATAAAAATAAAAATATTTTGTAACAATACAAAAGTTTGGGGTCAATTTTTCTTTTTTCTTTTTTTTTAAATAAACAAATACTTTTATTCAGTAAGGATGTGTTAAAAAACACATTTTCGTGAGATCAGATCTGGCAAACAGGAGAGGGCCACCCAAGGACCGTCATTCCACGCAGCATGTGGGCCAGATCAGCATTCCACATGTGCCAGATGTGGGCCGGATCTGGGCCCACACAATGTTGCTATCTGATCATGTCTGAATCTTTGTAAATAAACTGCACTTGGGTTCTTTAATCTTGCCTCCAGTGGATTGATGTTACAATTATATGTACAACAGTGGTTTTTAGTCCTGGGCCTGGGAGAGGGAGATTTTAGACTCCACAGAGTTTAAGACTCACACGAGAGAATGCTCCCTTATGTTTATATTTTGTCCTGGCAACACAGAGATGTTGATTCTACGATC
This sequence comes from Romanogobio albipinnatus, assembly GCA_023566225.1. Classification (NCBI taxonomy): domain Eukaryota; kingdom Metazoa; phylum Chordata; class Actinopteri; order Cypriniformes; family Gobionidae; genus Romanogobio; species Romanogobio albipinnatus. The sequence goes on along the minus strand of CM042243.1, from coordinate 20,651,256 downwards.
TCAGACTGACGAAAGGGCTAGGTTGCGAAGAGCCTTGAGGACGAGTGAGAATTGTGTAAATAGCATAACTCTAGGTTACTGAACAGGCATCCATTTTAGTGAAATTCGGTGCAATAATAGACTTCCAGATGTTTCATTTGTAACAGCCTTATATATCTACATGCCAATATTCTTCACATAAGTAACATTGTTTAGAAGCTTGTTATTTGTTTAATCAAATTTTATATTGACAAACTGTCAATATAAGTTTAAATAAGATATAATGAGAGTCAACATCATTGAAGAATAATGAGAGTCAATATTTTCACAGTGCATGTGTGCGCACTCTTTTATTGGTGTATTTGTGTAAAGATGTAAACAATATGGTCCGATTCTAGATCTTCTTTCAGCTGGTTAACTGAATTCAAAGAAAGACTTTCTTTTCTTCACATAAACTTGACATAAAACTAATACAGAGCAAAAAAACTATCAGAGCAGACGTTGTTTAAAAATGACTAAAACATTTGTTTAAAAAGTCAGTCAAACTCTTGGCACACATCTTGTGCAAAATGATTTTCTGCTGAGTCTGTTGTCTTCTTGTTAGGTTGGTGCTCATGATGGTGAACAAGTAAATTAAGTTGTCTGGCCTTATACTTATTTGATAGACTGAAATCGTTCCTAATGAAGATGGTTTGACTTCTTCAAACTTTCCTCATGGGAAACAAAATGTAGGTCCCCACGGTGAAACAAGTCCCCATGAGTCTGTGTGCATTCAGGTTGAAGTCCCCACCGGGATAGAAAAACATGTACACACACATGGGTGGCCAAGGCTCATTGATGCACATGAGGAGCAAAGGCTAGCCCGTGTGGTCTAATCAAACAGATGAGCTACTGTAGCTCAAATTGCTCAAGAAATTAATGCTGGTTCTGATAGAAAGGTGTCAGAATACACAGTGCATCGCATTTCAGTTTGTTGTGTATGGGGCTACACAGCCGCAGACCAGTCAGGGTGCCCATGCTCACTCCTGTCCACCGCCAAAAGCTCCAACAGTGGGCACGTGATATCAGAACTGGACCACGGAGCAATGGAAGAAGGTGGCCTGGTCTGATGGATCACGTTTTTTTTTACATCACGTGGATAGCCGGGTGCGTGTGCGTTGCTTACCTGGGGAACACAAGGCAGGATGCACAATGGGAAGAAGGCAAGTCGGTGGAGGCAGTGTGATGCTTTTGGCAATCTTCTGCTGGGAAACTTTGTGTCCTGCCATCCATGTGGATGTTACTTTGACACGCACCACCTACGTAACCTAAGCATTGTTGCAGACCATGTACAACCTTTCATGGTAACGGTATTCTCTGGTGGCTGTGGCCTCTTTCAGCAGGATAATGTGCCCTGTCACAAAGCAAAAATGGCTCAGAAATGGTTTGAGGAGCACAACAACAAGTTTGAGGTGTTGACTTGGCCTCCAAATTCCCCAGATCTCAATCCAATCGAGAGTCTGTGGTATGTGCTGAACAAATAAGTCCTATAAGGCCCCACCTTGCAAATTACAGGACTTAAAGGATCTGCTGCTAACATATTGGTGCCAGATACCACAGCACACCTTCAGGGGTCTAGTGGAGTCCATGCCTCAATGGGTCAGGGTTGTTTTTGCAGCAAAAGGGGGACTAACACAATATTAGGAAGGTGGTCATATATATATATATATATATATATATATATATATATATATATATATATATATATATATATATATATATATATATATATATATATATATACACACACACCGATCAGGCATAACATTATGACTGATTGTGATAAATTCATAATCAGAATTTAGCACAGAATATTATATTTTGTAGCAGATATGTAACAAATCGTATAAATGTGAAAGCCTATAAGGCCTTACATATTTAAATAGGAACGCACTTTCCGTACGATTTATAAAGTTTTATTATTGTGAATGGGTGATAACAGTAGAAAATGTAATATAATTCCAGTGGTAAAATAACACTTTTCACACATTTTACACATTTAATTTTGAATCCAATTTCCAGTTTAGAGCTGATTAAAATATGATTTTCACCTATAAATAAGAGACATTTTTCACTTGTATCATTTCAATTTAACATTAAGAACACTATGCAGTTTGTCCATTTAAGTACAAAATGATTTTACTGTAAAATACATACAGTTGTTTGTTTGAGGTTCACAGTATATGAATCATTCATCATCATTGTCGTCATCATCATCGTCATCATCATCGTCGTCGTCATCATCATCGTCGTCGTCATCATCATCGTCGTCATCATCCTCATCATCATCGTCGTCGTCATCATCATCATCATCATCCTCTGTGTTGACTGTTCCAGAGAGCACATCTTCTATCCAGTTTTCCAGCTCTTCAGGTGACGGCAGCTCATCATCATCAGGTATCTCCAACCAGACGCTGTCCGCCTGTCATAGAGGCCATGAGTCAATGGACTTATGTCAGTAATAAACATTTGCTCTAATAATAGTAATAACAATAATAAGATGAAAACATTTATTATTATGACAGTGGGTCGGATCCAAACATGAAAAAGCGGGCCTTCATATCACCTGGTTAAAATTTTTTAAATGTATGCACTTACATCTGTAACATTTACTATGCCAATCTGTGGTCTAAAGAGGTCAACCTTGAAGGTCTTCTCCCAGTATGGAATGAGCTAAGAAAGGAAACAGGGGTTTAAATAAAAGAAAGGATTTTCTTTCAGTTTCTGACATCCAATTTACATAACAGTAATACTGACTCAATATAGTCATGCATCAATATAAACTTATTTTAGTCACCAATGGGAAGTTGTCTGGGTCGATCCACACAATACTCAGGTCTGGGTTGTGTGTGTTGTCTCTGGCCACCTCCTTCAAAATCTCCAAGAATTCAAAACCATCTAAAAAACAAATTTATGGTCAAATAAAAATAATTTGGCTTTATGAGGAATTACGAGAGGTGTCCTGAAACTGCACATACCAGGGTCCTCCTCTTCTGCAAATGCTACAATGTGAATTCCATTCAAATCATCCTCCTGCAGAGAACATTAATTTTAGTGTCATTGCTTTATGATATCTGTATTCCTGCAATCCGCATCGTGGTCTGATCACCTTCTCCAGGCATCATTTTTGTGATAAAGCAGACTTTTCACTATCCCGCTTATTGCATGACCATTCACTAAATAAATATAAAGGCAATATGGACATACACTGTAAAAAAAATATTTTTGGTTTAACTTAAAAAAGGTTTAATAAATAGAAACTCAAAATATTATTGTATCTGAACCACATACATGAAAAAAAAATGTGATAAATCAATTTGGCGTGTTTCATTACAAATAAAACACAATAACGCAATATGCTTACAAAATCGGTGATGTCGATTCTCAAAAATATTCAGTGTCAAAAAAAGTTCATTAACTCAAATGTTTTATTTCAATGAACTCAAAATTTTAAGGCAACCAGGTAACTTACTTTTTAAATATTTCTTTCCAGTGTAGAATATTGATTTGAGTTTAAATTATTTTATAACTGCATATCTTAAAAAGAAAAAACAGCCTATTACATTATAACCAGACCAACAATATTATTAAGAATGAAGTCATCTGGGGTACTTTCTTTTTGTTTTTTACAATCAACTGAGATGGTGCAAGATGGTATTTGTATTAAAAGAGAGAGAGCAAGTCTGCAGTGTTATATGACAGACATGAATGTCAAACTAGTTTTCCCTCAGTAGTAGTTTACTGTAAAAGAGAATAGTTTCAACAGCAGTGTTCATGCTGCATTCAAATTTTAAGCTTAGTAAACTTAAAATGTGTACTTGTTGGCAACTTGGATATTTGAGTTGACTAAACTTAACATTTTAAGGCAGCACAGACACTTACTTTTTTAAGTTGATAAAAAAAATTTTTTTTACAATGAGTTGTAAGGGATCTAGAATATGGTCATGAAGAATAAAGCATTAATATGTGCTTTATAAGTACAAGTTTACTTAATCTAAAGTGTTACTAAAAATTCATTTAAAAATATTCACTGTAAAAAAGAAAAGTTGACATAACTTAAAATTGTAAGGCAACTTGCTGCACAGCTTTTTTGAGTTTACTCAACTTTTAAACAAAGTAGTTCACTTAACTCAATTAACAGAGTAAGGTCACATGTCTCCCAATTTAACATCTGTTGTTCAGCTGATTGAGTTTTTATAGTTTTTGTGTGTGTGTGTGTGTGTGTGTGTGTGTGTGTGTGTGTGTGTGTGTGTGTGTGTGTGTGTGTGTGTGTGTGTGTGTGTGTGTGTGTGTGTGTGTGTGTGTGTGTGTGTGTGTGTGTGTGTGTGTGTGTGTGTGTGTGTGTGTGTGTGTGTGTGTGTGTGTGTTGTTTGATTTTTTATATATTTTTATGTCACCATCATGGTGATCGGTGTTTTCTTTAGTTGGGCAGTTGGTTTGGCAAGAAAAGCAAGAGAAAACACAAACAGGGGCTGTCAGCTGCTCAATGATAAGAATATAATCATTGTGTATGAGTTTTGCATGATGCACCCAGAATGCAGTGTTAACTTGTTGCAACTTGTATGCTTGTTAACTTGCATTTACAAATTGAATTTACAATTAATATATTAGGTTGGTCCAACGATTGTTGAACCAAATTCTTTTCACTGGTTAAGCCAACTTTTTTGCATTTAATTGTCCAGCAAACTAAAACATAATCATTAGTCGAAATTTTTGTGAGTTGGATTTTTTACAGTTTTGCTCACCCAGGTCTCAAACATGTCCTCTGCCCTGAGCTTTCTTAGAGTTGGTCTGTGGAGGTCAATACAAATTTGTATGTAGTATGAGATCAGTATAAAATATCTGTATATCCTTCCTTCAGAAAATCATTACATTAGTTTTCCTGATTACCTCCTGTGTTCAGATATGAAGGCCACCAGCTCTTCTTCTGAGTTGGGTTTGTCTGGAATGGTGACTGGTTCCTCCATGAAGGGCTCATAGAAGTCCACCTCATTCATCTTCAGAGTCAGCTCTTTTGCCACCTACAATGCAAAAATAAGAGCAACACATCTACCATCAGTTGTTTTCAGAGGATTACCACCTCCCCAAAAGATAATCGCACAATGATAAAGATCTACATAAAATAACACGATACTCACAGATTTCTCAAAGGTGGCAAAAAATTTGATGAAAGGCTGAAACTGTTCGGCTGCCTCTTGGAAAGCAAGATAATCTGAGGAAATCAGAGGAAAAAAGGAAAAAATGGGGAGGTGAGGCAATGAGGCTAATATGTATGTATGTATTTATTTATTTGATTAAAGACAACAGGGAATCAAAAACTTTAAATGACCTTTTTATTGTAACTGGAACCTTTCGTTCTAACAATGTTGGCTAACAGAGTGGTGACTTGAAATAAATGACCTCTAAATGTCAACTATAGCTTGAAAGAGTAGTAGCCTACAATGCTCAAGAGAGCTCATAAGGTTTCAGTGTGCATTTAAAACAGAACTGGAATGTACAGACATTTAAAAATGTGTTAACATTCATTGCATGTACTGTATAGGTGTGTGTTTGAAACATGTAGAGATCAGATAACAGCTATAGGATATAATTGTCTTTGAACATTCCGATACCTCCTGTTTCTCATAGTCTGTGCTCACAAACTCACGTTCAGAGTCACGACTTTTGAAGAAGCCAAAGAGTTTGATGTCTTCTTCCAAACGGTCAAAAGCTCGCAACTCCAGAGCATTGTCAATTACCTCAACCGGATCTTCCAAAAGCTGAAGCATGAGGGAGAGAGTTAAGATGACATAAAGTACTAAAACAAATGAGATGTCTGGATTTATAATAAATACAGATTCTTTACATCCAGAATGAATTCCACAAGAGTGTCTGCAGAGAGCAGTCCATCAAATTCAATCACACGGTCCTCCTTAAAGACATAGACGCTGCCCTCCTCGTGCAAGCCTTCCAGGGAAACATACTATAGTCACTCATCATGGCAGTGTGAAGTACATTGTATACTGTACAGCTTTTATAGACTGTATCATCATCAATTTATGCAAATCTCCTGCAGGGATTGATGTTGTGTTAAATAAACTATAACACTGATGTAGAAGCACCTAGGTTGTGAGCCTAAACTTGACATAAACTGTAAACCGTCAAATCTGATTGGTTGATTGGAGTGTTGATCCAGGAACATGTTGCACTTGAACTCAAAATCACATTCACAGTGTGATAGGAGAGGCGTGAAAGTAGTGCCACTTTGAGCAGAGGGATACACTGTTGCCATGGTCACTGTATGTATATGTATGTTTTGCCTTACCTAGTTTCTTGGCAACCTTAGCATCTTTTTGGGAGTCAACCATTCCAAAGCCAATATCCTTTTCCTCCAAGACTTGAGCAGCTAACTGTGGACAAACAAATCATGATTTGTACTATAACAGCATGTTTTATTTGTCTCATTTAGTATTTGTTCAGGCTCCAAGGAAAATGCTAAAAAAAAAAAATAATAATAATAATAATAATAATAATAAAAAGGCCAATATACATTATATATAGTGGTATAGTATAGCATCATGCACAAAGTTAGTACCAAAATTGTCCACATTGTTCAAAAAGACAAACTTTTAAACTAAAATATTCTTTACTTAGAGGGATTGTACAGTGTATACAGTTTGCCCTCCACTGTGAGACACAGACTCTCCCCCAATATAATAATATGGGGAAGAAATGCTGGAGGAATTGTTGGAAGGCATGAGTAAAGCCGCTGTTTATATACACCCAAGCATTGTAATTTAGAGGATTATATGAACATGCTTCAGATTTTTGTTTAAAAAAAATGTTTTGTGTAATTATGCTGTGAATATCAGAAGTACACCATGCACTGAGTCGCACTGACATAATAGTCTAGATAGTGAACTTGTGAGCCATGAATTTAGAGTAAAGGAGAGCACACTTATGTAATCATTTTAGAAGTGCTCTTGTTCCATAAATACCCTGGTGTCCTGCTTTCATTATGATGAAAGTAATTTGAATGGCTGCATTTTAAAAGCCAATACTCTATGACCAGTTTCCCAAGCCCACATTCAGAAGCTATCAGGTGTACTGCATATGAAGTGCCTGATTAACATGGTGACTAAAGATGTCCACTTTTTTAATCCAGATAAATACAGAAGTGAAAAAAGAGAGCCATGTGAAGATGGATGGATATGTCAGTCAGCTGCAGTCTGTGGGCCTTTAAACTGATATTATTACATACAGCATGCAAAAATGTATTTGAATTCATAATGACCATGCATCCATAACAATTTATTAAGAAAAATAATGCATTTATTTTAATAACCACACAATTGTTGAAGGCTGTGCTGTCTATAGGCAATCCCATGTTGCTTTGCTCCAATAAACACTTTCCATTCAGTCTTACATCTACCTTATATTATACATTCACGCTTGACTTTTCCTTTCTTACCTCTAGTACTAGTTCAGTCATTTGTAACTGTTTCTGCTGCTCCTTTGCAGTTGGCAGAGGAGCGTGGTAGAACAGGCAGAGCATGTCATATTTCTTCAGGGCTTTGCGGTAGTTCTTGTCATCTATGTCCAAGACACGGTCTTTGCCATCATATCGTGGGAATTCGAGGCCTTTCTCAGCACCAGCCAGGGTAGAGACACCCAGAGAGGCAAGCAGCAGGATCCAGGTGGCCTGCATGGTCTTTACTAATGACTAAGACCTTTCCAAAAAGAAGCTATGGCTCTTCATGCAGCTTCACAGCTTTCACAAAGCTATGGTCCAGAAGTGTGAGAAAGTTAAGAGTTATTAACAGAGTGCCAACCGTCCAGGCCTTCTTCCACTGTTCTTTTTGAAGGTTTGTGTGCCTTTCTTCTGAAAATTCAGCTTTCTTCAGCAAACCCTTGACTCTCTCTCTCTTCTCTCCTGCCCTGAGACAAAGAGTGGCTGATGGATTGTGCTGGTAATAGGATGGGAGAGAGCAGCCAGGATACCTTACATAGCAGTGTTCCTCTCGCCCTTTTTTAGGAGCCCAGTTGTTTCAGGGCTAAAAATACCCCAGTTGGACTGCAAAGGGACAAGAGCACTATATAGGAGAGTGATTAGGCCGCAGCTAATGACATTTAATGCTGAGAGGGAGAAATAGGGGTATGAAGACTTCACTGCAACATAAGACAGATGTAAACAAGAGCAAATACACTCTTTCCAGTATGTTCAAGAGTGAGAGATGGAAAACAGCTTGCAGTTAGTGACAAAGTCATTGTGCATATGAGTGTATAGGTACTGTAATCGGACACTTGTGTACATGTGTGTGTGTGTGTGTGTGTGTGTGTGTGTGTGTGTGTGTGTGTGTGTGTGTGTGTGTGTGTGTGTGTGTGTGTGTGTGTGTGTGTGTGTGTGTGTGTGTGTGTGTGTGTGTGTGTGTGTGTGTGTGTGTGTGTGTGTATGCAAGTTCAGCTGACAATGTACATGTGCTGTTGTGGAGATGTGACGGTGATTTGTGTTGTGAACTCTGAAAAGCCATTTGCACAAGGATAGACGGCCAAAAGTCTTAATTGGAATCCCTAGTGGAGGCAGGAACCCTTGAGCATTATCCCTGCACAGGACACACAATCAGTTGTTAGTTTCAGTTTAAGGAATGAATGAAGGAAGGAAGGAACGAACAAACGGACATTGACTTACTAAAAATGCATTGACCAATAAAGCCCACAAGCTTCTAAATATGTTCTTTTGTCCCCAATCCTTACACTTGTTACATTTGAATCACATTTTACAACTGAACTTTTTAAGTCTATGTGACTTTAAATAGAATCTGTTGTCATAGAAATGACACCACCAATGCCCAAATTAGGATCAGCTGTCCCAAGGATTCCTGTCTAATTGCGCTGGACATTCCTAAAAAGTCTCTTTCTAATATTAACATTTATAGTCACGCTATCTTAAAACTAGTCTTAAAACAGTATCAACGGATAAATCTTAAATCAAACGAAAATAGCTAACATGCTTTACAAATCTCTCATGTTAGGAGATGCAGCTAATCTCAATCCTGTACTGGAATTTATTTTAGAGCTGGTTTATGTCCATGTAGACGGGTGGGTCAGAGTTCATTGAAGTTACGGATAACAAAACACTGGAAGTATGCCTTGGTCTGTGAAGACCATTTCCATCTTTGTACTTGTGCCACTCTAATGCTCCCTTCTCTTGGACACTGCGCTTACTAGCATTGACAACAAATCATCACAAACAGTTAGCTAATGATGTTGCAGATATTTCCCTCAGTAAGCTATTGGTTTAAACTATGGTTTCATCCAACTGGATGACATTGAGTTGTTTACTTGACGCTTGTGAGTGACGTGTGCAGGTTCAGGAAGGCTCAGGTTTAGCCAATCAGTTATCACAATGGACGCAGAAAGGAGAGAGAACTTGGTTGTTCCAGGTTCTCTCTCTGTTCAATATGTGTCTCAATTGAAGTTGCTAATTCAAACCATTAGGTGGCATGTGTTTCCCATGTTTCGTTGAATTCAATTTTCATGAGGTTTGGGGTGAGAATGAAAGAAGTTCCTGACACCCCAGTTAGTTTGAATTGTCATGTGTCACACCTGAATGATTCCTTTCAATTGATCAGTCTGTAAACGATATATAGTCCCCCAGAAATTGCAGTAGGCCTCTAACCACCTTATTTTCTACAAAAAAAATTCATGGTTTCTACATTTCGCAAAGAATGGACACATGGTAAACATTTAGCTGAAAATTCTAAATGAAAGACAGCTTTGGAAATAGCAACCCTAAGTGTTTTCTGTGTTGTTAGCACTGACATTTAAAGCAATTTAGAATAGGCGTACTTCACAAGCACAGAGACATGTTGTTGTTTTCAAGTACTCCTGTGGAATGCTGTGGATTCGTTCTTAAAGTGTCCACATTGCTGTGGCAACATTGAACTTACCTCTCCTCTATCTCTTTATGTAACCATCTGTATCATTTCTCTCTTGGTTCTTTCCACACTCTCAAAATAAAGGTTCTTTATTAGCATTGATGGTTCAACCCTTTACATCCATGGAATCTTTCCAATGCACAACATTTTCTTTATAGTGAAAAATGGTTCTTAGATCATTAAAATGTAAAACTATTTGTTATTTGTAACTAAGCACAGAAAGGTTCTTTGGGGAACCAAAATGGTTCTTCTAGCACCACAAACCCTTTTTGGAACCTTGATTTATTTGTCTGAGTGATATTCTATGAATGATGGAAACAAATGACAAATAATTATATGACAAAATATTTAAATATTAAAGTAGGCTATGTATATATTTGATGCAATTATATATTTACATGTTTAAATATTTCATAGTTAAATTGATTAATGAAGGAGTTTGAGGGCAGACAGATGATCACTTTGGATACAGAAAGAAAGCCTGTTTCTTGCAGATACACACTGCATCATTTTCTTTCTTTCCAACACAGATAAGGTATGATGTTGTTTCTTTGATACTTACTCAAGGACAATGTAAGAAAGTATGAGAAATTGAGAGGGGGTGGTAATGGAAAAGTTTGACTTTCCACTGGTGCATAAAATGTGTAAAAAAAAAAAAAAATGCAGAAGAATACAAATAAGCAAGGTCAGATGTACCCTAAATCAGTTACACATCTCCTCAACTTTTTCACAAATTTAAAGCAGACAACTTTTCCAGAGATTCTCTCTGGTTTTTGATTTACAAACAAGGGGTCTGAACTGAACCAGTATAAATGCATGAGCTGCATAAAGTTTCACAATTCATCAGAGTAAAAACACTGTGATGTTAGAAGGCATGGCTGATTAGAATCAAAAGAACGTTATAATATGTAACACAATAAAGTGACCTGAGGGTTGTGGAGTGTAACATAACATTAGCAGTTACTGGAGCAGAAACACAGCATCATGAGCTGAAGGAGTGACATTACAGTCAGTTATGCAAGCAGCAAGAGCAGATAATGATAAATCAAGTTATGAATCTAACTCCACTTCTTTGAATTCTGAGTGTTTTTTATCAGATATTTTGAGAGTAAAACAATTATGAAAGATGTAAGCATATTGCGCTGTCGGGATGGATTTTGTGGGAATGTGCATACTGTTTGTGTGTGCTTACCGGTATGTATATTTGTACATGGCTCTTCTGTGGAAGATGTCATATAGCTTGAGGCTGAACGCTTGTAGTCACAATAAATGAGCAATAACCAATAAGCAATAACCATGGGTCTGATGAATCACGAGCGAAAATAGAAAGCGACAAGTCTAAACAAAAGCAGACTTATGACATGCATATGTCATAAGAATGTTCTTTCTTTCTGATATCCGTCTTTATTTGTTATTTGAGGTGGGGTGGGTGCAGGCCTGCGGGCTCAATCACCTGTTATCATGGGTAAACGGCTACGCCTCAAACCATAAGATCCACCCAGAAGAGCAGGGCTGAAGCACAGCTCACATAATTACCAAAACAATGGGTAACGTTCTGTTAAATATAAGTAACTTTGCAACTACATGTCAACTAACTCTTATTAGGGTATTAGTAGACTTAATATCTGCTAACTCTTAATTGTGATCCCCCAACAGACATTTACTGACAAAGTAGCTGACATGTCAACTAGCCATACTACTAATACTCTACTAACACTCTAGTACACATATAGGAGCAACGTTACTAATAGTTAACAGAATGGGACCATCAAAATAAAGTGCAACCAAACAATGTTCCTCTGCAAGTAACTTGCAGTTTTATGCTTCAACTGCTTAAGCACTTTCCCTCGAGGGAATCCCCGCGTCATTTTGAAGTGTGTTCCACTTCGTGAAGTGGACGAGGGACGTTTATATGGATAGACCCTCGTCCCCTTGATTTTGACCGAGGGAGTGAGTCTACTCCGATGTACACTTCAAGAAGCTCTGTATCCCACAATTCAACTTGATTGTGACATCACAGCAGTTCCAATAGCTATGTGGAAAAAGTGTTTTAATAAAAAATATCAGTATTGTACCAGAAAAGCTGCTTTGAGTTACATGATTGTGTTCCTGAAAGTTAGAGTTTTGTTATAAGAAACTTATCAAATAATGCACTGATATTGATAGAGCTGTTATATCCTGCTTGTGTTATCTCAGGTATTCTCTTCGGTTTTATATATATACTGTACTATTCTGAACAAAACATATTGTCTTACGCACTAAAATGCTCATTTCAAATTTGTTTCTGGACTTGTACCCTTCGCAATGTTTTAATTAAATCTAAAGTGAGTTCGATTTTATTTGTAATTTAACATTTATTAGGATTTTTTTCATTAAGGTTAATGACATAAATTAAAAAGTACAAAGACAGCATGGTACTTTTCCATGAAGTATGTCCCTTCTGACATCATCATGTCCCACCCAGTTCCTGACGTGGTTGTCAACCTCTTTACCCTCCACCCTTCTGACTTTTACCATTGTCTCAGAAAAAAGGTACAAAAGCTGTAACTGGGGCGGTATGTTTGTTAATTATATAATGTTAGTGTTGGTGCATGCAGCTATGCATGAAAGTATGGCTAATGATTAGAATCAAAAGGGCCATTTAATATGTTACACAATAAAGTGACCTGAGGGCTGTGGGGTAATGTAACGTTCCAAGGTACTGGAGCATGAGATGAAGGAGAATTTATGCAAAACGACTAAACATAATCAGTTATGCAGGCAGCCAGATCAAATATAAAAATGGTAAAATTATCCATCTTTACTTCTAACCTGTAGTTCTGCACCTTGTGCTAAACCAGTTTGATCCTCTGAGCATCAGTGTGGCTCCTCTGATGTCTAGGCCTGAACACATTCCTAAAACCTATTGATTAACCCAGCATCCATAAATATTTCCCTTTTCCATTCAGATGCCTTTTTGTGGAATGATTTCATTAGTGGAAGAATCTCCTGCACAGTGGAACCGCTTAACTGGCCATCTATATAGAATTTGGGGAATGTGTGGCGTTCGTGTTTGTTCTGCTGTGGGTTGTGGTGGAGAACAGATCCATCATATGAGATGCTGAACAATGCTGTTTTTCGCCTGTCTCTGCCTTGGTGTGTGATTCTTTGTGACAGGTTTACATTGCTACATTACCTAAGCCTTGACAGGGATGTTCTTTTTGAGGGATTCAGACATTATATGATTCAGTTAAATATACCACCACAACAATGAAGAATACCTCTCAAGTCAAGGTTGAGCTTTATTGTCATTTTTAAACATTGTTTCTTCAAGGCGACATTTAACAAACATCCAAGCAGCAGTGAATGTCCCATATGACTAATTTTACAGCATAAAACAATTACAAACAAAAAAAAGATGGTATTTTCATAATATGACAGTATTTACACGATATATGCACAATGCAACATATATGGTATTCATCACTATAACATCATCATAACTACTGAGTTGTGAGAAACAAATAAAAAAGTAGCATTATAGGTAACACTTTATTTTACAGTGTTTTTACATATGTATTTACTATAGGAATAACAGTAAATTATGCATATGCAACTAACCCTCAACCAAATCCTAATCCTACTCTAACTTTATAGTAAGTACATGTTATTAATGAATATTACTCCGTACTTAAATATATAATAACTGCATTTTGTTGCCTTGTACCTGTACTTGTGTAATGACAATAAAGTTGAATCTAATCTAATCTAATATAATTACACTGTAACAATGACACCTTAAAATAAAGTGTAACGCACTTTATTTTACAGTCATGTTTCGCATGAACATAATGTATTTATTGTAGTAATGACTCTGGTAGTACTAACCCTGAACCTAAACCTTAACTTAACCCATTATCTTATATTACAGTACTTTTGTGGTTAAGTACACTGTAAGAGTGCACATCTTGAAAAATTAAAAAAATTATGTAATATTACAGTATAATTGCAGTACTGTACTGCATCAAGTAATTCAATAGGGCATGAATCTTCTCTGTGTTTTGAAAAATGCTCTTTTTATCACAATACTTTTTAAATAACCTTTCCGTTTTTTTTTGTGTTAGTTTTGTTTTTATTATTTTATATTTTTGTTTAAAATAATATAACTTTTTAATTTGTTCCCTTTTTTTAATTAGTTGCCAAACGTTAAGGCACCAAATCTAAACATGCAGTTAGGAATTGTGGATGATAGAATTATAAAATGCTTAAAAATATTCTCAAGGATGGAAAAAAGAGTGAGGCATGTGCCATTATGTAAGAGTCATTTCATAAGCAAATGCATGAGTCATTTGCACATTATGATGAATCATTCTGCAGTCTAGTGGTTATCAGATTTTTGATTTGCAAATAAAAATAATACCGCATTAATATTATGTTCCCGGTAACACTTTACAATAAGGTTCATTAGTGAACATTAGTTAACTACATTAGTTAACATGAACTAATAATGAACTGCACTTATAAAGCATTTATTTATCTTTGTTAATGTTAATTTCGACATTTACTAATGCATTATTAAAATCTTGTTAACATTAGTTAATGCACTGTGAACTAACATGGACAAACCATGAACATCTGTATTTTTATTTTATCGTTTACAAATATTAACTAATGCTGAACCGAGGTGTTGTGGTTAGTTTATGTTAACTAATGCAACTAATGTTAACTAATACAACCTTATTGTAAAGTGCTACCAGGTCCCTTAACCCCAGTTAGAGCAAAATCTGTAAATGAAGTGTTTTATCATTGCTGTTTTGAATTATAAAGTAAATTGACTAATAACTAATATCTGGAATTGAAATTGGAGGTAATTGAAGCATTTTCTTAAAAATGTCTATAATTTACTCCAAATGTATTTTATTTAGATAGATAGTAACATCAGCAAAACAATGATTTGTTGAAGTCATATAATGTTCGTTTCTGAATTGCATATAGTTACTAACAATCAGCATATGTGTTGCACCTTATTTGCATGCAAGGTGCATTCTCATCAATTGCATTGACGTATTCTGCTTGAGTGCACTTCCCACAGGACCTTTAGTCCTGAAGATAATAGTCAAGTGGTCAGTTTAAATGTGCATGCCTAGTAGATGTTGGAATAGATTTGTTGTTCTTCACTGTTGCTCTCCGGCTGCAACAATGAACAAAGAGCAGCCCACAATATTGTTTTGCCAGTACTTTTCCACTGCCAGTTGTAGCAGCACCAACTTCAGTCAGGAGGAAATACAGAGTGAGAAAAAAGGGTCACAGTAACATTAACCAAACAGAGAAAAGCTCTGAGTGAGATACATTTCTGAGGACTCTTTTTAAAATATTGCTCAAGGATAAATAGTAAGTCCAAACCTAAACTTCCTTATCAGAGCTGAACACAAAGTTAGACAAGGATATCCCTTCGATTATGGAGTGTTGAATCTCCCATACAGGTCAAATGGAAAGACACAGGATCTACCACATCATGGCCAAATGTTTTACTCTCAAAACAGTCTCTCACTCATGGATTCTTGGAACTTTGTCCCTGTTTTGTCCGTACCCCCCCTTTCTTCGAAGGCAACATCACCCGATAGTGACACACCCTATATGACCTGCAGGCTTTTTACCAAACATAGGTGTGAGGTGGAGGTTAGGGCAAAACAATTCGCCTACATATTTTCATCGTCAAGTCACTCAGTGCACCTGCATTACTACATCTAAATGGAAAACTACTGTGCACAGATACAACATGTCATGCAGTATGTATAGAGAGAGAGAGAGAGAGAGAGAGAGAGGGGGGGGGGGGGGGCACTATCGGCACTGCGAAACACTTTATCCTTTACAAAGCATTTGTTAATTTATAAAAAAGCAATGCAATTTGAAATCTTTTATATTCCTTTAAAGGCTAGTTTACATGAAACAGACTTAGTTCTGCAAATGTAAACTAGGCTACTGCGTGACTACATCTAAAGGCCCTGTTATACTCGCGCCTGGCTCCGCAGCGCGATCTCCACAAACTGCGCGCGCTCCTCCCCCAAACGAACGAGGCGTTTATAGTCGACGCGCGCGCCGTTGTAGTATTCTGTGAAACGACAGGGGGCGACTTGGAGTAATTGTTCTTAAATCCGTCGAAAGCAGGAGCGAAGAAGTAGTTTACCGGAACAGGTGAACAGGGCGTCCCGCAAGCCGTTCGTGGAACATAAACGAACCCACATGAGCCCCGTAACTTTACAAGAGAGACTGGCCGTCACACTACGTGTTCTTGCGTCTGGCAGTAACCAAAAATGTGCCTCCAGTTACAAGTTGGGCTCGACCACAGTTTCGTTGATCGCAGTACAAGTACAGGACTGTCATCAGAAGGGGATGTATACAGTAATGTTGCCAGTCAAAGTAAAAAAAAAAAAAAGTGTTAAATCTTGTGTTTGCTTTGTGCTTTAAAATATATTTTTCACTTTCATGTATAAGTTATCACAGTGTTTGTAATAAAACCATAAAACTGAGAGCGTGGCATTGGTCGACATTAGAACAAAATAGATGGATGTGAAAACATGCATACACTATATGGATATTTTTATACTATATATATATATATATATATATATATATATATATATATACACTATATTTTAACTATATTAGTTCACAGTGCATTAACTGAAGATGACAACTAATTTCTGATTTTGTTTGTACATTCTGAAATTAACACTAAACAAGCACAATAAATGCTGTAGAAAGTGTCTTGTAAACCAATGTACTAAATGAAGCCTCTTTGTACAGTTAGTTTTTATAAAACATGCCTTATTTTATCAAAGGTTCTATTTCAGTTAGTGTAGGCTCATTTTGAAAATGTAAGCAGTTACTTAAGACAAACTGAGTGCTTAATGCAAATGTATTCTAAAGTCCTATTCTCAAAAGGAATGGATGGTTGGACGGATGGATGCCCATCAATGCAAACTTTCCATGAATTCTGTGCCATCTGGCTGTCGCGATGATCCCTCATGGAATGGTCATAAATGTGCCGGTACTGACGCACCAGCTCGGACAAAGTCGCCTCAAAATCGTACATCTTCGGATGCGGAGGTGCGCGCGGAGTTACAAAAAATGCGCTGCGCACCGCCAGGCGAAATGGGGTCTTGCGGAGCCAACGCGCGAGACCGCCCCCTCCGCATTGACGTCATTTTTGCCGCGCGCACCCTCGCGCTCTTGCGGCCGCGGCGAGTATAAACAAGGCTTAACGCGTAAAAACAATTGTCACTAGCTATGTTTCCATCCAAAGTTGCGCATTTAACTTGTGTGGAAAAATTGGAAACATTTGCGATTAAAGCACCGTTTCCATTCCATGAGTCAGAGAACAAAATCGTCACTGATAAACTGGCGCTAAACATAACTAAGAAAAACAGGAGACGCCACTGTTGAAGGGTTTTCGGATAAACGCAGTCAAGTTATCTTGCTTTTGGAGGCGGATACCTTTTGTTTGGGAACGTATAGCCGTGTAAGACAGTTCTGGGAGGGAATTGTACCGAACCACTCTGGATAGACTTTGATCAGGCATTTCAGAATGACCAAAACATTAATTTCAGATGCTGTGCAATGAGATCGCTCTTCTGGTTGGTCCATGGCGTTTCCATCCAGTGTTTTTATGTGATAGCTATCCCAAAAAAAAATAGACGAATGGAAGCATAGATTCACCATGTGATATATCAGTGTCTCATATCCCAGAATATATTTGTGCAGTGGATGATTCTCTTTGCATATGTGTGTAATATGAGTAATTGTCTTTATATTGTAGATGGATTATCACATTTATGTCGTGTCCATCCAGTGTTTTTATGCGATATCCCCCCCAAAAAATAGATGGATGGAATCATAGATCCACCATGTGATATATCAGTGTCTCATATCCCAGAATACATCTATTATTGCAATGGATGATTCTCCTTGCATGTGTGTGTAATATGAGTAATTGTCTTTATATTGTACATGGATTATTACATTTATGCAGAATATTCATTTAAGGATAAACAACAGGACTAAAAAACTTTATGAATGTCATAAAACACATGATAATTATCTCTAAGGCATAGAGCCACTGATAAACAAAACTGTACAACTGTTTTGAAATGCAGTGGTGTTTGCAGTGGTGTAAGTCAATTGTTATATGACAGATTAATTAAAGAAATATAAATGATAAATGAAAAACAACATGCAAGTTAATTATACAATATATTACAAGATGTAAAGTCAAATAACCAAGCTCACAGTTTGTCGTTCTCAAATGAATGTCTTTTTATTCATCCGCAACTTTTGATAATAAAAGTAGCAAATGTACAAATCATTTGTGTTATGTCTGATTAGATCAGAGATTGAAAGCAATGAACTCCATATGCATCTTTTTTTAGCTTATGGATCGTTTCACAATTAATCGATAAAGCCTGTTTTATGCAACACAAGGAATCTTAAGAGATGTACACACTCTAAACTAAAGCAAAATAAATATCTGTTCTCTATACATCATTCAATACAAATGTAAAATCCACTGAAATCAAAACACAAAACCCTTTTATTGTCATGAAAAGCCATGTTAAAAAAGTACCATAGATGACGTTAAATGAAGTAACAGTTTTAAAATTCACATTATCAAACACAAACATAACAGTGCTTTCAACAAAAAAAAGATAGAACCTCATCATCATTTTACTAGTAAATGTATGGATACATATTCAAAAACTTTGGGTGCTGGTTTGAAAATCTGTGGTGTATCCAAAACCAACAATCACTTCCACACCCAGTATAGTTGGTATTGCCAGAAAACAAATGATACCTACGCATAAATGTGCTAAAAGATGCTTTGTCAGAGTATTAAGTCTATTACAAATAATGATACCTATATTTTGTAAATTCAAAGAGATCATATCAATTTTGGATGATGAGAACAAACATTCAATTAGGCCTCAAATAATCACAACAGCACCCAAATTTTGTAATTGAATATTTAAGCTAATTTTTAATATCTTAAGCAATAATATACTTCACTCTGAGATTGAGGTCAACCACAGTATTGACTGAATGATTCAGTTAAAATAAATGCTATGAACCAGAATAAGATAAACTGATTGCTGCAAAAAAACAGTAATCACTTCAGTAACATTGACAAGGACCATAAGAGTCCAAAACCAAATCATTAATAAAAGAACAAGGTGTCTATTGTACTTTCTTTTTATTTATGTACCTCTTTTCCAATACAAAGATATTATCTGTATAAAAATGGATTTAAAAATATACAATTTTAATTTAAAATATAAAACAATAATCAGCCAATTTAACCCCAGTTTATTTTATTTGGGTATAAGGATTTTTAAAGGCTGATAAAAAAAAAAGTATGAGACACAAAACAAATGTTGCACTTCGTCATAATATCTCTTTTGCCACAACTCTGAATTAAGTCAAAATAATTTTGTTGCACCTTTCGGTTAAATTTTCATTAAAATGACATGCTTGGATGTCAAAGTTCCGTTTTAATACAACATTGAGCTTGCACAAAAAAAAAAAGTTTCATCGGTTTACAAAATTCCTCACAACCATTTCATTTTCACTAAGGCCGCATCCACCATTTCCCCTTTGTCTGAACAAATAAGAGCATTCAACAGCAGATCAGTAACAGGGAATACCTGTTACTGCAGCCATTTTCAAATTATTCTTCTAGAAGAACAAGATATTATTTTTGCGCAGCAATCAAAATTGGACATCCCAGTCTAAATAACCTGTTTTGGGATATCATAATATCAGATTACAACATCAATGACAGTGTTCTCTTGGGTCTTTCCTGTGGAGGTTCTGAGAGTCATTCAGTAACATCCACATAACCAGTCTGTGCATTTTATAGTTTATTTGTTTTGGAATGATAACATCTTGGAAGTTTTTTTCACATTAACCATGTCATATTCCCAAAATGAAAACAAAGCAGGGTCTTTACAGCTTATGCTCTTCGCAAAAGGCATTTTGGCGTATTTTTGTTATTGTTGTTGTTTTTGTTGTTTCAATGAAAGTATCTCTACATACAGAGAAATGAAAGTACTCTGAAAATACAGCAAATTACACACTGTTACAGTTTACATTAATGGACCTAAAAAGTCTTACTTCTATTTGGGAATGTACTGAAAGGTTGACGGCACAACACCTTAGTGATATCAGATGGCACAACACCTTAGTGATATGACACCTTTTTATGCAAAAGATTTTTTTAAATAAAACCTTTGAATCTTATCGATAAACTTCCCACCTTTTTGCACTTAAAATGCATTGTTTTCACAATTTCCATTTCACATAAAACTTTGGAAATAAGATTCCACTTACACAGTGACAAAATTAAGGCAAAAATCACCAAGGAGAAAAACAGTAAATCCTACAGTTGCTTAACTTGACCAAACAAACTACATAAAAGCTAGTTTCAATAATGCATTTGGTCATCAACATACCACGAGGAATAGCTTAAATATTTTCAAGGAGGTGTGACACAGAGCCAAGGAGAAACAATAAATAACTTCTATCAGAATGATTCAAAATGTTTAGAGTCCCTAAAAAGAAGTTATTAAAAGAAAGAGATGACACTGTAAATATTACAGACCCTAGATGGCTTATAAAAACAAGTAGTTCGTATAAATGTGCTGTCTTTCACACAGGCCTTAAGGTAAGATCAGCAGCACATTACAAGGAGAAGTACACAAACATGAAAACACCCAGTGAACAAACCAATACGAGGCCTACGTTAAGTAACAGCTTGATCTTAGGGGGTTCATAAAGCATTTTGCGGACAGCTTCTTCATCTTCAATGACTTTGGGTTCGACAACAGGCCTTTTTTTCTCTTGACGACAAATCCAGTCAAATACTTGCGGGCAGTTCTCTTCATCACACTGGCCTTCAACCTTCTGTTTCACAAGCTTTGCGTGACCGTTGCCGCACAGCTCCATTGGTGTGGATGCCCCTGTGCTGGGGGTTGTGGGATCTTCGTCACAAGGCGAGGGCATGAGGAGTTTCACGTCAGCCCCATCAAGACATCTCTCCTTCTGGACATCATCAGGCACATCTTTTTTGAGGACGCCATTGCCATTAGTGAGTTTGTACATCTCCTCTCGTTCAGTCACAGCAAGCCGCTTAAGTTTTCTCAAGCCCCAGATTGTGGTACGCTTGACCTTCTCCACTGCTGGTGGTGCTGTACACAGACTGACACTCACAGCCACCAGCCCGGAAATCCAAAACAGCCCGGCAGCAATGTACATGTAGTGGACACGAGTAATGAAAGCTGGACGCTCATCTGGCTGGTCACATTTTGGCTCACGATATACAAAGCCAAGGATGAGGCGGGTGGTGCCTAGCACAAACCCAGTCATACCGCCCCAAAATGCGCCGGTTTCATTGCAACGTTTCCAGAAGACTCCGAGTAAAAAAAGGGCAGCAATGGGAGGTGTGAGGTATCCTGCAATTTCCTGGATGTACAGGTACATCTGGCCGCCTTGCATCTCAATAATGACAGGTACCCAAGCGATGCTGATAGTCACCATGAAGATCACAAAGATCCTGCCGACCACCACCAGCTCACGGGATGATGCACATACACGCAGCATTTTATAAATGTCCAATGTGAAGATGGTGCTAGCGCTGTTAAAAATCGAGTCCAGGTCGCTCATGAGGGCAGCGATCATCACAGCCATCATCAACCCTCGGAGACCCACCGGCATCACGCTCATGACCAGTCGAGGGTAGGCGATGTTGGAACAGCCAGCTTGACTGCCACAAACAGCCATGCAGTGCTCTGGTCCGATGCAAGCCAGCTCATCTGGGAATAATATTCGTGAGATCATTCCTGGAATAACGATGATAAACATGGGAAGGATTTTAAGCATCCCTGCCATAAGCGTGGAGCCTTTAGCATGGACTATATTCTTGGCAGCTAAGACTCTTTGAACGATGACTTGGTCCGCACACCAGTACCAAATGGATGAGGGTGTCTGCCCCAACAGGAAGCCTGGCCAAGGGATGTCCTCGTCAAACGGTCCTCTTAGGAGCTTGAGAGAATCTGGCTTGGGGTGGATTCGGCAGGAGTTTGTGTACTGGAAGCTGAAGTTGCTGTTAGCCAGGATGGCAGTGACGTTGGGGACTGCTTCCATGTACTTTTCCCGCACCCCTTCCAAGCCGCCTACCTTGACCAGACTGATGATGGTAAGGGTCAAGGCACCGCCAATCATGAGCACAGCCTGTAGAGTGTCCGTGTAGATCACAGCAACCAGTCCACCGGTCACTGTCAGGAAGGCAGTCATAGTGATAAGCAAGATGATTGACAGGTAGAGATTCCAGCCAAGGGACTCCTGAATGAAAAGAGCTCCTGCGTACAAGTCCACTGAGAGTTTAGTAAAGACATACAGCAGAAGTGAGAGGGCAGCAAAGTAAATCTTCAGCCGCTTGCCTCCATAGCGCTTGGAGAGGTATTCTGGCATGGTGTAAACTCCACAGTGGATGTAGACTGGGATGAACACCCAGCCGAGCAGCTGCAGAAGAAGGAGTGCATTGAACTCCCAGGCACCGACTGCAAAACCACTTGCTGCACCAGAACCAGCGAGACCAATGAAATGCTCGCTGCCGATGTTGCTGACAAACAGTGAGGCACCTATCACTACCCAATTCATATTTCGACCTGCCAGGAAGTAGCCACTGACAGTGCTATGGTTGGACTTCCACATGGCGAGCAGACCAATCACAAGCAAAAGTACAAAATAAAGTGCAACAACTGCAATATCCGCCGCCTCCATCATTGGTCCTGTTTTTAACATGTTTAAGTTACAGTTGTCTGAAAAAAATGGTTTATTTGAGTAAAGATGCAAGCTGATGCACATACAATCTCTTATTCCTTTGGTTTGCTGTCTTTCTAGAAGGAAACGGAAGCATCCGCCATCTGTCAGATGAACTTCTATTTGGTTTGTGTTTGGTTTAGATTTGATTGGTAATCCAACGGTGCTCTCATGAAGCACAAGAGTTATTTTGGGGAGGATGTCTCTGGCTTCTGGTCTAGAAATGGCAAGAGTTTACATTCCTGCAAGACAGCAAACACAGATAGAAAGAGAGAGAGACATGGCATGCATTAGATCATGTGTAGGTCATTCATTATTACTAGCCACTGACTTTAATTGCCACAAAATGGGAAAATAACATTTTCTTAAAGATTTTTTGATAATATTTTTACAGTTTTTATTCTGTTGAACAATATACTTCAATTTTTGCCTGGTTTCACAGACGAGGCTTAAACATAGTCCCAGACTAAAGGATGTTCGAGAGCTGAAAGAAACTTGCACAGAGATATCTTGAAATATGTCAGTGCCGTTGTTTGGTCTCAAGATGCAAACCAGTAATGTTTTTTTTCTTTCCCAAAGGGACAGTTATAAAAGCTACTTAAACATCCTAATTTAACGAAGAACTAATAATAGTTCATTAATTAACAGGCCATTATTAACAGGCCATTATTCATTTATCAGTATTGGACAATATTGGATATTTAATTGTGCATGCACATTTCACCATTTTAATATTTAAAGTAGATTAACTTTGCCTCACTTAAAATTTAAAAACACTAATACTAACACTGTTAAATGCAATCTTTAGTGAATTTCGAAATTCATATTTTTCATATGATACATTATAATCTAGTGCTGCAATTAAAATAAATTGCTGATCAGTTCATAGTGTTTTTCATTTATTTAAATAAAACAGTATAGAATAACATGAAAATAATGATCAGCATATCACGGTCAGGGTTTTAATATCAGTGTATCCCAAAAAGAAATTAATAACAGCAATAAAAACGCAAAGACACTGTTTAATAAAAGTCTCCATTTTTAAATACCGGTATGATGATCAACATAACTAATTGTTAACATTATAATCTCTTTCAAGCTTCATGAAAACAATCGTTTCCCCCATATTTATTTAGCAGAAGAATTCAGATAATTTTTTTAGACTGGAAGTTGTTACATTGCGATCTCCCAGTCTCATCGCCTGGCTTTAATGGTTGCATAACTTGCGCAAATGTGCCGCATCACTTCCCAATCCACTGCTCTGCCACCTGAAAACTATACCAGCTTGGACTTCAGGCACTAATTCCCTGTGAACCATAGGGCAGATTATTGCACAACACTACACTGGTTGGTTTTAACAGACAGTTTAACATCCCATCTAACAGCAAGCCTATGGTCAGACTGCAACAGCTCTGACTGAACTATCCAAACTATGACTCTGTGGTGGCATCAGCTATCCTGTATGGTGTGGTCTGCTGGAGCAGCAGTATCTATGAGAAGGAGAGGAGGAAGCTGGACAAGGTCATCAGAAAGTGCAGCTCTGTCCTAGGCTGTCCTCAGTGAGGGAGGTGGGTGACAGAAGGGTCCTGGCAAAACTGTCATCAATGCGGGGCCATGAATCACACCGCTTGCAGGACACTCTGTCAGCTCTGGAGAGCAGCTTCAGTGACAGGCTGCTCCACCCTCGGTGTGTGAAGGAGAGATTATGCAGGTCTTTTCTTCCTGCTGCAGTCAGACTGCACAATGAACACTGCTAGCATGAAACTCTTTTTACTGTTGCAATCCCCATATCCCCATAAGCAAAACAATTAAGGAACGCCAATAAGCGGTGACTACTGCCACCTGTTGGTATTACTAAGAAATTTCTCCTTTAACTTGTCCTGTCTGCATTTATCACACATCACATCAGTACAATGCAAACACTGTTCCTCATGATACAATGCTGGAAGACATTTTCCCAACCCTTACCAAACAAAATTGCTCTGTTCATGCCCCTCTCACTAGCTGTCTTCATTTTTCCAAATCTTGATTAAAGCCACCAAATGACAAAAAAAAAAAAAAAAAAAAAATTCATCTTTACTTTACTTATCATAGCCCAGTCTTTTTATAAACCAGGTAACCGGGAAGTGTATGCCCTACTATGCATAAAATTATACACATTAAGAAATAATTACAACAGTACTTTTCTATGTAATAAAGCACCACCATGACTCACTGTATGACACGACTTGTGCTGATGTTATCAGGTTGCAGATGCACATCAGTGCTATATATTTAACTGACAACACATCACAAATGACACAATACTGAGTCAATACTGTAAACAGACGCCCTATGTGTTAAAAGGACAGTTAACCTTAATTATTTCATCGGCCAGGCATTGCGCTAGGACACACATTTTGGGGGGCATTTATATTTCATATTATAATATATTATATTTATACTCAGGGGGCCAGAGGCCAAAATGAAATCGCGGGGTCTGGTCCGGGTTGGCACAGCAAAGGTATGCCCCCCTCTGGGGCCAGGCATGGGTGGAGCACAAAAAAAGGTGGTAGGCAGAATAACAAGTTTCAGCAATGAAAATAAATGGTGACCTTGACTGTAAGTATGCAACTTTGTGCCTAACAACGAGTTCCACATTAGAAAAAAAAAAAAAAAGAGTCATAAAAAAAATTGTAGGCTAAATGATGACATGGAATTGCTCTGTTTATTTTCATTTTATTATACCATCCCTTTAAATCTAACGAAAACCAGCCATCCTGGAATAATCTCTTTATGGATCCTCTGGTTGGCTAAGAAAAAAAGGAAACACTTGGCTTGGGGAGGAGGGATGGGCAAGGAGGAAAATTTCCACTGCCAGACAACTCACCTCACTACAACCCAAATGTAGCTACTCTAGTTACCAATGGCAACGACTTATAGATACAGATATATGTATGTTTTTTATATAATATATATATATATATATATATATATATATATATATATATATATATATATATATATATATATATATATATATATATATATATATATATATATATATATATATATATATATATATATACACACACACACACACACACATATATACACACACACGACAGTAAAAGTAAATACAAAAGAGCTATATACACACACAATTCATTCAAGGATGGGTGACGAAATAAATAATACAAATAATAAAAACCAGACCTACACTGCTAGTGCTTATTGACACTCGTCCATGGAAAAATGTGATTCATTTTGCATGGAATTGTTGACTGCTAACACCAATACGCTGCGCGACTCCTGCGACATTTCTAGAAACTGCGCTCGGAACGATATTTTTCATTAGTAATCAAGACAGTAAGGCCAGTTGGAGTGCTGATTCTTTGCTCAAGATAACATCAACATTTTCGACAAAAACAAATTGACTCACCCTCTGTGGTGTATTTGGAGTATGTGTATTTGCCTTTCTTCCATTCACTTTCATAGAATCTTAATAATAATAGTGAATGGGGACCGAGCTGTCACGCCTCCTTGCTCAATTTTAAACGAACTATCCCTTTAATTCAAGACATATGCTGCGTCATGTCGTTTGCAAAACACAGTACATTAGAACATTTTATATTTATCTCGCAGATATTGACGAATTCTTCGAATTTGGAGCATTTCTACGCCGCTACAAAGAGTCACTTTGCAAGATACATTCTGTTCGGATTATTGGTTCAGTTCAATTATTAATTCCTGTTTGACTAATACAATAGTTACACTTGAGATACAACTTACCATTTTTATGATAATAGTCTTGAAATAAAGATTTGAATAGCGCGTTTTCCTAGAATGAACGAAGTGGTCCACGCGAGGAGAATCCCATACATCAGCGTCTGACGGTTCCAACGCAGAAGGTTGCAGGATGTGTTCGCGGTCAGAAAGGGTCTTTAAAAGTTCAGAAATTGTAGATTTCAGTCCTTCGGAATGAATGGTGCTCCAAACGCGCCTTTTATAAACGTCCATCCACTCCTTTTCTTCCGCTGTACTACACACACCCTTTGGTGTGTAAATGTGACGTGGCCAAAGCGTAATTTGCATAAGTCACGCCTACTATAAACTCACAAGAGCTATTGTTTCATGACTTATCACCTCTTGTAGTCCCTTACTTCATACTGGAAACTTCCAGAAATCACCCTTGTTTAGCCACAATCAAACCTTCAGGACTATACGAGACAGTCTTTGGACGGGCTAATTCTAAGCCTCTTAGGTTTTGCAGTCAAAAGAACAATCTGGAAATGCACCTTAAGATTCCTGAGCAGTGGGGTTTACATTGCTCATTAAAAAAATATTTACAAAGTTAGTTGACCTTTAGTTCTAGTTTTTGTATGCATTTTATCATTTCATCCAACACAGCAATAGATTTTACAGCCCCTCCATAATTAGGAATTAGCTAAGTAAATATAATTCTAGTCTATTAACCAATCCACAGGGTCCTAGTCATCCCACAGGTGCACCTGAAGTGTCCACCTACACTTTGAAGCTGAATAAAAAACATAAATAAACACAACTAGGCCTACGCAACTTGGCTGCGACCCATCATAAAACCAGAGAGAGAGGCCCACTCATTGATGATGGTCCATCTTTATCAGTATCCTGTGAGTGATCTGGGTGAAAGGATCAAGATAAATTAGTGACTTGATGTCATATGTAGCTCATATCCTCATGAGGTGAGCACTCATGTTGCTTTTAAGGTGCTTTATAAATAAACCTGATCTTGACCTTAATATCCGTAACCTATACCAGGTTTTGTAAACCTTTTTTTATTTTTATTTTTTTATTTTTTATTAAGATAATTATATATATATATATATATATATATATATATATATATATATATATATATTGGAATGCCCACCAGATCTATAGGCTAGATCTAGAATTCATCTTGCATTACAAATAGCTCAAGACTTTAATTTAAGACGCTTCACACAGGTTGTACATTCATATAAGGTATTGTACAAAGAAAAAATCGTTGAAGCTGTTTCCAAAGCGGTTTGTTTATCCCGTGATCTTTCCGAGTAATTTTCCATTGATATGGCTAACTACATTTCCCACAATGCATAAGCGCTGCTCTGGTGTATTTCTTCCCAGACTTTCACGCATGCGCAGTGCTTTTGACCTACACAGTTGCAGGAGAAAATGGCAGCGCTTGGACTGGGGCAGCAGGTATGACATTCTAAAAACCTTGTTAGATTTATGGAATACCGCGAGCTGTTTGGCTTCGTGTAGTTAAATCCATGTACTCTGTTGAAACTATAATTATTTGACAGGCTTAAACCGAGATGATTTGTCTGATAAGTGAACGAGGCCTTGACGGGCAGTGTCTACTCCGCTACATGTAACGTTACAGTGATTCAAACCCTGTGCTCTTGTGAGATCTAATAATCCGTTATCATTGATATCAAGTCATTGATAATAATCATATTATCATTATTAAGTTAATGATGTTCATTATCGTCTCGTCTCTTGAGTTGTTAGCTGAATGGATTTATTTATTAGTTGTGCAAATGACCTGACGAGCATATAATGCTGAAATGTGTTTGGACATGTTTTAAAATCTGTAGAAGTTAAGTTATCATATGATGCAGTTTAGTGGGTTTTGGACGCAATGAATGATACTGAAATGAAGAGCATATGTTTCATTGAGAGTCTGTTATAGCTGATATCATGTCTGGATGCAAGTTAACTTTATTGCTTTTCTCTCTACAGGTGCGTCAGTTTAGCACCTCTGTGATCCGACCAGTAGCAAAACTTATCAAGGTAAAAAAAAAAAAATCACACCAGGTCAAAAGAACATGCATAATTTCCACCATACTTTGCAAAAGTTACAATGGTAACCACAGTTTCCCCTAAAATACCTAAACCACTTTAAAAGAACAAATATTCTAAAGGTGTTTTACACCATTATGATGTTTTGGTGAAACGCACTGAGATTTCTATGTAAGTGTATTAAATTAGTTATTTATCTGTTGATTTAACTCCATGGTTTAATACAAATTAACTGTATATACTATGATATAATGCCATAGTATTTACAGGCTTTCTTTGATAATTTTGTTGTATATTATAGTCAGACTCTAATAGTGTAAGTTGTTTTTTTTCTGAACACCAGTCTGTATTCTTACCATAGTGTGTTTCTTCAGCCTCCTATCCAGGTCTATGGGGTTGAGGGACGCTATGCTACTGCCCTGTTCTCTGCTGCCAGCAAGCAGAAGAACCTTGATAAGGTTGAACAGGAACTTGGACGTGTGTCTGTGAGTATCCCTTTAGATTTCTTTGTTTCTGCTCGCTTTACACAGTGCTTTAATCAATTCTGGATCTTTCATTTTCTTGTTTCCTAGAGCCTGATCAAGGATCCTAAGCTGTCAGGTATTGTGATGAACCCCCATATCAAGCGCGGTATCAAACAGAAGACTTTCATTGATTACTTGACCAAGGCAAAACTTTCCCCCATCACCATCAACTTCATCAGTGAGTGTTTTCACTAGCCACTTCATATTCACTGAGAAGTACTGTTATTTTTATCGCATTGTACAAGTTTGCACCATATTGCGTATTTTCGCACAGTGAAAAATCTGTATATTTAAAAGATGTGAATATTGAAATTGCTATTTGTTGCATGTAGAAAAGAGATCAAGGTGTATTAT
The DNA here is from genome assembly GCA_023566225.1 of Romanogobio albipinnatus. NCBI lineage: Eukaryota > Metazoa > Chordata > Actinopteri > Cypriniformes > Gobionidae > Romanogobio > Romanogobio albipinnatus. The sequence continues at coordinate 20,621,786 of CM042243.1, read as the reverse complement.
ATATTTGCATATTTTTCAATAATTTATTTACAGATGTCCTAGCAGAAAATGGCCGCTTGACCTTGACCCCTGGTGTCATTGGAGCCTTTGGAAAAATGATGAGTGCCCACAGAGGAGAGGTCACATGCTCGGTCACCACTGCTCAGGTAAGCGGTATATATTTGTTTGTTCTCCTTGTACACATTTCTTTTAATTTTAACCTTAATATTACTACTAAATTAATTGTTTTGTTTTAAAAGGTTTTCTACTTGGCATATAAAGTTTGATTACTTTTGAATTTAATATTTATTTTAATGTCTTATGCTGAATGTCTGAACAGGCTCTGGATGAAGCTAATCTTGCAGAGTTAAAGGTGGCGCTGAATGGTTTCCTCGCAAAGGGAGAAACTATCAAGCTTGAGACCAAGGTAGGAGTGAGCTTCATTTTATTATCAAGTGAAAATTAATCTAAAGATGCATAGTGTTTTTTTTAAAGAGGGTATTCGGGTCTGCATTATGTTTATTTTGTTTTTCACTGAAGTGTAAAAATGCAAATTCATTCCTGTGTATCGTACCGAGAGTGCAACATTGGATTTAGGAAAAAAATGACCGTCTTTTTAATGTCTTATGTCATCTGCTCGTCCATGTGGAAATGAACTAGTGCAATAAATAGATTCTATCAAAGTGTTTTCTTATATTTATTATAATACAGATGTTTCATGTGTTTCTCTTCCTCCTTCACACAGTCTGATCCCTCTATTCTTGGGGGCATGATCGTGAGCATTGGTGACAAGTATGTGGACATGTCTACCAAGACAAAGATCCAGAAGCTCACAAAGCTGATCAGGGAGACCTAAGTCCTGTGGACTGTCCAGACCTACTCTAATAAGATTCAGGAGCTGAAGAAAGAACGACATCTCTGCTATTGTGTAGTTGAATGACCTTGTCCAGTTGTGTTCCAAATAAATATTATGTAATATTTAAACTGTGTGGTTTTTTTTTTTCCTGAGAGAGTTAGTATGATATTAAATATCAAACGAGTCTTTACAGTGTATGTTTAGTGGAGCTGTAACTTGGAATTGCTAATCTTTTAAATCTTACTGGAACTGGCAATATCCTTTTTGTTTTTCTCCCAGGCTTCTTATTGGCCAACGCGGCTTTACGGTTAGGGTTATATTGCCACCTGTTGCTTTGGCATGCTTTTGACAGTACTTCATTTTGCGTTTTCATGTGGATGCGGTTTTTGTTTTTTAAACTGAGGCAAAACTCTCAGGCTGTTCTTTTGTCAATTCTAATCAAAGAATCCTGTAAAAATGTATCAGTGTCCATAAAAATATTTAGCAGCAGAACTATTTTCAGTCAGCATATCGGAATGATTTCTGAAGGATTATGTGACACTGAAATTTGGAGTAGGCCTAATGACTTCAATGGAATTAAACAAAGTGAAATTAATTATTCTGCTGAACATATAAAGCCAGTTTACTTTTAACTTGTGCAGAGTTTCAGCCGGTATCGTCTTAGGTAAACTTAGTTGTGTTCCTTGTTCTCCTACAATCTTCTGAGTTTTAGTTTGTGGATTAAATGAAAGACTGTTTTTGTTCTCCATCTCCTTTGTAGTGCACTTCACTACAGCCACATGACAGAATACCGGGCTTAGAAAAAATTATTTTGCAGTGTTTTTTTTGTTTTTGAGTCCCCCCTCACTAATAGACCTAACTGCTGTCCAACTACTCTGCCTGGAGCAGAAGGACTGTTCACTGGGCTGGAGGACTATATAAGGGACTTTTAGATCTGGTGCTGCGTGCCTAACTCACTATCTGGACCAAGGCACACCTTCCAGTGAGGATTTTGCTGTTTTTGCAAAGTGGGTGCTGGTGAGTAATCGATTGGCTTTCACCATCTGCCTAGTAGAGGACATCACCAACCCCACTCCAGCCAGCCATCACTCCACTGCACGTATATGATGCCAGAGCCCAAGCCTGCCACGATGAATGAGCTAGCGCAAGAGAAAAGAACTGAGCCCTACAGTGAGTCTGACCAGGTGCGTGAGCCAGCAACATTAATTGATGCTGTGGGAGTACTAGTGGAGTTTTGAGGGTGAGCTGCTGCGGACCTCTGCAGGTTATGATGATTTGGAAGAATAGCTATATTTATAGTAATCTCCTGTGGCCGCCGCTGGTCCTATCTTGCTTAAAGTTTTGTGTGCCCCCCTGGTTCTGCCAACCTGTGTTTCCAGAGTTCCTACCCAGCCTCCCTCTCCTGCCAAGTTCAGCCAATTTCTTGGTGTGTGTGTATACACTAATCAGGCATAACATTATGACCGGTGAAGTGAATAAGATTATTAAATAAATATCAGAGCATCTCCGAAACTGCAGCTCTTGTGGGGTGTTCCCGGTCTGCAGTGGTCAGTATCTATCAAAATTGCTTCAAGGAAGGAACAGTGGTAAACTAGCAACAGGTTCATGGTGCACGATGAGGAGTGAAGGCTGGCCCGTGTGGTCCGATCAGACAAGCTACTATAGCTCAAATTGCTCAAGAAGTTAATACCGGTTCAGAATACACACTGTATGGCAGTTTGTTGTGTATGGGGCCGCAGACTAGTCACAAGGCCCATGCTGACCCCTGTCCACTGCTGAAAGCGCCAACAGAACTAGACCACGTGCAATGGAAGACGGTCTGATGAATCATGTTTTCTTTTACATCACGTGGATGGCCGTGTGCATTTGTGTCACTTACCTGTGATACACATGGCACCAGGATGCACTATGGGAAGAAGGCCAGCCAGCGGAGGTAGTGTGATGCTTTGGGCAATGTTCAGCTGGGAAACCTTGGGTCCTGCCATCCATGTGGATGTTATTTTGACATGTACCAAAAGCATTGTTGCAGGTGTTGACTTGGCCTCCAAATTCCCCAGATCTCAATCCAATCAAGCATCTGTGGGATGTGCTGAACAAACAAGTCCGATCCATGGAGGCCCCACCCCGCACCTTACAGGACTTAAAGGATCTGCTGCAAACATCTTGGTGCCAGATACCACAGCACACCTTCAGCCCTTTTACTGCCAAAACAGCCCTGACCCGCCAAGGCATGGACTCTACTAGAAGTGGTTCATCAGACCAGGCCACCTTGCTCCGTGGTCCAGTACTGATGCTCACGTGCCCACTTTTGGCACTTTCGGCGGTGAACAGGGGTCAGCATGGGCACGCTGACTGGTCTGCGGCCCCACACGCAACAAACTGCAATGCACTGTGTATTCTGACACCTTTCTATCAGAACCAGCATTAACTTCTTGAGCAATTTGAGCTGTAGCTCATCTGTTTGATCGGACCACATGGGCCAGCCTTCTCTCCCCACGTGTATCAATGAGCCTTGGCTGCACATGACCCTGTTGCCGGTTCCCCACTGTTCCTTCCTTGGAGCACTTTTGATAGATACTCACCACTGCAGACCGGGAACACCCCACAAGAGCTGCAGTTTTAGAGATGCTCTAACCCAGTCGTCTGGCTAACACAATTTGGTCCTTGTCAAACTCGCTCAAATCCTTACGCTTGCCCATTTTTCCTGCTTCTAACACATCAACTTTGAGGACAAAATGTTCACTTGCTGCCTAATATATCCCACCCACTAACAGGTGCCGTGATGAAGAGATAATCATGTTATTCACTTCACCTCCAATATGTGCATGTGTTACATCTTATAAATCATCCTAAATTATGTTTCTGCAAGGATTGTACATTATAAAACATTTTGTATTTGTACTGAAAAAAAAAATCCCTGTAAAACATGGACATCCAACATGGTTTGGTACAGGTTTGGCTTTACTTGTGAGAGCCAAATGTCCTCACTTATATAGTGAAATATTATGACAGCGACTAGTGAGGACATTTTAACCTGTCCCTCTCCCTGTCTGTGGTCCCCACATGCTTTAAAACGTCCACCATTGTTCCTGTACCTAAGCAGTCAAAAACCACCTGCTTAAACGACTGGCGTCCTGTTGCTCTGACCCCCATCATCAGCAAATGCTTTGAGAGACTAGTCAGAAACCACATCTGCTCTTTTCTCCCTCCCTCACTGGACCCACTGCAGTTTGCATACCGCACAAACCGCTCCACTGATGATGCCATTTCATCAACAATTCACACTGCTCTCTCCCACCTGGAAAAGAGGAACACGTATGTGAGAATGCTGTTTGTAGACTACAGCTCAGCATTCAACACCATTGTGCCCTCCATACTTGACATGAAACTCCGGGCTCTAGGCTTAAACAGCTTGTTATGCAGCTGGATCCTGGACTTCCTGTCAAACAGACGCCAGGTGGTCAGAATGGGCAGTAACATCTCCTCATCACTGACTCTCAACACTGGAGCCCCTCAGGGCTGTGTTCTCAGCCCACTCCTGTACTCCTTGTACACACATGACTGTGTGGCAACCCACAGCTCCAACACCATCATCAAGTTTGCTGACGATACGACAGTGGTAGGTCTCATCACTGACAATGATGAAACGGCCTACAGAGAGGAGGTGCACACTCTGACACGGTGGTGTCAGGAGCACAACCTCTCCCTCAACGTCAGCAAGACCAAGGAGCTGGTGGTCGACTTCAGGAGGCTCATCAGCGCCTTTTCTTCCTGCGACGGCTGAGGAGGTTTGGAATGAACCGCCACATCCTCACACGCTTCTACACCTGCACCATAGAGAGTCTGCTGACTGGCTGCATCACCACCTGGTATGGCAACAGTACCGCCCGCAGCCGAAAAGCCCTGCAAAGGGTAGTGCGCACTGCCAGCTGCATCATCGGAGGTGAGCTTCCCTCCCTCCAGGACATTTACGCCAGGTGGTGTGTGTAGAGAGCTCAGAGGATCATCAGAGACTCTAGCCACCCGAACCATGGGCTGCTCTCACTGCTGCCATCAGGCAGACGGTACCGCAGCATCAGAACACGCACCAGCCGACTCCAGAACAGCTTCTTCCCACAAGCAATCAAGACTACTTAACTCTTGATCCATCAGGATCATAACACACACTGGACAGAATATCACTCAGCACAAACCACTGGAGATACACACACATTATATACACATTTATTTATCATACAGCATCTATTGCACTTTGGACTTCAATTTGTGAACATATTGTATACTGTACATTGTATATTATTACTATAGCTTAATGTATACTGTTATTGTTTAATGTATGTTTAGTGTATATTGTTTAAAGTATATGTATATTGTAAGTATGTGTATATTGTTTAAAGCTGTGAGAACTACACTCACATTGTGTAAATTATTTATTGTTTATTGTAGTGTATACTGTGCTGTGAGTAATTGTGTGCGCATCAGATGTGTAATCTGTTGTTGCTTAAATGTTGTACATGTCATGTCATGACTACTATGTTTGCTCGGACTGCACCTAAGAATTTCACCTACTGTTGCACTTGTGCATATGGTAGAGTGACAATAAAGTGATTTTGATTTTTTGATTTTTTATTTTACTGGTCCTCACTAGTTAAAAAGGCTCATACATGAGCCAAAACATGTTTTTATTTAAATCTAGTGTTTTGCACGTTTCTGTGAAGGGTAAGGTTTAAGGGTAAGGTTTAAGGGTAAGGGTTAGGCCATAGAAAATATCATTAACCTGATAATCAATGTCTATGCAATGTCCTCACTAGTGAATAGATATATACTGTAGTTTGTAATGCGTTACTGTTACTGGGATTATTATGGTGAACATGAGGCAGAAAGATGGATGGGATGCTTCAAAAAGAGAAAAATAATTTTTTTGAAATATACTGAAACAACAGCACGTATCATAGCAGGCTGATTCAAACAAGGTAGGCTATAAGGTACAAAAGGTCATCTACTGTATCTGTCGGACAGTCTCTTTCTATTAATCCATCCATATTTTCAGATAACGTTAATGGTCATTGCTGCTCTGCATCTCACATTAAAAGTCATTAATGATGTAACGATGCCTAAGTAAACTAAACGCTGTTATCACTAATGCACTGATGGTCAGCCGCTGTAAAATGTGACAACTTGGTGAGAGAAATGTAAACAGATGACATCCTGGAAGATACCAACGAATAGGGGTAAAGTTGAAAAATAATTTAGCTGTCTAATCAATACCGTTTTTTGAACAACACTAAAACGGACACCGCGTTAAATATTATAATATTATGTGAAATCCTAATGTTTGTTGCAATGAACACAAAACAAATTAAGAATGCAACAAAAGCATAAATAACGTATTGTCAACACCCCTCGTGTCATGGCCGCATGGTTCATCCCCCTCCGCCCATCAGGAAGTGTACGCAAATGAAATGTTTGGTGGAAATCAGCTGAGCGATTCAATTCTATCTAGGCTAGCTGGTTGAAGCTATGAATATTATTATACAGTAATTGTCCTACAGTAACTACAGTTTTAAACTGTCGATTTATCGTTATTTGGCACGAGACCCTGTGATCTGTCGACCATCCTATTTTGCTGCAGTGGGTGAGTCATTCAGTTCTTACAATAGCATGACATGGTGTAATGGATGTGATAAAATAATAATAGGTAGTTTATTGTAAAGCATCGCTACTAGTATCTCTGTAATCATGGCTTTAGTTCAAACAGAAGATAGGTTTCATATGTGATGATGGATGCTGGTTGTCCTAACAGTAAGTGAGACACGTTTAGTTAATTTTTGTTATTTATTTAATAATCTTATTATGTATTTTTATTTTATTTAAAAGCATTGAGCCATCCAGCTTAATGGCACGTGTTTTCACTATGTAAAATATGCGTTATGGATGGACCATGATTAAGGGTCAAACCATGAGGCTTTAATACTCTTTAGGATGAATATGCATATAATGGATATGATGTTCTGTGTGGTAGCCAGTAAGTCATTGGATGCAACAACAACAAGGACAGATTTGAGTTGCATAACAGGTCTCTCTGTGTGCTGTGTTGCTGTTTCTCCCTGCTGCTTGATGAATCTATTGCTCAAACATTGTGAAAGGGGGGGTTACAAAGATAACCGATGAAATGAAGGCATATGTATTTATCACATACATCTATATCCATTTGCAGTACATTTCTCTGTCATCCAGTGCACTGTTTTTACTGGTATGCTGTTAAGAGAAGCACTATTAATGACCAGATCAATAGACCAATATTATTATGGGCAACCTTGTAGACTAAATTTATAGCCTAGGGAGATCTGACTTTGTATGCTTTGTAGAGTGGCTGACAAATCAATCCTTTAGATTTAGAAGGTGGAGATTGTCCTCAATATGTGATGCATTAATTGAGTATTGAGTACTGAAATCTGGAAATAGAAAAATTTGGATGACATTTACTGTTACACTACCATTAAAATGTCTGGGGGCAGAATTTTTATTATTATTATTTAAATAAATTAATTATTTTGTCCAGCAATGAGGCATTAAACTGATTTCTAATGTTACAAGAGATGTATTTGTTGTTCTTTTGAACTTTCTAATAATAACACTATTCATTAAAGAATCCTGAAAAAAAATAGTATGGTTTCCACAAAAATGTTGAGCAGCACTGTTTTCAACATTGAAAATAATAATAAGAAATGCTACTTGAGCACCAAATCATATTAGAATGATTTCTGAAGGATCATGTGACACTGAAGACAAGAGTAATGATGCTCAATATTCAGCTTTGCCATCACAGGAAAACATTTTTTTTTTTTTTTTTACAAATGACATAAAATAGAAAGTGGTTATTTATTTAAATTATTATAATATTTCACAATACTACCATTTACTGTATTATTAACAAATAAATGCAGCCGTGGTCAGCATAATACATTTTAAAAACTTTTTTTTTTTAAACATACCTACCACAAACTTTTGAACGGTAGTGTACAGGAATATCCTATTTTAATCAGAATTTAGAACCACAACACCTTTACCTGACTGCCGTAAGCCAGTGTTTATGTTGTTATTGTTTATGTTCCATTTTCTAAAAAATCTGAATAACATAACTGTCATGTCATATGTTCTAATCAGTTATAAACACCTTATGTACACTATGTGAACAGAACACCCTATAAGCACTGCAAATTCATATCTGCTCATTTCCAATCAAAGGTAATTATATTTTAGATTTTTATTATCATTAAAATAAACAATAAAAAATTTTTTTAATCATAGTGCTCTTGCCTTTTATTCTTTAGGACATTAGTGAGAATTAATTTATTAGTTTCACAGAGTTACTGACCAAAATGACTTAAATGGCAATACTGAGCATCTCCCGTATTTACAGGAGACAACCACAGCAAAAAAAATTATGTTCTCATTTACTTATTAAAAATATGCTGATTACATGTACACAGGAATATTCCAATTGTTGCGGAAAATATAAACCTCTTTATTTTCAGACAAACAGTGTAAAAGATGTTGAAACTGGATAATAATATTGCGCTATCATTTTTAAAACTTGACTAACCAGGTCATCATTGTAAAAGCTTTTTGTTGCTTACTTGTGACTTTTTTTAATGAGCTGCTGTTTTATTGACTGTAAGCTGCTGATGATATTAAGAACATAAGCTCGGATAATTGTGTGAGTGTTTGTGTTCGCTATGGTGGCTTTGTGCCTCCCCCTGCCAGACACAGAATCGCTTTTATGTGTGAATAAAAGTGCATTTTTAACAGAAAAATTTTAATTGGTTAACTGTAAGTTACCTTACCATAACATTTACAGTATAAAACTAAAAATGTCAACAAAAAAAAATCTGCCAGTAAAAAACAATGAATTACCATATAACAATAAAAACAGTAAAAGGACATTCCCAGAATTCCCTGCGTAATGTTACACATCACATAATATGATTACATTTTTTTTTTTATAAATAATTTTTGTTTTCAGTAATGTACATAAATGTGTTTTGTGTTACATTTTATGTTGTTTAGTCAATTTATTGCATTATATTAGTGTCATGTGTGTTACCTTTGATGGCGTTTGAATGTGTTTTGACCTTGTTTTATGAACAGGTCACTTACGATGAACTCTGGTTCATAGTTTGGCTTTCTATTGTGCCACCTGTATTGATGTGGTGCTTATTGGTACATTTTAAGGTAAAAAGGCAGATTTTGGTAAAGTAGGTATATTAACATAATTTATATCACCTAATGAAATATACAGTTATAAGTTGTAAAATGATATAGCCATTCTATAAAACTGTAAACATTGTCACAGTATTTTTTACAGTGAATTTCTGGCAACCACAGCTGCAGGTTTTTTGTTTTTGTTTTGCCATGAATTTAACAAGATATTTTTTACAGTGCATGAATGAAAATTAGTACTCGATATTCTGAAGAATATCAACTAATTGGTTGTTGTGGTGTACATTTCTGTGTGGTAGTAAGAACAGAAAGCTGAACATTTAGAGTTGTTGTTTAAATAGACATGGATCAGATTGTTTGGATGGGTTAGGGTTTGTGTTCAACTGGCACGTGTTTTGGGGCTTGCTTCGGTCTCTTAAATCCTCAGTAAATCTCTAGATGCCCATTTGATGCACATAGCATCAGATTGAACAGATGCAAGTGTAACTCTGTGTGTGCGTAACTGCATGCTCTCAGGGCTTTTATCACCGGAGAGCTAACAGATGTCACCATATCGAAGCAGACACCAGTATCTATCTTCTACTTGTCTGTTGTTTCTGGTGTGTATATATTTGAAGTGTCTGTTTATGAGCTGGCCCACAGAGAATATGTAGACATTTTTGGCTTTTTTGCCCACATTTTGTCAGTATGTTATTTGACATAATTCAATATGTTGTTATGAATTATTGCTCTGCAATTATTTTTGTCCATCCAGTTTGACCCATTCAGGCCAGTTTGCAATGATTGCATTGACAGTTTAATCAGATAATCATAGTGCTATGGAGGCACTGATTCCTCTCAAGTGACTTTTCGCCTGTATTTCATTGTTCCCCCTGCATTCATTGCGAGTATTAGAACAATGAGCTCAAGGGAGGCAAAAGAGACTGTGTCCTTCTGTAAACCACTGATGTCTCTGTTGTACTCTTGGACACTATTGAAATGAGTGTTTATATGCTACTTATTCTCCTATTTCATCTGGTTTTTGGTTTATACATTTCTAGTACTGTAAATGTTTTTATTATCTTTTTTTTAAAAGAAAGTTTTAAGAAAACGAGTACTGAAAATGAAAGAATATATGGCATTTACACTATCATATAAAAGTTTGAGGTCAGTAAATTGTATTTAAATTGAGCAAAGGTGACAGACAGTACAGACTTTTACATTAAAACCAAAAACAGTTTTCATACTGTTCTTCCTGTGTTCTTGCTCAGTTTTTTGTTGTTGTTTTTTGAAGGAATGTAAACTGCGATTGCATGCTACAGTATTTCTAGGTGGTGGCTGGGGTTGCTTGCGCTCCTTTCTCTCAATCCCAGTCTTTGTGATTATTCTGGTTACTAAATGTGACTTGGTTCTCTCTTTCAATGTACTGTATGGAATGTAGAAGTGATAGCACACATCTCCATAATAAACCACACATGATTTGAGGTATCATTCATGTATGTGCAGCACTTAGGGTTAGAGGTTTGTTCAAATCTCTATCCCTAGCATGATCTACTTGCCTTAGCATGCACCTCTTTTTACTAGCTATTTGCCTTTTGTACATTTCTTAATCAGAAGTTAATTGTCTTTAGCAGGATTTCACCTCACTTCATGATGATTTTTTTTTCTTTGTCTAATCATTAATTGTGATGCAGGATTTCTCTGTTTTGTCTCATAGACTGATGCTAAGCATGCTGGGACATGACTGAGGCATGATGGATCCCGAGGAAGTCGAGCTTCAGAATGATTACCGTTACCGTAGTTACGCAGCTGTCATTGAGAAGGCGCTGCGCAACTTTGAATCTTCTAGTGAATGGGCTGATCTCATCTCCTCACTAGGAAAACTCAACAAGGTACTTAAAGCCTGGAGAAAACAAATCAATGCACTTTAAAGTTTTGCTTTAGTTAAAAAACAAGCAGGGGGTGGGAACTATTATGCAAAATTCCATTTCTGTTTCCTTGCTGTAGCAGCTGGAGATACATAATGTCTGCGCCAAAAAAAAAAAAACATTACAAATGTTCTAAAATTGAATGTACCAACGAACATACAGTGGGGCAAAAAAGTATTTAGTCAGTTGTGCAAGTTCTCCCACTTAAAAAGATGAGAGAGGCCTGTAATTTTCATCATAGGTACACTTCAACTATGAAAAAAAAAAAATCCAGAAAATCATATTGTCTGATTTTTTAAAGAATTATTGTGGTGGAATTATGGTGGAAAATAAGTATTTGGTCACCTACAAAAAAAAAACAAGATTTCTGGCTCTTACAGACCGTATCTACTTCTTTAAGAGGCTCCTCTGTCCTCCACTCGTTACCTGTATTAATGGCACCTGTTTGAACTCATTAACAGTATGAAAGACACCTGTCCACAACCTCAAACAGTCAGACTCCAAACTCCACTATGGCCAAGACCAAAGAGCTGTCAAAGGACACCAAAAACAAAATTGTAGACCTGCACCAGGCTGGTGGAAGACTGAATCTGCAATAGGTAAGCAGCTTGGTGTGAAGAAACAACTGCGGGAGCAATTATTAGAAAATGGAAGATATACAAGACAACTGATAATCTCCCTCGATCTGGGGCTCCATGCAAGATCTACCCCGTGGGGTCAAAATGATCACAAGAACAGTGAACAAAAATCCAAGAACCACACGGGGGGATCTAGTGAATGACATGCAGAGACCTGAGACCAAAGTAATAAAGACTACCATCAGTAACACACTACACCGCCAGGGACTCAAATCCTGCAGTGTCAGACGTGTCCCCCTGCTTAAGCCAGTACATGTCCGGGCCCATCTGAAGTTTGCTAGAGAGCATTTGGATGATCCAGAAGAGGATTAGGAGAATGTCATATGGTCAGATGAAACCAAAATATAACTTTTTGGTAAAAACTCAACTTGTCGTGTTTGGAGAAGAAAGAATGCTGAGTTGCATCCAAAGAACACCATACCTACCGTGAAGCATGGGGGTGGAAACATCATGCTTTGGGGCTGTATCTGCAAAGGGACCAGGACGTCTGATCCGTGTAAAGGAAAGAATGAATGGGGCCATGTATCGGGAGATTTTGAGGAAAAACCTCCTTCCATCAGCAAGGGCATTGAAGATTTAACGTGGCTGGGTTTTTCAGCATGACAATGATCCCAAACACAACGCCCGGGCAACGAAGGAGTGGCTTCGTAAGAAGCATTTCAAGGTCCTGGAGTGGCCTAGCCAGTCTCCAGATCTCAACCCCATAGAAAATCTTTGGAGGGAGTTGAAAATCCATGTTGCCCAGCGACAGCCCCAAAACATCACTGCTCTAGAGGAGATCTGCATGGAGGAATGGGCCAAACTACCAGCAACAGTGTGTAAAAACCTTGTGGAGACTTGTGGGGGAACAGAAAATGTTTGACCTCTGTCATTGCCAACAAAGGGTATATAACAAAGTATTGAGATTAAAGTTCTCCGTTCTTCGTGTCTTTTTGAAGCTTTGATTGTGTTTACAGTGTGCAATATAACATGTGTTCATGTTTCGCGTGTAAAAAAAAACAGTATTTTTAACACAATGTACTTATCTGTATACCGCTGTATTCACTGTCCTGAAAACGGCTGATGACTTCCTTTATTTTATGAAGTCCCTCCTTCAGAAATACGTAACGAGTTCTGATTGTGCCAGCGGTTCCCGTGTTGTGATTGGACAGCAGCTTAGCGAACGTGGCCCAGTTCCTGTGTTGTGATTCGACAGCAGCTTTAGCGCACGTGGAAAGGTCACGCCTCTTAACGGGAGATATATATGCGCTTAATGATCTCTACAGCGTCCCTGGGAAAGCCAAACAAAGGTGATTTAACTCCGGGATGAAAATAACAGCGTCTAGACGACATGGCGACAAACGCACTCAAACGCAACAATTCCTTTTCTCCACGAGACACGTCCTCTTCTCCACGTGGGACAGCAACAAGACCACGCCCCCTTTTTTCGCGTGTTCTTGTGGGCGGAGGTTAGTCTGTTCTACTGTTCTACCGACGTCATTTATGAAGGAAGTACCAGGATGTAGTCCAAGCCGGCCGTTCGCTGTAGGCTTTGAAAGGGAACTTCTGTTAAATAAAATATCTCGCTTGGCATTGAACTTTGAGCTTTATAATTTTACAGGTATTATTTATGCTCTAACAGCAACATTACACACTAACTAAAGTTTGAACAGTGGGATCACGAAGAACGGGACCTTTAACTTTTGTTATTGACCAAATACTTATTTTCCACCATAATTTGCAAATCAATTTTTTTTCTCATTCTGTCTCATTCTGTCAATTGAAGTGTACCTATGATGAAAATTACAGGCCTCTCTCATCTTTTTAAGTGGGAGAACTTGCACAATTGGTGGCTGACTAAATACTTTTTTGCCCCACTGTAAGAGTCTCCACAGACTCCCGGCCTCTGAGCCACTAAGGACACCGTGGTTGAATTTCATTTATGAAGGAAAAGCTGAAGAATGAAATTTAAAGTGTAAAGACGGTACATGCTAGTCGATGAGTTAAATCAACTCCCCAACAACTACATAAATGTATCCACTAACCATTCAGAAACGTCCAGTTGCATTCTAAACATTGTAACTTCTGTAAGTCTCTCCATCAGTGTCCGACTTTGAACATGTAAGGCTGAACAGCGCTACTGACAATTTCTGACATTTTGGCTGCATGACATTCTCCAGTTTTGTTGTTGCCGGAGTATCCAAAGCACGAGCTGTAAAGGCTCTTCTGGAAAAGGGGTGGGGAGCAGCAGCTCATTTGCATTTAAAGGGACACGCACAAAAACTGCATGTTTTTGCTCACACCCAAATAGGGGCAAATTTGACAAGCTATAATAAATTATCTGTGTGGTATTTTAAGATGAAACTTCAGAGACACATTCTGGGGACACCAGATACTCATATTACATCTTGTGAAAGGGCCATAATAGTTCCCCTTTAAACATGTTTTTATATGAATGTCTTATAATTGTGTCTGCACATTAAACCAGGAGAGAAGTATTTTAAAATAAAAAAGCAAAACACACAGTTTGGCACACACTTTATCTTTACCTCCCTTTAGTAGACAAGGAAGTTTGCTTGGTTCAGTTCAAGATTGTTTTTAGTTACAGTTTTTTTAGGGAAGTGAGAGACTTGCCTTTATGATCTTCAGTGTTGAATGAAGGCATTGGTTAAAACATTACTGCTTGACCTCAAACACATCAAACATTATGTTCAAAGTACAGCTGATTTGAATAAGCTGAACAGGACTTGTGTACACTGTCCTTAAGATTAGATAAATAGCTTTCATCTCAACCTTCCACTGCGCTTATTTTCAAACACAATCCAATACTAATGTGATAACTAACTAGATGGGAAAAAAACACTTTTAAATTTCTCTCTCTCTCAATATCACTTTATATGGCATGTGATTTTCTTGTTTGCTTAATGGGACTTTCCGGATATTATGCAAGTTACAAAACAACCTGTGTGAATATAAAATATCGATTGGATTTTGTGTATTCATTTCAGATATATGACATTTAATATATGATATGAAGTATGTTCACTTTGTATATAGAGTGACATTATTGACGGTATATCTTGTACAACATGTTTCTGTGCTGTGCAATAACAAACTAAACCCTCTGTCTCAGTTCCTTCTCTGAGCTATTGTTGATAGTTTGTTTGAAACCTGTTCAGCAAATGTGGTTGCTGAGTGAGATATTTGTTGAAGAGACTGGAAAGCTAGTGACATACGTCTCTGAAATGTGTGTAAATACTAGTTTTTATGATAATCCACCAACAATTAACTTTGTTTTAATTAACGGGGTGTAATAGTATCTTCATGTATGTACCGTCATTTTTTATCTCTTTGTATATACACTACCGTTCAAAAGTTTGGGGCTGGTAAGATTTTTACATGTTTTTGAAAGAAGAAAAACAGTAGTACTGTGAAATATTATTAAATAACTCTAATAATATTAAATAACTATGTATTATTTTCTATTGTAATATATTTTAAAATATAATTTATTCCTATGTTGCTGAAGCTGAATTTTCAGCATCATTACTCCAGTCTTCATTGTCCTTCAGAAATCATTTTAATATGCTGATTTGCTGCTCAAGAAATATTTCTTATTATCAATGTGATTCTTTGATTAATAGAAAGTTCAAAAGAACAGTGCTTATTTTAACAGTAGTCTTTACTATCACTTGAATGAAAGTAAAAGTATTAATTTATGAATTAATTTGAATAAATGTATTAATATCTCTCCAAAAAACATACTATCATCAAACCTTTGAACAATGGTATATTTAGACATCTCTTTATACAAATGTATATAGATACCTATAGAAAATTATTTAAAAACGTGGTATAATTTTTTAAATATTTGTTAAACCATCCATCCTGCTCTCCTCTCCCACTCATTGTGCTTCTCAGGCTCTCCAGAGTAATCTGAAGTACTCGCTGTTACCACGGCGGTTGATCATCGGGAAGCGTCTGGCTCAGTGTTTGCATCCTGCCCTGCCCAGCGGCGTCCATCTCAAAGCACTTGAGACCTATGAGGTCATTTTCAAAATCATCGGCACAAAATGGCTAGCAAAGGATCTATTCATATACAGGTTGGTGTCATTGATACATGCTGGGTGAATCTCACATAGAAATGTCCAGGTCATTGATCAAATCACTTGTGCGTGTGTGTACACTTCAGCTCAGGGCTCTTCCCATTGTTGGGTCACGCAGCGATGTCAGTGAAGCCGGTTCTGTTGACGCTGTACGAGCGGTACTTCCTGCCCCTTCAGAGGGCACTGTTACCCAGCCTGCAGGCTTTTATCATGGGCCTGCTGCCTGGACTGGAAGAGGGTGCGGAGGTCTATGACAGGTACAACTTAACACCAACCATCAATAAGTGATTCACAAGTTGACACTCCAGAGATTTGTTCCTAAGCTTTCCTAACCTTTCTCATCATACTCACAAGGGTACCCTGAACTCCTTTGTCACTCTCACTACAACTGTGCCTCGATTAATATGTAACCAATTTAAAGCTACACTGTGTAACTTTTTTAGTTTATTCTTAGCTAAAAACACTTAGTTCTTTCAAAAATATATGTGCTCATTAATGTATATTTACTTCTTTCAAGTAATAAAGTATTCTCGTAAGTTTATAATATGCCATTGAAAACACATACGGGTAAGGGGTTCGAATGGGGGTCGCCATGTTGCCCCTCCATCTTGAAAGTACATTAGCCAAAGAGGGACATACCCGTAAATTCAAGCTTCGCCTTTCGCGTTTTAACACTCGGTGGCACCGTGTCGAATGTGAAGAGGGGGATTGCTGGATTGAACTGGAAGCCATGTTAATTTTGGACTAAATCGGCCACCGTAGGAGTTAAAACGAAATCGGAATTGGAAGGAACAGAAACTAATATTTACTGGATGGTCATATACCATTTCACCGCTAGATGGGGGAAAATATCACACAGTGTAGCTTTAACATTAAGAGGGATTATCTTGATTGTATTGGAGAAAAAGTGTCCTTATTCATTTAAACATGGGACTTCCATAGACTTCCATTAGACAAGAGCTAAAACTTATCACATGATATGGTCGATTTAAATTTTTCTAGGCCGGACATCACTTTTGGCCTCTACTGTAGTTCCTGATGAGGCTTTGATTTCAATGTTACAAACCCCAATTCATCTTTCTTCCTGTCTAAGGACGGATGCGTTGCTTGTGAAGTTGTCATTGTTGGTGGGTCAGTCTGTGTTTTATGGAGCGCTGTGGGGTTCAGTGCTTATATGTCCTCTGGTACGGCTCCCAGCCTCACTCTTCATCGTCGCACACTTTGACCACTCAATCACTGCTCGAGAACAGAAGTATATGCTTGGGACAGATCACATACTAGTGGTAAGTGTGTATGTGTTTGGAGATAATTATATAAAAGGATAATATATATTTTGTACATATAAACTCTGATTGTTTGTTTGAAAATATATACAAGAGAAGACCTTAGTCCGGGTAGACAGAGTACACATTAATTTGACATAAATTAAAAAGGACTGCGATGGAAAACATATGTTCAACAGAACATCTATATTTTAAAATGTAATTTATTCATGTGATGGTAAAGCTGAATTTTCAGCATCATTACTCCAGTCTTCAGTGTCACATGATCCTTCAGAAATCATTCTAATACTGATGGTGCTTAAGAAACATGTATTATTATTATTATTATCATCATCAAAGTTGAAGACCGTTATGCTGCGTAACATTTTTGTGGAAGCCATGATACATTTTTTAGGATTCTTTGATGAATTAGAGTTAAAAAAGATCAGTATTTATTTGAAATAGAAATCTTTTCTAACATTATTAACATTATTCTAACATAAGTCATTACTGTCACTACTGATTCAATAATTACTGATCAATTTAAAGCATCCTTGCTAAAAAAAAATAATTTATAATTTTGATCAGTACTGTACATCTTTTGCAGGGGTTGTGAAAGTTAGACATGACCTAAAACGTGTGACATATTGAACAGACTGTACTTTTGTTACTCACAGCCAGACGTTTGGGTCAAATTACACAGGGTGTCTGTCTACTCTGACTAAGCTCTGTTGTTTTGAAGAAATTGTGTAACTGAAATGGACACCTCCCTCTCTCTCTGCTCCAGGTGAAGGCTGTTTGTCTCGCTTTACAAGACTTGAATGTTTTGGTCCAGAGAAACATGCTGGAAATCCTTCTCTACTTCTTTCCCTTCACAACCTGCCAGGTTAACCCCCTTTTTATTTCTTCGTGTCTTCACTCCCAACTACATTTGGCTTGTCCCAGACCATGTGTAAGACATTTTTTTAAATAATGTCTAGGATCCTGAGTTATGTCCCATCCCACTAAACCAAGATGAGATGATCTGTGTGGTGTCTGCTGCCTCACTCACCCTGCTCAGGAGAGATATGTCTCTGAATCGACGCCTCTATGCATGGATGCTCGGTACCGCACACAGACTTTCAGACAATTACACAATACCACAGAAATACTCCAGTACTGTTTCATAAAATAAATGGAATTTATCTATTAGAGAATTGTTGGCTTAAAAATGAAAAGTCTTAAATAAGTGATCCCATGGAAGACAATGGTAATTTTTTTAAAGAAAAATATTTTTATGGATGATTTATGGCAAATTGTCTCGTTTTCATTGTATGGAAAATTGTAATTCTGCTTATTTAATTTTTTTTTCTCATAAGAAAAGTACAACAACTTTTATCTTGAGTGTAAAACAAACCTGTAATTTTCTAAATGTGTGTATTGTCAGGCTTAGACATCAAAGGAGGAATGGCGGCTGCAGATTCCAGTCGCTTTAACAGTGTGGAAGAATACACTGCATTCTACTTCAGTACACACTCCAGAGAATTACTGGTGCAGGTATAGAAGATAGCACACTCACTCAAACTCAAATGAGCTTATTCAAAGTACTAGTGTAGAGCTTTTCAATTAGAATGGGAGTTGTTGTTCACTTAACACATTTCCTGTATGTTAGTGTATACATTCTGCACATACATAGTTAAAATCAACTCATATTTGTTGTTTTTTTTCATCATAGGCTCTGGTTAATATTCTGAAGCAGAAAGATATAGAGGCCAACCCAGACAATCTAATAGAGTATCTCAGACCTTTTCGCATCATCATTAGCCTGTTGGACAAATCCGAGATAGGTAAAGACACCCAAATGGTTGAAGTTGTAAATTAGTTGTAAGGTACTTTACTTTGGTCATATTTGACATAATCGCTCGTGTCTCGCATTCTTTCACTCACAGGGCCATTGGTGTTGTCTGATGTGCTGCTGGAGGTGGTCAGAGCTTTTTACAGCTATTGTAAAGTGATGCTGGGAGAGGACAGTCTCAACACCAGCCTCAGTGGCAGCCAACTCAACAGGTCAGAGAGAAGAATTCAGTGCTCTTATTTTTACAGTGGATAAGTTTTCCTCTAACTCAGCTGGTAGAGAATTATACCTGCAACACCGACATCATGATTTTGATTGAACACAAATAATGTCAGCGTCCCGATATAACACTCAGCAAGGGTCAAATAAGAGTAAAACCTGACTGTGGCGAGTAAACGAGGAAGGGATCATGTACAGTCAGCTTGTCATTATCCCAAATTAACCTGGCATGATGGTCAATTTTGCAAGGTTTTTTTTTTTTGGCTGTACGTTCTCCCTCTGATTACATGCCTTTTTACGAAATAAATGGACATGAAATTGATTTGAGCTGAAATTATTTATGTAAGGGCTGCAGAGTGCTAGGAGAACAATATTCAAAACTGGTTGTCAGGGTCAACAGTCAAATATACATTTATAGAGGTCCATTATAGGACATTTTTTCACTGCAGAATTCTGCCATCGACTATTCAGAAATTAAACCTTTTGAACCAATACACAATGATAATATATATATATAATGTTATATTACATTTTGATTTTACTATAAGTGGATATTTTGGGGTCAGTTTTTTTAAAGAAGTGAATACTTGCATTCAGCAAGGGTGCATTCAATTCATTTTTTTCAAATAAATATTGTTTTTTTTTATATTTACTGTTCATCAAAGAATCCTAAAAAAAAGTTATCACGGTTTCCACAAAAATAATATGTAGTACAACCGTTTTCAACATTGATCGTAATGAGAAGTGTTTTAGAGCACCAATTCAGCAAAAAAAAAATTGTGACACCAAATACTGGTGTAAAGGCTAATGCAAATTCAGCTTTGCCATAACAGGAATAAATTACTTTTTAAAAATTATAATAATATTTAACAAAATATTACTGTTTTTACTGTGTTTTTGATAAATGCAGTCTTGGTGAGCATAACAGACTTATTACTTATTACTTTCAAAACATTTAAATATCTCACCTATCCCAACCTTTTGAATTGCAGTATAAATGTACAAGATGAGTTAATAATACGCAAATTAATGATGTTTCTGATTGATTGATGATTATCTACTTGTGTGCAGTAAAATCAAGGAGAATAAAAACGCCTCAGAGATTATAAAGACCGTCAATATGCTTGTGAGTGCCATGGCCAGCAATTATCTCTGGGACTACATGACAAGGCATTTCCAAATCTCTCTCAGGTAAACATGCACAAACTCATAATAAATTGCATTACGTGAACATAAATGGAATTATGTCTTGATGCCTAGTGTTATGGTTGTTTCTCAGCTCACTGAGTGATCCAGATGGGAAGGGTCCATCTAAAGACTGGAGTAGCCCTCCTTCAGTGACTGAACTTTCAACGCTCATTATCTTCCTGATGGATGTTATTCCTTTGGTATGATCTGATGATTCATCTTTGGACAACTTTTTCCAAACTTTTGGTCATTTGGTCTGATTTGGTCTGTCTGTCTTATTAGGAACTCTATGCAGAGATTCAAACACAATACCTGCCACAGATGCTCGGCAGCATGCAGCAGTCACTGCGTATTCACATGACATCCCTTAACCTACAGGAGCTCACACAGGCCATGAGAGCATGTTTTAAAGTGCTCAGTAAGATCCAGATGCCGGTGGCATATATGGACATGGAGGTCGAATTGCAGACACAAGATGGGGAGCAAACACAGGTATGGGTCAGTTTTACTGTAAACTGGCGTAAAGTCTGGCAAAAAAGTCTCTTATGCTCACCAAGGCTGCATTTATTACAGTAAAAACAAATATTGTGAATTATTATTACAATTTAAAATAACTTTTCTTTTTGGATATATTTAAACATTTTCAGCAGTCATTACTGAAGTCTTCAGTGTCACATGATCCTTCAGAAATCATTCTAATATGCTGATTTGGTGCTCAAGAAACATTTCTTATTATCAATGTTGAAAACGGCTGTTTTTATTTTTATTTTTTGGGAAACTATGATACTTTTTTCAGGATTATTTGATGAATAGAAGGTACAAAAGAACAGCAAACAGCATTTATTTGATATATATCAAATAATATATATATATATATATATATATATATATATATATAATATATATAATATATATAATATATATAATATATAATATAATATTATATTATATTATATAATATAATAATATAATATATATATATATATATATATATATATTAACAATGTAAAAGTCTTTATTGTCATTCATTTTCTTTCTTTCAAAAAAATATTTAAGCAGTAGTGTAAATGTTTGGGCCACTACATTTAGTATATCATGAGAAATATAATAATGACAAAATAAAGCTTATACCCTAATGCCATTCATATTATGGTTTGGAAATGGCTGTATATTAAAAGGGCTCTGTTTTTGTACAAATATAGATTGGGATGACTGGAAACAACAAAGTCAAAGAAAGTGACCAGGTGAATGGTAACCATGACAGCAGCACCAGTGAGGCCGGTCTGAATGGACAGATGACACTGGAGGTGGAGCCAAGTGAAGCTCTGTACCCTCCTTTGCGCTCTGAAGACAGTGGATTAGGCCTGAGCGCGTCTCCATCTGAACAGCATCTCCTACCAGGCCTTAATGGATCAGAAGCTGCTTCTGAGGTGAACTCTGAAGCAGAGCACGTGTGGAGAAGAGGAGGAAGTATAGAAAACATGTCCAAATGTGTGCAGGATATACTGGCATCTGTGATCACCAGGTAATTTACAAATTCAATGTATATACTGTGTGTGCCCAATATGCATATTTTCGGTATGCATAGATTACAGAGATTACTTGCTACATTTAACAAGATGTGCATAGACAACCAGTACACCTAGCCAGGAATAATATATTTCAGAAATCAAGAATGCAGTCAGTGTGACAAATGCACCAAACATTTGATTTTAACATATCCAGTTTAATATAATAAACCTGGCTTTGTACGTTACAAATATTGTTGGCTCTTTGCAAATTGCTTTTGTTACTCTTTTTCACTTTGAATGAAATCATCTGCTAAATGCATGAATGTAAATATAGATAAACGAAAATGCTAAATAATGTTTTTACTGTGATAACTGGATGGATTAAAAAAAAATGCTATATAGTCATGTGACAACAATGTAACATTTTAGCATTGCATTTTGTTGTAATTCTACTTTTTAAAAACAGTATACCATACACAATGTTTTGCCCTGTTTCCTGTAAGCCAGTGGTTCTCAACCTTCTTGACAAATGTTTATGATTTACTGATAAGGATTGTTGATATAATAAATATTTTAGTGATTGGCATAACTAGAATGTGTATTGACTGTGTTCATTCTAAAAATGCCAATGGAGTTTTAAGATTTAATTAATGACATGATTTTTTTCAGGTCTAGAAATAACACTTTTCTCATATAGCTCATAGAGCCAGTGATAATCCTGGTTCTTTTTAGTTGTGAATTTTTAGTTTTTATCTTATTTCAATGCTTTTTTTTAAATCTTATTTTAAATTATTTCACGTCATCTTGGAAGCCCCCTTGAAAAGTTTGTTGAGTTTTGGCTATGCAACTTGCAGCATGCATACTCATTGTTCATGCTTTCTCTCTCTCTCTCTCTCTCTTTCTGTCTCACTCGCATTCACTTCCTGTCAGGTATTTGTTAGATATTGTGGATCCAAAGACGAAACAGGATGAAGCAAATCAGCTAGATCCTAATGATTCTCCTAGAGGCAGTAAACGGTCTCCATTGAAACGGAAAGGCAGCCGAGACTTGGGTCTTATCAAAGACAGACTTGCTGAGTTCTTCAACCCTAGTAAACTGAGGATTCATGCCCTTCATGGGTCTTCTAGGGATGGGGGTAAAGACCACAGACCAGTAGAGTTGGAGTGGATGGGAAGTTTCCAGTCAAAGGGCAAAGGGGAGATATCGGAGACATGCCGCCAGGCCTTCACTGTGGTCTGCCAGCTTCTCCTGGAATGCACAACTTTTCCTGTGTATTTTACTGAGGAAGAGAACCAAGACCTGGACACATCTATGTTCAGCAAGACCGGTAAATAAAGGAATTGTATTCCAATACTACATTAAACTATGCTGATGTAGCATGTCACAGCACAGTGATGTGTTTTTCTCTTCAGGTATTGAGGGAAGCCTTCCTGAGTGGCTGAGGTCCTTGATGACTCTGTGTTGCCTGACGAAAGACTACCAGGTACGAGTCGGAGATTGAAAGGGATATTTCACCCAGAAAATATTAAAATTGTCATCATTTACTCACCCTCATGTCATTTCAAACCCGTGGGAATTTCTTTCTTCTGTGAAACACAAAGATATTTTGAAAAATGTCTCAGTATAAAATAGAAGGTACTGGACTCAAGTTCCTGCAGAAGAAAATAAATGCATACAGGTTTGAAAAGACATGAGGGTGAGTAAATTATGACAGAGTTCTAATTTTTGGGTGAAATAAGTATAATGATCCTTATTATAGACATAAACAATAATAGAATTTCCTCCATTCGTTATTCATAAACATAGGCATTGAGGTGTTAATGCAGGTTCTTTGTACTGTGATCTTAGTTTCTGCTATGCACTGTTTACACTCTCCAGGAAAGTTAATCTACGAATGGATTACTTTGAGTTGCCTCTGCATAATGAATTGGGATAGGACAAAGTATTTTAACATGGAAAAATTGACTACATCTTTTATTGTTGCATTCTAAAAACTGAATCATTTGATAATAAACCTTTATTTTTATTTATGTGCCTTTAGGTGCAGCATGTTGCTATCTCCTCTTTGTTGGAGCTGATCAATCACTCTCAGTCTTTAGCCCTCGTCATTAAGGATAAAAACCAACGTTATAAGAACTCTGATGCTAACCCACTGAGCGGACAGCTGCAAATGGTCACCCTGCCTCCCATCTACCCAGCTGTTCTCAAAACTTTGGAGGATTCCACAGACTTTTACCTGGTAATGCACTTTGATTAACATGTTGCATTTCTTATAGCTTCCTTGTTCTGTCGAAATTTACTGTTTTAATAACATATTATGAGATTTCAGTCTTTCTCCATTCAAGTTGTCTACATTTAAAAAAGATTGCTGCCTGTGGGTTTTATCAAGATGGCCGCTGAGTGATCTGACTTCCTTAAGTGACTTTGGTTATTGTCTTCACTTTAATTCTCTTGTAGCGTGTATCTCAGCTGTTATGGGCTCAGTTAGACACAGAGCATCGAGAGCACCACGTATCTTGCGTGGAGCTCTTCTATCGGCTTCACTGCTTGGCTCCATCTGCATCCATCTGCGAGGGCATCATCTGCTTAGGTTTACTCAGTGGCGACAAGGTACTGGGGAAACTTCATTTAATACATTTTACACACATTCAGCAGAAACATTTTAAACTGTTTGTGTATGTGTGTTCATTTTAGGTTGTGTGTTTGGAGGCGCTCCACAGGTTCTCAGTTTTGTGGCACCTGACACGAGAGATCCAGACAAATCGCAGCACTTCTCTCAACCGCTCCTTTGACAGGTCATATACAGCATATTCCTTATGTAATTATTTATAGAAATATTATATTTCTTTCTTTATAAAATTCTCTCACAATAGCGTGCCTTAAGTTAACCACTCAATGTTCTCTATTTCTTTCTGTTTTCTCAGGTCTTTGTTTGTGGTACTAGATAGATTGAACAACCAGGATGGTAGTGTTAGGGCCGCAGCACAGAACTGGTTGGTGCGGGCTCTTTCCCTCAGTGATGTGGTCCGTATCTTGGAGCCAGTGCTACTCTTACTGTTGGACCCGAAAACGCAGAGATCACCCATAGAAAGCGTCAAAAAGAATCTCTCTGTTGGTATGGAATCAAGACACAAAAACATACACCAGATCAATACACACAGAGCCTGAGTTTTGAAGTAACAATTTCAGGTCTTGCTAATTAAAATTAAACAAAATTAAGTAATACAATTTCAAATCAATTAATTAGTATTAAAAAGTCAACTTAAATTGACTATAGGCAATTATAATACAGAGTAAACTGGATTGTACCTCTACATCTAAAATAATCAATATAGTAATTTTCACAAATAGTGTTCAAGACAGTTAGCAATAGCAAGAATTCCTTCTTGTTCTTGATTCGGCCATTCCTCAGTTTAGGGTCAATAAGATTTTTTTTAAAAAGAAAAATAAATTAATACTCTTATTCAGCAAGGATGCATTAAATTGATCAAAAGTAACAATAAATACATTTATGTTACAAAAAAAATATAGTTCAAATAAAGACTTTTCTTTAAAACTTTCTAATAATCAGAGCATCCTGAAAAAAATATTTCCATGAATATTAAGCAGTTTAACATGTATTAAAAATACATGTTCATTGAGCAGCAAATCGGCATAGTATAATGATTTCAGAGGGACCATGTGACACTGAAGACTGAAGTAATGGCTTCTGAAAATCACAGGAATAAATTACATAAAAAAAAAAATAAATAAATAAATATATACAAGTTAAAGAATGGAGTACCTTGTCAATTTAAATGTTTTTTTTGTAATAGAGTACATTATTTTAGGGTAATGGAAATGATGAATTTATGATATTTATGTTCTAGGTGTCTGATTCTACTGTATATGTCATTTAGGTAATGTAAAGGCACTGAGCTGGAGAGACAGATCCATCACAAAAAGTGCTGAAGACAACATGACGCTTGGTTGCCAAACAGAAGAAAGCTTTGTTAGTCGCATCACCATAGTAGACCGTGAAGCATTGTGGGCAGAGTTGGAACGAGATCCAGAACTAACACCCACAGACTCCCCAAAAATGTCCCGGAGTGAGAGTGAAGACACTGAGGGTGAGGACGAAGAAGTAGAGGAAGAAGAGGAAAGTGAACACACGGAATCTGCAGACACGAGTGGTGCTCAGAACTCCACCGAAAACTCAACCTCAAGTTCCGCCCCTTACTTGCAGCGACATGATGGTAGCATAGAGGAGGAGGGTGTGACCAACGGCATACAGAGGGTGGATTCGGAAAGAACACAGGTTTCCGATTCGCTCTCAAGTGATGAAGACGATGGGCAGTTGGAGGCCATGGCCAAATGCCGGATGCTAAAGCGACAGCGGGAGAAACGTGAGGCGGTGGATTCACTGTTCCGTCATGTTCTTCTCTATAAGCAGCAGTACGAGAGCAAGAGAATTCTCTATGCCTTCACTATTTTAGAGACCATCCTCCGGACAAGTGCAGGGCCATTTGTGGAAGCTCTATCCAGTACTTCTCTGGACTGCAGCTCCATTGCCCATCTCAACCTCATCCAGAACCTTCTGCAGAGACACCGTCAGGCTCAGGATGGTGGCAACTTCTATGGGCGATTGCAGATCTCAACTCCACCAAGTGGAGCCACTCCTGACCCATCCCAGCCACCCGCTTCTCCTCTCCATTCACCATCTTCTCCTTCTTCTCCTTCTTCTCCACCAACTCTCCTGCTAGAGCTACTCACCTCCCTTTGCTTGCGCTATCTCCGCTCTCACTATCCCTCCTATGCTAACATTCCCAATTGCCAACTCCAGGCCAATCGGGAGGTGCAGGTCAAAAGTGTGGAGGTACTGACAGAGTTGATGATCCAGTTGGTGAGGGTGGCCCAGCAAGCTCAAATTGGAGAGTCAAAGGGAAGTCTTGAGGCTGTCCGCAACCTTCTTTGGGGCTACAAGGTGCAGCAGTTTGTCCTTCTAATGCTTTCTGCCTCCATGTATGTCTGCCAGAGAGCTGATCGGCCCGACCAGCACACATTGCCTGAAGAAGACCAAATTGAAGATGGAGGGGATATCTCGGAAGAGAGCCTTATCAACTTTGGCCGGGATGGGACCTGGGCTGAGCACCCGCTCCAGATTGTCCTACTGAAGCTTCTGAAGGTTCTTATTGTACTGGAGCACCACGTGTGTCCACCACACTCCAAGGCACAAGATCACGATCAAAGCCATTCCAACCCACAGCGACGTGTTGAACCACCCTCCTCAGCTTTGGCTCGAGAGTGGCAAACAGCTGTGATGTTCCAGCAGTCCATCAAAGCAGTGCGTTATGTAGTCAGTCAGCCTATCACCGCTCAGGGCATGTTTGTGTCGGCAGCAGCCCGAGCTTTGCACCCACAGTATGGCTGCGCCATGCACCCAGCCTGGGTGACTCTGCTATGTGAAGTTCTACCTTATTTAGGACGATCACTGGCCATCATTGTATCACCCATAATTGCCCAGATCTGCAAGAACCTGGATGAACTGGTTAAACAGCACGAGCACGATGGAATCAAGGCTTCACATAAGTAAATAATGTGTGTGGTTGTTTGTGTTTGTGTGAGAGTGGGTGCACATGAAGTGTGTGATAAGGTGTCAATACTTACATGTTGTTGTTCTGTTGCAACCATAGCTTGAATTGGGCGTATTTTGTGGCTTTCTTTTAGTGGTTCCTTAAAGAGGGAGAACATAGCTCCTGACTATCCTCTGACACTACTGGAAGGACTGACCACTATCACACACTACTGTCTTCTAGACCACAAGAAAGTAAGACATACAAGCATCCATGAAAGCAAATAGTGGAAGATCCTGGCATAGGTGACACAGACATTTGCCTAGTGAGGCAAAATCCTCCTGTGTCACTCTCATAGCTCTCAAGGTCTGTTCACACTGACTACATTTCTGAATCTGAAGGTTGCAAATATATTGTATTGTTGGTTGCTAGTAGGTGTATAGCATTGTGGGTTCTTGTGGGTGCAAAAACTGTCTGCACCATAAAATTCAACCAAATACACCCATTTTCCTGATGTACATTCACTGATGTACAGTTGTAGTTGCAATCAAGTCTGATCTTGCCATGGGTATCAAAAATGCCAGGATCACCACTGAACATGTAAGAATGCTTCAAAACACTAATGTTACTTATGTTATAATTGTTGTTTTTGTGTGTGTGCCTGTAGGCAACTGCTGGCTGCGATGTTCCAGACCTAAGAAATGCTAGCAATGCCATTCTGGAGGAGTTTCCACACATGATTAGCAGCATGGCCTTACTCTGGGGTGTGGTCAAGGGCTGTGACTCCACCCGGGGCAGCAAAGCCTCACCCACCTCTGTGTACTTTAAAGGCACAAAGGTATATCTAATACTAATAATAAACGAAAATGTTTTATACAATGTTGTTTACTTAAAAATCATGCCGTGTTGTTGACTGCTTATTGGTGCGTATGTATGTTTGTGTTCTCTTTAGATCTTGAGGCAAAAGGTTCTGGAGTTCTTAATGCCATTGACTCAGCAGTTTGGGGTGCAGGTCATGGCCTCTGTGGCTGCTGTATGGAGTAGCAGGAAGAGCCGCAAAAAACGTTCCAGAAATAAGGTTAACAATAGATATCAGAATGCAAAAATGACATTGTCACACAATAGACTTAGTTTTTTAAATAGTTTTTTAAAATTGGTTTGTGTTCTTGCATAGATTTTACCAGATGCTAGCGATTCTCAAATGACCTTGGTGGACCTAGTGAAAGCACTAAACACACTCCGTACGGACACCATACTGCAGCTCATCAGAGAGGTGGTGAAGAAACCCCATCAAATCAAAGGAGACCAGGTATTGCACTTACACGCATGCACACGTTTACTTCGCTATCTAAATTGGGACATTTCATTGATTTCTATTGTTTTTATATACAGCTAGTTCAAAATAATATAACTTAACATCAAAAAATGTTAATCAGCTTTTTTACTATTTAAAAACATTTTTTTAATTAATTTTATGTAATTTATTCAAACGAGGACATCCCTAAAAGGAGATTTTGTCAGATTTAGC
Source organism: Romanogobio albipinnatus (assembly GCA_023566225.1). Lineage (NCBI taxonomy): Eukaryota > Metazoa > Chordata > Actinopteri > Cypriniformes > Gobionidae > Romanogobio > Romanogobio albipinnatus. Next base: position 20,593,003 of record CM042243.1, on the reverse strand, counting down.
TCACTTCTGGTTATAAATTTGTCCCCAAAATATGGTCAACTGGGTACACACACACGCATACACACACACACACACACACACACACATGCACACATGCAACTACATTATGAGGACATTCCATAGACGTAATGGTTTTAATACTGTACAAACTGTACATTCTATCTCCCTACACCTAAACCTACCCATCACAGAAAACATTCTGCATTTTTACATTTTTAATAGAACATTGTTTCGTGTGTTTTTAAAGCTATTTTAATTATGAGGACATATGAAATGTGTAATACCCATATCATTATACAAATTTGTGTCCTCATAAATCACATAAACAAACACACACACACACAGTTATTTAACTATAGAATTATATCATGTATTAATGTTCACTCTCTTTCTCACTATCAGAAGACTACTTTAGTTGACATTCCAATGCTACAGTTCAGCTACGTCTACATTCAAAGGTAAAAGTTTCCATTGACATCATCCTCGAGTTTGATTGTACCTTAACTTATTTGCTATCATATAATGCCATTTACTGTAAAATAGTCCATAGTCCAGTGAACTGTGCAATCCAGTTTAAACAAATAGCTGAAGATGCTATTTGCTATTAATTGTAAGATTCAGTATTCTTCTACAAGGTAAGAACAACAGTGTTGATGGTATTGTCCTTTTCTGCCCTTTTTTTGCAGTCTCACTGCTCCAGCTCTTCAGGAGAACATCAATCCTCTTCTCTGTCTGCTCAGAGAATCTGCCCAGCTTAACCTTGCCCCTCCTGGACACTTCTTGCTCCTCGGGTGAATAAAATAACATGATTTGAATAAACCCTAACCCTAAATATTAACCTTTTGCGCATAACTTGTCCTGCACTATTTGGTGCCAGTACGACCAGTGCAAATTTACCAGTACGAAACCACCTAGCAACACCTTAGTAACCACATTGAAACATACTAATAACAAAATCAGAACACATTAGCAAACACATTGCAATGCCCTGGAAACCACTCATAACACCAGCATCGCCTATTTATTTAATGCAACATTTTAAAAAAAGGCAGTCAGAAAACTTAAATATAAATAAGAACTCTTATTATTTACATGAAACAATTATTGTTGTTGTTAGATACCATTTGAAATGTAAAACATCTTTTGAAACACTAATCTCTGTTTAATTTACTGTGGCAGCATCCTTAATGACTGTGTAAATAGACTTCCCAATATCGACAACAAGAGGGATACTAAAGAACTGCAGGTAGGATAGATACAGCGAGAGACAGCTATACCAGAATCATTGATATAGTAGAAATGTCAAAAATATGTTTACATAGTAATTGTAACCTCAACAGGAAGTGAGTCAGCGCATACTAGAGGCGGTGGGAGCTGTGGCCGGCTCGTCTCTTGAGCAGACTAGCTGGCTGAGCCGTAACTTGGAAGTGAAAGCACAGCCTCAAGTCTGTCCTGAGGGAGATGAAGATGACCATGATGGCAATGAGTTTGAGGGTATATCTATGCAGAAATGCATATGCTTACAGTATAATGCACATTTCTGTATTGCCAACATAATATGATAATAATACAGCCTATCTGTATTGCCTACTTCGAAACAAAGGCAGTTCTAAAATTGATTCTTTTCATGTCTTACTCTCAGAGTGTGCTGGCCAGGGCAGCACTATGGTGTCATCTTCAGTGCCATCTGTATTCAGTGTACAAGCTCTAGTTCTGCTGGCTGAGGTAAGAAACATGCCGAAATGCACACACAGACACAGGGCTCCAGCTAAATGGCTGCATATGCTTAAGAATTTTTTGCAGTAATGGATAAGAAATGCAAAAATAAATCTCATTGTTATTACTTTGATGCAAAAATAATATACAAAATGCAGAAATAATGATAAAATATAATTGTATTAATTCAATTGTGATGTACTACACTATGGGTTCATTTGTTTTATATAGATTTTAGTTTTTTAAATGGACAGAAATTCGACGGAGACACGCAAAAATAACCAGTGTTCCCATTTGTGCTCATTGTGTTTGTAGGTTCTGGCTCCTCTTTTGGACATGGTCTATCGCAGTGACGAGAAGGAGAAAGCCGTGCCTCTCATTTCCCGTCTTATGTATTATGTTTTTCCCTATCTAAAAAATCACAGGTGAGTATGCCAACGATGCACTTCACTTGAAAATATACACTTGTGGTAGTACTGCTTAGTATTTTATTCAGAAGCTTTGGTCTATTTTTCATCACAAAGCACGTGGTGTCAGATCGTTTTCATTTAAAACTAGGGGACAGGGTCATGCCTCTTGGTGGAGCGAAGGATGGCCTGTGTGGTCCAATCAAACAGACGAGCTACTGTAGCTCAAATAGCTAAATAAGTTAATGCTGGTTCTGATAGAAAGGTGTCAGAATAAGACATTGCATCACAGTTTTTTGCATATGGGGCTACATAGCCGCAGACCAGTCAGGGTGCCCATGCTGACCCCTGTCCACCACCGAAAGCGCCAACAGTGGGCATGTGAGCATCAGAACTGGACCACAAAGCAAGGTGGCCTGGTCTGATGAATCACGTTTTCTTTTACATCACGTATGGTCGGGTGTGTATGTGTATCGCGTGTGGGTCTAGTGGAGTCCATGCCTCAAAGGGTCAGGGCTGTTTTGGCAGCAAAAGGGGGACCAACACAATATTAGGAAGGTGGTCATAATGTTATGCCTGATCTGTGTATATTTCATCATTGAAGACTTCTTCAAATTAGTGTTAAAATAACAATGTCATGAACCCCATATCGTGCATTGTTTTATCTCATGAGCTAAGTTTATCATCACACACTTATTTAAAACTGTCCATAACTGTTTCTCAATTTATATCTCTCCATCTCTCAGTGCCTATAACATGCCTAGTTTCGGTGCGGGCGCTCAGTTGTTGAGCAATCTGAGTGGATATGCCTACACTAAACGAGCGTGGAAGAAAGAGGTGCTGGAACTCTTCATGGACCCAATGTTTTTCACAATGGAGTCTTCATGTTCCTGCCAGTAAGATGGATACTCACACAACACTCTAAATTGTGATTTATTACACGGCTCTGAGGAATACTTGATTCTGATTGGTCGATCGTGCCATCCAGCGGTATGTTATCCCCCCGATAACAACCGGTAAAAAGTGATAACACAGACTCATCCAGGTAATTGTCACTGAAGTCAGTGCTTTACACTTGCTGGGAAAAATCTTTCCTCGTAGAAGTTTTGTGATTGGTGAGCCAATAAAATATTAAAACTCAAATCAATATTTTGTGTACAGTTATTTAATTGTGATCAGGTATTGCAGACTTTCTCACTCTTGTTTCATACAAACGTATCTCTGCTGTTTTGTGACGATTGTTTTGTATACTCTAATGGATTATAAGATAAAAAGGTATGATTTTAAGTTTAATTTCAAATCAATATCTTTTATCCCCATAACTATTTATGTGGTGAAATACCGTGTAATAAGTGATATGACTATACCATATCCTTTAATGTCCATCTAGTTTGAACTTTTGCTAGCAACTGCTCTCTCCATGGAAGATTTGCCTTTAAAGAGCTAATAAAAATGTAAATCTCAGATAATTATATTATGTCTAATTATTTTCTTAGGCGGCAAATAGCCATGTAATAAGTAGAATAAACCCCTCAGGGTGATGATCACCCTGTCAGGGTTTATTCTACGATAACAACCGTCTGGATGTGCATTATCCCTTACTTAACAAAGTGTTTTCTTTTATCAAGTCATGCTCATAAAAATCAAAATAGTCAAATTGTTTGCATGGCCTATATATATATATAAAGATTGCTTGGCCTATCACTAGTTTGACTTTGAAGCCACTAAACTCTCATATTGTGCTTTAGTTGGAGATCCATCGTAGACCATCTTTTGACTCATGAGAAAACGATGTTCAAAGACTTGATGAGTGAGTATATGTACATATTTCTGCTTTAGACAGTAATTTGTTGTATGATCAGTGTGTTGACTTGTATTGTGTGGGTTCATGTTGTACCATATGCAGGCATGCAGAGCAGTTCTTTGAAGCTCTTCAACAGCGCTGAGCAGAAGCCTATGCTACTGAAACGTCAGGCTTTTGCCATGTTTAGCGGAGAGAATGACCAGTACCACTTCTATTTGCCTCTCATACAAGGTATTACAGAGTCTGTGTAGAAAGCAAATATAGGTTACTTGTAATATAGAAAAGGAAACATTTCATGCTAACACTTTTTTCATCAAATATATTCTAGAGCGTCTAACGGAGAACCTGCGCGTGGGTCAGACTCCATCAGTGTCAGCTCAAATGTTCCTCGTGTTCCGTGTTCTCCTGTTGAGGATCTCACCACAACATCTCACCTCTCTCTGGCCAATCATGGTCACCGAGCTGGTAAGAAATATGCCAGTGGTCCTCTCTTCACAAAGAATTAATCAGTTGCTTTAAATGTCCTTTGGTTGGGTGCAGTTTGAATATTTATGTTGAATATTTCAGATCCGCATTTTTAACCGCCTTGAGAAGGCACTGCTGGATGATAAAGACGTTTCAAAGTGAGTCTTCCTTGATGACAAAATGCTGCCAGTATATATGTTTTCCCTCAATTTTCATGGAATTTTTTTTTTCCCGTTTCAGGAGTAAATTGCGGGCTGGCCATGACAAGAATGGTATACTGTGCTTCCCTCAGGCAGAGTTGGACATGTACCTGTCAGCCTGCAAGTTTCTGGACACTGCTGTGTCCTTCCCTCCAGAGCAGATGCCTCTGTTTCAAATGTGAGACTCGTGTTGTGTGTATGCATGTTTGTCAGCGTTTACTCCTGCCATACCTGAGATAAATGGCAAGAAACAGTTTTATTGAGCACTATTATAGATGTTTTTATGAATTATTGTCTAATTTAATTTACTTACCTCTAAAGAACAGAAGTAGTGGTTGGACATTCTCTGATAGTCAAATGGTCAAACAAGTTTTTGTAAATTAATGTTATGTTTTATGTTTCTTGAGCTATATTAGAATGATTTCTGAAGGATCATGTGACACTGAAGACTGAATAATGGCTGCTGAAATTTAAGTTTTGCTATTACAGAAATAAATGACATTGTAAAATATATAAAAGTAGAAAATGGCTATTTTAAATAGTGATAATATTTAACAATGTATCCTATTTTTTTACTTTGTTTTTGATCAAATAAATGCAGCCTTGGTAAACATGACACTTCTTTCAAAAACAATAAAAAGTCTTACCGAACCCGACATTTGAACGGTAGTGTGCGTGGGGCTTAAAAGGTTAATTCACCCAAAAATGACATCATTTACTTGCCCTCACGTCTTTTAAAGTTGGTGTTCTCCATACAATGAAAATGGGCAGGATTTTTTTTTCTGCCAAAGCTAAGTCTAAGTCCAATAAGCACCATAAAGTCCATATGACTTGTTTGCTATATTCAAATCTTCTTTCAGTAACTATATTATAGACTTGAAATATAGCACACAATTAGGACTACTTTATCAATTTTATTCCACTTCTATCCTTTTGTGGAGCTTGGCAATATGATAGCCCATTTTCATTGTATGGAAAATAAATGGCTCAGACATTGTGTTCCATGGAAGGAAAAAAAAAGAACAAAAATATTCCTTTATTCCTTTTGTTTATGCATCTAACCTCACAAAGACCTTTCATTTAAGATACAGGTTCCTTCAATTATTATAAAATGGATAACTCCTTATTAGGTCTTTTGACCTTTTTAACCTAGGTGGACAGTCATGGCAGCTGTTAGTAATAGATCATTAGGTTCCGTATTATTTCTAGGTGATCTGTCATTCCTGGCCCAACATAAATTACTTCTGATATGCTCCACACGTACCTTTACTTGTCATGATGACCTGTTAATGACTTGCCAATATTTATTTATAGGTATCGCTGGGCTTTCATTCCTGAAGTAGATGTTGACCATTATGATGGACCAGGAAACACTCTGCTGGAAGGCGAACAAGAATGTAAACCCCATATTGTTAGGATACTGGATGGTATAAACCGACGCTATGGGGTAAGATCTCCTTATACGAGACATGCTTTAATGTATCTGTGACACTAACAGAAGTAGACCCAGTTCTCAGTCTATAAATATTTTGATTATGTGTTCAGGAGCTGAATGGAACAGCGGGAGAGTCGAGCACAGATCAAGTAGAGTTTCCTTTGCTCACACTGCGTTCCCTCTGCTCCATCGTGGATCTCATGCCATTCTTCAGCACCCTCTGCTGCTCTTTTAATGGCTCCTCCACACACCTCTCACATTATGCTGTCGATTACCCACCGCCCAGTAGTGATCAGGTCATGAAACGGCTAGAGTACATCATTGAAGGAGAGTTCCTTGATGGAATGGACAGTTAGATGATAGATCACATTCTCAAATTCTGTATTGTTTTTGTAATTGGCTTCTCTTCAAACACAAAAGTGCAATGAATTTCATTGTAGCATTATAGTTTACATTAAATATAAAAAAAGGTCCCTGCTAATTTTAATCAATGCACATCAAGCTGTTGAAGGTCTCTATGTTATGACCCTTATGAGTCGTACACGCTTTGAATGTATATCATCTTTGTATTATTATTTAATTTGGCTTAAGGCCCGTTCACACCAAGGACGATAACTATAAAGATAACTATATTAGCGTCCACACCAGCGGACGATATCGTTCTGTTTATTCTAAGTGCATGCTTGTCTGTCACTGTAAAGGCTCGAGCTTGTTACAGCAGGATGGATTCTGATTGGCTGTCGGTATTTTTTTTCCAGCTGAATAAAATCATTCTGAAAGTGAATCCAATGATATCTTTTCTCTGTGCTGTTATCGTTGTAGCTGTGGTGTGAACTAAAATTGAGAACTATTTTTAGAACTATATCGTTATCTTTATAGTTATTGTCCTTGGTGTGAACAGGCCTTTAATGTCAGTTTTCCAAGCATTCTGTGAACATTCCTTTTTTTTTTTTTTAACTGAATGAGCCAAATGAATGATTATGTTTCAACGGCCATAATGGTCACAACAAACCGATTATTGTTTGGTCCATGGCATTTTTCAGTTGTGTTTAGGGCTTTAAGTCATTTTTGACTTGAAATCCCTTTGCAGTATTTTTACTTCCTGACCTGGATATGTATATTTTTCTGTATAGCTTACATCTATCGGTTGGAAAATATTGACAATGTCTTTTGTTTATCTACCAGTATCTATTTAAAAGATTTTCTGTTGCTTTCTGTATGTCTTTTATTTTGCTATATTTCCACACTCGCTTTAAATTAAGAATAATATGTGTCTTTATTCTTATGTGGTTATTGAATATCTTCTTTTACTCTGTGTAGAATGAATACTTGCAACAAAGGAATTGTAAAGCACATTTTTATTTCTGTACCTAAGGGAATGTTTTTGATCCATGTTCGTGTTCGTGATCATCTATAAGACCTCAAGGATGTTTTTATGCTGTTGCTTTAATTTTAGAGTGCACCTGATCTGGCAGTTATAGTTTGTGTCTAATGTTACTGCTAGTATGCTATCTTGCCCTTTGATTGAAGTGCCTAAAAATAAATGCTCTAATTATGAAACATCTTTACTTGTTCTGTAGTTGCTATATGCAATTGTGCCATCAAAACACTATTGTAACCCCCGTTACAATACAATTTCTGCTCCTTCCTTGTTGGGGCAGAAGATGGGACAGGGCTTTACGCAGAGAATGTCACGACTGCTGTTTCTTCTGACCCATACAGTGAGACTATTGGATAACACTGGGAAAGCATGTCTTTTCCAAGTGGAAAGAAACGCTACAGACCACATCCTACTGGGAGGTGTCAAGTGGAAGTTACACACATGGACTGACCATTAGGACAGTGCTGCATGTGGTAGATTCAGCCTAGTTAGGGTGAAGTCAATACCGAGCAGAGACGCAGAGTGGAGTCTGCTTAGGGAAAGACACAAGCTCACAGACAGGGGAGCCATATCATGGAAGAAAACACTTTGAATCGCCGTAGGGATCACAACATATGGGCACCTAGCCTAGCACAGGGGTCAACCAATGGGCGTACTTAAGAGTGTTAGGCCTGGCAACAGACGTCTCCGCTGCCGCAGGGTGCTGGAGGAACTCCAACAGGGGTGTGCCAGCTGGGGAACTCACATGAGGAGCAAGATAAACGCACAAATCCGGTCTTAAAAGGGGAATGGCGCAGCAAGCGAGACACTGACAATGCAGTTGGTGTCCAGTCCAAATGCCCAAGACTGCATGCCCGTTATACATGACACCCCATCCGGTGGCAGAGGCATCTGTTGAGATGATCGCATGCCTGGACACTTGTTCTAGGGGAACTCCTGCCCATAGAAATGCCTGACCACGGGCTGAAGGTTTGGCGAGTGATTGCCATCCGGTGCATGCTGCGTTGCCACACCCATCTCAGGATTCAGCCATTAAGCCAGTGCTGAAGCGGCCTCAAATGAAGCAATCAGAGCGGCATTACTCCAGCTGCGTATGCTATACGCCCCAGGAGCCTCTGAAATAGTTTCAGTGTGGCCGCCACCCTGCCCTTGAGCTTGTTCAGGCAGTTCAGCATCGACTGAGCACGTTCCTCCGTGAGATGTCAGGTTGACTGAATCTAACCCCATACTGAGAAAAGAGATCCTTTGCATGGGGGAGAGTTTGCTATTTTCCCAGTTGACCCGAAGCCCCAGATGATTGAGGTCCTGGAGCACCAGGGGCTGGATTCAAGAAACATTTTTAAAATGAAATTCTGCCAATTTCTTCTTATTTTTTAACTCTTGTAATATTTTGCATTCTCAAAAACCTTTCTTAAGAATGTTCTTATCTTTTTTCTTAAAGGATTAGTTCACCCCAAAATGAAAATTTCCTGATTAATTTACTCATCCCCATCTCATCCAAGATGAAGATGATAAGTTTTTTGAGGAAAACATTCCAGGATTGTTCTCCACACAATTGACTTCCATGGCAACCAAAATGTTGAAGGTCCAAATCAATGCCCTTTCAAAGGGCTTCAGAGGCTCTGCGCGATCCCAGACGAGAAATAGGGTCTTATCTAGCGAAACAATGTCATAAAAAAAAAATAGATATATATATATATAAATAAATTATATCATTATATAATAATTTAGCATAAGAATTTTCTTAACTTCTTTCTTAAGAAGATTTTCGTAAATCTGGCCCCAGGTCCCTGTGTTCACACAACTGCTCTGGCGAGTGGGCCAGTATGAGCCAGTCATCGATATAGTTGAGGAAGAGAACACCCTGTTCCCTCATCGGAACGAGAACCGCCTCCACAACCTTCATAAAGATGCCAGGCAACAAACCTAGCCCAAAGGAGAGGACTTTGTACTGATATGCTCAACCCTTGAACGCAAAGCGTAGGAACGGTCTGTGTTGAGGAAGAATCGAGACTTGAAAGTACGCATCTTTCACTGCAAACCAATTTTGTAGACGGATGCATTTGAAAATTTCTACATTAGCATTTTGAACAGGAGCTTATGAAGGGCCCGATTCTAAACCCGCAGGTCCAAGATTGGCCGTAACCCACTGCCTTTCTTGGTTACAATGAAGTAGGGGCTATAGAACCCTGAATTCATATCAGCTGGAGGGACCAGCTCTATAGGCCAGTAGGACTACGATTTCTGGGGCACTGGGACCAGCAACCTCATCCGGAAGCTCCACAGTTTGCTGTGCGCTAGAGCAGGGGTTTTCAAACTTTATAATGCCAAGGACCCCCAAATATGATGAACCTTTTATGAGGGACCCCCTTCCTAAAATCCATCTATATATTTTTATGTATGGAAAAAACATTTATACTGTTAGATAAATATTAAGTGTGACATTATAAATACAACATATTGTTTCCTAACTTAAATTGGCTATACTTAATGTTGGATGCATAAACCTGAAGAAGGACATTTTCAATTAAAAGTTATTTGTATAAGCAACTTTCACAACAAATGTACAACAAAACATACTGTGTTAAGAATACCGCCTTACAACCCCAGTGAGCGAGATAAAGGGGACTATAGTGTAGAGTTGGGGTACTCGAACTTGGACTCGGACTCGAGTCCGGACTCGAGTCCAATTTTGAATGAACTCGGACTTGTCACGCACTCGGGTGAATTTGTTCTCGGACTTGACTCGGACTTGAACATTTTGTACTCGGAAAATATTCAGAGTGCAGTCGAGTCCGTGTCATGTATAGCAACAAAACCGGCATAATAAAACTAAGATAAGAAATTAATTAACGTCTCCCCGCCTGTGATTTTACTGCACCACACCGACAGGCAGCAGTAGCATAATTTTATGCTTGCAGACAAAAAACACACATCACACACACGCAATGCGTGGCAATGTCTTCAAAATCGGCAATCATTTGTTTTGCTTATGAAAAGCATAACGAATTTATTTGCAAAAAATCAGGAAAAAATAAACATTCTGCTGATTGCAAATTTTGCAAAACAACTATTACTGATGTGTCTGGCACGACGTCAAATTTCTACCGACATGTCCAAAGAAAACATGAAGAAAGGTAAGCTGCTTATTATAACTTTTGATACCAACTTAAATCCAAATAACATTAGGGCTGGGTGATATGACGATAAATGTATTGGATTTTTGTGTGCATACACTTAAAGCAGCAGACAGAAATGAGACCGCCTCATCGCGCATCATCAGTAACGAATTCAGGGGCGTAGCCAGAACATTTTTTCAGGGGTGGCCAGGTAAGACCCAGTGATTTTATTGGGGTGGCCAAAAAAATTACTACTGACTATGACATGCTGTACCAAAGCAAATTCTACAGAAAATATAGATCACAAACGAACAAAAATAATTAAAAATTATAATTTTATTTACAATGTCATACAAAATAAGTCAAATATGTACTGTATGTTGATAATTTTAGGGAAAAAGACAAAAAGCTTAAAGTCAGAAAAAAAATCCTAAACAAAATTAACAAGTCGTTCACACATGAACAAAATTCTCAAACTTTTTATGCTTACTGCTTTGTCCTTTGCCAAACAAAATGTTGCCCTAAGAAAACAGATAAAGTATCATTACAAAAAGAGAAAAGTTACAAAATTTAAACAACATAGAAGTTTGTACCAAAGAAACCATAGCATTTTTCTATGAACAAATGCTAAATTAATTATTAAATAAAGTAAATTAATTAATTTAACTATTAATCAAATCCAATGTCTCCTTGTAAAGAAAAAAACTATATGTTAGTATTTAATCTCTAGATACTGACAGGCGACACTTCATTTACAACAACAACAAAGAAAAAGAACTGTGAGTCTGCAAGACTATAATTAATATATACAGCTACTTATACAACAGTGACAGTCAGTAAGTGTATATGTAATGTTTGTGGTACCTTTTTTTAATTAACTTGCTAACATTTGCAGTAACTTTAGCTAACATTAGCTAATTTATATGATTAATAGAGAGTATGCGCATCTGGGTATTCGCTTTGGTGAGTAATGAAGCCAATCACAGTCACAGACATGTTTGTTGATTTCTAAAACGCAATGGCCAATCACAGGTGTTGAAGTTAGAATCCACTCACCACCTGAGTTTTTGTCCAGCGACGAGGTCTGTACATGCACTAATAGACCTAATAGACCTTATTCACAGCAGCGCCTTCTTTATGAAAGAAATTAGTCTGAAAGTGAGGCTGTGGGGATAGACATACATCTCTTCAGTGGGTTGTACTGTTATTTAATGTATTTTTGGATTGTTCTGCTTATAAAACACTGAAAAAATATATTTCAAAGATGTTTCAGTAGACAAAAAAGCTGTGGAAAATGATAAGTGATTTAGGAGCTTTATACAGCCTTTTACAGCGGATGCCATTGAAATGGTACGTCTTACCCTCATAGCCTCACTTTCAAACCTGGAAATTTTCCAATTTTCCATTTTCCAGATGTTCAAACCTGTCATGGCTCTGCTCTGAATAAGGTCTACACTCCAAGTGTAGACATGTAAGAAATTGATTGATTAATATAACAGAACTTGAGATCACGTTCATTGAATGACTGACAGCTTTTAGTTATTATAAAGGGAATGCTCTTTGCACACTATCTAGGCGATATAACATATCTGATATATGATATATATGATATATTCAGAATTTGAATAAAACTTTTATTTTCCATTCATGACAATATTTATGTATCGAAATCAGGCTCGTCAGGAAAACATGATTCCTGGCTGCATGTCAATATCCATGGATCGCTGGATCTTTGTTAAGTTGTAAGGAACACTATATCGAGTCCAAAACCTTTAGTTTAAACTGATAACTGTTTTTTTTACTTGCGTTTCCCAAATCAATATCCATTCATGCAGCAGTCCCACTGAGTCCCGACTAACGACGATGCATACCCTAACGTGTTTCTGCTAAGGAAACATTCGCAGTACCTCAACTTTAACAAATTCACAGAAAAGGTAGGAAAACCAGCTTGTGCTGAACTTGAAATATTACCGCTCGCTTATACCGTCACACAGAGACAGAACCTCAGACAGTGCGCAAGCGAACCCCTTCACCAGAAACCCCGCCCTGCAGCTAATTTCATTGGTTAAGGTACTAGTGACAGGTGGTTTAGGAATCAGTGTTTGGTCAGTACTGTGATTGTCGTGACCAATAAAATCGTAAGAATCCGCTGCAGGGCGAAGTTACCGTCGAACTGGTTTTGGGGGGAAGCTGTTCAGAATAGGGCACTTTGCGCAGACTGTTTGTGTGAGAGCGGCGATTTTAACGTCAACTCTTAGTCATTGTCAAGTGCTTTTCAGCTTGCACAACAGGGGTGGCCAGAGGGGTGGCCAAGCTTCAAACAGGGGTGGCACTGGCCACCCATGGCCACCCCTTAGCTACGCCCCTGAACGAATTATCTAATGGTTTACACTTGGGACTGTCAAATAAATTCACATACATCATGTCAAAATGCAAGTCTTACGGAGTATTCATGTAAACACAGTTGGTTATGTCTTGCAGTCCAATAAACCTGCTGCTGTAATGTTAAATGGTAATGTTTTGTCAAACAACAAAAGACAGAGAAAATCACTCACTCACTCACTCTACTGATGACTAACTTTAGTAAATTTAGAATCACTGTACATGTAATACAATTTATCTATAGTATTTATTCTTACTTGAATAAATAATCCTACTTGAGAAAACATTTCATTATCGTGAATTTAAGATTTTAGTATCACCCACCCCTAAACATTAGTATTTGGTCTTGAATTTTATAAAATGTTAAATGTTATTCTTAATGTGGTAAATAACACACCCTAGGTTTTTTTTTATTTTTTTTTAGTAACTTACAGGGACTGTAAATGTAGTCCTTTTAAATTTAAAATTATGTGCTCTAATGTAATGTAATTATGTTTATTCAATTATGTAATGTTCTCCGAATTGCAATAACTAGTTAAGTTACTTATACAAAACTTTGGGAAAGTTTTAGGCACATTAGACAAATAACTTTGTTTCATTTTTATATTGCCATTGGTTTATTGGTTTAAAAGGTTAAAATATTAATAGAAGGTACAAATTTACAATAGCAATTTCTAATCTTTTTTTAAATTGAATTACTTTCTGGACTCGGGCGGACTCGACTCGGACTCGGCCGATAAGAACTCGGACTTAAGTCCAACTCGGCCCCTTTTGGACTCGGACTTGGACTCGGACTTGATTGTTTAAGACTTGGACTTGACTCGAACTCGACAAAGGTGGACTCGGACCCAACACTACTATAGTGAGCAAAACTCAGATACAAAGCAAACATACACAATACTGGAAAGTATGTATACGGAAATGTAAGGCCCGTGAAACTGGTCCAATCTGCCGGTTCGCCAATTCACAGGGAAGGTCACACGTGTTCTGTCCTCATTCATGCAAAGTATTGGTCGGTTAAATTTGTAATATATTAATCATATATTTACTCGTTTATTTCATCTGACTTCATAAATGAAAGGTTTTAATAATATCTGTGCCTCACTAAAAGTGAGCAAATGTTTGACTATTCCTTTTAACCATTAAGTGAACAAAGTCAAAATCAGTTAGAATAATCAAATGTAACAATTTATTATGTCAGGTAAATGTATCATGCCAATTTCATAATCAATTCAAACAAAACATCAAATGCTCAGGAATAAAGAGAAGATGCAAACCCAACTTTTAAGAAATACGTGAGGCTTGAGAGATTTCTTTCTCTCAAGCCTCACGGGCCGACCTCAAGTACAGGAAAAGGCCCCGAATTCTCTGCTGCATCCCATTAAATAGCCAGACCTCTTTCACATGGAAACATGTGCTAACAAAAGACATTTGCATGCAGTGGTCTCACCTTGATGGGGGTGGGTAACCATCTGCTTGAGAAACTTTATTTGTAAGTCAGTTTATCTATAAACTCTTAAAACCTTATTACCTTTTATTTTATCTATCTGGATATGAGATATCTGTACCACTCACTTTGAGACATTTCAAATGACACCAAAAACATAACAGTCAATGATAAACATTCACATTAAACCATATTCTTGTGTGAGTTCTGTCGTTTGCGGAAGTGAGGTCAGTATTTTCAGTCTTACAGAAAGAAAGGCGAGAAACATTTAGAACTGAAACAGAATGTACGGTAGACTTGATCCATTTTTATTATCTGAAATTTCCTGGGGACCCCTTAGAACCTTCTGGAGGACCCCTGGGGGTCCCCGGACCCCAGTTTGAAAACCCCTGAGCTAGAGGAGTGAGGGGCCCACAGAGATTGGCTCTGTGGGTAAGCCCCCACTGTGATCCTCAGGTCACCCTGGCTATTCACAGAAGTAGCCCTTTTCTGATTATCACCTCGTTTGAGGGATGCAAGTCTCAACCGCAGCACCAAGCAACTTTTTTTGAGATCTTTAAAAATAAAATTACTCCAATCATAAAGTGGTGTTGCCTGGTGTTTGTGGCTTATATATTCTGATATTATGTTGGTCCCCCTTTTGCTGCCAAAACAGCCCTGACCCGTCGAGTCATGGACTCTACTAGACCCCTGAAAGTGGCCTGTAATCTGGCACCAAGATGTTAGCAGCAGATCCTTTAAGTCCTGTAAATTGCAAGGTGGGGCCTCCATGGATCAGATTTTTTGTTCAGCGCATCCCACAGATGCTCGATTGGATTGAGGCCCGGGGAATCTGGAGACCAACAACTCGTGCTCCTCAAACCATTCCTGAACCATTTTTGTTTTGTGACAGGGCACATTATTCTGCTAAAAGAGGCCGCAGCCACCAGGGAATACCATTTCCATGAAAGGGTGTACATGGTCTGCAACAATGCTTAGGTATGTGGTACATGTCAAAGTAACAGCCACATGGATGGCAGGACCCAAGGTTTTCCAGCAGAACATTTCCCAAAGCATGGTCCAGTTCTGATGCTCACGTACCCCCTATTGGCGAACTAACTAACTAGAGGTGATCTAATCAATTCTGTTTCCGGCAGTGGCGGCTGGTCAATAGAGGGCGCTGCCCCCATCAAAATTCCAGAAATATACATGTATACAAAAATGATATAAAAGTGAAATAAAATAGTTTACTCATACAACGTGCCGGCTGTTAGTAAGAGCCTCAGCATTTAATAAAAACTGTCTTTGATCGGTTAACTATTTTATATGTTCTTCAATATGTTTCATGTGGTTTCATGCGCGAGGGATGCCGGACAAATGGATGTCTATCTGAGTCCAAAAATCTACTGGCAGGGTGTGTGTTATTTTATCCAATCTAATTGGTTCTCGTCACTTGTCATTCAACTTTACGCTCTTGGCCACTAAAGTGAAAGTGCGCGGGCGACACCGTCACTCTGACTCCGCCAAAACCTTGTTAGGATGATCACTTTAGTAGAGATGGCAGCAGTTAAACCACATTCTTTCACAAGGCGTTCGCTGGAAGAAAGAAAAGGATAAAGGATCCCGAACCGGACCAACACGATTTACAAATCCAGCAGCAGGCCAGTGACAGAGGATGAAGCTACACTCGGAGCTTCACACGCTTGTTATGAGAAACAATATATGTTAGCAATGCCCTTTATTGCTTTCCCTGTCTTTTTTTTCAAAGTGTCGGTACTGAAGTTTTGTGGACAACAACGGGGGTAAGAGACCTCAAATATCTAACTGGACAATGCAAACGTCATGACACTACTGAGATGACTGACTTTAATCAGAGTCATTGAGAAATTTGCTGGCCAGAAAGAAAGGAGAGCAAAATGTATGTTCAAGTAGTCAACATGCTAGTCTGTTGTTGCTGCTTTTGTTTTTCCTTTCCTCATTCAATTATATGTGGGAAATGAATGTGTAAAAAGAGTGAAGACACTGTTTTCTCTTTAATGCTTGAATTTAGTCAACATACATCTTGATATTTTTATTTTGAAAGCGCGACAAAGAAGATATTCGGTTTTGCCAGCAAGTCAAACCCAGAGTGATAGGGCAAACCTTCCCATTTCATGCTGTATTTCATCCTGTTTGAAATCACCATTCACCACTCACCAGCTTCATATTCTTCACTTTCTTGTCAGACTCACTCGGAGCATCTGATTGGTAGAGAGAAGCAGGCCCGGACTGGCCATCGGGAGCACCCAAGGAGGTATGCTGCGTTCTATTATTTATCCGTGTCGGAGCTCCGACTAGGAAGACAGACGTTACCTAGCAACACGCACCAACACGCCCCCTTTCCTCGGATTTTGCCGCTCGGAAGTTTGGACAACCGCGAGGACACCGAGCAAGAATTCCGAATCGGAATACAAGATGGCTGCGACCTGTGTGACTTTAAGTACGAATTGTTTTCATTGTTTTTGGACCGATTTAGTTGTTTAAATCTCTATGCCTAGTAGACCTACAACAAACGTTCATTAAAAAGTGTCCTGTACGTAGGTAACGTTAGAAGGTAACGTTAGAAAATGCATGATTTGATTTGATAACGTTAACCTAGATTATTGTTAGCTATTATTATATAACCAAGTGTGTGTGCGGAGTGTGGAGCGGCCAGTGCTACCATAGCAACAGCTTTCCGGGTGGCGTCCATGTTTTTCTCCGACTCGGACGCGCAAAACATACCAGAACGCTTGAAGTGTGGAAGTGACGTCATATCCGAGGGCCGAGTCGGATCGTTGACCATAATGGAACGCACCAGTAATCCAGCCCCCGAAAAAGCGAATAACTTTACATCTGAGGCATTTAAAGACTCCATTTGTCCATTGTTTATTTCTAAAGAAACACGACAATGTATAAAAGGCTCAATTACCTTGTATCTTACACTATCGCCCCATAGAAGCAGTTTATGTAAAAATAGGCTAACGATTGCGTCATCGTAACCACGCGACAACTGGCGCATAGTAGAGGAATTACCGTATAGACCCAAGGAGAAGCTCGCAGGCAATCTTTTACTGTCTATGAGGCAATTTATTAAAATAAATAAATACTATGCAAAATGACAAAATAATTCATCATAATACTTCCCAAAAGTTTGTTCTGCTCACGCTCTCTGTTTCTGCAAGATTCGGTGATTCAGATTTCACTTAGCACAACTACTAGAAGACTTACAACTGTCAGACAGGTTGTTCACGTCACATCTACGTCGTCAAGCTCAGTCTGAGGCTGTGCAGTACGCTCAGCCATCAGGAAGTGAGTGCTTCTAATCAAGGGGGTAATCCTACACCCGGAAAGCGTACCTTCCATAGGGGCGGCCACTGCTAACCAAGCCATCAACTGCTGTTAGCATCCCATTGACTCCCATTCATTTTGGCGTCACGTTGACAGTGAATAACTTTACATCTGAGGCGTTTAAAGACTCCATTTGACCATTGTTTATTTCTTAAGAAATACGTCAATGTATAAAAGGCTCCATTACCTTGTATCTTACACTATCGCCCCGTAGAAGCTGTTTTTGTTCAGTTTCAGTACGCTCACTTCTAATTGCCTTCACTTTTCCCTGTCGAAGCCCATGGGGTTGCTGTGTCCATTTCTTTTACTGTCTATGGGAGCACCCTGTGGCCTGGCAAATGATTTGGCCTGCTGCCCTCTTTCTTTCTCTTTTTAATAATTTTTATTTTATTTTAATTATAATATTATTGCATTTTTAATTATATATAATTGCCCCAATGCACTAAAGTGATAATTCTCGAATTCGGCATTTGAAAATAAATCGAAAATAAATAATGAAACGGTTAATATTGACTGACAACGCTACAATTCAGGTCGCGTGGGCTCTGCGTGTCCGTCAAACCGTTTCAAACAGATCAATAGCTAATCAGTGCGACTGACTCGAGGAAGCGGCGGCATGAGGGAAAGCTTTCAAAGAAGTAAAATTCCTGACCTCGTCAGTATTCAGGGCTTCAAATGCAGGTCAGTTTCACCTGTAAAAGGCTACTGTGGGTTTGTCTTCTTTAACGTAGATTAAACAGCTAGCAAATGTTAGCAGTAGCACCCCATTACTCTCGTCAATGACATCATTATTAGCCTATCTATTGTAAAGTTACAGTATTAAAGGTCCCGTTCTTCATGATCCCTATCGTGTCACGGTTCCTGTGTTGTGATTCGACAGCAGCTTAGCGCACGTGGAAAGGTCACGCCTCTTAACGGGGTGATGTATGCGCTCAATGATCTCTACAGCGTCCCTGGGGAAGCCAAACAAAGGTGATTTGACTCCGGGATGAAAATAACAGCGTCTCGACGACATGGCGACAAACACAGTCAAACGCAACACTTCCTTTTTTCCACGCGACACGTCCTCTTCTCCACGTGGGACAGCAAGGCGGAGGTTAGTCTGTTCTACTGACGTCATTTATGAAGGAAGTACCAGGATGTAGTCCAAGCCGGCCGTTCGCTGTAGGCTTTGAAAGGGAACTTCTGTTAAATAAAATCTCTCGCTTGGCATTGAACTTTGAGCTTTATAATTTTACAGGTATTATTTATGCTCTAACAGCAACATTACACACTAACTAAAGTTTGAACAATGGGATCACGAAGAACGGGACCTTTAACATTAATTTCTCGCCTCCTAGTGGCGTAACAATGTAATTGATATAATCTTTTTTGAAGCATCAAGTTAGTTTTAAAGTTGATTTATTCTATTTTGATCGCTTGTAGACATCAGTGTTTATATTTGAACTATGAACTTTTATCCCAGTAGGCTACTTCTGTGATAATATGTGTTGTGTCTTGCACAGATGATATTAGACACCGAAAAGTATGATGAAACGGGATACTTGTTAATCATCCCATGCAACAGAATATGTATACTCTACTACCTCTTCGCTTCTTTCATTCTGGCTCCTCTTTTCTAACTCCCGAGCGACACCAAGTCAAAACAACATAACAATATGAATGACTGTAAGACAGAAAAGACTGTTTGTGAAGCTGTTTCAGACAACTCTGGCTCAGCTGCAGCACAAACTCAAATTTAAATGTTTCAGTGTGATTTTGTCAAAAGTTTAATAGACACAGAAGAATCGTTGGAATAAGAATAAGATTGCGTGGTGTATCGAGATCGCAATCTTTTAACGATAGCATGCAGCTCTACACAGCAGCATAGCTATTCTCCAAAGAGCCTATTCGGCTGCCGCATATGCATAATAGACTATATCGCATGTGCGTGGGGACAAAAGAAAAAATGTAGGCTACTTTGTTCAAAACTGATGCACATTTATGGATAATAATGCAGAAATTCAAACTTGGCATTTTGGCCACTATGAGTCAATGTCCATCTCACCACCATAATAGTAACATACAGGATGGTGGCGTGGTACAACATGTATGGAATCACAAACAGCAAATAAATAAACAAAATCATCCAATCTGATTATTATTAGACAAATATTGCAGTTGGGAAACATACAAGTGTACAAGCCCCACTGTAATTGCGGGCAGAAAGGAGAGTGGCACTTTACAAGGCAAATATTTGATTTGTTAGATGTTTGTAAAATATTTTATTTGATTAAAAAATATTTGATTTTGATGCTCGGGCCCTGTAACATCCTCTCCTGTCTCCATACTGCGGCTGCCTTCCTGCTCTTAAAAAGACAATATGGTTGCTGTGATGCATGTCTAAGGTAAAGCTCCTGAACCCAAGAAGAGCCAATTTCAAAACTACAGAATGAAAATCCGCTAATTAATAACTGGATTCCAGCATGTGATTTGCAAGATGGTGATGGGGTGTCCTGGGGCAGATGATGCGTGCAGTGGGCACTAATGAGTCCATTAACCCTTGTGCATCCTATATGGACATTTTTGGCTTTTTCAGTTTAGTTTTTTTGATAACTTTGCCTGTTTTTAATGCTAACTGCTAAAATTTGCCACAGGTGTGTGTTTTTATAGGAATTGTAATATTTCACCCCCATTTACTTAAAAAAAAAAAAAAACTATTTTGCACTAGGTACACAAAATAATTCCTCTTAGTGCCTTTTGGACAAAAATGTCCAAAATGTTTAATCCCATTGCCATTCAACTATAAAATGATGCAATCTTTGTTAATAGGCTTTTATTCTGTTGGCAGACATTTTAATTTAAAAAACTGTACTATATTTTACCATAGTGTTTCTCAACGGGGGCGTTCAAAGCACAACGGGGGGCGTTGGAAGCAAGATTTCTGAAAGGGGGGCGTTCAGGTGTTCCTGGGGGGCGTTCACGAGTTTACAACAAAAATCCAGGCAAAGCCAGATTAAACATGTAGGCTAATTAGTTGCAAAATAATTGCCTACAACATTATAAAATCTGCCAGTTTAATATGAATCGTTTTTTTGTTGTTGCAATGACTCAAGCCTCAATCCGGTGTAGAGCTTAGATCGGGCTCAAAAAATTAAGCACATCCCTACCCGAGCCCGATGCCCGGCCCGGCCCGACACATTAACTGTAATTATGAGCCCGAGCCAGGTTAAAACCCGACCATTTTTTAATACTTGGGCGTTCTGACGAGAACGAGCATAATGAGCGAAGCGGACCGGTGTGACAATCAGCTCAATGCAGGCGCGCGCTCATGAAACACCGGTAAAATGATGTTTGCTCAAATCCAGCTCAGACATGACATTTATCTGTACTGAAGCCTAATAATACATTAAACAATGTTTTTATATATTTTTGTTATTATATAATTTTTTTTTTAAATATAGAGGCTAATATATATATAATATATATATATATATAGCCAACAATATTTTCTTGGCACAGATATATATATTAAAAAAAATAACATATATAAAAATCAAAAATATAAA
Source organism: Romanogobio albipinnatus (assembly GCA_023566225.1). NCBI lineage: Eukaryota > Metazoa > Chordata > Actinopteri > Cypriniformes > Gobionidae > Romanogobio > Romanogobio albipinnatus. The sequence goes on along the minus strand of CM042243.1, from coordinate 20,571,751 downwards.
ATTAAATGAAATCCATTTTTTTCCCTCCCTAATTCCGTTTTAATTTTTATGGAATTCCGTTTTTTTGGACTCCATTTTAATGGTTAAATTATTATTATTATTATTATTATTAGTATTATTGTTGTAATTAAAAAGCATGTCTAGTTAATTGAAATAATGAAACCAATTACAGCTTTAGGGCCCTATGAAATACGTTTTCCCCCATCCAATTCCGTTAATTTTTTTTATTTAATTTTTTTTATTACCAAATTCTGTTTTCAAATCAAATGAAGAAATAAAACATTACTTTAATTTAACTTTTAATCATAAGAAATTAAACAAACTGTTTTGTCAAACAACATGCTGCACTGAACTTTATTGATCAAATTAAAACATGGAAGAAAACGTGATTCCTTAAATTAAGTTTTAATAATATTGTATTATTATTAGTGTTATTATTACATTGAGACTTATCTAAATTCTACTGTACAACATTAATATATATATATATATATATATATATATATATATATATATATATATATATATATATATATATATATATATATATATATATATATATATACACATATACTATTTTTGGCTACTCCTCGCTGATTGGATGTCAAATTTGTAACCATTGCATTTCATTAACACTGGCACTGATTTATAATTTCTATCTCAGACTACTCTTTTGCTGTCTGGGATTCTAATATTCCTGCATATACTGCTTTACGGGGTCTGGGCTTTCCCTGTCCTTGCAATATGCACATCCTTGAATGAGCGTGGATTTAGCGTAGGCCTATTTACTTGAATTTCTTAGGTAATATATATATAGCTTAACCCATTTGAGAGGCGGCTAAAATCCAAATTCGAATGGACTGTGAATAAATCTCTCTACGAACGTTACGTGCATGCGATGCTGTGCTGACTGACATCTACTGTCACACATTCTCACGCACAGAGAAATATTGTAAGTTACATTTTTAACAAACAGAATAATATTGCAGCACAAATTCAATATAGCCTACATTATAGCTAATGTCTTTTAACTATTACTAGTATTTTGAAAGACTAAAACATGTGCTTTATCATGACATGAACCATTATTGCTTTTACATTAAGTCAACTGTCACTTTACTTTGAGGCCCTGGTGAGGTGCAAGGCCCTGTGCGGTCGCACACTTGGCACAGCCCCTGCACCGGTACTGTGTGGAGGTAGGCTGTGCTACTCCGCAGCTCTCCGTAGTGCGCACATAACAGAAGCGACGCGGTTGCAACACGCATGCGGTGCGTTTTTCCAGGCGCGCCTAGCTCGCGGCAGGGGCGCAACTACCCAGTGCCAGAGGGGTATGCAGCAACAATTTTGGCGCCCCAAAAGTTTATATATATATTGACAAACATTAACATTGTGATCGGATTCCGATAATGAAAAGAAAGAAAATAATCTGAATTTTTATAACGATTCCAAGTAGGAACCGGTTCTCGATGCCCAATACTAGTAACGATGTTGCTACCAAACATTCTAGAGCGCTCTTTAGTTCCTACTAAATTGTGACATGGCGTGCCTTTTCACTTGCCCATTAATCTAGTATTGATGGTCATTGCAAAAACTGTCATGCAGATGGGCTGAGGATGGGAACCGATGATGGTGAATTAAAATTTTACTGAAATTGTAGGCCTAATCATAGGCGCGAGCGAGATGATAGACAGGACGATAGCGGAGGCACAAGCGCAAGATCACTTTTGTTAATAACAAAAAACACAAACCACAAATTGAGGGTGTCCGTTTTACAGGGGAATTTCCAAATATCTTTAATTTGTTATAATTCGGGATATATAGATATTTTGTCATCCGTCTTATTCGTTTTTTTAACAAAAGTTTAATATACGCAAGTTTTTTTTATTGTTGTTGTATTTTCATTAAAAATAGGCTAATAACGAACAAAAAATTAAACATTATTTTGAAAGTAATTAAAGAGGAAATTATGAGTTATCATACGAGCAATATGAATATCATACGAGCAAGAGTACTATTTTCCAGAGTAGCCTATATCAGCACGATTGCAAAATGCAATATTAATTTTATACAACAGTTCAATAAAAAACAAGATGTCATTTTTTTTTTTTTACAGTTTTTCTCTATTTTTCCAACAAAAATAGCTTCAAACAAAGTATAGGTTTCGTTCTCGCATAATTCACCGTTTTTGAACAGTTGTATGATTCTAGAATCCATTATGCCGCCAACTACACTGGCAGTTTTATAGTTTCATAGGCCTGGAATAATTAAAAATTTCCCAACATTTCATATTTCTATAATTAAAATATTATATTTAGAACATAAATCTAAAAATCTCATTACATTATTTAGGCAATTGTAATTACAGTGTAAGTGGATTTTGATAAATGGTAAGATGGATTTTGTTGATATTGATTTAATTAAATTATTATAACTGCCATATTGTATAGTGGTAAATAGTGTAATTACTTAAAAAGATGGTCCACAATATGTAACTTTACTTTATAAGAGGTGTGCCCTAAAAAGTGAGCATGCAATTTTGAGAACACCAAAGCGCACGTTCCTTACGTCTTTACGTCTGTTTGGATACATCAAACACAAGTTTGCACTGCCTGTTTGGTTTACCTGTTGTTTACCACGTGATTTATCATATAAGCGCGCATTCTTAATGCGTTTTCCTTGACCCCAAAGCACACGTTAAGAACGCGCGTTTTTGTGGTAAATCACGCGTCAAGGATGAGCGTTTTGCTGTCAAATCGCCGGCGCCCTGCCAGGCGCGCCCACTCGCGATATTCCAAAATTCTATTATGGAATTTTATGAGGGCGCCTACTCTAGCCTGTTAGTCCTCTATAATGTTATATAATATTAAGGAAATACATAAATTATTTAGAAACGCACAACAGAAGCTACATATAGAAAATACCAAAAAATATACATCTATTTTTTTAATACCATCGCTTTGCCGACCCCAAGGTGCTGCGCCCCTATGCGCCGCATATAGCGCATACCAACTTTTTGTGCCACTGGCTCGCAGCGAGATGAAAACTCAACTTTTCAGAATGCCGCAAGCCGACCGCAGGTCATGTAACAAAAACCAACCGATCAGCTTCGGCCGTATAACAAGCTCGGCCGAACAGCTGATCATAGCTGGGCAGATTTGTATTTCTCATCTCGCAAGCGCTTGTAGACAGCAACACGGCCGCGCTTTCCACGTGTTCCACGCAAACGCCCCTAATATAGTGCCAAAATTTATAAACACTACTTATAGGTGTAGCCTACTAGTGATTCAGGATAAGACAAAAAATGGTTTGGGAAATGGATTCATGATGTACTCCCTCATTATATACATTTTGTACATTTTAAATACAAACAAAGTTATGGATTTAATAATAGCTAATAATAGTAAGAAAATAATGACGTGAATAATATACATATTATTATTATTAAAACAGCACGAATACAGCACACATTCAATAAAGACATTTAGCCCTTTTTGGGAGGGGAGAGGGGGGGCGGTAAGGGACCTGGATAATGGATAGGGGGCGCTGGCCCAAAAAAGGTTGAGAACCACTGTTTTACCAGATGGTGCCATTTTTTTTTTTTTCAGGTTTGGCCTATAAATAAAATAGTCACTTTATTCCTGTTTTCTGCTTCTGCATATTGTAAAGACAATTTAATAAATTATTCAGCTATAACTGTGTGGGTGTGTTGGTATGGATGTCAGAGATTGGTTTGTATGTGTGTAATAAAACAATTGTGTGTGTGCGTGCGTGCGTGTGCTTGTAATATTTGAGAGAGAAAAACTCAACTGTACTGCAAATCACAAATCCAAACACTGTGTGTATCAGTGGAGTTTTGCTGGCATCTAACGGGGAAACTTTGGCACTGCGCCCAAACAAACTGACAGAAAGCTATTTTTTAATTAGATATCAACCTCAAATTTGGAACACAACTTTTTTAAATGTATGGCTTTGATTTTCTAGCAGTTTTAGAGTTTACCACGTTTCATAAAAATATATATTTTATATAAAATATTATTCATAGATCATTTTCATAAACTTAAACTTAAACCTATAACTTTTTTCTGGTTTCACTTTTTAAACTTTTAGTTTGGCTTCAACAATAATCTGCCAAGGGTCTTCTTTAAAATAAGACCAAACTTAAGTTTGTGCTCCCAACATTAAAGGAACACGCCGACTTTTTGGGACTTTATCTTATTCCCCATATCCCCCAGAGTTAGATAAGTCCATACATCGTGCGTGCCATAACTCTCTCTGACGCACCCGCCACTAGCCTAGTTTAGCACAAAGACTGGAGGTAAATGGCTCCAACTAGCCTTACTGCTCAATAAGTGACAAAATAAAGCCAACATTTTCCTATTTACATGTTGTGATGTGTATAGTTACATTGTGTAGGAAGACCGACGGAAAATAAAAAGTTGTGATTTTCTAGACCGATATGACTAGGAACTATACTATTATTCTTGCATAATGATCAAGGAATTTTACTGCCCATGAGTGCAGCGGCACAATGATATTATGCAGCATCTGAAAATAGGCTAACTTCCATCAACGTAACCAACGTGTAACAGACTTCCTTGTGATTTATCTTATACTTTGTTTTTTGTGTACATTTTTGACATTTCTGTGTGTTTAAATAGGTTTAAGGTCTGCATTATCTGCCTTAATAAGTAGGGACTTTTATTTTGACGGATGTTGTAGTCTACAGAAAGAGCTTGCGGTTCATCGGTGGTTAGGCAGATTTAAAGTTTGCAGTTTGTTAAGCACCCCCCGAAAAGGCATAAGGTGTGTATGTTCTTGTTTACTGTCATCTGTAATGAGTATTTTTGTGTATTTCGCTGTATGTTTGTGTACGAGGTGTTAATGCGCACTTCTTTTATTTATTTGTTCAGCTCTTACAGTGATTTTTTGAAGATCAAACGGTTTCAGTAAACTCCATGAAACATCAGTAAAGTCTGGCCATCATTCGGACTGGGTCCGCTACACAACGTGACAATCTGCTTGTACTGTACAGTAGACTTGTAGTCAAGACCACCTAAACCGAGACCAAGACACTACCAAGACCAGAGGGTATCGAGACCAAGACGAGACCAAGACAAGACCAAGACAGACCAACTCAAGACCAAGACCAAGTCGAGACCAAGACCGAGACCAAGTCGAGACCGGAGGGGGAAAAAACAGACTAGTGTTGAAGCTAACCAATAACTTGTATGAATTCAAGAACAGCAGCATACTAGGGTTCAGCCGCAGTTTACATTTAATACATATTAGACGGTATTACTTCAACAGGCAGAACAATACAGAGACAGACCATGTCATGTGTGTGTCTGTGAGCTCACTGTAAATGTTTTTTGCAGACTGGGTGAGATCAACTATGTGTAGCAATTGCATGGCGGCTGTTACTGCACTATTAGAGGATTGAGAATGCTTTTTTTTATTTGACGATGTGCAGAAGAACTCATTGTGTTCTATGAAAGCAAATTTTATGACCAAGGAATTTGCTGACATACTGACTGACTAGATGCTGGATCTGTGCTCTTTACGCTGTACGCTATGGCGTCGGCTACACTCACTCACTGATGGATGAGAGCGCCAACGGTTGTGTCAGAAAATAATACATGCATGTGATTGGTTGCATTTGAAGGGCGTGAAATAATATTAATGGTGCATTATTGAACGTTGTGTTGTCATAAAAAAAAAAAAATATTGTCGTGGATATTGTATTGCTAAATCGTTCTGGGACAGCGAGACTTAGACAAGACCGAGAGGTCCGAGACCAAGACAAGACCAAGACCAAGACCGTCAAGGCCGTGACAAGACCGAGACCACGTAAAAGTGGTCTCGAGACCGGTCTCGGGACCAAGACCGGTCTCGAGACATACATCACTACTGTACAGAGAGCGCTGGGGACTATTATCAGCCATCAGGTGCTGCATAATATCATAGCCGCTGCACTCATGGTACGGCTCAAAGTTCCTCGATCATTACGCAGGAATGAGATATAGTTCCTAGCCATATCAGTCTAGAAAATCGCAATATTATATAATCTGAAACCAACTCCGTTCTGAGCTGTGGTCTTTTTACATTACAAGGAAACAGAGAAAAGGTGTTCACAGTAAAACCAACAAAACCATATTTATTCTAGTGACCCATGTCAATCACTGATAATGGAATTGTTAAGGTAAATATTAAGAGGAAGTTTAATGGTAGCATGTTTAAATATTTGCAAAATGTGTTGTCACGCATGCAACGTTTCAGGCCTTCTAAAAGTTTTCCCATCATCATCTAAAGGTTTGGTGAAGATTTAATTAGTCGAAGAAGGTTTTTAACAAAAATCTGAATTGTTGAAAATATGCTCCCATCTAGACCATTTGATTTAAATGTTCAAAATCAAAATAAAAGTCAAACATTTTGGACACATGTTGTTGACAGTACAACTTTAAAAAGTTATAAAGACATTGTGAGATATAAAATGGAAATAGGCCTATATTTCTTTTTTGCTGAAACCTGGTTGTTTCAATTGTTGTGGGAAAAAATTGAAATGCATATCTTAAGTTACAAAAATATCTTGTAATTTTCACTTTAAGCTAGTTATAAGTTACATTAAAAATGTAGGCTACTAAGTAATATTAAAATGCAATGTATGACTTTGACAATAATGTAGCATCACTGTCACTGTCATCTTCTTGACCTCAGACAGTAGTACCAGCAGTTCATTGACTTTACGTAATTGTCACGGCAAATGAAGGAAAACTTGATGAGGACTCATGTGCAGGAGGGATGGAATTTATTAACAAAATAAAACATGAAATAACAAAACAAACCTTAAACAAACTAGGAGCCAGGTTCACGGGGAGCAGGAGACTAAATAGAAAATACATATTATATTTCTGCTCTTTCTCCGACTTGCAGCTTTTCATTTGGGCATGAACTGCCCTTTTAAATTACATGAGCTAATTATAAATAGTATGTTTGTGTGTCTGGATTTGAGGTCCCAGATGGGAGCGGCACTAGGTGTGGGCTAATCGGCTTGAGCCCCAAATGTTTTGTTACTTCTTATCTTTGTCATAGAGCTGAACAATTAATATAAAAAATAAGAACATTTTGTGAATACGATTACAGCTACAGCGATAACCTAATCGTGAAAAGTGCATATTACACCATTTTATTTATTTTCCCTCTTTGCATCAAAGGTTATTTACAACGTGCTTTTGCAGCTTTCCCACCGATTTCCCATCTACTGCATCGTGATGTGAGGCAATAGTGGCAACATACACTTTCAGGGTGGAGGGAGACAGCCTTTGCTCCAGGGGGGGCTTGTCCCCTCAATGCCTATCGTGAAACGGCATGCACGCCATTGAAGTTTCCACAATGTTGACAGTGCTGTTAAATACACTATATTGCCGAAGGTTTTGGGACCAGACGCCTGCCTTTACATGTCCATGAACTTTAATGACATCGCATTCTTAATCCGTAGGGTTTAATATGTAGTTGGCCCACCCTTTGCAACTATAACAGCTTCAACTCTTCTGGGAAGGCTTTCCACAAGGTTTAGGAGTGTGTTTATGGGAATTTTTGACCATTCTTCTAGAAGCGCATTTGTGAGGTCAAGCACTGATGTTGGATGAGAAGGCCTGGCCTGGCCTGGCTCACAGTCCCCGCTCTAATTCAGAGGTCAGGACTCTGTGCAGGCCAGTCAAGTTCATCCACACCAAAATTCTCACCTGAGAATAATTTTTTCTAATAATTTTTCAGGAACCCTGTTCTGTGTGTTTTCTATCTGTTGTTTCGAATCAGAACTAGCAATCTCAGAAGATTGAATTAATCACTATAGACCTAATCAGTCAAACAGGTTTAGAAAATGGTCTTTAATTGTTCGCAATTCAGTTTGATTCATTCAGACAGTTCACTCAGTCAGTGATTCATTTGCAGAGGTGTCTCACACTGAAATAGTAATGGGATATTTTAACAAAAAGACATAAAACAAAAAGAAACCACCGAATGAGGTTCACATTTGCTTTCAATCCATTGTAGGAAACAATCACGCAAATGTCTTCTAGTGTTTGTCACTGATGAAGCAGCTGTGTGCAGTGCTTAAACCCCTCCCCTGGTGATGACGTCATTTAATGCCATTCTAATAACCTCCTTAAACCTTGCTACACAATATTCTTACTTTATATATATATATATATATATATATATATATATATATATATATATATATATATATATATATATATATATATATATATATATATATATATATATATATATATATAAAGATTTAACTCCACAACACACATGGTTTGCTGTATCAATGCTTTTATTGATTATAGGAATGCTTCAGAGCAGGTATTGAGAAGAGATTAAAGCTTAGATTTAAAGATGTAAATGAAGAATCAATTTTTTTCAAATCACATTATGAAATAAAAGCTTTTCTCCAAATCACGTTGGCCATAATTATTGGCACCCCAAACTTTTTTAATGAGTAAAATATCTCTCAAGTATATTCCCGTTAATATAAACATTTAGGACCCTGTAAACTCCACCCGCTGACTCAACGACGACATCCAGCGGCTTGTTGAAGGAATTCTGCGTGTATATCTTTTTTGGCACTTCTGTAAAATCACTTTAAGATATTAGAATATGCAAATCCAAATTTAATATCTGACTCCATGAATAATTTAATCTGACTCCAATTATATATGTGATCTCCTCAAATTAGTTACATTTGCTGATCATTGGATTAATTGTGATTTAATTTAGAACGTTGATTTTCTTAATGCCTTCTGTATTTTCAAATCCGTTCATCAAGAGACCCAATATCGCACAGAACATACGCGTCCGGACCGCGCGTTCACGAACACAAAATGGTTACTTCTGGTATTTAGTCAGAGGATGCAGAGTGTATATTTTACCTTTTAGTGGTTGCCCATGCTTACTCGACAAAAAGTGTAATTTTAGTATATCCACGGACTACAATTTGCTAATCCAGCGATAGACAGAAATCAGAATATCGTGCACTCTGCGCCCATGCTTTAGTCGTGCCGTCATCAGTTTGATCTATCATAACACTAGATTTTGTGGTAATAAAGGAGTCTACATTGATCCATACTAGAAAAATGAATTCAGAATCATACAAGATAAATCAAGATGAAAGTTTATTTTAACCAGGCAAAAACGTCAAATAAAAGAATTAAAAATAATCCATCATACACAATTTGATCAGCATACACCATAAAACCCGATTATAAAATCATATAAGAATAGTTGCATACACTCTAAAAAAAAAAGGTTCTATATGGCACCAAAAATGGTTCTTCGTCGTAATCATGCAAATGTTTACCAAAAGATCTCTATTAGCATCTCCCACACCCGGAGAACAAGCATTGTTTTTTTTATTTGAACCTGTTCTACTGATGTGGGACTGAAACCTCTTTACCATTCGCACCAAAAGTATTTCTATTGACCATGAAAGAGCCTGCCGGATCTGTGAGATTTGCATGATTGTGGGAGCCCTGAGAAAGAGAGGGTGAAAAAGGGTCAGGACCCAGCAGGGAAGGGAGATAAGGTTGGAACAGATGGGTCCTGTTTTCTCTTGTAGATCTCCTATTCAAGTTTTATTGTTTTATTGCACCTTAGATCTCTTGAGTTCATTCTCAGGTGAAATCCATTCTTACAACCCACTTTATATTAGGTGGCCTTAACTACTATGTACTAACATTTTAATTAATAATTTGATACAATGCACTTATTGTGTACATACATGTTTTTACATTGTACCTACATTTTAAAAAATACCTGCATGTAATTACATCTGTAATTAATTTCTGTAGTTACATTTGTAATTACACAATTGACACTTCCATTACACCTAACCCTACCCTTAAACTTACCCATACCACCACACCTGTCCCTAACTCTACCCGTATCCCACATCAATATCAGCAAAGGTGTTTTGCAATACAATTTGAACACAGTAAGTACATTGTACTTATTTTTTGATGTAAGTACATAGTAGTTAAGGCCACATAATTTAAAGTGGGGCCAACATTTTTTTTAGCACACCAGGGTGACTATGAGCATGGAATTGTCTAGCTATGACTTCTTGTTTCACAGGAATATAAATATGAGGAAACAGAAAGGCAAAATTCCCTTAATCATCCATCATATAACAAATTGGAAGCAATTGGGAACAACAGCAACTCAGTTACGAACTGGTAGGCCACGTAAAATCACAGAACAGGGTCAGCGCATGCTGAGGCGCACAGTGCGCAGAAGTCTCCAACTTTCTGCAGAGTCAATAGCTACAGACCTCCAAACTTTGTGTCTCCTCCAGATTAGCTCAAGAACAATGCGTAGAGAGCTTCATTGAATGGGTTTCCATGACCGAGCAGCTGCAATGCAAAGCATCGGATGCAGGGGTGTAAAGTACGCCGCCACTGGATTCTAGAGCAGTGGAGATGTGTTTTCTGGACTGACAAATCATAAATCACAAATCTGGCAATCCAATGGACGAGTCTGGGTTTGGCGGTTGCACAGAGAACGTTACTTGTCTGAATTCATTGTGCCAAGTGTAAAGTTTGGTGGAGGAGGGATTATAGTGTGGGGTTATTTTTCAGGGGTTGGGCTTGGCCCATTAGTTCCAGTGAAAGGGACTCTTAATGCTTCAGCATACTAAGACATTTTGGACGATTTCATGCTCCCAACATTGTGGGAACAGTTTGGGGATGGCCCCTTCCTGTTCCAACATGACTGCGCAGAGTGCACAAAGCAAGATCCATAAAGACATGGATGAGCGAGTTTGGTGTGGAGGAACTGACATCAACCCGATAGAACACCTTTGGAATGAATTAGAGTGGAGTTTGTGAGCCAGGCCTTCTCGTCCAACATCAGTGCCTGACCTCACAAATGCGCTTCTAGAAGAATGGTCACAAATTCACTTAAAGGGGTGGCAAAACACATTCTTTCGAAGGCTTGATTGTGTTTGTGGGGTGCACTGTAACGTGTTCATGCTTCGTTTTTAAAAAAAATCATTATTTTTCATATATTTTACCTTTATTCTACACTGCTCTGTCCCTCGTTGTAAAAACGGTCTGATGGTTTCCGGGTTGTATGAAGCCAGTCCCTCAAAAATACGCAATGAGCTCAGATTGGTTAGCTGGCCCAGTGTGTTGTGATTCGCTAACCGCCACGCCCCTTACCTTTACCGGTAGACTGTGCTTTGGGTAGTACAATGGCGTCAATAAAACCATACTAATTTGAGCCCGAATCAGACCCAGAGAATTTTAGTGAAGATGATCAAGCAGAACCTGTTCAGTCCTCAAGAGTAAAGACTGCGGATCTATAGTGATCGCTACTGAATGGCACCGTTACTTTTGTATTTTTAGAACGATTTGCCAAATATCTGTCGCAAGAACGAACACTAAACATTGGCTTTACTATAGTATCCAAATCAAACACAGAACCATGTTTAGCATGCCTGTAGATAAACAATACATAAAAGCTCTAATCAAAGAATAATTTACACTAATGCCAAGTTCGCTGTTGAGATTTTAAAAAGTTTGTAACGTTAGGTGTTTGTCGGATAACGTTAAGTATGAATGAGCATTTAACAAACTGGTTTGCAGAGCCAAATGAGCGTTGTCATCTGTGTACTTCCTTGCTACAACGTACAATTAACAATACAAACTATTACAGGAAAACACATTGACGAAAAATTAATCATACTTACAGGTTGTGGCCCGTAAACAGTTTCTGTTTTTAAATCCATCTTTCAGGACAAGCCGTTGTAAGAATCCTGCATTGAACTCGCGAAGATTGTGGAAGCTTTCCTCCATGAAATGTGCAGCGGGAGCCACGCGTGCCCGTCTCACACTGGCAGTGTTTCTCTCGCGCAGCTGAACCGCGGCTCGTGTATTGCAAATACAGACGAATATTGTCCATTATGTCACATTTTCCGGTCTTCTCCTCCGACCCCTGTCTGTCTCGTGCTTTGATTTATGATGGGCAGCATATATCTGCTGCTGTCTCATACACGCATGCATATAACATGTATGTTAAACGCACTGCAATGCACCCCCGTCCCTAGGAAGGCTGAACAAAGTGGACTTGCAATCCGGATTAAAATAACATTGTTTCGTCGGCATTGGCAACAACACTCCAGCTTACTAACTATACCACAACAACAATTCCCCGCGGCGATACAAAATGGCCTCGCCCCCCTTATTTCATATTCTCGGAGGAGGGGTTTATGTAAATATTGGGGCTGGTGATGTCAGCAACCCTGGAGGAATGTGTAGTAGTCCCTAGCGGCCGTTTGCTGTAGTCCTTAGAAATTGATTTCTTTAAAAGCAAATATCTCCCTTTGCTTTAAACTTTGAACGTTGTAACTTTGTAGATGTTGTTTATGCTCAAACAGCAACATTACACACTAGCTAAAGTTAGAAAAGTGAAATCGTGGTTTACCACCCCTTTAAACACACTCCTAAACCTTGTGGAAAGCCTTCCCAGAAGAGTTGAAGCTGTTCTAGCTGCAAAGGGTGGGCCAACTTCATATTAAACCCTATGGATTTAGAATGGGATGTCATTAAAGTTCATGTGCATGTAAAGGCGGGCGTCCGGTCCCAAAACTTCTGGCGGTACAGTGTATATTATCATATGTACACACGTTGCTGCAGTGTGGGTATTGTATTAAAATGTTGGCTTTCCAATACAAACTCTGAAGTAAGTCTCCTCTCTCCCCTAGTTTAATTAACCTAACATTTAACTTTATACAGGCTCATCTTACCCGGTTCTCCAATGTTTGGACTATATTTTATGTCTACATATCAAACAATCACATCCTGTTGTAGTGATTGAGGCGATTCAGACACTTAATTGCCTGTTACATTTAACAAATATGTTTTAAATACTTTGGGTTGAATAACAGACCTTCCCCCCAACACAACAAAGAAGGATCCTCCGTTACCAGGGAAACCTGCTGATAAGGTTTTTATGGCCCCCAAAAAGAATGTGGCCACATGGAAAGTTCCCAACTAAAGACACAAAGCCTGTAAAACACACATTGTGGCCTCAAGTTATAGACACATCGTCTATAAATGAACATGCACCCCAGGACATTGTATGTACACATATAACTCTCTTGTAATGTGTTCCCTATCATTGCATTCCCTATGTATCTATGTCCCGTGAACGACTTACTATTCCATGTAACCTCATATATGTCATGTCTCCTATCAAATTAATGCACGCTTCATAACTTACACTTCCACGTATGTCATGTCCTTGTACGAAGCAATATGTGTTTGTTGCATTAATTAGAGTATACCTGAGCACAGACTCATCTATTTCAGGCTTCGGCCCGAGCCCGCCTGGTCAAGCTGATCGCCCCTTGGAAGATGACGCAACACCGGTGCGCTCCATCCGAGCGCGCACATCACTGCGCGAATCTTCTTAGCGCGAACGAGATGCCTTTTCCTTCCAAGACAACCGCTCCTACACGCCGTTAAATCTCCCGCGGACCGACCCCGGAAGGACCGAACGGAGGGAGAGCTTCAGCGCATGAACACTGAGAAACGCAACGCACGCACCTTGCTTACACAACACAAAGAAACCATGCAGGTATCAATTCTATCGAAATTTAGATGCGTGTAAGATTGTACCCCTATTATGGTGATAATTGTTCGTTGCTGGCTCTCGCGGTTTTGGTTGGAAAATGTCTGACTGGACCATTCCCTTCTCACCTTCCTGTTCTCCTCCTCTCTCTTCCCTCTATTTCTATCCCCTTTCTTCTCTTTCATTACTTTCCCTATTTTGTATATACATGTATCCTTTATTTAGTTGTATGTAATCGTAGTAGTTATCACTATTAAAACCATTGTATCCACGTCTTGATTGTCATTGTTGTTGCTCACAAAACATGAGTCCCTTTAATGTCAGATCTAAGCTACGAGCTCTTATAAGTATCATGGAATGCTTTAATTAATACCATAACTCGGAAAGTTTGTCCTTTGTGGCCAGGGGGATAAACTTCCCGAAAATGGGTTAAAGACCAAGTTGATGAGTATTGTACTGCTCGTTCGTTAAACCGAACGGAGTAGAGGAATTCTGAATCACTTCCTTAGAGGCTATTCTGTGATTATTTAATATAGATATATATCCAGAGTTGATTGCAATAAATTGTTGTTAACCATATGGATATATATATATATATATATTGCATAAATACCTGTTAGGTATTCCCTTTTTGGGTGATTTTGGAGATTTGTGATTCAATTATAACCCGTTATGATTAATCATAAATCCCTAAATATTAATACCCATTATTCCCTATGAGCTAAATTTAATTTAATAATATATGTGACCCTAAGATGTTACACTGTATCATCCTCGTGCCTATCCGGGCTGGCCTATACACACATGAGGGCTGTTTCTGGAACTTCACAAAATCTTCCTTCTGAAGATTCTGAAGGCAACAATTAGAAATTTAGAGTTCCCTTTCGAATGGTCAGTTCGTACTGCGTCGAAGACGCTATATGGGGAATTCTCCTATTCTCGAATATACTGAAGTAATTGTAAAATCACGCAGTGCTACTGCCCAGTCAAAACAGTGTCGAGACATCTCGCACGCTATTGGCTGGTTAGTGGGAACTGCATGAACCAATGGCAGAACAGCGTAATCTGAGCGAACCAATGGGCACAAAGCCCGCGAAGCTGAGTGCAGAAACCCGCGAAAGGGGCATATAAAATACGCTGTAACTGTCAAAAACGTCAGATTAATCTCCTTCAGTGACGATCTACGGTCCTCGCTGATAAACTCGAACTACAGCACCTTTCACCGTGAATTAATGAGCCTGCAGCGGAATAGCGAGCTAGCCAGCCCGGACGTCCTGCGAGAGTCAGCAGCCTGCTGTATTTCAGCGCGCTAAAATCGCCAGCGATCCCGCGAGCTGTCACGCCTTTCCCCTGCGCTCTTTGGTGAAACACTACGGTGTATCCTTTCTGTACAATACTGAGAAAAACATATCGCTTGTGTGGCATGTAAAGTACTTACCTGCACTAGGAGGATAACCACGACGGGTGCGTGATCTGTCTGGGCAAGGCCCACGCGGACGCTGCTCTCGCCGGGTCCGGCTGCTCTCAGGGCGCAACCCCGCCCCTCGCGCTCTCCCGTTCCCCTTTCCATCTGAACCTCGGCGGGAAAGAACGGCGGAGCCAGAGGGTTGCGTATACCGAGGCTAGCGAGTTCACGTTGTAAAAGCCTTCAGAATATAGTTCAGTATAAGACTGCAAAAGTGAGTGCTTGTAGGTGCTACTGAAGTGGATATATCTGACTCTGAGTTTGAGGAAAAACTCATTTTGAGAAAACGGCCTTTAAAGTTTTATACTGTATAACTGCATACATTTCTATAAAACCCCCAACCTACAAACAAAATATATATTCAGTTAATTAATATCAGTAGTGTATAATATTTAAAACACGTGGAAATTGATAAATTAATAAATTATTAATAGCAATAGCTATTAGAGAACTACCTTAAGAGAACTACCTTAACAAACAACACCAGTCACAAAAACTGCAGACGAGCTGTCCCTGTTTGTTGTATTGGTCCATCTATAACTATTTGAATCTAATTTTGACGGGGTTTCGTCGTCTAATCTGTTGTTGTTTACTTTCTTTTTACTAGCTCTTGCTAGTTGGTCTTTTCTGTGAGCGTTTATGAGCCAATTTCAGCGTTGTCTGCACTTTCAGGCGGAAAATACACAAGCAAGAGGCAGCGCGTGAGAAATTCACATTGACAAATCAGATGTGGTTTTCGGCTGCAAACATTCGCGGTTGGTCAGTTCTACAAAGGAAATGTCCATATTTGGATTAGCCAGCGCTGTGTGTGAGACTGAGAGCTTAACAATGATACCAAGCATGACACGTTTCTGTGAATGGAGACGGCACGAGAGATCGCGCTAGAATAACTTTTGATGATTTCGGGTAGAAATCTAAAGGCGCACGGTGACAAAATATAATGAAATAACCACCTTAATGTGTAATATTGACATTTTTTTTATTTGGACATGAAAGCTTACATGTTAAGGGAGCAAACTGGCCCAAAATCTCAAAATTGACCACTGCATGAAAAAACGATGTTTTCACCTGCCGTGTCTCGCCTTAAAAGTCCTGCTGTGGCTGGATTACCACCACAGACTTCCTTTACATTCTCTCAATCCCCTCGGTTCAGGCGACTGGAGATGTAAATATTGCAGTCAACTTGCCTGTTGTCAAACACGCTCGCCTGTACACCAATGCTGTTTTAACAACGACCTTACTAAAATACGTGCACCTTGCACATAAGCACTGTTCTCATAGATTATCGCTCTTTAGCTTGCGCCGATAGTGCTCTATATGTAGAGCGCGTGCCCACTACAAGTGTGCTGCGCTACACATAAGTGCTGTCCGCACAGTGTCACAAACACAAATCAACTGGCGGACATCTGAACAGGGCCCTTATCAAACGGCTTTCAGAATGCTGACAAAACTGAACACAGAAAGCAGCCCTGACAAACTGATCAGGAAGAGAGGAGGCTTGAGTCCCGCCCAGGCCGGTCCACCTCCCAAAAGACTCCCCACGGTCCACCTCCCAAAAGTTCTCCCCACGGCCCGTTTTTGTTCCGGTCAGGGAGAAAAATACTGTTCTGAATGTTTTTTCATGCAATGAATGTAAACTACGAGTCCGCTTTAATGCGTGCTCCCCTGCATTCTACCGCCATAAAGGCGAGTTCCAAAAAAAAAAAACGTTCAATCGCGCAAATCCGCCCGATGGACTGGTTTTTCTCAGTGGATCTGAAAGATGCTTACTTTCATATCCAAATTATCCCACGTCACAGACCGTTTTTGAGATTCCCGTTCGACGGGAAGGCTTATCAGTACACAGTCCTGCCATTTGTCCCTGGCCCCCCGCACGTTCACGAAGTGCATGGATGCAGCTCTCTCCCCCTTAAGGCAAGCGGGAATGCGCATTCTGAACTACCTCGACAACTGGCTCATACTGGCCCAGTCAGAGGAAGAAATAAAATCTCAAAAATCTGTGCTACTCAGCCATCTAGAATGCCTGGGTCTCAGAATAAATACAGCCAAGAGCTCATTGCTTCCCAGGCAGAGAACCTCCTTCCTGGGAACAATTTTAGACTCAGCCCAAATGAGGGCATGGCTATCGGACGAACGCGCTCTGACTACATAGCAGCTTGCACGTTCATTCAAAATGGGAACCAACAGACCCCTAAAAAAAATATTCAGAGAATGCTAGGCCTAATGGCATCAGCTTCTCCAGTACTTCCGCTGGGTATGATGCACATGCGTACTGTACTACAGTACTGGCTGAAATCACGGGTTCCTTCCCAAGCGTGGCATTCAGGCCAGCTTTGGATCAAAGTGGGCCACGGCTGTGTCAAAGCCCTGGCCCCGTGGTCACTGGGAACAGTTTCCAGACGGATGGTGGTCACCACGGACGCCTCCAACTCGGGTTGGGGCACTCTGTACGAGGGCGAACCGGCCTTCGGCTCATGGTCGAGGACGGAGTCACGGTTGCACATAAACTGCCTAGAAATGCTGGCAGTAGTGCTAGCCCTCAAGACTTTTTTACCACGTCTCTCAGCTCACCATGTTCTAGTCCGCACGGACAACACGACTGTGGTCTCCTATATAAACCGCCAAGGCGGGCTCAGGTCGAGATGGCTCAACCAACAGGTCAGACATCTCCTCCTATGGGAAAAAGGCAAATTACATTCACTGAAAGCAGTGCATGTGCCAGGCAGACTGAACCAGGGAGCAGACATGCTCTCCAGGGGCCTCGTGTCCCTGGGGAAATGGGCCCTCCATTCCTAAACGGTTCAAATGATATGGAGTGTTTTTGGGAGGGCAGAGGTCGACCTCTTCGCCTCCGAAGACAACTGTCATTGCCCAATCTAATTTTCAAAGAGCAAGGATGCCCTGGCCCACGAATGGCCCAGCTGCATACTTTATGCTTTTCCACCAGTACTGCTCATTCCCCAGAATTTAAATAGGATCAGGGAATGCGAGCACACAGTCCTGCTAGTGTCTCCACTCTGGCGAACCCACATCAAGTTTCCCGAGTTGATTCAGTTACTATCAGCAGCCCCATGGCCAGTTCCCATGAGGAAAGATCTCCTTTCTCAGGCGAACGGGACAATCTGGCACCCCCACCCCAAAATCGTGGGCGTTACATGTTGGCCACTCAAGGGGGGCTCGTGAACCTCCCAGTGAGTGTCTTGAGCACCATCAGTGAAGCTAGAGCTCCGTCTACTAGATGTCTCTATGCCCTTAAATGGTCAGTGTTCTCTGACTGATGTTCAGTCAGGAACTATAACCCAGTGTCATGCAAGATATCACAGATTCTCATTTTTCTACAAGAAATGTTGGATGCAGGACACACTCCATCCACACTCAAAGTCTACACGGCAGCTATCACCGCAAAACAAATATTTGACGGCCTTGTAAGCCCGTCGCCATCATAAGTTGGCATTGGGGCCTTCATATGCTTCAATGCTTACACATTCCTTATAGTTACCAGCCTCTACGAGCCCAGTAGTATAAGGCTTATATATATACAGTGTATATAATGTGTACATATATATTATATATATAAATTATGTGTCAATAACTCTAATCTTGAGCCCTTTCTAATAAGTGTTCAAACTTGAGGGAGTACATGTCACTGCGCTTATCATAGCACGGCGGGATTTTACAGGTTCCCATATAGCGTCTTTGACGCAGTACGAACTGACCGTTCGAAAGGGAACGTACTCGGTTACTTAACGTAACCTCGGTTCCCTGAGATAAGGGAAGGAGTACTGCGTAGACGGCCGTGCTATGGCGCTGACTCGGGTGATCGTCGCTTCAATCGATTTAACCTGACGTTTTTGACAGTTACATCGTATTTTATATGCCCCTTTCGCTGGTTTCTGCACTCAGCTTCGCGGGCTTTGTCCCCAGTGGTTCGCTCAGATTACGCTGTTCTGCCATTGGTTCATGCAGTTCCCACTGGCCAGCTAATAGCATGCGAGATGTCTCGACACTGTTTTGACTGGGCAGTAGCACTGTTTGATTTCACAATTACTTCAGTATATTCGAGAATAGGAGAATTCCCCATATAGCGTCTTCGACGCAGTACTCCTTCCCTTATCTCCGGGAACCGAGATTACGTTAAGTAACCGAGTACGTTTTTGGAACAGATACTCACTGAATATATTTTCTAAAATGTCTTTGTTCTTTGTCTTTAAATACATTGAGAACAGTGTGTGACATATGAGTGCATGCAAATTCATTTCAGGTTCATCATGGCAATGCTGAGAAGTTTTTTGCTTCTTTTCATGATCTTCTCCATGGGGAATGCAGAAGGTAAGACATTTATTTGTTAAAGCTCTTGCTATTCCATTTCAAAAGCATTTTGGAAATGTACAATATCCAATTGACTACACTCTAAAAAATGCTGGGACTAACCCAGCAATTGGGTCGTTTTAACCCAGCAGTTGGGTTAAATGTTTGCTTAAAACAACCCAATCGCTGGGTTAGTCCATTTTCAACCCAACTTGGGTTGTTTTTAACCCAGCATTTTTTTGAGTGTAATATTTGCATAATTAATGAGGGGTTTACAGTGTCTAATATAGGAGAGCAGGGCACAGCCTAACTCTTTTTGACTTTCTCAGTTTGTGTAATCCACTTGTGGTCTGAGTATTTATTTTTTTTCCCACACTAATTGCACACATCTAGTACAATTATGTGGTTTTGTTTCATTAATACCGTGTATAAGTTTTTCTTGATTTAGTATTTAGTATTGAACACTTTTGAGTTTGAAAACAAACACACCTCAAAACACAGTTTACAGCATAGTTCAAAACATAATAATAATTAAGCATTTCTAAACATTGATTCTCAAGCTGCGTTCACACCGGACGCGATTCGCGCGATTCGCGCGAGTGATTTACATGTTAAGTCAATGCAGAGACGCGAAATGGCATTCTGCGGCGCGATTCGCGCGAATGAGGCGGCGAGATTCGCGCGATTCGCGCGATTGAGGCGGCGCGAATGACGCGAATTGAGCGTTTTGAACGCGCGATTCGCGCGAATCACGCGATTCGCGCGAATCGCTCAAGTTGAAAAATCTGAACTCTGGCGGATATTTCGCGCCGCGTTAACCAATCACGAGCTTGCTCTAGTAGTGACGCATTTACAAGCGGAGGCAGAAATCCCAACAACAATGGAGGACAAGATAATGGTGGCCGTATGTGGAGACCCTGGAGCTGTACAATACATCATCCTATCACTACAGGAACAGGAATAAAAGGAATAAAAAGGATCTTGCTTGGAAGAAAGTGAGTTATTGTGAGTTATTGTGAGCCAAGTGAGCCATTTCACAACGAGACAGGAGCAGAAAAAAAGAGCCAGAGCCAGCGGCAAATGTGAGAAGGACTAGCCGAGGGAAGGCGGGTCTCGCCGGGTACACGAGCGCTGAGCGCCGCCGATGCCTTGGATCTCACAACTCCGAAAACGCCAGATAAAATGCTCAAATAGGCACTCTTTTTATAAATTAACCACAGATTTGAGCTTTAAACAACTATATTATCGCCTGAAAAAGTCTTTAAACTACGTTTTGTCGCACATTAATAGTAGTATTTTTTACAAAAAAGCTCATATAGGCTCATATAGAGCAGAAGCCCCGCCCATGACGCGAATTCGCGTCTGGTGTGTAGTTGTCACACGCGTTTTTCACGCGCGATTCGCGCGAATTACACGCGCGAATGAAGCGAGTGAACTCAAAATGTTCAAGCGTCCATCTTCGCGCGATTAGCGCGAATTATTCGCGCGAATCGCGTCCGGTGTGAACGCCACATCAGTCTTTATTCACCTTTTTCTCATGGCTTTTTCAATAGAATTCATAAAAGTAAAGAATATAATAGTGTAGTTCCAATAGGGGCATATTGTAACGCAGTGTTACAACATGCCCCACCTGCACAACTGGGATTTAAACCCGGCTTTTGTCTTCTGCTGGTTAGATCAGCATTAAAGAACTATCTCAGATATAAGATTAAAATAATATCAGATTTGTCTTATTTTAAATAATCACAAAAAAATGAAAAATGTACTTAAGTAAGAAATTTACTTTTGATCAAGCACAGCGTTAGTTCAGTCAGGCCATGCAGGCATACTGCTGCTGTCAGCTGACGTGGTCAGCTATCAAATCGTTCCAATCTCTACCATTCTCCTATTAGACCGGGGATATATTATATATATATATATATATATATATATATATATATATATATATATATATATATATATATATATATATATATATAATATATATGTGGCATTTCTGCTCAGGAAGTACGCCAGGATTCACTGCACGACACGTTACCACTGTTCCACTTTAAGACATTACTTAAGTGTCTTAAAATCCTCTGTATATCACTCAAGCTGATGGTTCCATGCTGCAAAGCTCTCGTATGTTCTATTAATCATGGAGCAAGAACCCCCATAAAGGAACCATACCGCCAAAGATAAACTGAAGTTATTTGCCAAAGTGGTCCTGTCTGAACTATGATTAAATACATGTTCAGTGATATCTTCCAAAGATTTTTAAATGTTGATGCATTTTTGTCCTCTAAATAATGTTGATATGGCAACTAGTAAATACACTAAGTTTGGTCATCCTGGCATGAAAAGTGTTAAACCATGTGTGTTACAACTAACCCCACGGTTGTGCCCCGCTCTCATATTTTCAGCACATAATCACACAAACATAAAATAAGCTATACATAAAATAATAATACAATTAAAGCAGTCTTTGATGTGAATATTACAAGAACCCTTACATTTATGTTCTGGATGCAATTGATTTAGTTGAAAAATATCCCTATGGATGGTCAAATTTTGGACTCCAGTGCTACAAGTACTTCGCTCAGACGGTTAACTGGATCACAGCAGAGGTAATGTGTTAGTTACAACAAGGTGATGTGGTCATTATATTAGGTGTCTTCATCGCTGGTCCTGTCCAGTTCAGAGCCCTCTTCGCCGCTGGTCCTACCCAGCTCAAAGCCCTCGCCGCCTGTGGTTCCGTCAAGCTCAGAGACGCTTCACGTCAGTCCTGCCGAGCCAGAGACTGAGCTTCACGTCACGTCTGCCGATCCAGAGACTGAGCTTCACGTCACTTCTGCCGATCCAGAGACAGAGCTTCAACAGAGCTGAATCTGTTCCTCTTCCTCTTCCCGTGTCTGTGTCTTCGGACAAGATGGCCGACTCCACGCCTGTGTCTCTTGACAAGATGGCTTCCGGCGAGCCAGTGTCTCCGTACAAGATGGCCGCTGCCGAGCCAGTGTCTCCATACAAGATGGCCGCCGCCGAGCCAGTGTCTCCGTACAATATGGCCGCCGCCGAGCCAGTGTCTCCGTACAAGATGGTCGTCGCCGAGCCAGTGTCTCCGTACAAGATGGCCGCCGCCGAACCAGTGTCCCAGGACAAGATGGTCTTCGCGGAGCCGGTGTCTGTTCCTGTTCCTGAGCCGGTGTCTGTTCCTGTTCCTGAGCCGGTGTCTGCTCCTGTTCCTGAGCCGGTGTCTGCTCCTGTTCCTGAGCCGGTGTCTGGTCCTGTTTCTGAGCCGGTGTCGGTTCCTGTGCCATGGTCTCCTCCCTGGCCGCCTGAAGGGTCGTCTCCGCCCTGGCCGCCTGCACAGCCTGATCCGCCCTGGCCGCCTGCACAGCCTGATCCGCCCTGGTCGCCTGCACAGCCTGATCCGCCCTGGTCGTCTGCACAGCCTGATCCGTCCTGGTCGCCTGCACAGCCTGATCCGCCCTGGCCTCCCATCTTGCCGCAGTCTCCAGGTCATTATCCGCTCCACGGGCCTGGCCCTCCATCCCGCCCCCGGGTCCGCCTCTGCTCCTCCTCCCTCCTTAACAGTTTTAGGAGCGTCTGGAATCCGCTCCTTAAAGGGGGGGCTATGTAACGTTCACCAGCTGGAGTGCCCTTGAGAGCCACCAGAGGGCACTCCACACATAAGACTATTATCACTCACAAACTACATTTCCCATAACTCACTGCCCGGACTCATCATCACTTATCACTGATCACATTCACCTGTACTTCATTCACTGATTGCATTCACCTGTGTCTCACCATCCTATTAGTGTCTGTCTATTTATACCATGTTCATTTTTTCTCTCAACGCGAAGTCTTGTTTAGTGTTACGCTGCAATTCCGAGCATTCTCCTGTTTTCTTGTCTCCTGGTTTTCTTGTTTTGGATTTCTTGCCCTGTTCCCTGGATTACTCTCTTGCCTCTGGTCCCTGCCTGTTTTGTTTGTTTGTTCGTTTCTTTGTTTGGACTGCCTGTCTGTGTTTGACCATTGCCTGTACTTTGGATTACGCCTCTGGATTGCACAGTAATAAAGCTGCATTTGGATCCACCTTCTGTCTCGGAGCAGTTCGTAACAATATCACAGTAGCCTATACATAGTATAGTAGGGTATAGTTCATTTGTATACATAAATATTTAAACTGAACACAAAAAACTTTCGCATTATTACATATTGTTACGGCAATAGAAAAAAACAATCATCTATTTCTATATTGAGTTTCCATGGGCTACTATTACAAGCCAAAAATAATAGTAAATATATTAATACATATGTTGATCTTACGCCAATATGGCAGTGTTTAAAGTTAAGACAACTTCTGATTCATAGATATTGAAAGCATGAGAAATGTGCTCTTGGTGGGATTTGAACCCCAGTCCCCAGATTGAAAGGCACTCACTGGACTATGCTACCACAATGCAATATTTAGAGATGTATTAGATAGATATTTAAACTGAACACAAAACACTTTTCTTAAATTATTAAGAAATTAAGGGAATCTATTTTGATGTCCTTACTAAGCTGGACACTATTTTGATGGTGTCGGGGGCAATTGTAACGCAGTGTACCACCCCATGACAAGCTACCCTGCTAGCTAGAAACAATGAAGCTAATGTTTGACAAAGATATCAAATGTGTTAGACAACAGAATGGTCATGAAAACAAAGCAGGTTTAAATTCATAGACATGACTGATTAAGACAGTATGAGGAAAATTCTGTAGATAAAAAAAAAATACATTCATGCCTCAAAAATAGTATCACTCAGCAGCTTTTCCTTTGGCAGGCAGAGAGGGATCTCCACTGAGCACTTGTAAAATGAGTTTCATGGTTCTGTCTCGTTTCCGATTGGTGTAATTTGAGATGTTACAACTGCCCTAGTCTCCCCCTACGACAAAAAAAATGAAATATACTTTCGGCTAATAGCGATAATCAGGTCTTGTTATTTTCTTCATCAAAAAATAGACAAAGCATGCATGGGCAGAGTTTTAGGCTGCAGAATTTAGCCTACATCCTACAAAATTAGATGCAAATTATGAATCAACTTTGATACACTTTAATTTCCCTCATTCTATTCAGTGTTGCTGGATTTGTATATGGATATGGTTTATTCACTGGGCTATAGCCTATTTTGTAAAAATTTAGAGGTATAGTGCATAATTAATTAATAATAATTGTACAAAAATTCACTTATTATATGGTTTCTGTCAATGAAAATTCCTTATTCATATAATAAGACCTATTTCACTGCGAAGAACTAGCAGGTTACATATCTATCCAGGTGGTGGAGCTAGCTGCTAAACTCACTCGTTCAAGAGTCATGGCCAGAAGCCTTGTTGGTCTTGGATGCCCAAAATAACTGCGTTGCAAATATGGCCGCCAAATGAACAGACTTTCTTTGAAAGCGACTTTAGTGCCAGTCTTTGGTGCCCCATAATCATGTGAGGGCGTGCCTACTTGGATGTTATGTCCGTCATGGATGAGCAGAGGTATGTGCAGTTGATCGGTTCATTTCTTACTTATTCAAATTCTTACTTGAAATTCCACTATTTATTTACAAATTCATTCATGTATTTTTAAAAGCTGTACTTATTGAGTGTTCTATGTTGATTTTTGTAAATCCCTTTTTAATTTGAACCATTTATTGATGGATATTGATGGATATATTCATATTTAATTTTATTTGGATATTTAATTAATATTTTTCACTTTTTATAATAACTGCTTTTATTACCCATTAAAAATCAAATAATGGTTTAATTCGCAATTTAGTCTGTTTATTTATAGATTAATTAATTAGTAAACAAATTTAGTAATGCATATTTTCATTGTACACTTAGTTATTCATTAATAAAATGTGAATGATTTTATTTCCGTAACACTTGTGGTCCTCCACATTACAATTTCATACTCAAATTTTTTCAACAAAAATTGCCCTTCATATTTTAAAGGAGTCCATATTTGCCTATACAATCCATTGTAAACATGTGCAAATGTCTTCTAGTGTTTGTCACTGATGAAGCAGCTGTGTAGCTCTCTTAAACTCCTCCCCAAATGACGACATCATTTAATGCCATTCTAATAACCATATCCTCAAACCTTGCTTACACAATATTCTTATATTTGTATACATGAACTCCACAACACATGATTTGCTGTATCAATTTTTATTGATTAGAGGAGTGTTTCAGAGAAGGTATTGCAAAGAGATTAAATCTTTGAAAAGAAAAGTTTACAAAAAAGAAAGTGTACAAAGTAACTGTGGAGCAGCATGACTGCATACGGTCTCACAGGCCTGTAGCACAAATATAGCCTATTTGTTGTGAACAGATCGCATCGTTCCAGCAGCGGTTAGCTGTGGAAAAATGAAATAAGTTATTCTGATCATTATAGTGGTTACAATCAAAATAAAATTGAATGTTCAACTTGTACTTTGTAACACCTAAATGAGCCGTTACTTGTTCCAGTATGATATGAAATTATATTGTAAATTGCAAATGGAAATATTCAAAAATCAGACTTCATTCTTACAGGGCCAGTTGATCTCCAGACAGTTCTCGACACCACCACCATGACCATTGTTAGGTTCTCCAGAGCACCAGTAGGTATAGTCATACGCAGTTCCATCACTCCACGCCCACTGTCCTTCCTAAAGAGCAAAGACACTGATTATAAGAGTGCACTGTACTCTGTTTAAAGCAAAAATTTCAGTCTAGACAAATAAGTCTCATAAGCACAAAATTTAACTTACTTGTTCACCATCATGACCACCAACCCAAGCACGGGAGGAAGAAGGCAACATACTCAGCAGCAAATCATTTTCCAGTTTATTATGCACAGATGCCAGATTTGCACCAAGAATTTGGCAGTTTCTCTAAAGAGACAGATTTTTTTTTGTCAATACAAAATCTAATCTTTTAGCATAAAGCATAAGTGACTTTTTAAACAACATTTTAGTCAAACAAATTCTGCTCTGGTCGATTATTTACTCAGTATCAGTTTTCTGTATTATTTATTTGCAGAAAAGAAATGTTTACTTAATAGAAATCACCATTCCCACTTTATGCAAGTGCCTTTAACTACTACTGTACTAACATTATTTACATACTGTGTAACTAACACATTACCTCTGCTGTGATCCAGTTAACCGTCTGAGTGAAGTACTTGTAGCACTGGAGTCCAAAATTTGTCCATCCATAAGGGCATTTTACAACTAAATCAACTGCATCCAGAACATAAATGTTAGGGCTTTTGTAACGTTAACAGCAAATAATGTTTATTTATTATTTTATGTAGCTTATTTTATGTTTGTGTGATTACGTGCCTACATTATTTGTACTTTGACGCTTTAAACTCCTCATTGTTCGTGCAAATATTAGTAAATGGAATATTGTACATTTCCAAAATTCTTTTAAAATGGAATAGCAAGAGTTTTTACTATGAAATGTTTTGGTTACCTTCTGCATTCCCCATGGAGAAGATCATGAAAAGAAGAATTAGACTTCTCAGCATTGCCATGATGAACCTGAAATTATCCTAAAAATTAATTAGCAGGAAAAGTTAAATGTCTGCACTCATATGCTACACACTGTTCTCAATGTAATTTAAAGACACAGATACTTTAGAAATGTTATTCAGTAGGTTGTTTTAAAAAACTCACCTTGGTTTGGTTGTTGCCTTTAGAATCTCAGAGGAAGATTTTGTGAAGTTCCAGAAACAGCCCTGCTTTTATACTTTAATCTCATGTGTGTATAGGATAGTCACAAGGTGATTTTGTTTAATATGTAGACGTTTGTCCTCGTGACATAAAATCCAAATATTTGATAACAGGTAAGATGAGACTGTAGAAATGTAAATATTTAAGTATTTTAAATGATTAAGTCAAATATTACTCATAAGGGACATTTTTTTAAATAATATTTTAGACATTTTATTCTGCATAAACTTGAAGAAACATACTTATGAAAACAATACTTTTTTGTGAAAGTTGCCTTTAGTGCTTTTAGGGGGCACACTTTAACATTTATTAAAGGTAGGCCTATAGTTCACCTAAAAATGACATTTCCATCATCATTTACTCACCCTCCAAATATAACTTTCTTCTGTTGAAGATAAAAGAAGATATTTTGAGAAATGTCTCATTGTTGTTTTTTCAATGGTTGTATCGAAATGGTTTGGTTAACAACATTTTTCAAAATATCTTCTATGTTAAACAGATGAAAGAAACTCATACAGGTTTGGAAAAACACAAGGGTGAGAATTTTCTTTCTTTTTTTTGGTGAACTAACACAGTTTAACCTATTTTCAGGATAATTGAAAGTTATTTTTACTAGCTGATCAGTATCACTCTGCAGTCTCTACACATGAACTAAAATGATTAATGTATTTATTTGACAAGTAATTGTGTATTGTAGTGTGATAATGAGCAGTGATGACTTGATTGTTTGTATGTCACGTTCATATGTAAGGTTGAAAATAATCAAAGATATTTGCTTTACTGTTGGCAACCCCCATCTTACACTGTTGTCAACCCCCCTCATCAGAAGGGCCATTTGGAATTTCTAAGGACAAAGGAAGGCCTGCAGACCAAATGTATATCACACCTTTAGTACAGTGGGAGAAGCTTGGTCTGATTGGTTAGTTTGAACATCTCACGTTTGGTCTGATTGGTCAATTTGAATGGGTAATGTTTGAATTTGGTGACATCAGGGAAAAGGATAAAAGAAGATCACAATGGTAGCCTCTTTTTATCCTCTGATTTTCTCTGGTTAGGTCCTGCTCTTTGGCTCTCTCCTTCCTCCCTCTCTCTCTCTCTCTCTCTCTCTCTCTCTCTCTCTCTCTCTCTCTCTCTCTCTCTCTCTCTCTCTCTCTCTCTCTCTCGTAACATTCTATACATGCCGAGTACAATTAAGGGTTTAAGTTTATCACATACATCCATTTGAGACTATTTTAAGTGTTACCATTAACCAGAATTTGTGTTTCCATCTGAAAGAGATTTCTGACTATTATGTAATTGGCATTATACATTTACCTGACTGTTTATAAATTGTTACATTTTCGATCTATTCTGACTTACTCTATAATTCTCTAGTAGATTATGGCAAGGAAGGGTTAAACGGAATGATTAAATGTGTGACTAACTATTAAATATAAATGACCAAATAACCAATTGGTAGTCTAAATTTGAGTTTATGATAAAATTGAGTCAGATTAAAGATATATTAATTTTAAATCCATTCTAGCTGGAAACACAGAACGTGCAGTGAACTTCAAACTGTTCAAACTTCAAATCGTTACCGTTGTTGGAACGATTTTAGCGGTCTTACACATAAATGCCAGTAGTAAAGTTGTACAAATCAAATCACTTTATCAAATCACTTTATTGTCACTCAACCATATACACAAGTGCAACAGTAGGTGAAATTCTTAGGTGCAGTCCGAGCAACATAGCAGTCATGACATGACATGACATGTACAACATTTAAGCAATAACAGATTACACATCTGATGCGCCCACAATTACTCACAGCACAGTATACTCTACAATAAACAATAAATAATTTACACAATGTGAGTGTAGTTCTCACAGCTTTAAACAATATACACATACTTACAATATACATATACTTTAAACAATATACACTAAACATTAAACAATATACATTAAGCTATAATAATAATATACAATGTACAGTATACAATATTAATCACAATAGAGATCCAATGTACAATAGATGCTATATGATAAATAAAAGTGTATATAATGTGTGTGTATCTACAGTGGGTTGTGCTGAGTTATATTCTGTCCAGTGTGTGTTATGAACTGATGGATCAGGAGTTAAGTAGTCTGATTGCTTGTGGGAAGAAGCTGTTCTGGAGTCGGCTGGTGCGTGTTCTGATGCTGCGGTACCGTCTGCCTGATGGCAGCAGTGAGAGCAGCCCATGGTTCGGGTGGCTAGAGTCTCTGATGATCCTCTGAGCTCTCTTCACACACCGCCTGGCATAAATGTCCTGGAGGGAGGGAAGCTCACCTCCGATGATGCAGCTGGCCGTGCGCATTACCCTTTGCATATAAATCCAAACGGCTATGTTATTGAATGAAATGTTGACACGGGGTTGGTGGAATCTTTGACAAAATGTGATTTTCTCAGTTTTTCTCAGAATTTTACTTTTTTCATGAAACTTACCCACATTCAAGTGTGAATAAAAAAAAGAATGAAGCTAGAATAAAACAGAGGGTCTGTTCTTTCTTTTGGTATATTGCATGTTCAGATATTCATACAAGATATTTTGTGGAAATTCTGTTCCATGAAACTTAACAGACATGCACAAACCGGAATGTTTATGATGTCCTTATTGTTGAGCCCGGTCTTATAAACGTTCTAGGAAAATCTTTTGAGATAAAAACATTTTTTCACGTTGAAATCGCTGGACCGTCGACATAATGTCGAACGTGACCGACTGAAAGGGAACCATATTTATGCTTGTCGTGATCCATGTCATAAACTGATAATGGAGATAATATTGTTAAATATTTGCTAAATGTGTTGCCATGCATGCACCATGCATGACAGCAAATTGCTCAATCCAAAAGTTTTCTCCGTCATCATAATCTGAAGATTTGGTGAAGATCTAATGAGTTCAAAGAAGATTATTTTTAATAAAATTTAGAATTGTGTAAAATATGTGCTTGTCTTGGCCATTCGATTTAAAAGTTCAAAATCAAAATAAAAGTCAAACTTTAAGCACCACTATAGAGTCTGAGTCACACACCCTTCATCTGGACACATGTTGTTGACAGCTTTCAAAAGTTATAAGGACATAATTGTGAGATATAAAAAGGTATAAAAAAAAAGAATAATAAAATAAATTGTGAAGAACCTGGTTGTTTCTGTCACCATTCTGTTTAGTTTTTTTCATGGACTTTCAGTTTGTCTTTATTTGTCATGTGTTTTTTTTGTTCAGACTGAGTAGGACTCAGAGTCAATATTAGTTGTGTCAGCTGTGTGTAATTAGTCATCCTCATTTGTGTTCACTACTTAAGTTGTTCTTTCTCCTGCACTTCTTGTTTGGTTACCGTTATGTTCGTCTGCCTGCTTCTTGAATGACCTGTTATTAAACTACGTTCGGAACTGTATTCACCTGTCTTTGTCTTCCTACCTGCATGTACGTGTGACAGTTTCAATTGTTGTGAATTTTTTTTTTAAAACATTAAACAAAAATATCTTATGTTAAGAAAGTAAAATAACTTAAAGTCTTCAGTCAAAGCTATAGTTTAATAATTTTTTTCATTGCTGAATTCAAAAGATTTTTTTCCCATTGTTTCTGCTCTCTCCGATTATAGTCCACTTAAAGGGTTAGTTCATTAAAGTTAGCCCATGATTTACTCGGAGTTATAAAATCTGAGTTATTTTAAAAAAAGTCCTGGCTAATCCAAGAATTATAATGGCATTGACTTGATGGGTAATTTTTGAAGTCCATAAAAGTGCATCTATCCATCATAAAAGTGCTTTGCACGGCTCCGGGGGGTTAATAAAGGCCTTCTGAAGTGAAGTGGCGCGTTTGTGTAAGAAACATATCCATATTTAAAGCTTTATAGACTAAAATAGCTAACTTCCGGTGGATTGCCGTAGCATCGATTTACAACGAAAGAGTAACCATTGACCCTTGATCCAAAAAAGAAAATTAGCCCATGATTTACTCACCCTCAAGCCATTCTAGGTGTATATGACATTCTTCTTTGAGACGAACACAATCAGAGTTATATTAAAAATGTCGTCAGACGTAGCGTAATCATTTTGAACTGCGCGAGGCATTACACTTTTTCTCAAAAATACGCAATGGGCTCAGATTGGTTAGCTGGCCCAGTGTGTTGTGATTCGCTAACCGCCTAGTGCACGTTTGTTGGAAACGTCACGCCCTTACCTTTACCGGTAGCCTCAGGCTACTAGCCTGTGTTTTGGGTAGTACAATGGCGTCAATAAAACCATACCAATTTGAGCCCGAATCAGACCCAGACAATTTTAGTGAAGATGATCGAGCAGAACCTGCACTGTCCTCAAGAGTAAAGACTGCGGATCTATAGTGATCGCTACTGAATGGCACCGTTACTTTTGTATTTTTAGAACGATTTGCCAAATATCTGTCGCAAGAACGAACACTAAACATTGGCTTTACTATAGTATCCAAATAAAAACACAGAACCATGTTTAGCATGCCTGTAGATAAACAATACATAAAAGCTCTAATCAAAGAATAATTTACACTAATGCCAAGTTCGCTGTTGAGATTTTAAAAAGTTTGTAACGTTAGGTGTTTGTCGGATAACATTAAGTATGAATGAGCATTTAACAAACTGGTTTGCAGAGCCAAATGAGCGTTGTCATCTGTGTACTTCCTTGCTACAACATACAATTAACAATATGAACTATTACAGGAAAACACATCGACGAAAAATTTATCATACTTACAGGTTGTGGCCCGTAAACAGCTTGTTTTTAAATTAATCTTTCAGGACAAGCCGTTGTAAGAATCCTGCATTGAACTCGTGAAGATTATTGAAGCTTTCCTCCGTGAAATGTGCAGCGGGAGCCGTGCGCGCCCGTCGTGCATTCTCACACTGGCAGTGTTTGTCTCACGGAGCTGAACTGCGGCTTGTGTATTGCAAATACAGACGAATATTGTCCATTCTGTCACATTTTCTGGTCTTCTCCTCCGTCCCCTGTCTGTCTCGTGCTTTGATTTATGATGGGCAGCATATATCTGCTGCAAATGCGACCGTGTTCCCCTCTGTCTCATACACGCATGCATATAACGTTGTATGTTAAACGCACTGCAACGCACCCCCGTCCCTAGGAAGGCTGAACAAAGTGGACCTGCAATCCGGATGAAAATAACAGCGTTTCATCGGCATTGGCAACAACACTCCAGCCTACTAACTAGCCTACCAACTATTCCCCACGGCGATACAAAATGGCCTCGCCCCCCCCTTATTTAATATTCTCGGAGGAGGGGTTTATGTAAATATTGGGGCTGGTGATTTCAGCAACCCTGGAGGAATGTGTAGTAGTCCCTAGCGGCCGTTTGCTGTAGTCCTTAGAAATTGATTTCTTTAAAAGCAAATATCTCCCTTTGCTTTAAACTTTGAACGTTGTAACTTTTCAGATGTTGTTTATGCTCAAACAGCAACATTACACACTAGCTAAAGTTAGAAAAGTGAAATCGTGGTTTACCACCCCTTTAAGACAGTAATGCGTGGTAATACGTTTGATCAAGTTTGCTTGTAGTCGTGTGTTGTTAATTTTGTTTAAATGAATGGCGACACTATCAATCTGATACAAAGAAGAGGAAAATGGGGAAAAAAGTGAACAAGATAAAGAGTGTTACATTTTAAAAAGATATTGTTCAAATTAGGGCTGTGTATCATCGACAATGTCCCGATACGATACGCATCACAATACTGAAGTCACGATACGATACGTATCACGATATGGATCAATTTGGAATTCAATTTCTTTTGAGCAGAGTTTAGTAACAGTAATATCTGTTTATTGAATAACCTGTGTTATAACAGTTGTGATAACTGAAAAAAACTATTTTGTTTTTGTCAATAATAAAAGTTAAATGAAATAAATAAATTGTCACAATTTGGAAAGGTTCAATATTGATTATTTTGGATATATATCAGGTACAATACATGGCAAATTTTGTAATGTAGAACAAATATCGCGATAAATCTAAAACAAATTTGGGAAAACAAATCTCACTAATGTTGTAAACTATGGGAGTCAGTTGTACTATAATATTAAAGGTAAAAA
This sequence comes from Romanogobio albipinnatus, assembly GCA_023566225.1. Taxonomy (NCBI): domain Eukaryota; kingdom Metazoa; phylum Chordata; class Actinopteri; order Cypriniformes; family Gobionidae; genus Romanogobio; species Romanogobio albipinnatus. The sequence goes on along the minus strand of CM042243.1, from coordinate 20,538,498 downwards.
TGAACTGATTTGTAGCCACAAACACTTAAATTATAGCCTGACGTGGTCATACTCAATTCTAGTCAGAATTTGAGTCTGATACTGCTCCGTTGGGCTGTGATTATGGGGCGTGTTTAAACCGAACCAGGAAAGACCTCAATTGGATAGACCTACAACCAATCAGAGCAACGGAGCGACGCATAACGTTAGTTGTCAAATGTCAACAGAACTCAACTGCACTGTGTTGCCAAGTCCGCGGGTTGAAGTGACCCCAATTATGTGATATACAGACACAGGAATGCGAAATTTAGCAGGCAGCCCAGCCAAAATAACACATTTTACCCCCCAAATGCCATTTTTCCCGGAGCCCGTGTGACGTGGCATCCAATGAGGGCGCATCACGCCCCTCTCGCCTCATTTGCCTACAGGTAGGGCGTGGCCACGTGTATATAAGCAGGGCTCACAGGCTGGAAATTCGGTTTTCGTAGTCTGAAGCGCAAAAGCCCTTGGGGCGCACGGCCGGTTACGCAATACTCGTTCCCTCATCTAGAGGGAATGTTACGAGGTTACGTTTAGTAACCGGTTCTCTCGTATTGCGTAAGTTGCTTACGCATCGGGAACTCTTTGTCAACGCCGTGCGCGCCGAGCATACAGCATATGTATCCCAGGGAAACCGGGGAAAAACAAAGCTGGAGACAGGTGGCCGGTAGGGAAAACGGGCCAACACTTGTAAAAGCACTTCATTGCACTGATAGGTGAACACCGCACCCTATCTTGTGAATAGGGGGAGCGGCACTGCCAAATTCACATAAGCACAATACCGAACGTGTAACCAGTACGCGAGCGTTGTCTGCGCAGAATCACTGGGCAGAGCTAACAGCCCACTCAAACTGATAATACTTTAGCCTGCAAGGCAGGAACTTCCATGTTATAAAACCTCACGAATGTAGACGAGGAGGCCAAGCCTGCCGCCATACAGATATCGTGGATGGAAATACCGCTAGCCCAGGCCCACGAAGAGGCCATTCCTCTAGTGGAATGAGCTCTGACACCCAGCGGGCACTGCAGGTGTTTGGAGGCGTAAGCTGCTGCAATCACGTCCACTATCCACCTGGACAGGCTCTGTTTCGAGGCGGCGAGACCTTTAGTGCGCCCACCAAACGAAACAAAGAGCTGCTCAGAACGCCTAAAGGCGGCGGAGTGCGTGACATAAACTCTCAACGCCCTGACAGGGCAGAGGAAGTTGCCACCGTCCCCCTCATCAGATGCTGGCAGAGCCGAGAGGGAAATGACTTGACCTAAAGGGAGTTCCGATCGCTTTGGGGATATAGCCGTGCCTCGGCCTGAGGATGACCTTAGAGTCATTCGGACCGAACTCAAGACACGCCGGGCTCACAGAGAGCGCGTGCAGATCCCCCACGCGTTTCACTGAAGCCAGAGCTATCAGAAAAACGGTTTTGAGCGAAAGGAGCTTTGGTTCCACAGCCTCGAGCGGTTCGAAGGGATGAGCCTTCAGGGCCTCCAAGAACAAGGACAAATCCCAAATAGGAACCGAGGGGGGTCGCGGGGGGTTCATCCGTTTGGCTCCTCTGAGGAAACGGATAATGAGCTCGCTCCTTCCTAGCGTGCGGCCGAGCGTCGTCTGAGCGAACGCTGCGATAGCCGCCACATACACTTTGAGCGTGGAAGGGGACCTGCCCAATTCCAGCAGCTCCTGAAGGAAGGAGAGCACCCGCTGGACCCCACATTCCTGTGGATCCAAGCCTTTTGCAGCACACCACTTAGTAAACACAGACCACTTAGAAATATACAGCCGCCTCGTAGAGGGAGATGGAGCTCTGGAATGAGCGATCGTGTTCACAATCCCTTCAGGCAGGTCAACGAGTATCCGTTGGTCACCCATACATGCAGAGACCAGCGCTCCGGATGGGGATGCCAGACCGACCCTCCGGCTTGAGAGAGGAGATCTCTTCTCAGCGGAACTGGCCAGGGGGGTGTGTGCGACAGTTCCACCAGCTCTGGGTACCAAACTTGGTTCTCCCAACGCGGTGCTATGAGGAGCACCGGGCGGCGCGTCTCCCTGATTTTCGCTATGACCTGAGGTAATAGAGAAATCGGCGGGAAGGCATAAAGCGGGAGGCTGGGCCAGGGCTGGGACAGCGCATCCTCGCTCTTTGATAGGAACATCGGGCAGCGAGCGTTCTCTCTTGTCGCAAAGAGGTCGACCTCCGCTCTGCCGAATAGGCGCCTGGTGGTGCAGGGACCACTCCCCTGGGGGAATGAGGTCCCTGGACAGCTTGTCCGGGCCGACATTGAGGTGGCCCGGCATGTGCGCGGCCCACAGCGAGCGCAACGAGCTGTGTGCCCACACGAGAAGGCGTTCCGTCAGTCTGCCCAAACACATGGACCTGACACCGCCCTGTCGGTTCACGTAAGATACCACGGCCGTGTTGTCCGAACGGACTAGCACATGGTGCCCTCGTATGAATGGGAGGAAGCGCCTGAGCGCGTTCTCGACCGCAATCATCTCCAAGCAATTTATGTGGAGGCGTTTCTCCCGGTCTGACCAGAGGCCAAAAGCTGGTCTGCCCTCGAAAAGAGTGCCCCAGCCTGGGATGGCTCCCATCGTCACCCCCTGCTGGTACCAGTCGGCTACTAACCAGGGCCTCAGCGCTGACGCGCAGCTCTGAGTCACTCTGATTCGAAAGCCTCCGGAAGCCCAGGCTCTGTGAGGCACTCGGGCATTCAACCAGCGTTGCAGCGGGCGCATGCGCAGTAGACCCAGCTGGAGCACTGCTGCAGCTGAAGCCATACATCCCAGCATCCTCTGAAAAGCTTTGAGAGGTGCGGTGCTGCCCGGCCGGAAGGACGCAGCCATGCGTCGAACGTGGCGTGTGCGCTGCGGTGACAGGCGGGCTGACATTGCCACAGTGTCCAGATTCAAACCCAGAAATGAGGTTGACTGCGTGGGCACTAATGAGCTCTTGGTCCAGTTGACCGTGAGCCCCAGGCTGTCTAGATGGCTCAGTAACACTGCCTTGTGGGCGAGGAGCTCGGCCTCTGACTGTGCTAGAATGAGCCAATCGTTCAGATAATTCAAAATCCGCATCCCCTGCCCTCTCAGGGAGCGAGGGCCGCATCCATGCACTTCGTAAATGTACGGGGTGCTAGTGACAGGCCGAATGGAAGGACGGTGTACTGATATACCTGACCGTCGAAGGCGAATCTCAAGAATGGCCTGTGACGGGGTATTATCTTGATTTGAAAGTATGCGTCTTTCAAATCGAGGGAGATAAGCCAGTCTCTTGGGCGAACTTGCGCGAGGATCTGCTTGGTCGTGAGCATCTTGAACGGTCTCTTCACAAGAGCTTTGTTCAGACGCCTCAGATCCAGAATCGGTCTGAGCGACCCATCCCTCTTTGGAACGAGTAAATAACAGCTGTAAAAGCCAGACTCGCTCATAGAAGGGGGAACCGGTTCTATAGCCCCTTTGCACAGCAGCGTCGCTATTTCTGCTCGAAGTAGATGTGCTACTTCCTCGTTCACCCTCGTCTCGGTACGCGCAAGCAAGCGCGGAGGGCGACGGGCGACGGGCGACGGGCGAACTGCAGAGTATAGCCTAGCTTTACTGTTCTTAGCACCCATTCTGACGTGCAGAAGACAGAAGAAGCCGCAGAAGACCAATCCTCGCTGTCCGATGCAAGGATGGAGCAGCTGTCAGCGCAGTCCTCAACCACATCCACTTCATCCCCAGAGGCGGCAACAGACATGGCGGCCTGGGGCGGGGAAGGCGAGAGAGAAGCTGGCGGGAGGGGTTCCGGCGAGCTTCTCGTCGCTGACTCCGGTTCCGGTGGTCGCTGCGAGCGGCGCTTCCGCCCGCCTGGAGTGCGGCGGCGCTTTCCATCCGCCCGCATGGAGTGCGGCGGCGGCGTGGTCGCGGCCCAGGCAGAGAGCGCAGATGAGATAGCGGTCTCCGTTGCTGAGCGGAGCGCGGAGGCATTTTTATAAAAACGCTCGTGCTCTTTTGTAAACCGTGTGACGCGGGGCGAGCACACGTGCAAAAAAGGATATGTCACCGGATAGCTGAGCAGGCACGGATGGCTGAAGGTGGCGAAGGCGGCCGGCTTCTTCAGTCGCTGTCCTCTGCTTGCTGATCGCTAACTTCGACGGCGGCGGTTCCAGATCCAGCGATGCGAAGGGCTTCGCTGAAGATAAGAAAATCGAATTTCCAGCCTGTGAGCCCTGCTAATATACACGTGGCCACGCCCTACCTGTAGGCAAATGAGGCGAGAGGGGCGCGAAGCGCCCTCATTGGATGCCACGTCACACGGGCTCACCCATAGGCTGCAGCAGTTGCCAGCCGTGCAGCCAATAGACACGCTGGAATAGCCTGCTATGGTCTGCCAGGCTGCCGCACTGCATTGACAATATGGCAAAAATTAAGGATAATTTTATGGTTTTTCAGATCTCGAAGAAAGAATGCTTTCCCGATGCGTAAGCAACTTACGCAATACGAGATAACCTCTCGTAAGAGAACCCTACGACATACCCTGACGCGCACCTCTCCAAAAATGTAACAACGCGTCAATTCTACGCGAACCGCAAGCGCCGTGATTGATCTGCCAGAACCTCTCCCCCAGGTCAATAAATAAATAAACAAAATCTGCGATAGGAGTGTGTCCAGAAATGGGATAATAGTTTAATCCTTACATCTGCTATATAACAATATTTTGTAGTGCAGAGATTGTTTATGTTAGTGAAAAAATACATAGATCCGCTGTGTATAGTTTATTTATTTTCTCATTAAAACCAAAGATGTTAATCAGTGATTGTATATCAAGAACAGGGACACATTAGGGTGCATTTCATTTTGTGATTTCAACGGAATTAATAGTCTCCGCAACAGCAATCAATTGAAACTCTAATCTGTGCATGAGCCACCGATACTGAAAACAGCGCCACAGGCACTCTGCATGATTTCAAAAACGCATTCCAGCACCAGATCGCCTCTTATGTAACTCTACTAATCAACTAGAGATGCTTAGTTTGTATTACATACAACAACTCAAGCTGCAAGAAAAGCCGCTATCTGTCGCCATGACGACTGCTGATACTCCGTAAATGTAAACATGCTTCTTGTTCGGCTTTTGCCTTGATACAGTGGGTTACTATCAACATGCCCGTGGACACTGCCTTCTAGCGATCTGCATGTGGAATTGCACATTGACGCAGGCAACAACACAGAAGTATAAATTTAAACCAACGCGTAATTTGTGCCAGGATATGGCGTAGGTCCGATGCAGAAGTATAAATTGGCCTTATATGAGGGAAGAGAAGATCCGTTCACGTGCCAAAACGGTATTGATGTTTTTGGAATTTCCTAATAAAATGGACGTCATTTTCAAATCTGAGACTTTGTTTTATATCAATAGCAACAAAGCACAAAGAGTATTGCTATTTAATGGATGTGAGGCACTGCAATGTTCCGTTCATTCTGTAGTGTAGTAAATATAGCACTGACTACGCCACCTCCTTATTTAAGGCAGGAGGAGCCTTTTCACAGATAGTGGGATTATAAACAACAACGCTAGTTTGGCAATAATCACAGTTTTATTCTCATTATAGCATCGTGATATCAAAAAGGGTTAAAACCAGTTAAAAATAGTAAAATATCCGTAAAATCTGGAAAATTAGCTCTCCTCTAGAATGCAAGAAGGGTCGGGCCTGCTCTCATGCACCACCTGCCACCTATAAGAAACAGAAGAAGAAAACGGAAGAAACCCACAGCATACACCGCAAATAAGTAATCTTTAAATCACCGTTTCAGTGCCAACCATCTAATACACACCACACAGCAGTGCCACACACCACCCAGATCAGCCACACCAAGGGAGGTTAGGTGTAAATGCAGGCCCGGCCCTGTACAAAGCCACTAGCACTGTAACAGAAAAAAAGGAGAGCAATTCCACACAAAAAAACAAATAACAAAGAGAACAATCATTTATATAACTCAATATTGAATCAAGATAAAATACAACCCAAAACATGAAAACTTAAATACGCAAGAAACAGTGGCTGGTCTGCCCCTTTAACAGAAAAAGATACACGTTAAATACAAGTCAATACAAAACCGCAATAAAAGAAAAACAAACAAAACATACTTTAGCGAAAGTACAACTGCAGCACAGTTATCCAATCTCAGCGCTCAATCCCCAAACATGATACAAAAGATGCTATAAACAGAGAGCACAGATATTGACAAAGAAACTTGTATGTATTAATTGCATCAACTCATAACTGATCGGCTTCAATAAAACATACTGCATTTACCAGTTATTCAAGGTTCCAGCACAGCCGTCAGCCCATTGAAGGTACTACAGCAATAAATGTTTGACCCGCTTCCCAAACAGAGTGCAAAACTTCAAGTCAGCCTAAAGGAAGAAAGGGATCATTTAAGAATGAAATGGTGCAATCAAAGCGCGAGCATTCAACGCAAGCAAACCACATGTTTGATTCAACATACCTCTATGAAAGGTAAAGAGGCTGCACGTCGAGCACAACTTCAACACCATACCAATCTAACCATCTGTTGCTGCAACTACTATTTATGCTTCCTTAGTCGTATGATTAGACACCCGCACCTGAAACTCATTGCTGGACAGTCCCCTCCCACAATTCATTAACTGAAAACCTCTCCTCCATTTTGAATGTCTTGCACTGCTGCTCGCGTCGCGTTGATGACATTCAAAAGCACTCAGTATCGATACGGCAGCTGCTGTATCGATACGCGCATCATCAGGAGTTCATGACGATGTATCATTGTATCGATATTCTGAGCACAGCCCTAGTTAAAATGGCAGTTGCTGCATCATGTCTTATTGATTTAATTCGGCATTCACAAGTGCTTTGAAGATGTGCCACAGTATCAGTGTCGTGCATGGCATTGTTATCGTGGGCATTTAAAAATATACGTTAATAATTCTAAATACCTTAATATCCAAATGGTTTAGATTTTTAGAATGCATATTAGCTTCTTTTTCATCTACCAGTGCAATTCTACAATCCTAGGTATTTGCTGCGTGTAAATTCAATCTGGTTTTCGCATTGATCATCAGTAAATGCAGCAGATGGGCTGAATAAAAATCAAGTTCACTCTCTCTGGCAAGAGGCACTTATGGAACAGAATACACGGTTACCATGGTTACCCCTGTACACAAAGCAGCGCTGCTCTAGCTCATATCTGAGAGGAAAAGGTGGCAAGCAGTATTTACGTTTTTCAAACAACCATTCAGTTTTTTGTATTGCTTTAGTGTTTATCGAACAACTCCAAATATTTAAATAGGCCTATAAATACTTTTCAAACATGTGTTTTTACACTTATAAAGCCAGCTCAGAACAGTAATTCTCTATTATTATAATTATTATTAATAAACTATTCTCTATTGTAATTTTAATAACCCATTGGTAGGTGTTTTTGCTTTATTAAAGCATTAATTTACTAAATGTTGATACATTTATCTAAAGGCAATCGTTAAAATCTTGTAAAGTTAAAATTAAAGTTTGCATAAGTAAAGATATCTTCATATTATATCTTGAAAGATAAATATATTAAGTAAGACAATTTGGTCAAACTTTACAATAAGGTGTCAGTGTAGGAATGGAGTGTGTACTGTGTACCTTGGAATGGGTTGGGGGTGGTTAGGTGAAACTGTAGGTAGTGGGGGCCCCTTTTGGAAATCTGCTTAGGGCCACCAAAACGCCCTGTGCCAGGTTGCTGTAACCAAATTTAAACAGATGAATTGTAAAAAAAAAAATGTAAAAAAAATTCACTCACTGTCATGAAGGGCAAAATTAGCTGTATAGACCAAAACCACTTTTTGTACCAGGCTGTAAACATACTTTTTTCTGCTGTAAAGTTGGGCATTTTAACATGGGGGCTTTAACAGCTTTGACTTCCTTTTGGAGCCTGTCTCTAGCGGCCAGTCAATCAATTGCAGTTTAACACTCCTTTGGGGGTTTCTTTGGTTATCTTCCCGGTGACCGGGCACTTAAAAATTAAACTTCCTCCACCCCAGTAAAACCAATGTAACTTATTTTTCTAATTTATTAAAAAATAAATAATATTTTTTCTATTTTCTTTTGTATTTCGAGATTTGATGGTAGACTACTTATTAATATTTATGCAATAATTATGGTCTATTTTTGCCATTGAAAATAATAATATATTTTTAAAAATGTATTATTATTATTTTTAATCAATACAGTATTTCAGATTAAAATAGAGACTATGCAGATTAGCGTCATCTGTTGGAATTATTTAATCAAACATGCATTCATGCCCTCAATGTTTTTGTTTCTTCACATACCTAATGCCATAAAAGTCACCAAGTTTCATATCATTCCGATGAAGGTGTTATTTTTAGAATGTCAAAACAGAAAATCTTCCGATCAGGAATGACGGGAGAGCACCAGAGTCGTTAAGCCACTTCCTTGTTGGCCTCAAGAGAGACCGCTGGAGGTTAGTTGTACACTCGTTATCGCGGTGCATTGTGGGATAATGCACTCGATAATGTCCACTATGGTTTCGGACACCACTACAAATGGCTGTCCCCTCAAATCCTTTGTTTTGTGTGCTTGCTATTTGCTTTTGATTTGTACTGACTGCAAAGCCTACATTAATTATAAAAAGTTAAAGTGTTTGAATAAAGCATTCATTTTCTACATTCTTAAAAAATGCAACTTGCTTTAGTAATGTTTATTGGGAATTTCCTGATTAAGGTTCTAACGAGGTTCTAAATCATGGTACCACAGCGACATCAAGTGTCCCAGTGAAACATTACAACATCATATTTGTTTAAAGTGGTGTATTGTAGTAGGCTTCTTCTCAATCCTATCTGGGTATCACCCCACCAGTGCTCATTTTCTCATTCGTACCAAAAATAGTAATAGACTTGTAGTAGAATTATTAATCATATAATAACAATAATAATAGTAGTAGTAGTGGTAGTAATAGTAACAACAATAATATTCATGATAATAATAGTAGGAGTAGTGGCAGCATTAGTTTATAATAATAGCAGTAGTATTAGTAATAATAATAATAATAGTAGTAGTGGTAGTAACAACAATAATAATATTCATGATAATACTGCCCTACAATGGCAAAAGACCTTAACTCGCTAGAGTGTGGAACTGAGAAAATGACTTTCATGAAGATTTTTAGTTGTCCAGCCAAATTAATTATAGTTAGGACACTGGAAATCTGCCAATTAGATGTTTTAGTAATGAAAATGATCTACATAAAAAATATTGAGCTCAAACTTGACTTTTGACCCCTATTTACTGTTGTCATGAATAGCGCTTCACTGGTTCATCCTCCGGACCGCCGGAGGGAGCCATCACCGGAATATTGATTCACGATCATTCGGACTCCATTTTCCATAGGCCCTCATTCCTGGGACTGATCACATGCACACCTGCACTGCATCATACACACACTATTTAAGACACACACACACACACCCACCACATTGTTGCGAAGTCTTGATTTGCTACGGTTGTCATTTCTGAGCGGTTTCTGTGGACTGATACTTTGTTATTACCTGGACTGTTTATTATCTGAGATACTCTGCCGCCTGCCCTGAACCTTGCCTGTACCCTGGTCTGTGATTGTTAACCACCTGCCTTGATCCTTGCCTGTGACCCGACTCTGATTCCCGCCGCCAGCCTCGATCCTTGCCTGTCCCCGTTTACGGTATTGCTTTATCCCTGTCTGTACTTCTGCTATCTCTAATAAAACTGCAAATGGATCCACTGCCTGTTGACCCTTCATTACAGAAGACTTCGCCAACCAGCGATCCAGCAGCTTGGTCACAGATCTCCACTGAGATATCCGCTCAGGCCAATCAGTTAGCGATGCATCACCACCAACTGAACCATTTGACATCACTCACGGAAGAGTTGGTAAAGACGCTTCAAAATCTACACATCCACCCCGCCGCGGTCGCCACGCCACCACCCGCTGCGCCTGCCACGCCCGCATTACCCACTTCTCCAGCAGTGAATCCCCGTCTGGCCCTGCCAGAGAGGTTTGATGGTACTCCCACCCAGTGTAAAGGATTTCTCCTTCAATGTTCACTATATGTTAACCAACAGCCCTCTCTGTACCCCACTGAAATCAGTCGCATATCCTCTGTCTGCTCTCTGCTTACCGGCAAATCACTGGACTGGGCCACTGCTGTCTGGAGAGACAACAACTCTGTATTCCCCTCATTCGCTGAGTTTCTACAACGATTCAGAGAGGTATTTGAACATCCCGCGGGAGGCCTAAGTCCCGGTGATCAGCTGCTCTCTCTCACTCAGGGCAGAACAACGGCGGCTGAATATGCTTTACAGTTTCGCACTTTGGCAGCTCAGACCAACTGGGTGGAGGACACATTGAAGCTTCTGTTCCATCGAGGCCTAACCAGGGAATTGCAAGCAGAGCTCGCCTGCCGGGACAAAGTTAGCTCATTGAACTCTTTTATTGAACTGTCCATTCACATTGACAATCTCCTCCGCTCATGGTGGCCCACACGCGTCACCAGTCCTTCCCATACAAACCCCGAACCCATGCAGCTGGGTTACACTCCTCTGCAGCTGGAGGAGAGAGAGAGAGAAGACGCCAGATGCAGCTATGTTTGTACTGTGGTCAGGCTGGCCACTTCAGAAGCCACTGCCCGATTCGTCCCATGCCTACCAGCTCTAAATCGGTGAGTTCAGTCCAAGTACTCACCCTCCTGTCTCAAAATCCCCGTTCTAATCACTCAACAAACAGGTGGTTACCTCGCAGGCCCAGTTAGACTTGGGTGCAGCGGGGAATTTCATATCTGACACGTTTATTAAGAAACACAACATTTCCTTAACTGACTGCCATTTTCCATTAACAGTGGAGGCGTTAGATGGAAAACCTATTGGAGGAGGAAGAGTGGCGCACATCACCATTGAACTCGGGTTACAGATAGGAATTCTTCACCACGAACGTATCCAATTCTATGTCATTCACTCACCCAACAACCCCATCATCCTTGGTCTGCCGTGGCGCCGAACCCATAATCCACACATCTCCTGGAAGGAGGGACAGATACTGCGGTGGCATACCTCCTGTCATAAGAACTGCCTACAACAAGTCACTCTCCTGCCCATTCAAACCAATATCATCCAACTGCGGCAACAAATGGGCGTTATCGCGCTGGTGGGGGTTACCGTTTTCGCAGACTGGAACGCCCCCTTCTTCTTCCTCATTATCTGTGTTAATAAGTAGGGACTTTTATTTTGACGGGTGTTGCAGTCTACGGAGCAAAATGAAAGAGTGAGCGCTCGTGAGAGCTCGCGGTTCATCATTCAGTGGGTTTAAGCAGATTTAAAGTTTACAGTTTGTTTAGCACCCCCCGAAAAGGCATACGGTGTGTATGTGCTTGTTTACTGTCATTTGTAATGGGTATGTTTGTGTATTGTGTTATTGATAATGCTATGGAGAGAGTTTGTGTACGAGGTGTTTATGCGCACTACTTTGTTTTTTGTTCAGCTCTTACGGTGATTTTTGGAGATAAACGGTTTCAATAAACTCCTGAAACATCAGTAAAGTCTGGCCATCATTCGGACAGGGTCCGCTACATTAACAAAACGAAAGAAAAAAGTTTGCTGAGCTTCGGTTCATTGCGACGTGGTCCAAAGTTGCTCGTTTACGAGCTCTTGTTGACGAAATAAACAATAGTCTACTTACTGACATGATCTCTCATCGAATGGAAGGGGAAATAACATCATACCCAGTGTGCCTTGCAAAACTCATCGCGATTGGCGATGAAACGCTACCAGGAACGCCCAATAGGCGTTCTTGTTTCATGACGGGAACGCCCAAGCCGCAGCTGGACCCTCCTCATTCAAACGGTCAAGTTGAACGAGGTCAACCCCGAAGAGCTTAACATCCCGGCGGAATACACCGAACTAGCTGTGGCTTTCAGTAAACGAAGGTCGACTGAATTACCCCCTCATCGCCCGGGAGATTGTGCCATTGAACTACTACCAGGTACCACGCCTCCTAAAGGCAGAATCTTTCCACTGTCACAGCCCGAGTCCGCTGCTATGAAGGCTTATATTGAAGAGGAGTTAGCCAAGGGGTTCATCCGGCCATCCACATCACCCGCCTCGTCAGGGTTTTTCTTCGTGAAAAAGGACGGGGGACTACGGCCCTGTATTGATTACCGAGGCTTGAATGACATTACCGTCAAGTTCCTTTACCCTCTGCCTTTGGTGCCCGCTGCTCTCGAACCGTTATGACAGGCTGAATATTTCACCAAACTGGACCTCCGTTGTGCGTATAATCTAATTCGCATAAGGAAGGGGGACGAGTGGAAGACGGCATTCTCCACAACCACTGGTCACTACGAGACCCTCGTCATGCCATTCGGGCTCTCCAACAGTCCATCAGTGTTTCAGTCCTACATCAACGATGTGTTCAGAGACATGTTGAATCGCTGGGTCATAGTATATATAGATGACATCCTCATATACTCCAGGTCAGTGGAGGAATACATCCAGCACGTCCGGGCAGTTCTTCAGAGGCTTATTCAGCATCAGTTATACGCATAAGCCGAGAAATGTGAGTTTCACCAAACCTCCACCTCCTTCCTGGGGTACATCATCAGTCGAGACGGGGTCGCTATGGATGAGAAAGTTAACGCAGTCCTTGACTGCCCCAAACCGGGCACACTCAAAGAATTACAGAGGTTTCTGGGCTTTGCAAATTTCTACAGGCGGTTCATACGCAATTTCAGCAGTGTGGCAGCTCCTCTAACTTCCATGACGAAACGTCAAACCTCTCGGTTACACTGGTCCCCAGAGGCTGAAGAGGCATTCAGCAAGCTTAAGGAACGGTTCACCACGGCACCCATTCTCCGTCATCCAGACCCTTCATAGTGGAGGTAGACGCCTCTAGCACAGGCATCGGGGCCATTCTGTCTCAACGTCAAGGTATCCCTGAGAAAATGTTTTTTACCTGCGCCTTCTATTCCAGAAAGTTATCCGCAGCAGAATGAAATTATGACGTGGGGGATCGAGAGTTACTGGCAATGAAGGCAGCGCTGGAGGAATGGCGCCATTGGCTGGAGGGAGCTCAACATCCTTTCACCGTGTTCACAGACCATAAGAATTTAGAATACCTTCGCTCTGCCAAGCGCTTGAATCCCCGCCAGGCTCGATGGTCTATGTTCTTCACCCACTTCCAGTTCAAAGTGACTTACAGACCGGGGTCTAAGAACACCAAGGCCGCCGCATTGTCCCGACAGACTGACAGAGTAGAAAGACCGGACACAGAGGAACCCATAATTCCCAATTCAATACTTCTAGCACCAGTCCAATGGGACGTAATGTCAGAGATCACACAGGCCAACGCACAGACCGCTCCACCAGCGGCATGTCCACCGAATCGGACGTTTGTACCAGCGCCTTTAAGAGAAACTTCTGCATCACGTCCACGATTTACCCAGTTCCGGTCACCCAGGCATCACCGCCACACATAACCTTCTACAGAACCAGTTCTGGTGGGATTCAATGTTCATTGACATAACTCAATTTATCCACAACTGCACCGCCTGCCAAACTTCCAAAACCCCTCATCTGTCTCCGGCCGGTCTGCTGCATCCTCTATCCATTCCTCAACGCCCCTGGTCACACATCGCCATCGATTTTGTCACCGATCTTCCTGTATCACAAGGCAACACCACCATTCTCACTGTCATAGACCGCTTCTCAAAAGCCTGTCGTCTCATTCCGCTGCTCAAGCTCCCCACTGCATTCGAGACTGCTGAATTGCTCTGCAACTTCGTATTCAGGTTTTTTACGGATTACCTGAGGACATCGTGTCAGACAGAGGTCCGCAGTTCACTTCTCGAGTCTGGTCAGCCTTCTTCAAGAACCTGAACATCAACGTCAGTCTCACTTCTGGCTACCACCCAGAGGCCAATGGACAGACCGAGCGTACACGTTTCCTCCTCACATACTACCAAGGAAACCAGACCGAATGGAGTCGCTATTTGATGTGGGCTGAATACGCCCAAAACTCCCTCAGGAAACCAGCCACAGGGATTACACCCTTCCAGTGTGTTCTAGGCTACCAACCTCCTGTTCCCTTGGTCCTGCGAACCCTCTGAGCTACCGTCGGTAAACGAATGGATGCAAAGGAGTGAGGAGACCTGGGAGCTGGCTCATCATCTGCAACGCACTATCAGGAGACAAGAGGTTCAGGCCAACCGACATCGGCGACTGAATCCCGAGTACACCGTGGGTCTGGCTATCCACCAGGGACCTACGTCTGCGACTCCCATGCAGGAAGCTCAGTCCCAGGTTCGTAGGGCCTTTTCAAATTAAACAAATTACTCCTGTTTCATTTCGGTTCAAATTGCCTGCTAACTATCGTGTCTCTCCCACTTTCCATGTTTCGCTGCTGAAACCCTCCGGGGGAACCGAAGGGAGCCGAGGACCGACATCCCCCACCACTGAGGATTGAAGGCGAGGAGGCCTATCAAGTTCGAGAATTGCTCGACTCCAGGAGTCGGGGTCGGAGACTACAGTATCTGGTCGACTGGGAGGGGTACGGACCGGAGGAGCGATCCTGGGTCGACGTGGGTGATATCCTGGACCCTGCACTCCATGGAGGAATTCCATCGGATGCACCCGGAGAGACCGGCCCCTCGACCACGTGGTAGTCCGCCGGCGTCCGCCTCCTCGCGTCAGGAGCCGCTCACAGGGTGGGGGCTCTGTCATGAATAGGGCTTCACCGGTTCATCCTCCGGACCGCCGGAAGGAGCCACCACCGGAATATTGATTCACGATCATTCGGACTCCATTTCCCATAGGCCCTCATTCCTGGGACTGATCACATGCACTGCATCATACACGCACTATTTAAGACACACACACGCCACATTGTTGCGATGTCTTAATTTGCTACGGTTGTCATTTCTTAGCGTTTTCTGTGGACTGATACTTTATTACCTGGACTGTTTATTATCTGAGATCCTCTGCCGCCTGCCCTGAACCTTGCCTGTACCCTGGTCTGTGATTGTTAACCGCCTGCCTTGATCCTTGCCTGTGACCCGACTCTGATTCCCGCCGCCAGCCTCGACCCTTGCCTGTCCCCGTTTACGGTATTGCTTTATCCCTGTCTGTACTTCTGCTATCTCTAATAAAACTGCAAATGGATCCACTGCCTGTTGACCCTTCATTACAACTGTACTCTGCCTTTGTATTGTCTGCAAAAAGTGAGAAGTCAGACCAAGGCAAATAGCAGTAACTTCCACATTATCACTGTTTGGTTGCTGTTCACCATTTACAAAATCATTATAGTAACACCTGTATAAAATCTAGTGACCTCAAAAGCCATCTCAACCATCCTTAAAAGCTATTAGTAAAAACAACCTCTCAACTATTTGTTTTACCTACACTTTTATTCAGGTATCGTGTGTGTCAGAAGTGCTTCAGTGACAGATGAATGACACAGGCTACACTGTAATATAAATGCTGCAAACTTTAATGGACAGTAAAACAACGGCAGAATACCATAACTCCAGGCTGACACAGTAACTTCTAAACAACGGCTGAACAATAGCAGAGTATCCAAACTCAACCTAAAACAAAGGCAAAGAACAGTAACTGGTGTTCTGTCTTTTCTCCTGGGCTTTTGGAAGTTACTGTTAAGACAACCCATTATTTTCTCAATTGACTCAAGATACTTATCCACATGATAAATGAGATCTTAGTTACTGCCTTTGTAGGGCAGAAAAGTAGGAGTAGTGGTAGCATTAGTAGTTTATAATAGTAGTATTAGTAATAACAATATTCATGATAATAATAGTAGGAGTCGTGGTAGCATTAGAAGTTCATAATAATTGTAGTATTAGTAATACTACTACTACTACTACATTTAGACCAGTCAATAAAAATATTGTAGATATACTCGATTCTCCATGTCTGGGAGCCGCTCCACAACTGTCCCAACATAGACATCTCCCGCCGATCAAACTTTTGACTGGTTCATCTCTAATGATTGTGCCAAATGTAGTTTACATAGTGATTAAAATATATATATTTTTGTTTGGTATTGACAGATGTTTGGGGGATTATTTGATGGTGCCAAAATCTCTCCCATTCAGAATTTAATGGTATAAACAATTACAAGTTATAAAGTCAGAATTGCAAGATATAGAGTCACAATTGTGTGATATAATCACAATTGAGTATAATCAACAAGAGTTCTGTATGTAACTCGTTCGGTGAGTTCTGGATGACAGCCAGAGGCTGTCAGAGCCAGGAATCGAACTCTCTGTCTCTGGTGTGAAAGTCTTAGATTCCACCAATGAATTAACAAAAAAGGAAAAGGGCACAAAAAACCCTTTCTTCCAGGCAATCACAAAAACAGAAGAATTTCCAGTCCAAAAAGGACATAAAAATAAAAAAGGAGAGTCAACAATCTCAAAAACAGAAGCGCAGGGAAAAAGGTTCCAATAACAGCAAAAAGTAAACTCTGGAAACAATCAAAAAGGCACAAAAGAAAACCTCTTGGGACAAGCACAAACTTATAGCAGTCACAGGTTCAGGAACCACAATAACCAAGCAAAGATGCAGAGAAACGGATCAGCTTAAATACACAGCACAGAAGGCGACACAGGTGAAAACAATAGCACAGATTTCAAAAGGCACATGTTTGGACATGAGAGTCTTATGGGGACCTCTAGTGGCCAAAATAAAACATTACAAGGCAAAAACTCTGACAGAGGCAGTGCTTCACACTGGATGTAATCTCTCATTGCAAATGCTAAGGTCAAGTCTAATAGGAACAAAGTGCCTCATGACCAGGATGACTCGGGGTCCTCTGCTATTTAACCCTGTGACTTCCTGCAGACTGTCCCTACAAAATCTTCTCGCTCTGACTCCACGGTACAGAAAGCTCTGGCGGTCATCAGAAAAAAAGTTGGTTTGATTGCCATAAAATTTCTGTGGTCCTCAGATAGCCATGGAGAACTCTTACTGGGCACAAAGACTGCTTCCACTTCCCTTCTGTATATTCAACCTCGGAGGATTAAAAACTGCCAGATCAATAGTATGGTTTCTAAAATGGGCAGAGAACCTCTTGGGGAGAAATGCTGGGGTTGGCCATAATGTTCAACATTCCAGCACATACAGGATGTATTAAATGATAACATGCGGAGTTCACTCACGTACTTAGTTGAAATAATGGTCAAGAGAAACACAGTGAGAGCCACATCAGGTTGCTCTGTCCAGGGTTTCGAACAGGGGCAATGTAAGAGATTTTAAGACTAACCCAAGTGGTCTGAGGGGAGCGCAGTCTCTGAGCACCTCTAAGAAACCAAGGCATGAGACCCCAATGGCTGACTATCTATTCGTACATGATGGGCTGTAATTGCAGCATAG
Organism: Romanogobio albipinnatus; assembly: GCA_023566225.1. Classification (NCBI taxonomy): domain Eukaryota; kingdom Metazoa; phylum Chordata; class Actinopteri; order Cypriniformes; family Gobionidae; genus Romanogobio; species Romanogobio albipinnatus. The sequence goes on along the minus strand of CM042243.1, from coordinate 20,521,050 downwards.
ACTCTTAAAGTAGAATCTGCCCTATTATTTTCAAGCAGTGACTGCAGAAAACATAAAACCAGGGGAGCTGGGCAGTGCTCTGGGGCCACTTATTGCTCCCTACACCAATCAGAGAAGAGTTTGCATGGATAGGCATAAGCACTTCTGGTGGAAGTTGCTCTAGAGTTCAATATAATGTTCTGCACTCTCTCGATCAGACTCTCAAAAGTGGTTCTGGCCCTTCAGAGGCCAAACACAAAGTTGCAGGTGGTCTGGATTCAAATCTGACCCTCCAACTGGTGGAGAAGTTCTATTCTCCTGGGAAGGCCCCAGGGATCCCCTCTAGGAGCTTGTACAGCATTGGAAACCATGGTCTCCAGAGCCAGTAGTACTGCTCGTAGTTCCAGGACATTTATAGTCTCACCCTTTTGCTGGGGATCCCATTGCCCTCTGACTGCTCTGTGTTGCCAGACTGCTTCCCAGCTCCCCAGAAGCGTCAGTCTGTCTTTCTCCCTTCAAGAACACACACCCAGAGCAACCCTCTTGGTCAGATACAACCTCCTCCATGACTTCAAGGAAAATGCCTCGCTCTGTAACTTTGATCAACCTGTTCTTGTGCCAACTAGGGTTCAGGTGAAGACTGTGACAGTAGCTGCTGCTACCAACATACTCATGAGCCTGAGGACGAACCCCAAGATCTTCCTCCTAGTCCACTCTTTTGTGACATAATGCCACTTTGACACCAAACTCCCTCATGAAAGAGGAACGCCATCATGTTTACAACTATGACAATGAGCGCATACCAGGATCAACTAAAGGCTGGATTTTCAAAAGTATGTGAGGTTCATGGCTCCATTATTGCAGTAAACTTGTACAACGTTCTTGAATGAATAATTTATAGATGCACATGGCTGGAGAGCAGCGGGTTATTCTATTGCACATGCGTTACTTTAACTGTTTGTGACGTTCTACAGTAACTGTCTACTACAGGAGAACAGCTGATTTGCTGTAGTTGTTAATATGTGACAGATTAGATAATTAAATATTATATTTTATGGTTTTGTGCCATTTTGATTGTATCTGTATACAATTCAATGCCAAAAGCAACCTTTCTCTTGCTCGTTAAATTATTAAATTATTCATTATGCTGTCCTCCTTATTGTTGCTTTGTGATTTTTGTGTTCTTTAGCTACGGCAGTTAACAATTTACTTCCAGTGGCCGTTGACGTTCCATCAGCAACTGTTGCTTAAAGTCCCTATTGCCACAGTCGCCGCTTCCGCTTCTTCCGCTCAAGCGTTTGTGGGGTAACGCAGCACTTTCAATTATATTAGATACATTTGAGCATGTTGAAAATAATGTACTAACATTACTCTGTGCATTCGCTCAGAGGCTACTCTGAGTCACTTGTTGCACACTGCAATAAGCTAGATCGATATTAGTCATGGTAAAACATGGTAGTCACGGTAATTCATGAGATTCAAAAAATAAATAAAAAGTGTTGAGCGTATATAAGCGGATATAACAATGATTCATTTTCTGTAAAATTATACCGTATAAATGTATCCAAACAGTTGTTCCCTTGTCTAATAATAACATATAATATATCTAAGCGTCTCTGGTGTTTCCATGGTTTCTACAAAATAAAACTGGAAATCGAGGGTAACGCAGGTATGATGTCATTGATAGGCGACGCACGGACACTGTCCATGTCCTGGTAAAAAAGGCTTATTTCTCTTTTTTTTTTACATTCTTGGAAACATCTGGGATAATGTAAGTACACAAGTCAACAAAATATATAACTGTTCTAGTGGGTTTTTGGATATTTTAATAAAAAAATCTTACATATTGTGCTTTTAAAACAGTGAATTCGGCAGCAACTTGAACTCAGACTTGGTACTGAAGGCTCTTTCTTCTCTCGGTCAAGTGACAAAATGTCAACCTCGGTTCCCTGAGATAACGTTAACAAGCATCGCGTCAACTGCTGACACTTTGGGGAGACTCCTGTTTCTCTGAAATACTTAAGCCCGATTGAATCACATCTGTGCACTTGCACAGATAAAGGGCATTTCATTTATGCCTATATAAGTCAGCACTGAATGACAGAATCTTCAGAATCTTTTGACTGAGGAGTGGCAAGCATCGACTTACTAGCACAGCCAGCTACACAATGCTCGTTTCCGTTCTCTCTAGGAATCAAGGTTATGTGAGTAAAATTCCCTTTAAATACGGTTCACTTGCACTGCGTCAGTTTCTGACGCTTTGGTAACGCAATCCAATAGTGCCATGCTATAAACACAGAATGGAAGCCCATCCTGTGAGCCCAGCCCTAGGGCACTCAAGTCCAGGACCCTAAACAGGCTATTCATGGGTGTAGCCTCTTCTGTTCGAACCGCCGAACTGCTCCAAGCGGGACTCGAACCCGGTTCCGCTGCAACCTCTAGTGTCAGTCGCTAGAGCGTCTCTTGAGATCAGAGAAGTGAGGTTTACTTGCACAGCAACTACTGGCTGGCCAATGGGCAATAGGGTGAACGATACCTGGGGCGAGGAAAGAATTTGGCAAGGATAACTAGGCTTAGGCCATGAGGCTGGAACCCTTAGGGCATGCCCAGCATGGGCCATAATGCGCTAAGCAGACTAAAGGTCCTAGACTGGCTTAAGTGGACAGGATCCATGCCTGAAGGACAGGGACATCCAAGTTATAGAACCTGGCAAAGGTAGATGGGTGAGGACCAGTCTCTGCTCAGATGTCAACAGGAGGAAGCCATTCTCTCACTCCAATAAGACATAGGCCAGCACTATCGGGTACTCTATCCAACGGGACAGTCTTTGCTTCATAACTGGCAGCCCCTTAGTGCAGCTTCCGAAGCAAACAAAAAGCTCCTCTGATTGAAATGGCTAGAGAGCTCAACAGATATTCTACTCACTTGACTGATGCTAAAGCCAGCAGAAGTGCAGTCTTCAGCAAAAGAGGCCGCAACTCGGCCGACTGTAGCAGTTTGAATGGAGAGTTTTGAAGGCCCCTTAGGACAGTGGACAAGACTTAGGTTGGAACCATATGGGGATGAGGTGGATTCAGCCTTCTGGCACCCTTAATGAACCTCACTATCAAGTTGTTCCTATCCACTATCCACCATAAGAGATCTTCATTCCGGACTGTGCACCAATCTAAAAAAAACAGACCACATAAGGGCATAGAGACACCCAGTAGAAGGCAATCTGGCCTCTGATATGGTGATCACGACCCCTTTGGAAAGGCACGAAGGCTCCCGTCGAGAGGCCATCGATGAAGGCTCCACAACTTGGGTTGGAAGTGTCAAATTGTCCCTTTTGCCTGGGAAAAGAGGTCCCTCCTTAGTGGGATTGACCAAGGGGCTCCTGGCAGCAGCTGCACCATCTCAGGGAACCACGGTTACTTCTGCCACTAGAAGGACCAAGCAACTCTCCTCCCTGATTAGTCCCTCCCTGAGGGAGCAGAGCTACTGGGGGGAAGGCATACAGGCACAAGCTGGTCCGTGAGAGTTTTCCTCTGAGGCAAATAGGTTGCTCTCTCAAAGATACTCCACATCATCTGAACCGTGGAGTCTCCATTCCCCTGGAGATACTTTGTGCCGGGACAGCATGTCTATTCACATGTTCAGTCTGCCTGCCACGTCCACCACCTTCACCGAACGGAGGTTGTGCTGTGCCCATAGGTGAAGGCGCCTCACCACTTTGTACAGAGGGTGTGACCTGAGTCCCCCTGGTAGTTTATGTAAGCTACCACCTTCATGTTGGCCGGACAGACCAGGACATGGTGCTCCTTAAGTTCTGGCCGGAAGGCTGCCATAATTTCTGGTCAGTTGATGAGACAAATGCTGGATTGCCGTCACATAGGGTGCCCCAACCTGAGTTGAAGGCGTCTGGCATTATTACTTTTCTTCTGGAGACCGTCCCCAAAACCACCCCCACCCTGATACAGATGGGGTGCGTTCCAAGGGGCCAAGGCTCAGTCATGGGTCACCCCAATGTAAGTCATCCCAAGCACCAGGCGCAGTGCAGCAGGCTTAGGAGTACTACTATGGTGGCTGCAGCCATCAGAACCAGAGGAAGTGAGACCACGACCTTGAATAACGCTGTAAGCTACTGAATTTTCAAAGTGCATTCCGGCAAGAGCCAGGCCCACATCTGGGCCGAATCAAACTAAATTTGTTGGCTGGGAAACAGCGAGCTTTGGCTAGATTGTTCCTGAACCCCCGGCTTTCCAAGTGGCTGAGGAGCAGGGAGGAGATGATATTCCCGCTGGAGGAGAAAGATTTTGATGAAATGGCAATCAGCACTGACTTATATAGACTTAAATTCCATTTGTCTGTATAAGTGCACAGACGTGATTCAATCAGGCTTCAGTATTTCTGCGCAAAAGGAGTTTCCCCAAAGCGTCAGAAACTGACGCAATGCGAGTGAACCATATCGAAAGGTAACTACAGCCTTTTCTATTCTTTGCTCTACACAAGGACGGACATCAACACTTTGTCCAGCATGGGGTCTTCTCTGCAACGTACAAAAGGCTTTTTAGTGACCAGTCAATTGTATGCCTGTCACAGATGGATTGTAGGGGTCAAGCGCTATTCAAGCAGAGATTGTCCAGTTGAGTGAATGTTATTCAGGTGGTCTGTCCATGAACCATTTCATTCATCTAGGTCATTGTAGTCGGGTAGAATTTTGTTGAAACAACTGCACTTTTCCTTCTAAAGCAAACATTTGTTGTAAAGGATGTTGATCAATGCTTTGCTCTACAAAATTGATCAGCTGTGTTCTGAATAGCAAACTAACATCATCTACTTTTTTACAGTGTATGTATTCAGTATACAATTGTTTGCATACAGTGCATGAATGACCTACTACATTTGTTAAAGTGTGCAGTTCACAGCACACTGTACAAAATATTGTATCCCACAATGCAATACACTTAACTTGACCCTTCATTTCGATGAATGAGCTGTAAGCAGCAGCCACTAATTGTACCTTTTTTTAAACTTACTTTATCAGACTGACAGAAATATTCTCACAAAATTGAAAAAGACCTGCTTTTATTTCCAACTTAATTGTTCTATGCCACTCACATGATGAGGTCATGTGACAACCATGTAGCATATTGATCAAACCATTTATTATGGAATAATGCCTACTGTCATCTACTTAAAATAAACCAATACAAATTGTGTCATGTGTCAAGACACCAGTTTCAAAATGTTCAAATTTTAAAGTGTGGTCATATGTCACACTCCATAGGTTTATGTTGTTTCTGATGCATTGACTTTCATGCAAGACATCACCCAGTTCTTTCAAGCATGCAGGAAAACATGTCACATGCAACCGTTTTTTTCTCCTACAATGCTAGACGATTAGAACACTACTTTCCTTTAGCTCGGGGTGAGTGTGAAAAAAGGTATGTGCATGATTGTCTGTTGTTACAAAATATTTTCTTCCCCAAAAAATCACAGAAAATAGGTGTTTTACATAGTCACATTAACAACACTGCCAGAGAAAAACATTATTTTAATAATAGATAATATAGATAAATAATACAGATAAAGTGCTGTTCTCAGCAATTTATCTATTGATGATGATGTTTTAGTGCTTTCTTTACCTAAAAGGCTGACATATAACTTCTAAAATGTGATCAATTCAGCTTTCAATTCAGATAATATTATAAATAACCACCCATTTTGTTAATTTGATTTATTACATTTATTAACATTCCAAAATGTCATTTTTTAAAATACAGTATCACAATAATTACACTAATCTCCAATTCACAGAATTCTGAAATTTATAATAGGCCTATATTAATTTTCAATCTGATACATTTATATATCATTTATTAAATTATTACTTTTTTCTTCTTCTTTTTTTAAATTAAATTAATTAAATAATGTGTTATTGCTTGCTTTGTCCAAGATAGGCTAGGCCACACAAGATAGACTCTCTATCATTTGTGGTGTATCGTGGAAAAGCATAGAAATAGCCTAATAATAATAATAATAATAATAATAAAGAAATCTATATTTTTGCAGAAAATTAAACAGCAAGAAGTAATCCATATAACTTTATCACTACACAAACGTTTTGAAACATTAACATTTCCCGTATGTGTTCAGGTGCATCAACAACTCTAATTTCGTTACAAGAAGAATGATGCTACAATTTTAATATCACAAATCTGGTGTCAGGAAGGCGAGCTGTCCTCGAAACCACGCATGCCCAGCAGAGTCACACGTCCAGGCAGTTAGTGCACGGATATACTTCTCATTTACGTTACTTCCATCCATAGCACGGTGACGGGTCTCTAAGCAGCCTGACACAGGAGAGAGAGAGAGCGCTACTGGAGGCAGTTTAAGGGAGGGGGCAGTAGCAGCAGCAGCAGCAGCAGTAGTCGATGCTGGTGACGCAGGAAAAACACCCAACAGCAGACAATAAACCAATGGTCTGATCTCAACACAGACGTGTTATTTATAATCGGGACAGCCAGGCACATGTACGCGGCTGAAAAAATATTAAACAGCACTTAAATGATCCGATCTGTGGTCGTATGGAGGAAAGATCCCGTTTGATTCTCGGTAAGTGGGTTTGTGTGTGAAGCTAAAGGAAACTAGCCGCTAATAGCAGATGATTTGCAAGTCAGTGCTCACTTAGCTTAGCTCGAACAGCTCAATGAACGAATTAAATAAGTCTGGGTGTTTGTCAACGTTTATATATTTACAATCCCCGCGCATTTTAGCGGTTCAGTTGCTTTGAAGATCTATTCAAGCTAAATAGCATTTGCATTTAACGGCAGCTCTGTTTGAGGAGGTTGATTTGTGGCTAAACAAGTGGTTTTGACGTGGGTAGGTCGGTTGTTTTTGGCACTAGTTGATCCTTTTTAGTTTTTGGCAGGTTACGAGGTATAATATGGGCTTGTGGGATAATTAAAATGGGTGTTTTGGTGTTTTAATAGCTTTAAATTCACTGTCACGAGCTGATTGTGTTTTGCTGGAGTCCAGCTGTTAGCCGTTAGCACGGTAACGTTAGCCTGTTTCTGCTGCTGTATTTACATTCACTTTCGCTCTTACTTTTGGGTTATAAATTAAGATTGTATATACAAAAACAGTATCATGTAAAGCCTCAGAGATTTAATGATATTTAAGAATGGCTGGTTACACGGATAAACCTGTTTTAACTCTGATTGTGTTTGTAAGAGGAAACGGGCCTAAACTGCCACAGTTTCAAACTAGGCCCAATACATAATGGCTGTATCTCGAAACCAAGTATACTGCCCACCCAGACAATATATATTTGGGCATCGTAGGCGCGTTTGCAGCGTTTAAACTGATCGAGGATAAAAACCTTATAAGCTCCCTTCCTTGACAGCATTTTTTGGACTTCATAGGCTGTCTAGGTAGCAGCTCAATGTGTTTTGAGAAACAGCCAATATCACCTCTTTTTTGTATAATTCAGCATTTTGAAATATGGAGATGATTTCTCATAGCTACAATATTTATATTGACGTTATGGGAAACGCCCATCTTTGGCCATTAGCTACAATAAGGTTATTTTCCTCCCATAATCTGGTCAGTCTGTACGTTTATTCTGCTTGCTATATATATATATATATATATGTGAAAATATTTATTTATATATATACACACACACACACACAATTGTGTAGTGTCATTGATTCAGGGAAATGTTTCTGTAGTCATTATGCATACTAGCCTGTCCACATGTACTGCCAAACCAGCAAATTTGTTTAAAACCATCATATTTAGACTGCTTCTGTGTTATTGTATTGTGATTTATTGAGAATTTCAGTTTTTCTCTTGTATTAAGGAATCTAGGCATGTTACTTTTCATTGACCAGACCTTATTGAACACATTTCCAACATTGGTCAAATGTGTTTATACACATTGTTAGTTACACTTGACACTTTGTGAATGTCTTTATGGTTAAATTTGATATCCATATTTCTTTAAATTAAATAGATGTTTAAAACATTGTAAAATACTTTTAAAATCAGTAATGCTTTTATTACAGTAATGTAATAATTTTTATGGAAAAATTGCTCTTATTGATCAACAGCAAAGGCGCAAACGGTTTATTTTCCAAAAGTCCACATAACTTTACAGAAATCAGTGCCTGAATGCCATGTCAGCATTTCTTTCTCATGTATGAAATTTGTGATGGTTTGGCTGTCTTAATTTTTTGCAACAAAGGATAATGTTTTGCTCATTACAAATCAAACATCCAATGAATCGTTGAGTAAAGCTGTATCTATTCTGCCTTATTAGTTTGAGCCATTTGGCAATTCGGTGAGTGCAATGAAAAAAGACTGTTGTTTAGGGTTATATTACATTACACTGACATGCTTCATTTTGAATCATGAATAAATTAGTTAAAATCAAAATATTCTTTTTAATTCAGAAGCACATCCAAGGTAGTTAGTATTATGTTACCATGACAATTTCTTTAAACATTATTGTACATTACATTGTGAAAATCATCCAGTTTGCTAAAAAGTTTGATGAGAGAGCCCTCATGGTTTTTCTCAATGTATTTCTGTCATGTCATTCGATGTAACTTAAACCCTTGGAATAGACAGGTTTCAGATTTAATTAGTGTCTTTTTTTGTCACTTGCATGTGTTTGTTAGTGAATTTCTGTAATCTCATCAGATGTGTGCCCTGTTGCTGTCTTTTCTTTATTTGGCCTTATATTTGTGCTAACCAGGCCTGCGTTTCCCAAAATCATTGTAAGCCTAAGTAGAACGTAGAACCATTGCCACCAATAGTCTCTACGATCAACTTGACTCACAATGCTTTTGAGAAACTCAGCCCAGACCTGTTTTTTATGCTATGATTTAATACCCTTTGCACCAGCCAGCATCATCCTCTTGGGAAGCATAACATGTACTATACAATGATCTGGTACTTGTTTTGAATGACATATCTTGTAGTTATTTAGTGACTGTTATACAATATATGACAATATAAGCAACTATAAATGCTTCAAGAATCTTTATGAAAACTCTCAGCTTTGTAATTTAACATTGTTTCTCACACACATTTCTGTGCTACCATGTAGGCCTATGTGAATTTTAATGGTTAAGTCTTATTGCAAAACATTTAATTGTAGCTGAATACCATGAAAACAAATCAACAGGCTAAAGAACACTTACACACAGAACTTTTGCCTATGGTTAAAAAACAACATAGCAAAAACAACTAGCCTAACTAATATACATTTCAAGCATTATTAAAGACAAGTAAACATGCGGTAATTAAAAAAAACAAAACAATTAGCAAGCATACAAATAAATACAACTGAACAATATATGATTGAAATAAACATTGTTTTAAGATTTTCAGGAACAGAAACTGTAATCATATGCAAAATAACACTGCACTTTATAACAAAATAAAAATTACAAATATAATTATGAAAGTTATTCAGTCAAGAACATTTTGTCATTTTTGTTTGTATTTTTCTGTTTAAGTTCAAAAAGATGCGGAAAAATGAACCATTTGCTTGACTGGTTTAATTTAATAAAAAAACTTTCTGTGCACGTTTTGGATGTGTGCACAGCACAAAAAACAGGGTGTGGGTCTTCTTGTGCTTGAATGATTTAAAATCATATTGAAATGCACACAAAGGAATAGGAATTTAAATTTTATAACAAGTATCCGATTCCTGGCCTCAAGTAATCAATTCTAGAATTGGAGTCGATTTTCGATTCCCAACCCTAAATATATGAAATATAAAGTATTTTCCATTTAGATTTGTAACTATACAACATCTATACAAATGTGTCTGGGCAGATTGCCATTATAAAGAGGTTTGTAAATTAAGTGTAAACCTAAAATTACGCATTAAATTAAAATAGAAATACACTTAAAAAAACACTGTTTACTTTATTAGTGCACATACCTGGTCTTGTACAAGATTCATCTGTTCCAAAGAAAAAGAATGTCTTTGATTTAGAATCATAATTTAAAAACTTCCTCCTTTTCCCTTTTGGGTTATGTCAATTAGGTGTGATGTAATGTGGACATTGTTTTAGTTATCTCACCTTTGGTCTAGCTCCATTCTGAAATGCAACACCTTTTTACAATCCGATTCCTGAAAGATAAAATTAAGTCCCTCCCTTTTTTTCCTGGCCACTCAGAAATGTACCAGAAAAGGAAGTTAATTAAATAGCCTGGACATAGAATGAAAATGAGTTCAATATTTTTATTTTTTAATTTTTATTTTTTAAGTCTAGTTATGCTCAGCTCTAAAATATTTATTGAGCTCTTTGTAAGCAAAATCTATATACATTTAAAAAAATTCTGTGTCCAGTAATCATTAATTTCTGGCAAGTCATGTTAATTAATTTGTCAAAAGGTCTGGGAACTCCTTTTAAAGATTGATTGTTAGTATCTTTGTTATTTTTCAGGTTATGCAATGGTCTCTGCAACATATCCAGTCCCCCAGGTGGTGCTTTCACTTTCAGAAGTGTGCTGGTTCTCCATCGCTCCTGAGGAGAAACTGATTTCTTCTGGTGTGCCAGCGACATAAGCAGACAAGATTGCAAAGATCTGCCCTGTGTCGAGTATGACGGCCACGACCCGTGGCTCCCCTGTGGGAGGGAATGACGGTCAGGGCCAGGCTCCGGATGGCCAGTCCCAGCCACCCCTGCCCCAGAACCAGGTCAGTGCTCCATTTGGAATTCCCCCTTTCCATTCCGATCCCTGTTGGAACACATCTGCTATTTGCTGTTAGTGAAGTAAAACTGTCACTGAAGAGAATTTATATTTCATCGATAAGGTTTGCAGTCCCTGTGTTGTTCTGTTACATTCTTCAAACCACATTTGATCTGGTTTGACAGTTGACTGAGTTCCAAAGAGAAAAAAAACATTTGCAGACTCTCATGGATGCATATGTTTCTGTAATTGTGCTCTGCCCTGAAAGGAACAGATGTCAACAGAGGGAAATGTTATTAGGTAACTCTAGGATGATCCCCCAAAAATGTACCTTTCCTGTATCATATTTCTTTAATGTATGTGCTTTTGGCATTTAAGTAAGAGATAAACATGAGCTTATCTCTGGATTGAGCTTATCTCACTTCTAGAAGGGAATGGTTTTAGGTATTTTTTTAAAGTTATGTCTGTGATTATAACCAGTGTTTTTTTTGTGTGGTTTTTTTTTCTTCAGCATTGGTGGTACAATCATTCACACATTTTGCTGCATCATTATTTGAATTGCTTTATGTATTGCTCATCAGCCTATTATTATAATTGATGTTAGGTTTACTTGCCACTAAATGTCACAAGTGCCCAACTACATTTTGCGTATAGTTTTGCATGACTCTCAGGTTGTTCTTTTCTATGTGGGCAGTACAGAAAAAGCTGTAAAGTTAACCATACTTTATGCAGATAGTCGAAAGTCTTTCTCAGTGAGACCTTAAAAAAGACCATAGTTCCCCTAAAAATGGAGATCATTTTAATATATAATTTTTCATCAAATATGGTAATCAGAAATTTAAAGGTGCTGTATGTAATTTTTTGACTGTACTAAAGCTCAAAAATACCATAGCATGTTTCCTAAATCTCTGCAAACATATTAAGTTCACATACTTGATTCTCCGAAAAGCAAAGCTACAGCCAGTTATTCTACTTTGAAAGGTGTGTTCCGTGCTGGAATGTCTGTGTTTTTTTTTTTTGGTCTGGGATTCCACCCACTGCCAATTTTTACCCAATAGTATTTCGTCATCCTGGGTTACCTGTTGGTGGAAAACACTATCGCTGTAGCTGAATAAACAAGATTAAAACTTTGATTTATACATGAATAATAAATGCATGACTACGACAATATACGGTTTATCTGAGTTCTTGGAGCCTTCGCTGGTATTTCCAGGATAATAAAGTATATTTCAATGCTAATTTACATGGCATTTATCACTATACAGGAAGTGCAGAATTATTAGGCAAGTTGTATTTTTGAGGATTAATTTTACAACATTAATAATTAAACAACAACCATGTTGTCAATGAACACAAACTCATTAATATCAAAGCTGAATATTTTTGGAAGTGGTTTTTAGTTTTAGCTATTTTAGGGGGATATCTGTGTGTGCAGGTGACTATTACTGTGCATAATTATTAGGCAACTTAACAAAAAACTAATTTATACCCATTTCAATTATTTATTTTTACCAGTGAAACCAATATAACATCTCAACATTCACAAATATACATTTCTGACATTCAAAAACCAAACAAAAACAAATCAGTGACCAATATAGCCACCTTTCTTTGCAAGGACACTCAAAAACCTGCCATCCATGGATTCTGTCAGTGTTTTGATCTGTTCACCATCAACATTGCGTGCAGCAGCAACCACAGCCTCCCAGACACTGTTCAGAGAGGTGTACTGTTTTCCCTCCTTGTAAATCGCACATTTGATGATGGACCACAGGTTCTCAATGGGGTTCAGATCAGGTGAACAAGGAGGCCATATCATTAGATTTTCTTCTTTTATACCCTTTCTTGCCAGCCACGCTGTGGAGTACTTGGACGCGTGTGATGGAGCATTGTCCTGCATGAAAATCATGTTTTTCTTGAAGGATGCAGACTTCTTCCTGTACCACTGCTTGAAGAAGGTGTCTTCCAGAAACTGGCAGTAGGACTGGGAGTTGAGCTTGACTCCATCCTCAACCCGAAAAGGCCCCACAAGCTCATCTTTGATGATTCCAGCCCAAACCAGTACTCCACCTCCACCTTGCTGGCGTCTTGAGTCGGACTGGAGCTCTCTGCCCTTTACCAATCCAGCCACGGGCCCATCCATCTGGCCCATCAAGACTCACTCTCATTTCATCAGTCCATAAAACCTTAGAAAAATCAGTCTTGAGATATTTCTTGGCCCAGTCTTGACGTTTCAGCTTGTGTGTCTTGTTCAGTGGTGGTCGACTTTCTGCCTTTCTTACCTTGGCCATGTCTCTGAGTATTGCACACCTTGTGCTTTTGGGCACTCCAGTGATGTTGCAGCTCTGAAATATGGCCAAACTGGTGGCAAGTGGCATCTTGGCAGCTGCACGCTTGACTTTTCTCAGTTCACGGGCAGTTATTTTGCACCTTGGTTTTTCCACACGCTTCTTGCGACCCTGTTGACTATTTTGAATGAAACGCTTGATTGTTCGATGATCACGCTTCAGAAGCTTGCCTATTTTAAGAATGCTGCATCCCTCTGCAATATATCTCACTATTTTTGACTTTTCTGAACCTGTCAAGTCCTTCTTTTGACCCATTTTGCCAAAGGAAAGGAAGTTGCCTAATAATTATGCACACCTGATATATGGTGTTGATGTCATTAGACCACACCCCTTCTCATTACAGAGATGCACATCACCTAATATGCTTAATTGGTAGTAGGCTTTCCAGCCTATACAGCTTGGAGTAAGACAACATGCATAATGAGGATGATGTGGTCAAAATACTCATTTGCCTAATAATTCTGCACTCCCTGTATAGAATATTATGAAATATGTTGTGCCTTTATTCTGTGTAAGAAGCCACACCATCTCACAGAATAATGCTCAACTGTCATTATAAAACGAGTTGAGTAAAATCATGTTATTAAATGTTGTCTTTTGTTGGACAAGAGGTTCATAAATGCTTCTCATGTTTGGAAAGATGTTTGACGTGTGTTAAATGCATGTTATAAGCGACTCAAACTCAAAGTGCTTTCAGATGCAGCAGCATTTATTACTGATCACAGAGCCGTGCTTCACTGACAAGCTGCGCATAAAAAAATATTGCTGCGTTCACACCGAACGCGAATAGACTCGCATGCTCTCTCGTCTAGTTGGGCGCTTGAACATTTTGAATCCATTTGTGCATCCACAGCGAACTGGACGCGCGTATAAATCAAGCGTTTTAACCGAAATAGACACGCGTTCAAGGCGCTCCAGGAGCTATGTCTGGATGACCGCTCACTCTGTATGTATATTTTGGGCTACAATAAAAGAAATGTGTCATAAAACACCACTCTGCCTCTTTTCATTTTCATTAAAAAAATATTAAACATTAATAGCCACACAAACGCATACCTGGATTATCTTCACTGCGTGTATATTTATAACAAACGAAATATAAAACATAACCATGCCTCTTCGTTTACATTTAAAAAACAAAACAAACAAAAAAACGCATTAACATGTGGTTCAGAAAATAAGTGTGCTTATATGATTATCACTGTAATAAAATTTAATGACATAACACAACCCAGTCTCTTTTTGTTAAATGTCAGTTTATGTGTGATCCATAATAGCCATTATAAAAGTGTAAGTAAAAGGTATAAGAAGCGATACAATAAATAAAGCAAACAATTCAGTCAAACAAAGTCAGCGCTAGTAGGCTACAATGGTAAAGTTTAATAGCCTAAAAAAATAGTTATGAAACTTCACTTTGCCCTCAGTCAAAACGATTTGCCAGGGAACAAACGATAGATTCATGAGACCAAAGATCGCCTGTTAGATCTACACAAGATGAATTATATCTCATGTTTAACCACTACAGAGACATCAGAGTCAGTGGCAAATGCCAGAAGGACTAGCCGAGGTGAGGCTGCTCTCGCCGGGATTAATGAGCGCTGAGCGCCCGCTGATCGACTGGATCTCACAACTCCGAATGTGGCAGATAAAATTTTCCAATAGGTTTTACATTTTTCCAAATTTTCCACAGATTTGAGCTTTAAACAAGTACATTCTTGTTTAAAGAATGGATGTGCGAATGAGGCGAAATCGCATCCACTGCGCTGTGCTACACAGCGTGTCTTTACATTGACATGGAAATCACTCGCTCCTAACCCCACCCACTTTTTAAGACCAATGATATTGTACCCACTCACTTTTACCCTCTAACCAATAAAAACTTTATTATTGAACACGTTAGATGCTTTATTTGCATTTTTCAGAAAATATCTTAAGTTTTATTGAAAAGAAATGCCATTCCGATCTGATATGTGATGGGAATAGGGAGTAGAGCGAGTTCTGCAAAAGGCGGATTCGAACCTCGGATCAATTTGCGTCAAAACTCTCTGCCATGTGTCTTACCCCTACACTACTGCCAATGTAATTAATTTAGTGTCTTCCATCATTTTGTGGCTGAACCAGATGTAAACAAGGCAGACTTTGCACTTTGGGAGGACCCACCCACATTTTTTTTGGCTTCCATTGCCCATGGTTTCAGAAGATGAAAAAGTTGGGTTTCTTCTGAGATGTCTATAGCCTATGTCTTACTAAGCTTTTGGTTTTCCCAGAAGCAAGTGCATCACTGTCTTTATTATATTTCCGATTGAATAATGCTTTAACAATGTTTTAATGCATTTATGGTAAAAAAAAAAAGAAACCTCAGCATTATGACCAAAGAAAAGGCGAGAAGCTCCCTTTGGTTTTGTTGCAGAGGGCAATTGTTATATTCTCCAGGGATAGACAGCAGCAGTGTTATCTATTACACCTGCGCTCAATGAGCGCATGTTAAAAGAGAGGAATCAATGAGGTTTAGACACCTGGCAGAGAAAAGCACACCAGTTGGTTAGAAATGTGTAGTGCCTAGACATGAGAAGCAAACTGGCTATGTAGGTCAGCCAAGCAGAAGGAGCCTTTTCCAGCACACCCCCACATTTCCCAAGTTCCGCAGGCTCCATTCAGCTCTACATGCAGAGCTCCAGCCCACATGCATCCATTGACACAGCACAGGAAACTGACTCTGAGCATCTTAAAGCTGCTTTATCTTCCTTGCGCTCTTTCATTCTTTTAATCCCTAACATGGAAACATACTTTATGCTTGCTTATTTAAAAGATAATCCAGTCACAAAGACACCTGAATCATTAAGGTGGTTTATGTATGTTGAGTGTGGCTTTCTTGTTTTTTATTGTCAATTAAACCATATATATATATCAAAAAATACGAAATGTTATTTTTCAGTATGTAAATTATTTATGCAGTTTGTTTTCCCTATTTTTTAAAAACTGATTTTACCCTGTTCTTGCCATGAATAGTCTTTATGCTAACTAGAGCTGCACAATTAAACGTTAAAAGATTGCAATCTTGATTAAAAAACCCACGCAAACTTATTGCTAAATGACAACGATTCAGCTGTCTGTTAAACCTTTGACAAAATCAACACATGTAATTCAAATTTCTGTCTGAAAAGTTTTGCATGTGTTTTTTCGTATTCGTGATCCAAAAAAATTGTCACGCACAGAGTCCGATGCGTATTAATGAATGCGTTACGAAAAAAACGCATAACAATACAAAATGCCGTCTTCAAGTAGTGAGGATGATTTTTTTTTTTGTTGACCTGTCTCTTTTTAAAAAGAGAAAAAGAAAGAGGAAATATTGGTTCCATCCACTCCTGTGATTGCGTATAGAGGATGGAGAGTTCCACCTCCTTATCAAGGAGCTGCAGGATTATCCAGACCGATTCAAAGTTTACTTTAGAATGTCAGTGGCTCAGTTTGATGCTTTGCTAGCGATATTGGAGCCACATATTAAAAAGACCACCAATTTCCGTGAATCAATTGATCCTGAACAGAGACTGGCAGTATGTCTAAGGGATCGCACGCATGTGTACACACACACACACACACACACACACACACGTGTACAGGGGGTTTTTGTGAAATGTGGGGACATTCCATAGGCGTAATGGTTTTTATACCGTACAAACCGTATTTTCTATCCCCCTACACTGCCCCTGCCCCTAAACTTAACCATCACAGGAGACTGTGCAGTTTACTTTCTGTGAAAAAAAAACCTCATTCTGTGTGAAATATAAGCATTTTGAAAAGTGAGGACATGGGGAACGTCCTCATATTTCACCCTCTTTTGTAATACCTATGTCATACCCATGTCATTATACACATTTGTGTCCTGATATTTCACAAAAATATGCCCACACAGAGACACACACACACACTGTTTACAGGGACTTGCTGTGCTATAATTATAGCTGTGATATAATAATATTAGTAGTATTTTTGATACAATGATATTTGTATATATAATTGTAGGTAGGCTATCTGAACACTGGCGATTCATTCACCACCATTGCCAGCAGTTTTAGGTTGGGCATCAGCACTGTAAATGGGGGAAAAAAGGATGCGAAAAACACAAAAAAATTTAACCTGTTCCGAATTTTTTTTTTTGTTGACAGACGAAAGTTTCGGAGGCAGTGTGCAAGCGTGATTGACATAACGTGAGGTCGAATTTATTTTGACATGCGAAATTTCACATGCGAATTTCAGACTCTGTGTGCAAAGGCCTTCAGTGATCAATCATCTTTTGAATGTAACTTGACACTTCAAATATAGATTACAATTACACTGTAACACCAGTAGGTGGGGACAAGTGACTTAAATTTGTTTGTCATTGAATCATTCTTTCAAGAGATTCATTCAAAAACACTGCTTCATCCAGTAATGAAACAAGTGAAGTCTTTTAGTGAGTCATTGAATCATTCATTCAAACCGATAATTTAATTTTTTATTTTAATTTAATTTTAATATTTTTTTAAATAGACTGCGCCAATTAACATTTTATCAGAACCTCTAGTTAGTTATATGTAATTTTGTTTAGTTGTCTATTCTGAATCATGATTTCTATTTTAAAGGTCCCGTTCTTCGTGCTTTTTTGAAGCTTTGATTGTGTTTACAGGGTACAATATAACGTGTGTTCATGTTTCGCGTGTGAAAAAACCCAGTATTTTTAACACAATTTACTTATCTGTATACCGCTGTTTTCACTCTCCTAAAAACGGCTGATGACTTCCTTTATTCTATGAAGTCCCTCCTTCAGAAATACGTAACGAGTTCTGATTGTGCCAGCGGTTCCCGTGTTGTGATTTGACCGCAGCTTAGCAAACGTGGCACGGTTCCTGTGTTGTGATTCGACAGCAGCTTAGCGCACGTGGAAAGGTCACGCCTCTTAACGGGAGATAAATGCGCTTAATGATCTCTACAGCATCCCTGGGAAAGCCAAACAAAGGTGATTTGACTCCGGGATGAAAATAACAGCGTCTCGACGACATGGCAACAAACGCACTCAAACGCAAAACTTCCTTTTCTCCACGCGACACGTCCTCTTCTCCACGTGGGACAGCAACAAGACCACGCCCCCTTTTTCGCGTGTTCTTGTGGGCGGAGGTTAGTCTGTTCTACTATTCTACTGACGTCATTTATGAAGGAAGTACCAGGATGTAGTCCAAGCTAGCCGTTCGCTGTAGGCTTTGAAAGGGAACTTCTGTTAAATAAAATATCTCGCTTGGCATTGAACTTTGAGCTTTATAATTTTACAGGTATTATTTATGCTCTAACAGCAACATTACACACTAACTAAAGTTTGAACAATGGGATCACGAAGAATGGGACCTTTAAACAAAACAATTGTGATTCTCAATTTATCCAGAATCCTGCAGCTCTGATGCTAGACATTCCAAAGTCAGTTGGATTTAGTTGGAGTCAGTTGGATTTAAAAAAAAATTTTTTTGAAAGAATTCTCTTGTTCTTTTTTTATTTTATTTTTTTGATCAAAAATACAATTAAAATAGAAATTGTGAAATGTTATTTCAATTTTAAAGCTACACTGTGTAACTTTTTTAGTTTATTCTTAGCTAAAAACACTTAGTTCTTTCAAAAATATATGTGCTCATTAATGTATATTTACTTTTTTCAAGTAATAAAGTATTCTCGTAAGTTTATAATATGCCATTGAAAATACATACGGGTAAGGGGTTCGAATGGGGGTCGCCATGTTGCCCCTCCATCTTGAAAGTACATTAGCCAAAGAGGGACATACCCGTAAATTCAAGATTCGCCTTTCGCGTTTTAACACTCTGTAACGAGTAGGAAAATAGTGTGGCCCCTTTAAGAGCGTTCACCCCGGTTGGAGCGCCTGCGTTCTGTGTTTGTGTGTGTGTGTGTGTGTGTGTGTGTGTGTGTGTGTGTGCACTGCGCCTCGAGCTCCCATGTGTGCGGATTATTTTCTGTCTTCTGTTGCTAACATTAATTTATTTTTGTTTTGTTGGGTAATGCTGTGGACGGAAGTGACGTCAATCGCCTCCGTGTTTGCATCGACTCCAGTTGCGTTGAGTGAGCTATCCGTATTTTTCACCCGGACACACGCGTTACAACTCGATGGCGAATGTGAAGAGGGGGATTGCTGGATCGAACTGGAAGCCATGTTAATCTTGGACTAAATCGGCCACCGTAGGAGTTAAAACGAAATCGGAATTGGGAGGAAAAGAAACTAATATTTACTGGATGGTCATATACCCTTTCACCGCTAGATGGGGGAAAATATCACACAGTGTAGCTTTAAAAATTACTTTTAATTTAAAGGGTTAGTTCACCCAAAAAAGAAAATTCTGTCATTAATTCCTCACCCTCATTCCAAACCCATAATACCTTTGTTCATCTTCGGAACACAAATTAAGATATTTTTTGTTGAAATCCGAGAGCTCTCTGACCCCTCCATAGACAGTTATTTAATTAACACTTTCAAGGCCCAGAAAGGTAGGAAAGACATCGTTAAAATAGTCCATGTGATTTAAAGTGGTTCAACCTTAAAGGGATACGCCACAGTTTTTTTTCATATTAAACTGTTATTCCCTTAACTAAGACGAGTTGATGCATACCTCTCTCGTCTCAGTGCGTGCACTTAATCGCTCTGACGCGCAGTCACATTTTTACCCCTTTTCCACCAAAGCAGAGCCAGAGCTAGATTGGAGCCAGAGCCTAGTTCCAAATCGGTTCTTTGTGTTTCCACACCCAAAGCTCCAGCTCCGAGCCAGGAAAAGTGGTTCTTAAGTAGCACCAAAACATTGCTGGGCTAGAAGTAAGAACCGATTACGTCAGGCGCTGGGGGCGGGGTCAACAAGACGAACACAGACTTGAGATCCGCCATTGTTGAAATAGCAGCTAATGGAGCTAACAGCTGCTGCTCGTTTGTAATCTCCGTCTATACAAATTACGGCGAACTGCACGAATGCGTTGGATTCGCTGTGTTTTCGTTGTGTTTTGATGCCGATGTAGGATCGTAAAGCCATGTGAATCAATAGTAACGCAACATTTGCAGTGTTGATGGAAGGCTTGTTGGCAGCGGTGCTGTGCAGAGACTGATCGCCGTATGATAACGAGTCCAGCGAGAGCACACGACTCCTTATGCTTTTGATTCACTCATGTGTTTTTTAAATATTATACGTGGATCAGTCTGTGCAGCGCCGATGCATCTTGAACAAGCCTGGTGTGTGTGTGTGTGTTTCCCGCTAGCGTTGCTGAGAAAGATGAGACGTATACAGTGACGTAAGACCTGGCTCTGTTGTGGCTCTCTAGCCTGTGGAAACGCAAACGGTTCTTAGCAGGCTCCTCAGTTGAACCAACTATGAACTGGGACTAGCTCTGGCTCTGATCTAGCTCTAGCACTGCCTTGGTGGAAAAGGGGTATCTGATAGCAAAAAAAATCCTCTCAGGATAAACAGGATTTTTCTCGGCGTGACTTTTTACTGCGTCGAGTCAAAGTACTCTCAAAAGTGCTATTCCGCCATACATTATAGTTATTCTTTTTTTTTAACCCGCTTAGAAAAGCGCCACATTTTATTTTGTGTCACCATACTTGGTCGTTCAACTATTAGTGTAACTGTATTTAAATAGGGAAAACGTGGAGATGTTTGGTCACTTCTAACTTGATCTCTGTTTGGTACCTAATGAATGAACTGGGCTTAGTGGTCTAAGCTAAGTGCTATCAAAATGCCACTGTGCATCAGAGCGATTAAGTGCACGCACTCAGACGAGAGAGGTATGTATCAACTCGTCTTAATTAAAGGCCTGTACACACCGGGACGAATATCGCACGCGTTTATCGCCAGCGTTTTTCGTGACGTTTTTCGGCGCGTCTTGAGTGTTCACACCCAAGCGATTTTCACTCGCGATGCGCCGAGTGAACGTGCAATTTCACTCCCTGACATTAGATGGCGCTTATTGAAAAACAGAAATAGCCCGGTACACAAGGTGGCGCTGCGCTCGCTGCATCCCTTGTCACACAGAAGAAGAAGAAGAGAGAGAGTATTTACATGTTAGCCGAAACACACATAACTTTCTCACATACTAGAACATGGATTTCTCAAGCAGCAGCAGCAGCTCCAGCGATGAGGACATTGTTGTTCTGTTGAACGAGGAAAGACAACAGAAAAGACGCAGATTTTTGATACATCCCATAGTTAAAAAAAGAAGTAAATCTTCGAACTCGCTGACGGACATTCTAAAATACCCCCGAAAACGTTCATGATACATTTTTAGCTCTTGTATCAGTCGATAGAACTCCCCATGTTCTTCTCTTTTTTTAACAATGGGATGTATCCAAAATCTGCGTCTTTTCTGTTGTCTTTCCTCGTTCAACAGAACAACAATGTCCTCACCGCTGGAGTCTTCTTCGCCAATGTGTGCTCGGCTAGACCGTTTTGTGCCTGAGCTCCACCAAGTCGTGTTTTACTGTAACTTCAGCAGCTCCAGGCACGTGAACAAAAGCGCCGATCTGATTGGTCGGCCAGTTTTTAACGCGCCGCGTCAAAAAAAAAAAACGAACCCGAGGCGTTTTTTTAAAAATGACGCTTTTACGCTTGACGTTTTACGCGTCGGTGTGAACACTCACATTGGCGCTCATTGTTTAGTCACGAGGCGTTAAACGTCGGCGATAAACGCGCGCGAAAATCGTCCCGGTGTGAACAGGCCTTAAGGGAATAACATAGTTTAATATGAAAAAACGGTGGAGTGTCCATTTAAGGTTATGAAGAGATGAGAATATTTTGTGCACAAAAATCTGCTGATGAAATAACGCCCCAAAATAACTGCTTTATTCAACAATTTGTTCTCTTCCCTGTCAGTCTCTGACGCTGTTCACGTTGTAAACACAGTGCAGTTTTTCTGGGTTGTACGTCAGAACGTTGGCTCCATATTGGCCAGCTTCTTTGTCAGCGTCACACGCATGCGTTGAATCAGCTTTGCCATAACTCTTGAATTTAATCAAAAATATCTTCATTTGTGTTCCGAAGATGAAAGAAGTCTTACGGGTTTGGAATGACATGAGGGTGAGTAATTAATGACAGAATGTTCATTTTTGGGTGAACTAACACTTAGTGTTATGGCAAAGCTGATTCAAGCCTGAAGCATTGCTACACTCTTCAGTGTCACATTATCCTTCAGAGATCATTCTAATATGCTTATTTGGTACTCTATAAACATTTCTTATTTCATTTCTTATAACAATTTCTTACTTTTATTTCAGGATATTTTGAATAGAAAGTTTTGAAATATGAAAAAAGGTTTACTGTCACTTTCAATCAATTTAATGCACCCTTGATTGATGAATAAATACATTTTAATTTCTTAATCTTTCTTTTTTAACTAATTTTTAACAGTATAGAGTAAAAATTTTCATTTTATTCATAGCCCTTAATCCAAACATTGTAGCTCCATTTTTATTTAATTTTTTTTATTTTATTTTTTAGACGCTGACGTGTCGTGCAGGATGGGGCAAAACCTATAATGTCATTGCATACAATTAATGGTCCAATCAAATCCAGATTAATAAAATAAACCACGCTACCTGGTTTTACTAGTAAATACAAAGCATTACAGAAATCAAGTGTTGCAAACATCATTTCATGTCATCTTTTACAGCCTGCGTGGCAAACTTTAATGAGGCCACTTAATAGTGCTCTCCAAGTTTGGAGTAATGACCCAGAATGTTATCTTTGTATCTGAGTCATGCACTTCCTCAACCTCTGAACTGTTTGCATTGTAGACATCCTCTCCCAACTCATCCAACGAGAACTCCCCAGTGAGCCCTCCAGATGAGCAGGGTCAGGGAGACTGTCCCACTCCCCTGGAGGAGGAGGAGCCAGCTTTCCCTCACACTGAACTGGCCAAGCTGGATGACATGATCAACAGGTTAGGGCTCTTATTCTAGATTTGCTCAAATTATGTGTATAATTGAATCAGGAGAACTGGAGATAAGGAAGTTGATATGAAGGAAATGTATTTAGGCTATTATCCACTGATCAGTTATGTTTAAAGTAGACTAATTATGCTGTTTTTTTTATGTGCAGACCTCGCTGGGTCGTTCCAGTTTTGCCAAAGGGTGAATTAGAAGTTCTTCTTGAAGCTGCTATAGATCTTTGTAAAAAAGGTAATGCTTTATTTTTAGCTCTTGTTTGTCATTTGATATTCTTGCTTTATTCATTAGTTGTTTTGGTAATCAGTAGCAGAAGCTGTATTACCTTTTACCTACGTCATCTTAAGCTTTCACTGTTGCTCTCAAAGGAATTATGCAGCCTCATTAAATGTCGGCCTCTGATTAGGTTTTTCTTTCATTTCTATCTCCAGGAATTGATGTCAAGTGTGAAGCATGCCAGAGATTTTTCAGAGATGGCTTAACAATATCCTTTACGAAAATACTGACAGATGAGGCTGTTAGTGGATGGAAATTTGAGATCCATGTAAGTCCTGGCATTTTCATCATGCCTCCTATTTCAGAAACACATTTTGTCTTTTTGTTTGCACATTAAAGGGTTTTACTAACCTCTTGGCTGTCAGGTCTGTCCTCTCTAGAATTGATTACTTCTTTGGGTGGCTGTGAAGAAATTTAATGTTATTTTGGTTGCCTTCATCTTACTTGGCTGTTTGATTGAAATGCTAAAGCTTTGATCAAAGAGCTCCTTTCAGTAAAACAGAGGCAGTATTAGGACACAGCACTGAGTCATCATCACTCTCGTATAAGGCTTGTTTTAGTGCTTCAATGGCTGCTTTAGGATCAGCCTCAATGGCACTGCGAAATAGATCATGTTTTTACATTTAAAAACTTCCTACACACTGTAAACCAAAGTACTTCAACCACATTTGCATTTTAGTGTACTTTAAAGCCAAAACGTACTCAACATTTCTAGGAGTGCGTTTCTGGCCTGACATGTTCTGTCTCATTCTCTCGACAGCGGTGCATCATTAACAACGCCCACCGACTGGTGGAGCTATGTGTGACCAAGCTTTCTCAGGACTGGTTCCCTCTGCTAGAACTCTTGGCAATGGCCACCAACCCCCACTGTAAGTTCCACATCTACAATGGTACTCGGCCCTCTGAGACGGTGCCTGCTGGGGTTCAGCTAGCTGAGGATGAGCTGTTTGCCCGTCCACCTGACCCTCGATCTCCCAAGGTGAGAGGGTGTTTGCCACTGGAAAAAGATGAATCTTTCGGACATTTATGGAACCTTCAATTTATTAATTTAATTTATGAATTATTGAATTAGTGTTTTGAAATGGTTCAACTTAAAAAGAATTGGAGACTAGTCACACAGCACGTAAAATATAAACTTTTATCTGCATTCCTCTTATAAATGTTTTAGCTGTATTTTAACTTGATGATAAAAATCCATGGACTTTATGCATCGACTACCTGTTTATGAATCTTTCTTCAGTTGTAATTTGACATTTTTCATCTTGTTTTGATCCTGTATTGATCTATTCAATGACAACTTCCTGTTTATATGATTCTTGCAGGGCTGGTTGGTGGATTTAATAAACAAATTTGGCACCTTAAACGGGTTTCAAATTCTGCATGATCGATTCATGAGCGGACAAGCTCTGAATGTTCAGATCATCGCTGCACTCATTAAGTAAGAACAATCAAACATTGGACCAGTTTGCTTGAAAGCTGGAATTTATTTTAGCAAGGTTTGATTACTTGTTTGTTTTGCAGGCCTTTCGGACAGTGCTATGAGTTTCTCACTTTGCACACGGTGAAGAAGTACTTCCTTCCCATCATAGAAATGGTTCCCCAGTTTCTAGAAAACCTCACGGATGAGGAATTGAAAAAGGAAGCAAAGAATGAAGCCAAAAACGATGCCCTGTCTATGATAATCAAGTCTTTGAAGAACCTGGCTTCCCGAGTACCAGGACAAGAGGAAACCGTGAAGAATTTAGAGATATTTAGGTTAAAAATGATTCTTAGGTGAGCTGAACATTGGCTAAAACCAGTTTCAAGACATTAGGCAGTAGGTTAAATGATTGTTCTTGATCATTGACTTTTTGTGTTTCAGGTTATTACAGATTTCTTCTTTTAATGGCAAAATGAATGCACTAAATGAAGTAAACAAGGTGATTTCGAGTGTTTCCTACTATACGCATCGTCATGGCAATCCTGAAGAGGAGGAGTGGCTGACGGCAGAGCGCATGGCAGTAAGTCATCGTGCAGTACTTAACAATTGTTGAACCAGAGAATGTTATGAGCCTTGTCAGGCCAATTAATCATCATTGAATATACTGAGCAAACGGAACTTGTTGTTGAAATATGTGAAGGGCTTAAATGCTGTCAAAATAAATTGTTGGTTCAAATCTGTATCTTCACATTAGATAATTATGCTTTTTTTTTCCACAGGAATGGATTCAGCAGAACAACATTTTGTCTATTGTGCTGCGAGACAGCCTTCATCAGCCGCAGTATGTGGAGAAACTGGAGAAGATCCTGCGATTCGTCATCAAAGAAAAGGCCCTAACTCTTCAGGACCTGGACAACATCTGGGCCGCTCAGGTGAGTTCCTGTATGATTTAATGTTTGTTGTATGATAACATGGACCCACTTTATATTAGGTGGCTTTAACTACTATGTACTAACATTTGAATTAATCATTTGATACAATGCACTTTTTGTGTGCATACATGTTTTTACATTGTACTTACATTTTAAAAAAACACCTGCATGTAATTACATCTGTAATTAATTTCTGTAGTTACATTTGTAATTACACATTTGACACTTCCCTTACACCTAACCCTACACTTAAACTTACCCATACCACCACACCTGTCCTTAACTCTACTTGTATCCCACCTCAATATCAGCAAAGGTGTTTTGCAATACAATTTGAACACAGTAAGTACATTGTACTTATTTTTTGATGTAAGTACATAGTAGTTAAGGCCACCTAATATAAAGTGGGGCCGATAACATATATATTGATTAAAATGACAAATCATAGTATTTTTGCCATTCTTGCATTCTTTTCGTAAAGATGTGTAATGCATCACTTTTGGCAGTCCTTCTAAAATGTATTCTTTATTAGTAAACTTTGAGACAAACTGTCTAATAATGGTATTTATATCCTCAGGCTGGGAAACATGAGGCTATTGTCAAGAATGTTCATGATCTCCTTGCAAAGCTGGCGTGGGATTTCTCACCTGAACAGCTGGACCATCTCTTCGACTGCTTCAAGGTTATTCATAATAAACAAACCGGAAATTGGATTTTTTGTTATTATTCATGTAGAGACCATGTATTATAGACGTTTCATTAGGATTCAGCATTTCTATGTGTGCCCTGCAAAATCTTTGTCCTCAACGAAGTCATTTTATGGTTTGTAGGAGAGCTGGACTAATGCAAGTAAAAAACAGAGAGAGAAGTTACTGGAATTGATTCGTCGACTAGCAGAGGACGATAAGGATGGTGTAATGGCTCACAAAGTGCTCAATCTGCTGTGGAATTTGGCCCATAGTGATGATGTTCCTGTGGATATCATGGACCAGGCCCTTAGTGCTCATATCAAGATTTTGGACTATAGCTGCTCCCAGGTACTGTTTAGTTAAATTGTTCACTCTCAAATTAAAACTTGAAAATGAACTGCATTTTTCCCCATGTTAAGTCATTTTATAAGATGTTTTGGTCATTTGGAACAACGTGAGGGTGAGCAAACAGTTGAGGATGTTAAATTAAAAACAGTGTTTTTAATTCTTCTGCTGTAGGACAGGGACACACAGAAGATGCAGTGGATAGACAGGTTTATAGAAGAATTAAGAACTAATGACAAATGGGTGATTCCTGCACTGAAGCAAATACGGGAGATCTGTAGCCTCTTTGGAGAAGCCCCCCAGAATTTAAGGTAATGCAACTGGTCTCAACCAACTTTAACCATCAATAGCATTGATACCTGTTTTAGTGAACAAAAATAAGTGAACAAAAATATGTATATTTTGATCTTATTTGCTCATATTCAAGGAGTATTTGCATGAAATTCATCTACACATTTTAGGAAGAGCATGTAAATGTAGCAAATGTATCGTACACATCCCTGTTGTTTTTCAGAAAGAAAATACCTATTAACTTACTAAAGAGCTTAGATGGGTAAGTGGACAGTTAATTTTGGGAAATATTGTCATTATAATTATTATAACTAATTGTAAAGCTTAAGTTTGCTTTTGAATTTCAGTAAATCAGTTATCTGCCTGGTGTCTCCTGCACCATCTAATCAAATCACCAATCAGTGTCCATGTACAAGATTCATGTGTATAAAGCTTCTTACAGTAAGAGTGCTGCTGTGCTTGGTATACGGACAAGGTTTGGATCTAGTGCACTCTTCCTTTGGGATGCTTTAAACATGTGAGTCTGTTAGAGAAAATAAAATTACAGAGGAAGGCTGAACTCACATTTTCCAATACTTTCCATCACCTTATGCAATGAGTTTTATGTGACGTCAAATTATTTTTCTGCCTTTGCTTGGATGGCGTCTCGGGATATTGCTTCTCTAATGTAAATTAAGCTTTTGAATAGGGACAAGGAAATAGTCTGTTTCTATATACATAAAAAGCCCATTGTCTTACGATTTAGGTGAAGAAATTACGATATAATGGACATATAATTAATGGGAAGGAAAGTTAATTCAGTTGTTTTTGCTTTAGTAATGTGTTTTTCTTTCTTTTTTTTTTTTTACAGTCAAACCCAGCGGAGCCCACATGTCTTCTATCGACATGACCTAATCAACCAACTGCAGCACAACCATGCACTGGTAACTCTTGTAGCAGAGAACCTGTCTGCATACATGGAGAATATGAGGCAGTTCTCAAAAGGTTTGAGTCTTGACAATATTTTTTTTCAGGTTTATGCCCATGATGTTAAACATATGTTAATGCTAACTTCTTTTATGTCTTATCAGAGCACGCAGACTTTGATCCTCAGACGGTTAGGCCAGGAAGTCGGTATAGTCATGTTCAGGAGGTCCAGGAACGGCTTAATTTCTTGAGGTATTTATACTTCACAAGCAGCCTTCCTATACACTGCATAGATTGCAGAGCCCAAATTCAATTCCATCCCTTTCTATTTTCACATTGTTATTGGACCCCAACTGGTTACTCATTGTCTCATGAGTATCACAGTGTGTACTAGAATAAACTGTTAATATCTCTAGCTAGGTAATGAAGGTGCCAGAAATGGAACGTGTTTTTCCATTCCTTTGATTTTATTACCAAAAACTAAACGCACACAGAAATGCTCTTTGTGTACTAGACTAGTGTACTATAAAAATCTACTTATTTGTCATAAATGGGAAGATTTTTGTACTCCAAGGAACAGACAGTTTCTTGGTGTGCACCTGAGTTCAGAGAACAGATCACACCAATCAAACTTGTCATCAAATTAATTTGGTCTGCACCAAAAGGTCAATTATGAAAACAGCCAGTTCTTAGAATCTCTAAAGACTCTTAACAAATCACTAAATACCCTCATCCTTCAGGTTTTTACTGAAAGATGGGCAGCTCTGGCTGTGCGCTCCTCAGGCTAAGCAGATCTGGAAGTGCCTGGCAGAGAATGCAGTGTTCTTGTGTGATCGGGAGGCCTGCTTCAAATGGTACTCCAAACTCATGGGGGACGAGCCCGACCTTGACCCTGACATCAACAAGGACTTCTTTGAGAACAATGTGCTGCAGCTCGACCCCTCACTGCTGACAGAGAACGGGATGAAATGCTTTGAACGGTTCTTTAAGGCAGTCAACTGCAGGGAGGGCAAACTAGTGGCAAAACGCCGGGCTTACATGATGGATGACTTGGAGCTGATAGGGCTGGATTACCTGTGGAGGGTAAGCTGTTGGATCTTCATGGGTATGTTCAGAGCTGCTTGTTCTGGGATATTACCTGCCTGAAATGTCTTCACCTTTAGTCTTTTGGCTATTTTGGTAATTTTGAAATCTGTCAGTGTACTGTAAATGGCAAGAAGCAAAGTTGGGAAAAAGCCCTTAAATGAAACATTTGGGTTTGGAATCAGTTATCAGAATTGTATATATTATTGTAATATCAACAGGTGAATAATGCTAATTTTAACAGTATTACAAAGCTAAAGGAAATTTAGCCAGTCTGTCTGAGCTCAAACCATCTCTTGTCCTCCTTTTTTAATTGACAGGTTGTGATTCAAGGAAGTGATGATATTGCTAGCCGAGCAATTGACCTGCTTAAAGAGATTTATACAAACCTTGGACCAAAATTACAAGCCAATCAGGTAATGGCTTAGTGAAGATGCATATCTCTTGCCATAATTAATGTTGGGCTGTTCTTGAGTGTGTTTTTAAAATGTGTCACATGACTCTTTGCAGGTAGAGATACATGAGGATTTTATTCAGTCTTGCTTTGACCGGCTCAAAGCCTCCTATGACACACTGTGTGTGCTGGACGGCGATAAAGACAGCATTAACTGTGCCAGACAGGAGGCCATCCGCATGGTGAGAGTACTGACTGTGCTCAGGGAGTATATAACGGAGTGTGACAGTGACTACCATGAGGAGAGGACCATCCTGCCTATGTCTAGGTAGACCCATTCAACCCTGTCATAAATGAACCATGTCAAAAATAATTTTTGCTTGGCTATGATGGCCAGATTTTAACAAACTTTCTCTTTTTCTTTAAGGGCTTTCAGAGGAAAGCATATTACCCTAGTTGTGCGTTTCCCAAATCAAGGCCGACAGGTTGATGATCTGGATATTTGGTCTCATACCAATGATACAATTGGTTCTGTGCGACGCTGCATTCTGAACCGAATAAAGGCCAACAGCACGCACACCAAGATTGAACTTTTCATCGGGGGAGAGATCATAGACCCAGCAGATGACAGGAAGCTAATTGGGCAGCTAAACCTCAAAGACAAAACTGTAGGCATTTCCTTGGCTGTTTTTTCTCAATTTAAAGAATTTTACAGACATAACCGTAGCCTTAAATCTAACAGCATGTGAACAGGATCTGTTGTTATAGTTTAAACAAGTACTTTTTCTTTCCCTCTCTCCCAGCTCATCACAGCCAAGCTTACCCAGGTCAGCGCCAATATGCCTTCCAGTCCAGACAGCTCCTCAGACTCCTCCACTGGCTCCCCTGGGAACCATGGCAATCACTACAGTGATGGGCCAAACCCTGAAGTGGAGAGCTGTCTTCCTGGCGTGGTGAGCATCATGCCATGCGCATAATTGAGCCAAATTATCTGTTGTTTTAGGGTAATGTTTACACATTGAAAGGGGATCCCATCTATGGTCAGAAACTGTGACAACTTGTGTATATCCTACCCTGGTGCTTAGCTGAAGGATCTGTAGACTTTACATTTACTTAAGACTGGACAGTGACTTAAATTTTCATTTTATGAGATTTTTCAACATTAATATGAGTTCCCCTAGCCTGAATATTGTCCCCAAGTGGCTAGAAAGTTAGATAGGTGTAAACCAAGTTCTGGCTGTCTTTCTCTGCCTTTGAGAAAATGACAGCTCAGATGAGTTGATCTTGAATTTTCCTCCTATGACGTCATAACAGGAACGGTTACCTCCCTTTCCTCCGCCCAGAGAATTTGGCACGCCCATGCGAGCATCATATTTGTTTGTCCTCGAGAGATCATGGCTTGTGAATGCTGGCAGTTTCTCAGTGTTTGGATGTACAAATGAAAAAAGTCTTTTTTCAGTTCCTTCTGATCTGTGATAAGTGATTTCTGATGTGTAGCTAATTATTCAAGTTCACACAGAACTTTATTATTCGTGCTGCGGCTTCTCCCTCTCCCGACAGAACGGTGTTTTCTATCTTGTGAGTCAGTGTTTTTGTACGTCCTTGTCGCGTCTATCTGTTCTAAAATGTGCACACAGTCGTGAGTTTCTGCTCAACATCGGCAGAGGCACATCTTTAGAGATAAACCTCACGCACGCCGAAGCTCGGGCTGCACTGACCGGTTGGCCTTGCACATCACCGACCTCCACTACTGCATCTCGCCCACAGCGAAGGCGCCATACGCGGCGCGAGATTAAGCAGAAGGGGGGTAAGCGCGGGGTATCCGGGCTAGGCTAGCCAGCTATCCCCACAGTAAATTGGATTACATTCGATTACTGTGCTGTTGTGTCTTTGTTTGCGCTGTGTACTCAATGCGCGTCACTGACGCTTTTCATATGATAGGAAAATATCTAAAAATAATGCTATAATCAACACTTACTTGTAACTCGTTCATCTTGACAGCTGTAATGGTAAATTACATGTGTTACAAAGTTGGTAGAATAAGGAGGAAGACCGGCTCGGCGTGACTGGGACTCGTGTTTATTCAGAACTCAGAAAGTAACAATATAACTTTGTTAGCAATCGCTCCGTCTCTGGTCCACTAGATATGTCCGGTTCGCAAACTAATCGTTCTTTTGAACCGGTTCTTTTCAGTGAACCGCTCGAACCAGTTCACCAAATCGGACTGAATCGTTCTAAACGGTTCGCATCTCCTGTCAGTGCTGATGCATCATTTACTAAAGTTACTAACTCTCTGACATGAGTGACAGTCCCTCTGACTAGAAATAAACTAATAACCTGAAGTATATGCTAGTAACTACAACAGTTCACTGAACTGAGACGTGCAGAGAGAACTGATGAGAAATGACGTCTCTCTGGCAGGCTTGTGCCTCGTAGACCGCGTTAAACCACGCCCCCTATGCTACAAGCTCTAATACTCGGATACAAATGCAAAGATGCCAGCCAATCACAACAGTGGGCGTTTTTACTGAAGTCTCACAGCAGACACGCCCCTTGAAACAGGGCATTCAGCCCAGAGGGCAAACATCAGTATAGAAAAAATGCCTTTAATTTCTAAATTATGATATTTTATGATGTAAAAATCATACTAACAATATAAGTACACCTCAGAATACATTATAAAATAAAATAAAAAAATCCATGCCATGGGACCTTTAAATTTACTAGGTTACTATCCAAGGGGCAAAATGGAATGCGTTTCCTCCTCACACTTTTTATCATCCAAAGTATCCAGCTGTTTTTGACAGTCAGAAGTGAAAATAAAGGAAATATTGTGTGAATTATATGAAAAGTAAAAAAAAAATTGTTCTGAGCAAACAGATGGTGTACTTGGACTGTTGGCACATATGCCAGAATTCAAAATTCAGCTCAATTACTTAATTATTTTTGTGCTGTGCTTTTTTCTTTTAGTGTTTTATTTAGTGTAAAAGTAGAGCACAAAAATAATTAAGTAATTGAGCTGAATTTTGAATTCTGGCATATGTGCCTCTAAGGT
The DNA here is from genome assembly GCA_023566225.1 of Romanogobio albipinnatus. Taxonomy (NCBI): domain Eukaryota; kingdom Metazoa; phylum Chordata; class Actinopteri; order Cypriniformes; family Gobionidae; genus Romanogobio; species Romanogobio albipinnatus. The sequence continues at coordinate 20,488,679 of CM042243.1, read as the reverse complement.
CCAATGTTGAATCTACTTGGCAACACTAGATTGTTTGATTAAGTTATGGTTAATGTAATTGGGGAAGAAATTACTATTTTAAGCCATTTTGAATGTTGAATTAAATGCCTAACCCAACAGCAATATTACAGATCACTTCTCCCCTGGTCATTATTTATTCTATTAAGTATAATATTAAAGTGTATATTTTTAGATGTAAACATCTTTTCTTTGCCCTTGAGCAAGGCACTTAACAACATTGCTCCAGGGGATTGTCCCTGTAATACATTTATTGGAAGTTTTGCAGTAATTGTTGCTTTCAGTACTACATTTATCACTGCATTTATTGTAACTTTATTTAATGTTTTGTATTAGGCTTTTTTAAGTGTAACCTCTGATTGTTATCGTCTCAGATAATGTCGCTGCATCTACGCTACATCTCTTTCCTCTGGCAAGTTGCAGACCTGGGCTGTAATCTCAACATGCCTCTCCTACGGGATGGAGCTCGTGTTCTAATGAAGCTCATGCCTCCAGGTGCTCTAATACGCTTCGTTAGATTCCTGCTTGAGGCAACTAGCTGTACTGATCTGCCGTCTCCATTCATTGCATTTTCTGCTCTCCAGATAACGCCACAGTGGAAAGCCTGCGAGCCATTTGTCTTGATCATGCCAAACTTGGTGAAAACAGCCTTAGCCCCACATTGGACTCTCGTTTCTTTGGGCCGTCACCATCTCAAGTGCTTTACTTGATAGAGGTTTGTTTGGTTCTCAATATGACAATAGCTCCTTTTCCACCCTCGGGCCGAACGGTTCAAGGCCCATTCACAGCAAGAATTATTATTTATTTATTTTTAAATACTTTTTTAATAAAACATTTTCAAACTTTTTTTGTTTACTTATTAACAAGGCAATGTTTTTTCTAATATTTATATTTTATTTTAATTACAAAAACAGTATTTAATAGTTGTAGTATTAATTGCAATAACAGCACTTCCCAAAAGGCTTTTTTGTGTGGCATCAGACTTCGATATGCACAATGTCTCTCTCTGTACCTCAGGTCGTGTATGCCTTGCTAATGCCTGCGAGTGGGACGTTGGGCGAGGATGCTAGTGACTTCCAGTACAACTTCTTGAAGAGTGGTGGCCTGCCACTGGTTTTGAGCATGCTCACCAGAAATAACTTCCTGCCAAATGCTGACATGGAGACCCGGCGGGGAGCTTATCTTAACGCACTAAAAATAGCCAAACTGCTGCTCACAGCTGTAGGCTTTGGCCATGTGAAGTCTGTGGCGGAGGCCTGCCAGCCCGTGGTGGAGGGGACTATCCCTGTATCTCCTGTAAGTTGCCCTTGCTTAAGCTCCTAACTGTTCCTTTTAAGGAAGGTGTTGCAGAAGTATAAGCACAATACATTTTAGTGATTTATTATGTTTACAGAAAAGAGAACAATATTTACAAATTCAGTTTAAAAAACAAAAACATTTTTAATCTTGTAATTTTTTATAAGGGAACACAATTCAAAAACATTGCAATATTATATTTGGACTTTAAAACTGCAGAAAACACATGAGCAAGAGAGAGAGAGAGAAACTTGGCGTCACAGGGAGAGAGAGTGAACCTGCGGTCACTTTTTATACTTTTGTCCAGTACCGCATCTCATAAAAGTGCATTTGGCACAGCCCTAGTTTGTAGTTGAGACCAATAATGGGGGTAAATAAAAGTATGGTAAAGTTTTACTGCAAAAACAGAATTCTGTTGGAAACATTACAAATAAGTGAAGTGTTTCCTACTGAGTGGTGTTATTTCAGTGGGTTTTATAGGATTCAGGACTGAGCGTTTCATTTCTGTTTAAGACTGTAACCTTTCAGCCTCCCTGACATTAATCAATCATATTAGAAACAGGCTTGCTTGGACTATCCCTCCACAAATGTCAAGGGTGTACAGTGTCTTATGAGGAACACTCACACAGACTCAAGAAGCGTTTACATGAGGGATTATTGACCATGAGAAAAAAGAAAGTCAGGTGTGCTTGAATCGTGCAAATGTAATGCATGTTGTAATCCAGTTACCACTGACTCAATGATACAGTATCAACAATCTTAAATATGAAGCACATATTAAAAAAAAAAAAAAGTAATAATAATGTCCATTAATTCTTTAAAGTGTTAACTAGCTTTGTATTGTTACATTGGTAATATATGTAAATAAATGTTTACTTGTTCTCCGTCTTATTTGGACCAAGAAATTCAAGTTTATTTCTCAGCAAAAGTCCATCAGATGACGTGTTTTGACCACTAGGGCTTTCATGAAAACTACAGATTATTCTTCCGCATTGTTGTATCCCCACCCATAGATATTAAGGTTAAGGTTATTAACAGTTATTGTAAGGGTATCACTGAATATTATATCTTACTATGTCGACTCTTTAAACAGCATTATGGTAAAAATTGAACACTATGGCCACAACTTTCTTACCTATATGCAACAGTGTTTTTCTTCAGGGGGTAGGGCGGAACTTTCTTTTTATTTTTACCCTCATTTTGGCCTAAAACACTGTTCATGGCCATCCAGTTTGAAATGTTGACTACAAACAGAGTTTTTTCAGATTCCCATCTCCTGCTAAACAATTACTCCTTGAATTCTTGCATTTGGGAAGAATACAAGTTGACACCATGAGAAATATTTCCTTCTAAAGGAAGGCGGTATTTGACTGCCAAGCGTATCCATAGCAGACTGGTGGGAGTGGCATTGGAAGACAACATGCCCAGTGCATTATGAGTGTTGAAGTTTTCCTACCTGTTTGGCCAAAGGAAATACTGCAGCCTTTTTTCTGTATTCTATAGTCGGATAGCAGATTTTTTTTTTTTAATTCACATTTCTACTGTATAGGCAGCCACGTTTTATTTACAGCCCATTTTGCCAGTGGCGAAGGACCCCTGGAGTAATGGCTGCTGAAAATCTTGCTTTACCATCACAGAAATAAATTATATTTGTAAATATATTCAAATAGACAAGTTATTTTAAATTGTAGTAATACTTCACAGTATTACCTTTTTTTTTTTCTTTTTTTTTTTTTATATAAAATAAATGTAGCCTTGGTGAGTAAGCGATTTTCTGTAAAAAATAAATATAATAATAATAATAATAATGATAATTATTATTATTATTATTATTATTAAAGTGTCTAACCCCCAACTTATGAACAGTTATTTTTTGTTTAGTTTATTTGTTTACAGGGGCTGTGCACATTAATAAACATGAATGTAAATGTGCCGGAATTAGCCCAAAGGGCTATTTTTCATCTGCAGACCCTTGACAGAAATGTTAAAAAGTCAACCTAAAAACAAGAACAGAGCATCAAATATAACGCCACACAAAAAATAAAAATGAAAGTTTTTGTTGGAATCTGCTGGATAACGTTTTCTTTATTTAATTATAGATCAACCAGACTACACATGACCAGGCTCTAGTGCTACAGAACGCCCTGCAGAATATCCCTAACCCCTCTGCCGAATGCATGTTGCGGAACGTGGCAATCCGCCTCGCCCAGCAGATCTCGGATGAGGTATGTTACAAACTCCACACAACCTTAGCCTGCAGAAACTGGTTTGTTTGCATTCAGTTCAAATGAATGTCTGCAACTGTTTTGACAAAAATGCCTGTAATGTATTTTATGAACAAAAGGAATCACTTAATAGGCAGATGTACTTTTGATGTTGGTTGCATAGTGTTTTGTTAACCCCTTTTTATTTGAATGTGACAAAATATGTACAAAGGAAATGTTCAGTTTTCAAAGTTGGTCCTTCTATTCTTGTACCTAGAACTTCTTCCAGGCCTCCAAGTATATCCCAGATATCTGTGTCATTCGAGCAGTTCAGAAGATAGTGTGGGCTTCTGGCTGTGGCTCTGTTCAGCACGTCTTCAGTTCTAATGAGGAGATCAGCAAGATCTATGAGAAGGTTCGAGTTCTTATCTATATTGGAAAAATACATGTGTGTTTTATTGGTAAGAATCAGACTTAGTATTTACACTTGTTATGTGTGATCTCCCGCAGACCAATGCTGGTAATGAGCCGGATGCAGAAGATGAGCAGGTGTGCTGTGAAGCCCTGGAAGTCATGACCCTGTGTTTTGCCCTTATGCCCACTGCACTAGATGCACTTAGCAAAGAAAAGGCCTGGCAGACCTTCATTATAGATCTGCTGCTGCACTGCCAGAGCAAGTGAGTCATTGTAGACCTCTTTTAAACTTTCACTGGGTAGTGTACTTGGGCCACTCCAGTTATGCTGTTTCTTCTGACCTTGTTACTTTATATTATTATTATTTTTTTTAAAATAAAATAAATATGCTTGTTTTTAGTATTTTTATAAGGTTACATTAGACTTTCAGAAATGTTTTGCATTTTAAAATTGAGAGCCTGAATTGTAAAATCCCTAGATCTTTAATTTAATTAATTTTAATTTCTTAAAATATATTGAATTTTTTTGTATTTGTTTTTCATTATTATTATTTAATTAATGCAACTTATTTATGCAATGTCAAGAAAGTTAACTGAAAATTGAATTAACTATGAAACTAAAGACCTAAAGTTTGTTTAGTGAGGAATTTTTGTACTGATTTCTCTATTTTTATCAAACATGATAGTGGTTTAGAGACAAACCAATAATTTTGGAAAATTCATTGCCATTACATACTGATATTTGCTCCCAGGTCTGTTCGTCAAATGTCCCAAGAACAGTTCTTCCTCATGGCCACCCGATGTTGTATGGGCCATAGACCTCTTCTGTTCTTCATCACCCTCCTCTTCACAGTTTTAGGTGTAAGTGTCTTGCATATTTCTCTGGGACAAAGCTGGAGGATTAAAATGTTTAATTTATTTTGCTAATTCAGAACATCTCATGATTTATAGTTCTCTGTATCCATTTGTGTTCCAGAGCACTGCAAAAGAGCGGGCAAAGCACGCTGCTGATTACTTCACTCTTCTAAGGCACTTACTCAACTATGCATTTAACAGCAACATTAATCTTCCTAACGCAGAAGTTCTCTTAAACAATGAGATTGATTGGTTAAAGCGAATCCGGGTATGTTCATTTATTTAAATTACTTTTTGGAAGTAAAACAACGTCAACTTTATTGTGTGCAATTTTGAGCCATGTCTCTTTATTTTTAGGATGAAGTGAAGAGGACTGGGGATCCTGGAGTTGAGGAGACCATTTTGGAAGGTCATATTGGTGTCACAAAAGAGCTACTGGCTTTCCAGACCCAAGAGAAGAAGTTCTACATTGGCTGTGAAAAAGGAGGTGCTAGTCTTATCAAGGTAATCTTCTTGACCATTTTTAAATGACAAAAATCGCCCAATTGTGACTACATCGTCATGCCAGACTAATTTTTCTTCGTTTTTCTTTATACAAACTCTATAGGAGTTAATGGATGACTTCCTGTTCCCAGCATCTAATGTGTACCTGCAATACATGAAGAGTGGAGAATTCCCCACTGAACAGGCCATACCTGTGTGTAGCACCCCAGCCACCATCACTGCTGGCTTTGAACTGCTGGTTGCACTTGCTGTTGGATGCGTGCGAAATCTCAAGCAGATTGTGGACACACTAACTGATATGTACTATTTAGGTGTGTGCGCCAACGTTAGAAAGAAGTGTAGCAGATTCTAAATTCCTAGAAACAGTGTAGTCAACCCCATCATATACTTTTTTTTATGTACCTTCAGGTTGTGAACCACTTACAGAATGGGAATATTTGCCACCAGTTGGCCCACGGCCCACCAAGGGGTTTGTGGGTCTAAAAAATGCAGGTGCGACTTGCTACATGAACTCCGTTATCCAGCAGCTTTACATGATTCCCCCCATCAGAAATGGCATCCTGGCCATTGAAGGCACAGGCAGTGATGTGGATGATGACATGTCTGGAGACGAGAAGCAAGATAATGAGGTACTGCCTTACGGTGTTAATTTCAGGAGTCTCAGATCAGTTCATGAGAAATTTAGCATTTATGTGAATGCTTTGAAAAAAACCTACATCCCAATAATGCAAAACATATATCTAGAGATGGTCTGAGTATGGTTCATTAAAATTGTACTGTGCGTACGCCGTGTTTGAATGTTCACTTAAATTTTCAAATTTGAGAGATTCTATATTTTTGGCCTTTACAGATTTGAATTCACTTTCAATGTATAGTGTAAATGCATATTACTAATGCAATTGGGAACAGATCAGGTGGAGGGGTGTGGCTTCTCATTTCCCTATGTAATTAAACTTGGGTGTGTGCTTTAATAATCCAGAGAATGCAAACATGTCTTGCACTTGTTGTTCTTGAAGCACACTTGGTGGACTGCTCCAAGAGAGATTGTGTCTTCAGTTCATGTTGTATGTTCATGTTATTACTTGTTTAATTGTTGATCTGCCCAATGATGATGATCATCCTTTCTCAGTACCAAGTGACTGACAAATGTAGCCATCTCCAGGGTATGTCTCGTAGCCATTCCCTGGAGCTGAGGGCATTTTTAGAAAAGATTTCTTTAAATCAGGGGTGTCCAATCCTGTTCCTGGATATCTACCTTCCTGCAAAATTCAGCTCCGACCCTGATCAAACACAACTGAACCAGCTAATTAAGGTCTTCAGGAGCACTTGATGGTTACAGACAAGTGTGTTTGATCAGGGTTTGATCTGAACTCTGCAGGTAGACAGATCTCCAGGGACCGGATTGGGCACCCCTGCTTTAAACCATCTTGCAATTTAAATTACTTCAATTTACCGAAAGTTTTGCTTTAATTTTGCAGAGTAATGTGGATCCCCGTGATGAGGTGTTTGGCTATCAGCACCAGTTTGAAGACAAACCTTCTCTCAGTAAGTCAGAGGACAGGAAGGAATACAACATTGGGGTTCTTCGGCAGTTGCAGGTCATCTTTGGACACTTGGCCTCCTCCAGATTACAATACTACGTGCCTAGGGGTTTCTGGAAGCAGTTTCGGTAAGTTCTCCCTCTCTTTTATATAATCATCTTTTCTATATTAAGACTACAGGACAAGATGCGGCTCTCTAAACTGGTCTCTTCATCTCTTCCTCTCTCTGCAGGTTGTGGGGTGAACCAGTCAATCTGAGGGAACAGCATGATGCTCTGGAGTTTTTCAACTCCCTGGTGGACAGTTTAGATGAGGCTTTGAAAGCATTGGGTCACCCTGCCATGCTAAGCAAAGTACTAGGTGGCTCTTTTGCTGACCAGAAAATATGTCAGGGCTGTCCTCACAGGTACATCAGAAATCTAATACTGTGAAATCTTTTAGGACTTTTGTTTTTTTCCCCCTTACTAGATGTGTCCCAATGATACACTCCATACTGTCTTTTCAGATATGAATGTGAGGAATCGTTTACTACGTTGAATGTAGATATTAGAAACCATCAAAATCTCCTTGATTCTATGGAGCAGTATGTGAAAGGAGACTTGCTTGAGGGTGCAAATGCCTACCACTGTGAAAAATGCAACAAGAAGGTGCGTGTTCAGTTTTATATGATCTTTATGATGTTATTTATTGTTGATTTTTTTTTTCTTAAGAACACCATATTAAGCTCAAGGTGTTCTTCGTGGCAGGTGGACACAGTGAAGCGTTTGCTCATTAAGAAGCTTCCCCCAGTGCTGGCCATCCAGCTGAAACGCTTCGATTATGACTGGGAACGAGAGTGTGCCATTAAGTTCAATGACTACTTTGAGTTCCCACGGGAGTTAGACATGGAGCCCTATACAGTAGCTGGAGTAGCTAAGCTGGAGGGGTCTGATGTGCACCCAGAAAACCAGGTATTTCACCAACATGGTCTTTCTTAGGTCTTCAAGCTAAATCTAATTAAAACAAGTGATTTGGGAATATTTTTTACATAACTGGAGTTTAAGTTGCTCTTTATGGCACCAGGTGATCCAGCAGAATGAGCCGTCAGAGCCGGAACCCCCCTGCAGCTCTCGTTATCGTTTGGTGGGAGTGCTGGTCCACTCAGGCCAGGCTAGTGGGGGTCATTATTACTCCTACATCATTCAGAGGAATGGCAGTGGTGGTGAGGGAGAAAGGAACCGCTGGTACAAGTTTGACGACGGTGATGTCACTGAGTGCAAGATGGACGATGACGAGGAGATGAAGAACCAGTGCTTTGGTGGAGAGTACATGGGTGAGGTCTTTGACCACATGATGAAGCGCATGTCCTACAGGCGACAGAAGCGCTGGTGGAACGCCTACATCCTCTTTTATGAGCGAATGGACACATTAGACAAGGACAGTGAGCTGGTTAAATACATCACTGAGCTCACAGTGACCAGCAAACCTCACCAGGTGAAGATGCCCTCTGCTATCGAACGCAGTGTGCGCAAACAGAATGTGCAGTTTATGCACAACCGTATGCAGTACAGCTTGGAATACTTCCAGTTCATCAGGAAATTGCTGACCTGTAACAGTGTGTACTTGAACTCACCGCCAGGTAAATCCAGCCATCGACCTTGCTCTTTTCTCTTCTGTTGTAGATGGGATTAGGGCTGTCACTTGAGCAATTTAATACTTTCACAGAAAAAAAATCTGATTGATCCCAAACTTTTGAATGATAGTTTGTGCTGGGCAAAAAGTCTTCTGAAATGCATTTGGGGACATTCACACAAAAGGCTTTAAAAAAAAAAATAATAATAATTTTAAGAGATGCTGCAAAATATGTGAGCGCGGTGGTCAAACATGTCTGTCTAATGCTTTTACATAGAAAATTGGCACGGTGGAATGGTAAAACATTGCACCAAAATGCCCACATAAATCTATATTCTTATGAGCCTCAATATGTGATTTTTAACTATTTGGGTTTTAAGTACAATATAGAAGCTCTTCAAATGTGTTTTTTGCATTTAAAATGCAGTGTTCACATTATACAACAGTTTCCCATTGTTGCTTGTGCAGAATAGTCGAGAGATAATGCTGCTCTGCAAGATTTTATTTTGAGCAGGCACAAAGACGCAATGCTGCATGAAAACCAGACTAAATTATGCCTGCTCTGTAACACATCCACCCCAGTATCTAAGTATGCAGTTGTAGTTGCTGTGCAAATGCTCATATGCCACCTCTGAGCAGCTTTAGTAACAGTCTGTGTAAATACACCAAAATGCCACTTTCAGAAGCATGTTTCACTTCTATATAGTGTAAATTTGGCATTAGATTCAGTATTTTGCAGGGTTTTTTGTTCTCTTTATTCATCAGTATTTAAATGTTGTGGCTTTTAGGTCAAGACCACCTTTTGCCTGAAGCAGAGGAAATGGCTATGATTAGTATACAGCTTGCTGCTAGATTTCTCTTCAGTACTGGATTCCACACCAAGAAAGTCGTCCGTGGCCCTGCTAGCGATTGGTAAGTGTGTGTGTATCAGGCACATGTTTGCATGCGTTCTTCAACATTTAGTTGATCCTTGTTAGGGCCCACCGATGGTGTGAGGACACTATTGTAATTGCTCAGCCTATCATTCTTCTTCTCCGAAATGAATTGCATTTTTGAGGGCCTAAACATGCTCGAAAGCTCATGAAACTTTGCACACGTGTCTGAAGTGGTGAAAATTTACGTCTGATATGGGTTTCAGAATTATGTGTTTCAAAATGGCTCGATAGCGGCACCTACAAAATTTCAATTAAGCACAATTCGCGCTGCTTTTCACGTACGAGTATGAAATTCGGTCCACACATGTAACAGCCCAATGCCTACAAAAAAAGTCTCCTGGAAGCAAAATCCAAAAACCAACAGGAAGTGAAATAATATTTTTAATTTTCTCTGCAAAATTTTTGCAGTTTTTGCCATTTCCAGACGTTGTACTTTAACAAACTCCTCCTAGAGATTTAATCAGATCAACATCATATTTGGTCAGTCTAATATAAAGGCCTTGGCGAAGTTAAATTGCAAAGATCTTGAGTTTTCCCTGAAGGGCGTGTCCGTGGCGGCCTCACAAAGTTTGATGTTTCGCCATTTAACAAGTTGTTGTTGTAACTCAAGACTCAGACTTCACATGTTTTATTAGAGTCCTGGCCTGAAGACACCTACATGCCAAAATTAATGTTAGTCATAGCGCCACCGGCTGGTAGCAGGAAGTGTGGCAAATACAAAAGACTGATGTAGTCATCCTATTTTTATATACTTAAATGCATATTGCCCACCGTGCTCTGTTTTCTTGACACAGGTTTGCTTGCAGCTTTAATTTATCAATGTTTTTCTTGTTTCAGGTATGATGCTCTGTGCATCTTGCTGCGACACAGTAAAAATGTGCGTTACTGGTTTGCACACAACGTCCTCTTCGCATATCCAAACCGCTTCTCTGAGTACCTGCTTGAGTGCCCCAGTGCAGAGGTTCGAGGGGCTTTTTCCAAACTCATCGTATTCATTGCACATTTCTCGTTGCAAGATGGACCCTGCCCTTCACCGATTGCCTCACCTGGACCTTCAAGTCAGGTACGTCTAGTTAGCAATAGCATTTATTTCAGTCTCTATACAGACTTTGTACCTTCATAGAAAATCAGTGGATATCTTTTCGGAACTTGCCGTGGCAACTCGGCCCATAGGATCTTGTACATTTATGGGTTTTTTTTGTCCTTTTTTTTCCTCAGGCCTGTGATAATTTAAGTCTAAGTGAGCACTTGTTCCGTGCCGTACTTAATCTGCTGAGAAGGGAAGTGTCTGAGCATGGCCGTCACCTGCAGCAGTACTTCAACCTTTTTGTCATGTATGCCAACCTTGGTAAGTAGCAATTGCCAGCCTTGGGGTCTTCATCCATGCAGACTTGCATGCTACAATGCTCTCCTGTCTCACTCCTCATTTCGTTCACTCAGGCTTGGCAGAGAAGACACAGCTGTTGAAGCTTGGGGTACCAGCCACCTTCATGCTTGTGGCCTTGGACGAGGGTCCAGGTCCTCCAATTAAGTACCAGTACGCTGAGCTGGGAAAGCTCTATACTGTCGTGTCCCAGCTAGTTCGCTGCTGTGATGTGACATCACGTATGCAGTCATCAATCAACGGTGAAGAGCTTTATACCTTGCTGCCAAATGTTTGTAATTTGATGGTAAAATGTTCTGTAGGCTTTCACATGTAGTTTCGGTCCACATTGCCCTATGAAGATTCTCATCCTTGCTCAGGACTTCCTGACTGACACAAAGCCATCTCCAGGCATTAGAGCCAGGTTGGCAGTGCTTGGAGCTGAGGGCATTTACAGAGAGTCAAGCAGATCTGCACTATTATTTGTCTTTTTTATTGTCATGCCAATATCAAATAATGTGTTTTTGTTTCTTAGTGTTTGGAGTAGTTTGATCTGTTGATCAAGATACTGATTTATGTATTTGAACGTTAAAGGATGTTTTCTCCCCTTATGCCCAGACCACTAACCAGGATAAATGAACTGACATTTCCACATCTTGACATTTTTAGGTAACCCTCCCCTGCCAAACCCTTATGGAGACCCCAACATCACTGCTCCCATCATGCTTTTGCAGCAGCTGGTGGTGGACATTCTGTTTGTGCGCACCAGTTATGTAAAGAAGATTATCGAAGACTGCAGTAACTCAGAGGACACTATCAAACTCCTAAGATTCTGCTGTTGGGAGAATCCTCAGTTTTCTTCCACTGTGCTTAGTGAACTACTGTGGCAGGTGAGTGAGATCAGTAACTTTTCAAAGACAAGAAATGTATAGCTGGTGGTGAACATTTTTGGATGAGTGTTCTAGTGATATTTTTTATTTTTTTGTATCTTTCTGATGATGATAATTAACGTCAATGTGTTTTTGCGTAGGTGGCATATTCATACACGTATGAGTTAAGGCCTTACCTGGACTTGCTCCTCCAGATCTTGTTTATTGAGGACTCATGGCAGACTCACAGGTCGGTCTGCATGTCCACTGTTATTTCATATTTAGCAAATGCCTTTTAAACCAACGTACAAGAAGTCTGTTGCCCCCTTTTATATTTTCTTTAATTAAAAAGCAAAATTTAAAACCATTAATCGGATGTTAAATATGGTCCAAAATATCTGCAAAGGAGTAATTTTGAAATGGAAACTGTGTAGGAACTCTTGAACGCATATTTTTGGGTGAAAAATATCATAATGTCTTTCCCTGCTCCTTTTCTTTATGGTTTGTTAGGATCCACAATGTGCTGAAGGGAATCCCTGATGACCGTGATGGGCTTTTTGACACCATTCAGCGCTCCAAAAACCACTACCAAAAGAGAGCTTATCAGTGTATCAAATGCATGGTGGCTCTTTTCAGCAACTGCTCGGTGGCCTATCAGATTCTCCAGGTGAGAACAACAGCATAAGAATAGAAGGCTGTGCACTTGGATGGGGTTGTTTTATGGTTTTGAATATGCAAAACTGGTTGCTTTGCCTGTTCCAGAGTAATGGTGATCTAAAGAGGAAGTGGACATGGGCAGTGGAGTGGCTCGGTGACGAGCTGGAACGAAGACCGTACACTGGCAATACCCAGTACACATATAACAACTGGTCCCCTCCTGTCCAGAGCAATGAGACTTCCAACGGATACTTCCTGGAGCGCTCCCACAGTGCCCGTATGACTTTAGCCAAGGCCTGCGAGTTGTGCCCAGAGGAGGTATGTGTTGGCTCATGCCACCCCTCATTGTCTGTAAAATTAGTGCCTGTAATGTTTAGTTTAAAAAGTGTAATCATTCATGTGTGCTTTGCCCATTACTCAGACTTTTTAATCATTACATTTGTATTAATATTTGCATGGTTGCCTTTTACAAAACCCCTTTCAGTAAATACAGATTTTGTTGGTTTGTAATGTAGAGAAACTTTAATAATACAAACATTTTTCTTTCGAAATCATTACTGAAATCACACCGCAACTTGATAATGATGGGCTGGCACGCACATCAAACCATTTAACTTTTAGAAAATAATTGTGAAAAGGATTTTGAAAAGAGTTTTTGCCAATCTCAATGTTTTGAATGCTAAATAGCCACGTTTAACTATAGGTAGGGCTTTGAGTTTTCAACCTTTTTTTTTATTATTTCCTTCTTTTTTTTAAACGCAAAGCAATTATAAATGCTGTTGATATTTGCATAAGTTTCATTATTTACGCTTGATTTCATGCCATAGACTTTTTGTCCTATTAATTTCAGAACTAAATCACTTGCTTTATCAAATCCAGTTTAATGATGAATAGCAAATTACCACAAATGTTTAATGTATACAGCCGTAGATGAATAATTTGTTGGAACAGTGTGCAATATTAACTGCCGTTTCAAAATAGTGTCACTTAACGAAGCACGAGGTGGTATCTGAAGAGGACGCTGGCCGGAACCCGTCCTCGACACAACAGCTTTTGCCAGGGGAAGTGACAGGCCAACAACAGCACACCGTAAGACTCGTATGGCCCGGCCACACTGGTGCCATCTGCGTAACTTTTTGATGTTCACAGGGAGTGATGTAGACAGAACCATCTGTTCACAGGGAATTTTGTAGACAGAACCATCTTCCACCTCCCTCAAAAACAACAGTTTTTCCGTCCTCATCTCAGTGTGTCCAAACTGTTTCTTTCCACCCAGCTACAAGTCTTAATGTGGTAACTAAGTGTTCGAAAACTCTAAGCCTTGGCTATAGTGTACAGATGAGTTGGAGGTAATCTTTGTGTCTGGTGGTGTTTTTATTTTTCATTTTGAGTTGTCTTTTGTGGATGTGATATTGTTCTTGCCATCTGATCTGATAACATCCTGCACATTTAAAAAGCTTTGTATGACTGCAAATTTAGTTCTTTAAATTCTCTAAATCAGGGGTGTCCAAACTTTTTTGGGAGTCAAATACGATGTTGGGGGCCTGATGATGATGATGTGTTGGTTTCATCTGACTTTAAACTAGTTTAGTTCACAAAGACATTTGTATTTGACCAGAGACCTCTGTGCAAAACTCAAACACTTTTCCCTGGATCTTTAGTGGTCGTGTGATTGAGACCGCTCAGTGAGTAAACGCACTTGTTCTGAGTTTGCCCTGCACTGTCTTTTGAGCAGAGCTGATAAATGCTGTTACGTGGTTCAAAAGCGCTGTTTCGTTCAGCTTTTAGTGCATTTAAATGTTTCTCATTCTCAACAGAAATGGCAGTGCTTAACAGTTGGCTGCATAAATTACCACTTTCCTAGTAGGGCTGCAACAACGAATCGATAAAATCGATCAAATTCGATAATTAAAAGAGTTGGCAACGAATTTCATTATCGATTCATTGTGTCGCGCGACTATTATGCCCCTCAATAAGACGCAGAGATGTTTGAGTATTAAAAAAAAGCACGCTTGAGCGCAAAGCAGAGTGGAAGCGGGCAAGCCGTGCTGTACCCGTCGTACCACACAGCGGAAAAGTAAAACGAGCCGAGCCGTAGCGAAAAGCGGCATTAATAAATAGAAAAAGTGTGTTAATTGCAGCAAAAGCAACGCTACATGGCACGGGAGCACCACGGTGGTGATTCAGTACCTAAAACGAAAATATATTGGAGTCCTTGATGAGGAGGAAGGGAGTTCAACTGCAGGGGAACGTTAAAATCCCACTTTTTTCCGTTTGGAAGTGAGGAGCATGACGTCCCTCCAGTAGCTATTCTGGTGCTGGTTTACTCGTTATCCAGCTTGACAAGCATGGGTTAGCTTGTTAATAGCAGTAGTAAAGCAGGGGTGGTATAGTTTGCAAGACTTAAAGACACCTTTTTATTCACTTGCCATTTTTGGCCCATTCATTTTTCAATCTGTTGCTATGTTAATTTTAATCAACAACATTTTTCACAGACAAAAACGAGACACAAATCAAAACCAGGCTTGAATGACAAAAACTATGACTAATATCTATTGTCATTTTCAGTCAGCATTCGGTCTTAAAGTGACAGCAGTCCATTAACCTGCTTCCATTTGTGCTCTTAATATTAATCAAACAACAAAAGACAGAGAAAATCACCTCTTTAGTTTTAATAAGGATTCATTATATTTATTATACATTCATTATTTAATCCATATTTAATCTATAAGGAATGTTGTATAAAAGTTGTTATAAAGAATGCATATCATTCATTGAAAATAAGACATTGTGTTCTTCTTTAGGAGTAGTTTTTATTTAATTGTTACATAATATTTGTTTGTCACAGCAGTTAAATCTGTGTCTGTATTGCATGTTTAAACTTTAATATCATTCATATTAGTAGGTTAATACAGTAGATGTTTTCTCCAGGAGTATATAATGGTTTGGACATTTTAGATAAATTCTTAATGCATTACAATTTAACTAAACCCATTAAATTTTGTTTGTGAGTGTGTGTGTCTTGAGTGTAGTGTAGAGAACAAGTTCTAACATCCTGTTAAGTCTTCTGATTAGTATTTTTATTTTATACTTTTTTTTTTTTTATAGATTTATTGTAGCAACCTGTGCACTTTCGGAAGATTTTTTGCACTGTGAATTTGCCCTGTCAGTTCTGTTTTGAAAAAAGGATTGTAAATTAATGGATTTTTTTTATTCGATTCATCGAAAAAATAATCTACAGATTAATCGATTTATTAAAATAATCGTTAGTTGCAGCCCTATTTCCTAACATTAGGATTCTTTGGAAGGTAATGCTATTTTTAGTCCAGTAATCCTGTATTGCTCTTCTCATCTCACTAACACACCAATGGGCAGGGCCAAAGATGTGATAATGTAAGAAGTAGGTGTTGATTTGATTCTGCAGAGAATTGTCATAATGTGGCAATACCAAACAAGTTGTTTTCTGAGCTTGGATTAACAGGGAAGATTTGAGTTCTGGAACTTACAGGTTGTTTTTACAGTACAGTGACCTCTTACTTTGTCAAAAGATCAAGGAAAATTTGTTAATTCATGACCCCTTTAATAGACAAGCTGCGGGCCATTTGAAATTCATCCCGGGCCCTAACTATCCCGCAGGCCAGTCTTTGGACACCCCTGATCTAAATCAGACCTATAAGCCCTGAGCCTTCATAATTATTTTGGCTTTGCATGTTTAAAACCTTTTTATATTGTAAGGGACTCTCTATAGAGGACTTTATTCACTCACATCCCTGGTTAGTTAGTATTTAAGAAATAAACCATTTTATATTTAATTAAAGTGGTATATCTAGTGCATAATTACATTTATAATGGCTGTTTTAGGAGCCTGATGAGCAGGAGGCCCTTGAAGAGCAGGACCCTTCTCCCCCAGAGGACACTGCTCTGTACCCTCACTCTCCAGGCACAAAGTTTCAACAGGTACTGAGCTTTAGTCACACGCATCTTTTATTAATCCTTTTTTAAACTGTGTATATGTAATGTATGTGAATTGAAAGGACTATTTTGAAGAGTTTATATAAGAAATCTTTTTGTCACTTTTGATCAAGGTAATGCATCCTTGCTGACAAGTGTACATTTTTCAAAAAAATCTTATTGATCCTAAACTCCACTAAAATGCTCACTGCTTATGTAGGGAAAAAATTGGAATTATTAGTTGCGTGGATACTTGCTAGAATCATTCCTTATCAGAATTAAAAATTGTCCTGTACCCTCACAAGTAGAGAGGGTTGCTGACAGCTCTAAGGTTATTAGGTCTATACTTGGGACATAAGTGTTACTATATGATGCCATTTACAAATCCAAGTAAAAGAGAATTCTGTATAATTGTATAAATTTGATTTCTGATTTTCATGCACTCATTTGATTGTTCTGGTGTCTCTTCAGCAGAATAACCTCCCGCATGCGCAGCCGTACACTGGCCCCGCAGCACAGCACGTCAACAACCCTCAGCGTCCAGGCCCACGAGCACAAGAGAACTGGGAGCCCCCTGAGGAGGTGCCACCCAGCCAGACTAAAGACTAACAATATGTTGTCACACTGTCGTCCATCTGAATTCTCCAGCGAGATACTCGAATCCAGAGCAAGGCCAGGCCCCACCATGCTGCTCCACTCCAGAGCCTGTGTAACCAGAACATTCAGCTTCCCTCAATTTCTAACCCTGGAGTGGAGTCTCTTCACCGTCTGCTCTGCAGTATTAACTGTCAAAAGTGTAACTTGCAGTGGACTGTGCATATTGTTTGTAATAATAAAACGGGCCTGACGCACTTGTCTCATGACAGAGGTGTACATACTATGTTAATGTTTTGACTTTTCAAAAGCAACAGCGTGTGTGATGCTGTTGGGAGACTGCAGATTTATGAAAATGGAAAAACAACACGCACACAAAAAAAATGCAAATACAACCGTGAAAGACAAAAAAAAAATATCCCCGTTTTATCCCATGCTCAGTAGTAAGGTTTGGGCCGTTTGGGTCATTCTGCTTTTGATCATACATTATATTCATGTCAAAGCTTAACCGGCTATGGCACCTCGTGAGCAAGAGTTGGCCATAGTTTGTGAACGATGGGACGGTTGGGTGGTGATCTTGACGTTTAGTTGATGTGAATGGGGTGATGATGCAATTTTAATCTGGAAATTCCTATTGCCTTTTTCTTTTTTTTTCTGGTAATAATTAAATAATTTGAAAGCTCCAGCTGACACGCTGTAACATCTTAGCATGGCTTCACATCAAACTAGTATAGCCGAAGGGCAATTCTGTGATTTTTCTTTCTCCACAGTGATTTGGAAGAGCCCTTTTGTTGGTCCCCTCCTCCATATGCTCTTCTAGAGTTGATGTTTTCGAAGCAATGTGAGAAATATGTGGCTTTACAATTGCACACGTTTCCTCAGTAAATATTTGGCTGTCGCTTTTTTTGGTGGGATAAACACTTAGGTTTTGATGATAGGAATTTTAGAAAGAGAAAATATATGCAACAGTTCATGCCAGGATGCCTGAAACATTAGTGGACAGAACTTGTTTTGCTTATTTGTCTGACCTTGCGTCAGACAAATGGCCTCCTGGCAATTTAGTTGGTCGCCTAAATTCATGATCTCTGTTCACATTCGTGTTCTCTAATAGAGGCTCTGTTTGGGGATTCTTCATTTAAGGAGAGTGAACGTAAAAGCAGGGTTGTACCATAAAATAACTGCTGGTTAGTCATGTTGCAACTTCAGTTAGTAAAGTCTCTTGGATTAAAGGAGTAAACATCAGTAGATACTGTATGTATTTAATTGGTAACTTGAATGCTTTTTTTTTTCTTGGATTTTGTTGGAAAAATACCAAATACTCCTGCAAATGAAAATATTCTGCCCATCATATATTTAAATATTTTGCTGTTTTATTTTATAGAATTTATTTTGTTGTATTTCACTAAAAGAAAAATAGAATTTGATTTAAGAGGAACATTTTTGTCCTTGTGTTATTTTTAAAGATTATTGACTGTACAGAGTTCTTCGCCCTGTTTTTTGCCGACTTTTGTTTTGGCCATGATGTGACGTTGAATTCTGAAGCCACAGTCACAATGTTGACTTTCACTTTGTGAGGTTTTTGTGCACAGAAATATTAGAAAAAAAGCATTGCGCCCTTCAAGAATAAAGAAAAGAAATCTGGAAAATGTCTCTGTTATTGTGAAGATTCAGACCTGCATAATGTTTTATTGTATTTGTTCACAAATATAGCCACAAATTTAAAAATGTGTTGGTGGGTCAGGTATTACCGTACGTTTTTTTTTTTTTTTTTTTTTTTTTAGAATTCTTTTATAATACATAGAATATTTCTGACAATTAAGGCCACTTATTTCAGTTAGCCTAGATGGACAGTCATATTTGATCAAACATGTCAATCATGCTAACAAAAAAAACCTGTTAGTGTTAGTCTTTTAGTTGCAAGGAATTATCGTAAGATTTAAAATTAGGTTGGACTAGAGTTCCAAACTATCCTCATCTTGTAAAGCTTTTTATTTTTTTTGGTTAAATGTTCAGCCTCTGCTCAGAAAAGGCACCCAGAACAACTGTAATTTTTTCTTTAGGATACAACAATTCTGGGAATATTAGGTCAAATTGTGGGAAAGGCTGTCCTGAGAACCCTCTTAAATTGCACCTTCAATTTTAGGCAGGTTGCCACCAGCCACTCTTAACCCACAAGGCCAATCTCAATATGTGCAGAATGAGAACTTTTTCGGTTTAAAGTGACGCTGGAATCTAATGAGCTCAAAACTTTGGGTTGGTTGTAGAAACGGCACAGGGAATATGTCTTTCTGCCCAGGCATGAATGTAGCTCTCAGAAGGAAGTGTTCAAATGTATTCTTGTAAATTAAATGAAAGTTAGTGTCATTACTAGCTACATATCAAAGATGCTTAGTTTATGTTTTGCACTCCATCAACAGCACCTAGGTGTGATTTGGTCATTTCCCATGCCCTTGTTTTAACTCGCAGTGGTCCAAAAAAAATGTATTTAAGATTTTTATATACATGTATAATAATGGTCAAACTAAAATGCTTCTAGTTGATCTGAGTATGACAAAAACCTATACATTGTGTGTGTATGCTATATATATATATACAGGGAGTGCAGAATTATTAGGCAAGTTGTATTTTTGAGGATTAATTTTACAACATTAATAATTAAACAACAACCATGTTGTCAATGAACACAAAAAACTCATTAATATCAAAGCTGAATATTTTTGGAAGTGGTTTTTAGTTTTAGCTATTTTAGGGGGATATCTGTGTGTGCAGGTGACTATTACTGTGCATAATTATTAGGCAACTTAACAAAAAACTAATTTATACCCATTTCAATTATTTATTTTTACCAGTGAAACCAGTATAACATCTCAACATTCACAAATATACATTTCTGACATTCAAAAACCAAACAAAAACAAATCAGTGACCAATATAGCCACCTTTCTTTGCAAGGACACTCAAAAGCCTGCCATCCATGGATTCTGTCAGTGTTTTGATCTGTTCACCATCAACATTGCGTGCAGCAGCAACCACAGCCTCCCAGACACTGTTCAGAGAGGTGTACTGTTTTCCCTACTTGTAAATCGCACATTTGATGATGGACCACAGGTTCTCAATGGGGTTCAGATCAGGTGAACAAGGAGGCCATATCATTAGATTTTCTTCTTTTATACCCTTTCTTGCCAGCCACGCTGTGGAGTACTTGGACGCGTGTGATGGAGCATTGTCCTGCATGAAAGTCATGTTTTTCTTGAAGGATGCAGACTTCTTCCTGTACCACTGCTTGAAGAAGGTGTCTTCCAGAAACTGGCAGTAGGACTGGGAGTTGAGCTTGACTCCATCCTCAACCCGAAAAGGCCCCACAAGCTCATCTTTGATGATACCAGCCCAAACCAGTACTCCACCTCCACCTTGCTGGCGTCTGAGTCGGACTGGAGCTCTCTGCCCTTTACCAATCCAGCCACGGGCCCATCCATCTGGCCCATCAAGACTCACTCTCATTTCATCAGTCCATAAAACCTTAGAAAAATCAGTCTTGAGATATTTCTTGGCCCAGTCTTGACGTTTCAGCTTGTGTGTCTTGTTCAGTGGTGGTCGACTTTCTGCCTTTCTTACCTTGGCCATGTCTCTGAGTATTGCACACCTTGTGCTTTTGGGCACTCCAGTGATGTTGCAGCTCTGAAATATGGCCAAACTGGTGGCAAGTGGCATCTTGGCAGCTGCACGCTTGACTTTTCTCAGTTCACGGGCAGTTATTTTGCGCCTTGGTTTTTCCACACGCTTCTTGTGACCCTGTTGACTATTTTGAATGAAACGCTTGATTGTTCGATGATCACGCTTCAGAAGCTTGGCTATTTTAAGACTGCTGCATCCCTCTGCAATATATCTCACTATTTTTGACTTTTCTGAGCCTGTCAAGTCCTTCTTTTGACCCATTTTGCCAAAGGAAAGGAAGTTGCCTAATAATTATGCACACCTGATATAGGGTGTTGATGTCATTAGACCACACCCCTTCTCATTACAGAGATGCACATCACCTAATATGCTTAATTGGTAGTAGGCTTTCCAGCCTATACAGCTTGGAGTAAGACAACATGCATAATGAGGATGATGTGGTCAAAATACTCATTTGCCTAATAATTCTGCACTCCCTGTGTATATATATATATATATATATATATATATATACATATATATATATATATATATACACATACACACACATTTCCCATAGGGAATAAATAGGTATTTAAATATTTTCCTGTCATACATCAGTAAACATTTCCAGGTGCCTATAACATGAAGCCGGTTTAGCTGTCTAGCCAGATATGTTTATGCTTAGTTTGTGCCAATCCTGGGTTTTAGGTACCATTAAAGTGGTTTGGCTTTTAGCAGTATTCATCTCCATAGTAACTTGCGCTCTACGGCTAACCTGCTCCAGGGCAGGTTATGTTCTGGATAAGAGATCTCAAACTGAAATTAGACCAATCAGCTGAGCAAAGTGACACACCTCTGATGCAATGAAGTCACACCCCCTGTTTCTACTCCAAATTAAAGGTCACTGCATAGCAAATGTTTTTTAAAGACTAAAGTGTCTGGCTTTTAACAATGCTTATAATAATTTTGAATCACTTAGATATCATTTAAGGAATTATACCCTTAATTAATTACACGTATCATTTTAGTTAATCAATCATTAATACGGACGTTAAAATTAATATAGTCTATATAAAGGTCATACAAATAAGCTTTAAAATCAATTAATAAAGCTATAAAAATGACTACACGCGAGTTTAAATGTTCAATTCTCTCTATATAATCAATAACGTTTACTTGCACTGACTAAGTAAGATTTTTCTTAAAGTTGTCCACTTTCATAGACAGCTTTCTTCTTCCTGTGTAAATGTATTTAAATTCTTAATATTTTCAATCATGTAATATTCTGCAGAAGAGAGAAATCAATTTTGCTGCTTCTTACGAGAAGTAGACGTCAGTTTCACTGATCCACATCATGTGATTGGCTGTTCACTACTGATGTCACAGCTAAAATCCTAAACTCAGGATCAAAGCCTGAGTTGACAGAGAAAGCTGATGATCAGCATCATGGGACCAACAAAGCCTGAATAGATTGGTTTGGTTTTGTCAACTCGAAACTAATCCTGTAACCCTGAGTTTGTTAAACTACCATCATGGTACAGGCCCCTGGTCTTTCATGACCCTATGATAAAAGCCTGGAGTTAATAATAATAATGAAAAAAAACTAAACTTTTGATCTATTGTTTTATAACTACACATTTATAACTTCTGCTTAAACTATAAAAATTAAATCTGCTTAAGTCATCAACCTGACAAATATTTGAGAACTATAAAATTGACATCCTGCAGGCGCTACGTAGCATTCTAATATGCATTCCTTTTTATTTGACACCAGTTGTATTAGCGCAGAGACAGTAAGTGATAACTGACAAAGAGAGAATTCAATTTGTTGGGACATTTTATTATGAAGATACACATTAGTTTTCTTTGTCCTGGACGGTCTTTGTTCCACGCAGTCTGCCAGTACGACGGGCAGCGATGAGACCGACCTTACGTCCAGCGGGCGCGTCCCTCCTGATTGTGGAGGGCTTACCAATATGCTGATGGTTACCACCACCGAAGGGATGCTCAACAGGCTGCAAAAAGAAACCGGTCAGATTTAAAACCACCATAAGGGAACATCAGTTTCTGAAATCCATCAATTAAAAAAA
Organism: Romanogobio albipinnatus; assembly: GCA_023566225.1. Taxonomy (NCBI): domain Eukaryota; kingdom Metazoa; phylum Chordata; class Actinopteri; order Cypriniformes; family Gobionidae; genus Romanogobio; species Romanogobio albipinnatus. The sequence continues at coordinate 20,466,121 of CM042243.1, read as the reverse complement.
AATAAAATAAAAATAAAAACAGAAAATGTGCTTACGTTCATAGCCACACCACGGACACGAGGCCAGCAGTTCCTCTTGGCTTTGTACTTGTGGTATGCACGTCCGGCCTTCAGGATGGGTTTGTCAATACGACCACCACCAGCAACAACACCTTTAACAAATCGACTTTCAGTTTACATTGAATTCACTCTCAAAGTCTATAAAAGCAACAACAATGCAAATAAACACCCTTTACATTCACAAATGTTTTTTTTCTGTTATGTAAAGTACCCACTGAGATTTAAAGGTAATTTCTCAATATAACAAAATCGCAGTTCTCTGATGTTGGTTAGAGAATTTTTGTGAAAGTATTAGTTCTTCAACTCGCAAAGCCCCTGCAGTTCCCTTACAAACCCCAGTTTGGGAAACCCTGTGCTATAGAATACAATATACTCTTAAATGATGGATTCCTGCAGTCACAACATTTCACTGGCAAGCCCCAGAAAACGTTTTAGTTTATACATTTGGCAGACATATTTTACAAAAAGGAAAAACAAGCATAAGGATTTTAGAACATAAAAAAAAAATCAGGAATCTGAATAATGACGATGCAAAGCAAAGATAACTACTACTCTAAAAGATGATCATACCAACCAAAACTTTATATAGAAGTTAACTGAAACCATAATTTTTGCTTACCAACAACAGCTCTGTTTGCTGAAGAGATGACCTTTTTGGATCCAGATGGAAGTTTGACTCTGGATTTCTTGGTCTCAGGGTTGTGGGAGATGACTGTGGCGTAGTTTCCGGATGCGCGAGCGAGCTTGCCCCGGTCTCCAGGCTTCTCTTCCAGACAGCAGACAATGGTTCCCTCAGGCATGGTGCCAACGGGCAGCACATTGCCAATGTTCAGCTGGGCTATAACAGTTTGAGCACAGAGACTTTAATCAACAGGTGCACATAAGATTGGATGTTTGCTTGCCCCATTCTCTTCCCTTATAATCCATTACCTTTCTTGCCACAGTAAATGAACTGCCCAGTGTGGATGCCTTCAGCTGCAATGAAGAGTTCTGTCCTCTTCTTGAAGCGGTATGGGTCACGGAACGTCACCTTAGCCAGGGGAGCTCCACGGCCAGGGTCGTGAATGATGTCCTAGAAAGCAGATTTGTTTTTGTAATTCCCCCCTTAAAGATGACGAGTGAGTGACCCTTTTAAAATTGAATCCACAATTTTACCTTCACGATCCCCTTGATGTAGCCATGGCGTTCAGCAAAGTCAATATGACGGAGTTTGGCAGCACCTTTTCTGTGCTTGACATGGGCTTTGAAGACGGAGCCCGCACCTTTTCTCTGTCCCCTGATCACACGTCCCATTGCGGCCTGTATAAACAAGCAATCACACATTTATTAAGACATATCAATGCCATATTTTCATTGAGGGTGTCATCCTGCATAACATTTAATTTGGTCACATCCACATTTATTATATGGAAAAAGCTGCAATTAAAGTGAATGGCAACTTAAGCTGTCAGTAAATCACACAGGTTGGGAATAACATGAGTAAACAAATAACTTTACCCATAAAACGATATATATTCTGTAAATACACATTAGACAAAATGACTAAAATTGTGTTTATCTCAAACTATACTATTGTACGGTCATATTTTGTTACATTAAAAGTCTTTAATGTACAGATGGCTCTCACACTCTGATTCGTGTACTTATTTTGTTCATAACAATCTCCATGTCCATTTAACTATTCCTCCAACAGTGACAGCCGCTAAAATTAATTCATGACTTGCGAGTAGTTAGCAGTGAACCGTATCCCACACTAACAAAACGTACGGTAAAACAGTACATAATAGCTTATCTAAGCGGTTTGATAACTTAATTAAGATCGCATAATAGGCAAAAACTCCTCCGAATCGTTTCAGAATCACCGGTGCTCTAGGCCACAACATGACCAGAGACACCATCACTTCAATGATAAATATCATATCCAACTTCTAAATTATGAGCCACAAAAGTGCAACGATATGCCCTTAACTAATATGTGGACATTATACGGCTTGATGTATACGTGGATGGTGAAGTTTAAACGGCGATTGCAGTCAGATTGAGCAGAGAGACACAAGATTATTTCTCATACCTAAACTCCGTAGACGGAAAGAGGAAGCGAAAGGGAGTGATGGGGATTTTCTTCCGGAGAAATGGGGGAGGAGCAGCGAGGTCAAGTACCCGGATATGTGTTCAGCACGCGGTCCGCCCTCTAGAGGCTGAACATGGAAAGAAGGTTGGCTTGACCACGGGACCCATATTTTCCCATGGTTATTAGGCCTGAACTGTTGTTGTTTTTTAATTTGATCTAATATAGGCTATAGGAATTTTATATTTATATATATCACATTTTATTATTACATTTTTCACAAAAAAGCACCATTCCACTTTACTTAGCAATGCATACACATCAATTGTAAGAATATGGTAAGGCTAAATAGCAGTCCCAAACTAGTTTTTGTTAATACAATAAAGTTAGTAATTTGGTATGAGCCAACATAGTCATTTAAAATATGCAAAATATCACAAAGTGAAAATGAAGTGGTATTTTGTAGTTACAGAAACAATCAAATCAAATCAAATCAAAATCTAATCACTTTTTTGTCACACAGCCATGTACACAAGTGCAACAGCAGGTGAAATTCTTGGTGCAGTTCCGAGCAACATAGCAGTCACGACATGACATGTACAACATTTAAAGCAGCATCAGATTACACATCTGATGCGCACACAATTACTCACAGCACAGTATACACTACAATAAACAATAAATAATTTACACAATGTGAGTGTAGATCTCACAGCTTTAACCAATATACACATACTTACAATTTACATTCAAAATTCAAATTCAAATCAAATCACTTTATTGTCACTCTACCATATGCACAAGTGCAACAGTAGGTGAAATTCTTAGGTGCAGTTCCGAGCAACATAGCAGTCATGACATGACATGTACAACACTTAAGCAACAACAGATTACACATCTGATGCGCACACAATTACTCACAGCACAGTATACTCTACAATAAACAATAAATAATTTACACAATGTGAGTGTAGATCTCACAGCTTTAAACAATATACACATACTTACAATATACATATACTTTAAACAATATACACTAAACATACATTAAACAATATACATTACGCTATAATAATAATAATAATATACAATGTATAGTATAAAATATTATTCACAGATTGAAAAATTGAAATCCAAAGTGCAATAGATGCTGTATGATAAATAAATGTGTATATAATGTGTGTGTATCTACAGTGGGTTGTGCTGAGTGATATTCTGTCCAGTGTGTGTTATGATACTGATGGATCAAGAGTTAAGGAGTCTAATTGCTTGTGGGAAGAAGCTGTTCTGAAGTCGGCTGGTGCGTGTTCTGATGCTACGGTACCATCTGCCTGATGGCAGCAGTGAGAGCAGCCCATGGTTCGGGTGGCTAGAGTCTCTGATGATCCTCTGAGCTCTTTTCACACACCGCCTGGCATAAATGTCCTGGAGGGAGGGAAGCTCACCTCCGATGATGCAGCTGGCCGTGCGCACTACCCTTTGCAGGGCCTTGCGGCTGCGGGCGGTACTGTTGCCGTACCAGGTGGTGATGCAGCCAGTCAGCAGGATCTCTATGGTGCAGGTGTAGAAGCATGTGAGGATGTGGCGGTTCATTCCAAACCTCCTCAGCCGTCGCAGGAAGAAAAGGCGCTGATGAGCCTTCTTCACAACGGCCTCGGAGTGGACGGACCATGAGAGTTCCTCTGTGATGTGGACACCGAGGAACTTGAAGCTGTTGACTCTCTCCACCGGTGCTCCATTGATGGTGATGGGGCGGTGTTCTCTCTCATTCCTCCTGAAGTCGACCACCAGCTCCTTGGTCTTGCTGACGTTGAGGGAGAGGTTGTGCTCCTGACACCACCGTGTCAGAGTGTGCACCTCCTCTCTGTAGGCCGTTTCATCATTGTCAGTGATGAGACCTACCACCGTCGTATCGTCAGCAAACTTGATGATGGTGTTGGAGCTGTGGGTTGCCACACAGTCATGTGTGTACAGGGAGTACAGGAGTGGGCTGAGAACGCAGCCCTGAGGGGCTCCAGTGTTGAGAGTCAGTGATGATGAGATGTTACTGCCCATTCTGACCACCTGGCGTCTGTTTGACAGGAAGTCCAGGATCCAGCTGCATAACAGGCTGTTTAAGCCTAGAGCCCGGAGTTTCATGTCAAGTATGGAGGGCACAATGGTGTTGAATGCTGAGCTGTAGTCCACAAATACAAATACAATACAGCTGTAGTCCACATATACTTTAAACAATATACACTAAACATACATTAAACAGTATACTTTAAGCTATAGTAATAATAATAATATACAATGTACAGTATACATTATTATTCACAGTAGAGATCCAATGTACAATAGGTGCTATATGATAAATAATAAATGATAAATAAATGTGTATATAATGTGTGTGTATCTACAGTGGGTTGTGCTGAGTGATATTCTGTCCAGTGTGTGTTATGATCCTGATGGATCAGGAGTTAAGTAGTCTGATTGCTTGTGGGAAGAAGCTGTTCTGGAGTCGGCTGGTGCGTGTTCTAATGCTGCGGTACCGCCTGCCTGATGGCAGCAGTGAGAGCAGCCCATGGTTCGGGTGGCTAGAGTCTCTGATGATCCTCTGAGCTCTCTTTACACACCGCCTGGCGTAAATATCCTGGAGGGAGGGAAGCTCACCTCCGATGATGCAGCTGGCTATGGTAAATACATTGTAAATATAAAGTTGTTACCATGGTAAATGCATTCATTAATTAATAATTACAATACTAACATGAAATGTCAATGAAACAAGCTGCTTCTGATGAATAGTGTGAACATGCAAATCCGAAGTACATCATTTATTGGTGCTTTTTGGTAATTTCATGACTTACTAATTGACAATGCAACTACGACATTGCTCGAAATTAATTTAGTTCTTTTTTAAAAGTAAATTTACAGCACGTGCCTCCTGCATTTGCGCGCGTGAAGAGTGTGCGCTACAAGGCGAGCACAGTAATGTTTGACAGGAGAAAATAAGGTTAGAATAATGACACTATGAATGGGTTCATAACAAAAACATTATAATGCATGTTTTCTTTTCAGCTTTTCTGAGCTGGCAGACACAGCAGAAACCTAAATGCATCTGACAAAAGGGTCAACAGCTTTCACGCACGTCTTTCAAAATATAAGTCCTGATTCAGGAAAAAAAAAACATGTTTATTTGACCCCGCGACCCACGGTCTTGAGACCCCTTTTGTGTTTTTATAGTTTTACTATCTTCGTCTGGTGTATTATTGGCAAAATAATAATGATCATATGTTTTACAGTACACGTCTTTAGCTAGTAGGCTCAAAAAAGATACCATAAAGGAGGCAGCATTGGGTCAACAACCTGGCTGTTGCTGCATTTCACAAAATGGCTAAAATTGTTGTTTATTGTATGCTGTTGTATATTTCGTGTTTCATTAATTATGTAGTCTTTTATCTACAGAATTTCATAGATAGCATTTTACGTATCACAAATCACAGGTTGAAGAAATACCCATAAAATGATTTATATTCTGTATTGGACAAAATGGTTGTTTATTGTTTAAAACTATGTTATTGTGTTAAATGTATATTTCATTAAACACATACACTCAATTACCTTAACAATGTAAAATGTAGCCTTGCATTTTATGTATTCTAAATACACATAAATAATGTTCCTCACATTTGACATAATTTGAAAAAAAAAACACATCTTGATTGAAAATGACGTTCACGAAATACATTTACATTGATCTATATAGAGAATGCATTTAAAAAGTAGCAGAAATGAATAATAAATGCATGATAACTAAGTTAATAAAAAAACTGTGATTAAAAAAAGCCCATAAAGTATTTATATATTCTGTATATATGAATAAGAATATTACTTAATAATAATAAAAAATTGTACAGAAGTAGGCTACAACGTGAAAGATGATCAACATGTTTTTTTTTTTCAACACGGCGTGCCAAGTGACGTCTAACATCTCGCGATATATCGGGCGCTGTGACGTATTTCCTCCGTTCGCTGATCCAATGGCATTTAGCCTGAAGCCAACAGCTAAAGCACACACTGGGCTGCCGTCAGCACAGCGGGCAGAATACTGAGACATCCCGAAAGAAACTTCAAATATCGTTGTTTTTGTGCAAATACAAAGCCTGAGAGAGGATAACTTACGCTTAAACGCTTCCTTCTTTTTCCCCCACGGCGGTCTTGGCACAAAAAGCCCTCTGAGAAGGACAGGACTACAGAAGAACAAGTGACGTCGTTATAAAAAGAGACTTGGCTGAAATCCTTTAGACAACAAAGAAACGGCTTCTCGGACAAAAAGGAGTAATCCTCACGTATTCTCTTTAGTTATGAGTCATGTGGTCGTCGACGGTTCACACGGTCTAGAGCAGCAGGTAGGCTATGAATGTGTGTTTAAATATGTGAGCTTTGTAATCCCTTTCATCGGCTGGCTTTGACACGCAGGCTGTGTCTCAAACCCTAGTGAGCTGCCTTCCTAGACAGCATTCCTAGCTTTGCGTTTGCCCGAAAAATGCTGTCAAAGAAGGCACCTCAGTAGATGTTGACACACAGCCGCAGTTCATCGTGTTGTAATATTTTATTTCATTAACGATATACAATTTAAGATGCGTTTAGACAGTAATATCTCATGTGCACATTTAGAGTTTAAGGTGTTATTTAATACACTACCTCCGCCTTTCCTGTTTGTTTAGTTTTTTTCCCCCGCATTTCGGCAGCCGGCATACCAGAATAATCAGTAATAAACTTTTTCTGTCATCGTATCACCAAATCTAGTTTCTATCAGGATATGTAAAAGTATTAAAATAGTTCGTCTTCTTACAAGTAACGTTACTGTTAAACACATTGCGTCGGACATTTGAGTCTGCGGCCTGTTGTACCATGCGACATTTTTACATTGGGTAAGATCGCATACATTTCACATGAACAGGCTGATGATGGATTATACACGTTTTATCTATTTATCAATTTCTCGATCATCCACTATGGCCAATTCGATGTGTCTCTCCGCTGGTATCCCGATCCTAGGCTTTAGGCTTGACGAGGGCCATGACGGCTTGCCAAACATTTGTGGCAGGCGACATTTTTAAAATTTGATTAACCAATTTAATACTAGCAGGTACATGTGTGGGCTCAAATTAGTTTAACATTCAAAACGTCTAAAAGGAGTGTTGTGGGTTTTCATTTTATTTTTCACCGTTGACAGCTATAAATGACCGCGCAGGACCGTCTTGATTTCATGTGGCATTTTTACATGGCTGATGTAAACAGTCACGTGACCACAGCCCTTTAATTACGCTTTACCCCTCTGAAAGATGTTTGTGACAGCTCTTAAAAGCGAGCATGTAAAACTTCTTTAATATGGATACAGTTTGGTACATATTATTTAAGATTGCCCAGTCTCAATTCATGCAGTTGCAAGGTATGTCAGTGGTCACAACTGTCATTTATTCTACACAGATCTTGTTCTAAACTTTATTGTGGCACACAAAAGATGTTAGGCTACTTTCATTTCGTGGAGGAAAAAAAGATGCACTGAACGTGAAAGGTGATTTGAGGCCTAACATGTCAACCTAAACAATTCTACATTCTCAGGTTTTAATTGAATAAGCTCTTATGCTCCATACTGTTTTCTGTTTACATTGGTTGACATGACACTGCTCTCTCTCTCTTTCTTTTAGCTTGCTGTCTTAGACTTGAATTCAGCTGATGGACAGGGTGTTAGCACTGGCCGTAAGTGTGTTTTATCTCATTCGGTTCTTTTGCAACATGCAAGTTGAATACCAGTGAAAAGTACAAAAAAAACCTTCTCATAGTGGTTCTCCTCAACTTTTATTTTTTTTTATTTGTGATCTCACCCCTAGTGTTCCTGAACTTTTAACTTAAATGCACCCATTATAGTGTTTTTAACAAAATAATATTAAATCAATGAGTAAGTGGATGTCTTGTCTTTCAGGGCGTTACATTCCTCCTCATTTGAGAAACAAAGACTTATCACAAAATGGTATGTTATGCTGTTTTACTTTAAAAACAGTGGATTGTTTCATTAAATTAGAAATGTGCACATGCATGTTTGGCAAATATTTAAGTTTTTAATTTTTTTAAATCATTTTGTTTGATGGGTGCTTTAATTGTCTATGATTCACAACTGCTGTCATGTGAAAATACTTGACAAACAAAAACAGTTTTGTGGCTTGTTAGTTTATCTACAAGTGTCACTATAATATATTTTGGGACTATTTGAGCCTTTCTTTTACATCAATAGTGCCATTTTTCTCATTCCAATTGACGAGCCACGTTCTCTCAATTTCATGACTTTAATGAATGATCTGTAGATCCTCTTAGATCTTAAAATCAATGTTTATAATAGGTTGTTGGGTTTTCTTTCTACACTTTGACTTCATTTTTGTTTTTTCACAGCAGGAAATGCTTATTCCTCTGGTAGACAGAGCGGTTATTCAGTGGCACCAGTACAGAGCTGTAAGTCTTGGTCAGGTTCTGCTGAAGGTGCTTTGCTTCCAAGATGCATGAACGTTTAATTCCACGTCTTCAGAGCCAGTACTTTGAGGCCAGACATTTAAAGCCAGGTCTCAGAGTGTTGAGTGAACCTCGCACTTTATGATACTGAAGGAGCTGGTTTTGAGTCTGCAAAGCTTTGATCGCTTTGTCTGAATGCTCCCTGTGATTATCCAGCAGCTGCGGTTGCTTGCATTCCTCTCCTTTCTTCTGTTCAAATTAACTTTTTAAAAGTGAACAAATAGGAGAGGCTTGCATGTGAGTGCGTACACACATACACTCCTTTGAATGCTTTTAAATATTTTGGCATCTTCTGACATTTTGAAACTGTTCCTCAAGTTTCTCCCAAACAGTATCCTCAGAGTTGGCACCCTGAGGGAAACCAAAGATACAGGCATAACTATCCAACTGGATGGAATGACTTTAGGACCGGTAACTATTAAAAACAACCTGATTTGCTCTTGAGTTCCTCCATTTGTGAAGGAATTGTTGTCTTTTAAGTGCCCTGTGCCTCTGCTTAGGTTCCCAGATATATCCGTCCCAGGAGCTCTCGTTTTATCACACCTACACTAGTGGCTGGCCAGACAGATGTGGTATATCTCTGTGCATGTGACTTGTGCATTGTCCCTCTGTTCTGCTCTCTGCCCTCTCTGACATCACTGCACTTTAAATAGACCCTGAGACTGAAATTTGTGGACTTTTCTCAAGATGTGTTCTGACGCTACTACGGCTGGTCCGAATACCTTTTTTGTTTTTGCTTCGAAGCTTTGGTAGTAATCAACAGTGAATATTCGGAGGGAGGGGGCTGAACATATTCTTCTCTCTAATAACAGCAGGAATCTCGAAGCGGCACTCCTCATGTGTACAGGGGTTATATGCTCTGAGAACGGACACTGCATTAGTGATACAAAACAGTCAGGTCTGTTACGTCCCAGTTTTGATACATTATAGTAGTAAAAATAATTTTGTTCAGTTAGAGAACAGATTAATTGCATTTAAAAACTGAACGCGCAGCGTGACCCGAACGAGAGTCGCAGCACAAACTGCAGCAGGAGTCAGATTTCATTCATCACGAGAGTGAGGAGCTGAATGACAAGATGATCACGGAAGATTTGATTTCAAACGAAATGTAAAGGCACCTATTTAAGGGAGTTTATCATTGTACTGTTTTGTTGTTGTGTTCATTAAGAATAATTGGCTAATGAACCCACAATTCAAGCAACCCGCCCCCGAATTGGCAAACCGAAAGTAAACTGTGCACGGCTGCATTCGTTCACAGCCGCTCAGTGCAGAAGCACTGCAATGTGACGGTGAGGGGAAATGTTCTCACTGTCACATCCCTAATGGGTAAAAAGGCTAATACATTTTGATTCTATTATTCTATTTTTCACAATGTCAAACCAATGTAGCTTAACCCAAAATACAAACTCAGGCATGCACTTGTTCCATATAAGCTCATGCAGTTGTGCGCTCTATACAGAGAATACTTTGTTGCAGGGAACACTAAGAAGCAAATCTATTTATTAAGTATAAAGAGGTTGGGTTCCTATTCAACTGTCCATCCTATTAAAAACTGCTAGGCTATAAAATAATAGTAAAAAAAAAAAAGAGTATTGAATTTTGCCAGATTTTATAGTACATATACAAGCAAGAATGAGAACCGTTTCGAGGGGGATGCCAGCTGTGTGTGGGGAAAAAAAAAGAAGAAGAATATTTGAATCCCAAATTTGAACATCGAATACCAACCCATTGAGCGACTATTCTGGTCCAGCCCTAGATGCTACATGTCAATAGCATGCTTAATCGTGTGTGGCTATTCTTTTTAAATACTAAGTGATGCTCATGTTAACATCTTTAACTAAACCACAACATAATTTGTTCACTCCAATTAGCTCAAGGTCAACTGTTCTGAGCTTTGACATGTTTCACTGCTGCCACGTCAATTGTTTGGTTTCATACTTGCCAAGAAACGCCATCTCTTCCCCCACCCAACAAGTTTATGTTTATTGCAAGGGTATGTTGACGACTGTTTGTTTTACATAAGAGGTTTGTTTGTGGTATTTATTGACTGACACAAAGGTAATTTTTTTATTTTGGATTCCTTGTCATATGTTTAAAGGTCCCATGGCATGGCATTTTTCTATTATTTTATAATGTTTCCTGAGGTGTACTTATATTGTTAGTATGACTTTTACATCATAAAATGTCATAATTTAGAAATAAAAGGCATTTTTTAAATACTGCTGTTTGCCCTGTGGCTGAATGCCCTGCTTCAAGAGGCGTGTCTGCTGTGAGACTTCAGTAAAAACGCCCACTGTTGTGATTGGCTGACATCTATAACGATTCAGTCCGATTTGGTGAACTGATTCGGTTCACTAAAAAGAACAGGTTCAAAAGAAAGATCGTTCGCGAACCGGACATCACTAACGTACCAGCAGTGTTGCCAAGTCCGCGGTTTTCCCGCGGAATTGGGCTACTTCGTCACTGTTGCCGCGGGCTGTTTTTCATATCCGCGGGTTGAAGCGACCCCAATTATGTGATATTTATAATCTTAGTAGGCAACCATGCCAAAAAAAACACATATTTGTAAAAACCAAATGTGATTTTTACCAGGAAGCCCCCCTGAAACGCGATTGGGCTTGTTTTGAGTAGCAATTGGGCGGGTTTTGTTGTGAATACCTGGCAACCCTGCGTACCAGAGACGGAGCTCAGCGATCGCTAACAAAGTTATTTATAGTACCTACTGAGTTATGAGAGCGCTGTCAGTCAGCGCGAGTTTATTGTGTTTGTATCTGAGAGTTCTGAATAAACACGAGTCCCAGTCACACCGAGTCCGTCTTCATCATACCAACTTTGTAACACATGCAAAGTACCATTACAGCTGTCGAGATGAACGAGTTAAAAGTAAGTGTTGATAATAGCATTATTTTTTTAAATAAAATAAAAGCGTCAGTGACGCGCGTTGAGTACACAGCGCAAACAAAGACACAACAGCAGTAATCGAATGTAATCCAGTTTATTGTGGGGCTAGGCTGGCTGCTTAATCTCACGCCGCGTTTGGTGCCTCCGCTGTGGGCCAGATGCAGTACTGGGGGTCGGGGATGTTGAAGGCCAACGGCCAGTGCAGCCCGAGCTTCGGCGTGTGTGAGGCCGATGTTGAGCAGAAACTCACGACTGTATGCACATTTTAGAACCGGTAGACGCGACGAGGTAGTACAAAAACACTGACTCACAAGATAGAAAACACGAAAACACCGTTCTGTCTGGAGAGAGAGAAGCCGCATTGTGTGCACGAATAATAAATAATTAGCTACACATCAGAAATTACTGATCACAGATCAGAAGGAACTGAAAAAAGACTTCTGTTTTCATTTGTACATCCAAACACTGAGAAACTGCCTGCATTCACTCGTTCACAAGGAATGATCTCTCGAGCGTTTGCATGGGCGTGCCAGATTCTCTGAGCGGAGGAAAGGGAGTTAACCGTTCCTGCTTGGACGTCAAAACAGGAGACTTCAGGATTGGCTCGTCTGGCCTGTCATTTTCTCAAAGGCAGAGAGAGACAGCCAGAACTCGGATTTACACCGATCAACATTTCTATCCACTTGGGGACAATATTCAGGCTAGGGGAACTCATATTAATGTTGAAAAACCTCATAAAATGAAAATTTCATGCCATGGGACCTTTAACAGTATTCCTTGGCTTCCTGATTGTGGTCTTTCAAAGCTTCGTAAAGTAAATTTTGAATGATTGGTTGTGGTATAACCACATCTGACATGGTTAGAAATGCAAATTATTTGTTTTTGCCCTCTTTTTGTAGACTGGAGGCGTAATGAGTGTGTATTCATGTGCGCAGTCCTGGCTGATTTCTGTGTGTCACTTGCAGCCTCTCCTGCGCGTAACGACCGCAGTGTAGCCACCTATGGAAATGAGGACGCAGCCAGTGTTATCAGCTGGGCTGATCGCTGTGGTAAACTAGAGCATCTGACGGTGGCATGGCTTGGCCTGCTTTTGCCAGTTTTCGGACAGGAAAATGATCATGTGGTGATTCTTCCGTATAGGCACTAGTACAAAGATTTATCTTTGTTCACAACCTCGGTTTGATAAAGTACATTGCATTGTAAAAGATTACGTGTTTTTTTTTTTTTTTTTTTTTGGTGAAGTGCGTGTGCTCTGTTCCTTCAACTGGATTTTTCTCAGAAAGGAATAGCTGGGTGAGTCACTAGGATGACCAAACAGGTTTATTTTTGATTCGTATGGTTTTGTAAACATCAGGAGTGCCAGTTCCGCCCAAAGATGCCTATTGAGCTCTGTTCTTGCTTTTTTAAAATTATTTTGAGACCTGTCATGATCCTCTTTGTCTGGTTCACTCAACTTACTTGAATTGTTCTATTTGCTACCGTAGGAGCAAATTGCTTACTGGCTTTTTCACATCTGCCACTTACTCAACCATCACTGAAATTAGTCTTGGCTTTGAGCTAAGCTATAAATTATAGTCTTTTCCTAAAAATCCTGATGTTCACCTGCCTGTCCTTTTGTTTTTGAAAGATTCTCCAGGATGGGACTGCGGTCGTAGCAATGGTTTCGTCAATGGGTACCATGATGGTCGTATGAATGGGACTGCAAACTTTGCCCGTGGACCTCCTCGTAATGACAGAGGAGGACGTGGTAGCTTTCGTGGAAACAGGAACGGTGGTTCCTTCAACCCGCCAATGCATAATGCAGGTAGTGTTAATTTTGTCACCTATTTTTAATTTAGTCTTAGTCTTGTGCCAAATGTCCTTGTTAGTTTTAGTCATATTTTATATATTATATTTGCTTGCGTTCTTTACTATTCACTATTATTAACATTTCAAAATTTCACAAATAAGTAAACAGTTATGATCTGCAATACTTTTGAGCAACTAGACTACATGTATATTTATTAAAGAGCCATACAGGCATCCAGTGGGTAATGGCATTACAAGTGAAATGTTTTATTTTTCCAGCCACAAAATGGCTCTAATTTGCCTCTTTGCAGTGGAATTCTTTTATCCTTAATTGATACACTAATTGTAATAAAATATTTTTCTTCTAATATTTTTATTATTTATAAGTGGTAATTAATGGACCATAATATTGCACAAATAGTATTTAGTACCAAAATATCTCCTCAAAATATTCAATAAATATTATTGAATTAAAATATAGGCTATTTATTTTAAAAATAGTTAAGGTGTATGGTCACATTTGACCATCAATGAGTATAAGTGTGACTTAAGTAGTAAGGAATACCTGAGGGCTAAATACAAGAAAAACATTAATATTAATGTTAACAATGTTGCATCTCTACCATTCTCCATAATAAAATGATACTGTAAATGTGGCTGATGTAATAATCAATGCACACTATGCTGTAGGCTACTGTTTACCAAAAATTGCTGCAAACACCTGTATAGTGAAGCTGTTGTGTAACTTATGCGGCTTAAGCCATTCAAGTGTACTGACACAGCGCTAGAAGTATTGAGCGCTCCGGGAACCACGTGACCACGCACGCCACCGCGAGATGACAAGCTTGCAGCAACAGGAGGATTATGAGAGAGACCTGTAGCCTACTCGAGCAACAGCGGGAACTCTTTCGGAATATTTTGAACAGCTGAATATTCTGAACAGCTGAATATTCTATCTCATTAAGAAAAAGTAGAGACGATTGTAGATGAAAATGAAGAGATTTTATCTTAGTTTTTATTTTAAGCAAAATTTTAGTCTCGTCCTTTTTCGTCAACAATAATGCATGTTAATTTAGTCTAAGTCAGCGGTTTTGGACATTGGTGCAGTCTCGTCTTCGTCATGGAAAAAGGCTGTTGACGAACATATTTAGTCTCATCTGACGAAATTAACACTAAATACAGGTGAGTTTTACAGGTCTTATAAGTGATGAAAAAGAGATTGAGGGTATGTTTACATGACAACGATGTACTAAAAACAGTTATTCCTTTGTTTTTCGTGTACAGACGACAACATTGTCAACTATCCCCATTCGCACAGATCCGCCAAAATGACTAATGATAATGAGCTGTATTAAGCATGCCAGGCCAGTAGTTGATGTCACTTTGTAAAGGAACACTATGCGTTTATAGACTGATTGCATAATACGCATGCACATGACGTCACTTTTTCACAAATTAATGTTTTTGTAGTTTTGTAGACAATAGCATGATCCTTTTTCAAAAACTTGCACCTTAAAATCTGTTTGTCATGTAAATGAACGTTTCCTGTTTTTAGTTGAAAACTGTGCTGTGTAAATGGCCCCTTGCGAGTTGTACATGTTTTAAACATCTAACATGATGAAATTGTAGGTTATGGCACTTATGAGAACAAAGATGGAGGCTGGAACTCAGTGGTGAACAGAGATGCTTACACTAGCTTTGGTGGGCGTTCGGACAGAGGGAAGTCTGCGTTCTTCAATGATAGAGGAGCTGGCTCAAGAGGAAGGTGAATAAGGATGCAGTTCTTGTAGTGTAAAAAGGTTGTTTTAGATGCCATTATTGACACCAATTTCTCAGCAAAAACTAATGCAAGTAAAAAGGTCAAATTCCCAAATGTTTGTTTACTTAAGTACTGTTTTTGCGGATAATTGCCAAGATGGACCTTTTGCCATGTTCGGTGCATTTGAACATTTAATCTCAAAGCACGAACAAAGAACTAAATGTAGCTCTGTGCACGCGCTTCACGTGACTTGATGGCGTGCATGTGCCGATTTGAATTTAAATGTTGAAATACTAAACATTCGTGATGGTGCAGCACTGCAATGGCACATGAGTGTAACTGCAATAGAGGTGATAATCCAAAATAATCTACCGATTTGTCTGTTTTATCACCCATCATTTCTACAAAGGTCCCCATAAATTGCTGCACCCATGCTACAGATGTGAATGATGCCTCGTTGTGTGGTTTGAGATAATATGCACTAAAATTAATTGGCTATTTTCTAAGTAATAGGTATAATAATTAATGATAAAAAGCTTTTTAATGAAATGTGCTCAGAAGAAATCTAGGTAAAATTGTGCATTTATGCTTTGCTGAAATGTGTTTATTTACAAAAATTGATCTTGGTAGGTATGAACGTGGAGGCTTTGGAGGAGGAACGGGGGGGAACAGTCGTTGGGTTGAAGAGTCCAGAGATGAAGAGGACTGGTCAAAGCCTATGCCCCCCAATGAGCGTCTGGAAAAGTAAGTGGCCCACTGCTAATCTCAAAGTGTCTTGTCTCCTGAGAGAGTACATTTGTCATTGTGACGAAGCCATTGTTTTCTTTTCTGTTTCGCCCTTGAACGACAGTGAGCTGTTCGCTGGGAGCAACACAGGGATTAACTTTGAGAAGTATGATGACATTCCTGTGGAGGCCACTGGATCAAACTCTCCTGGGCATATTGAGAGTGTAAGCCTAATGATTATAGTGCCTTGTAGAATCAAGTGCCAAAACAAATGAGATGCAAGACCGCTAAAGAAACTGGTAGATGATGTGTTTTTGGATAATTTCTGTTTATCTTTTCAGTTCCATGATGTGGACATGGGCGAGATCATTATGGGCAACATCAACTTAAGCCGCTACACACGCCCTACTCCTGTTCAAAAGTATGCAATACCCATCATCAAGGCCAAGAGGGACCTGATGGCCTGTGCACAAACAGGTGGGTCATTAGACAGTGGACCACCATATTAGTCTGCTGGGGGAAAATAGTTTAACTGGGATGCAATTTTAAGCCATCACCACATGCTTGCAAATATAGTTGTTACAAAGTAAAAGTAAGCAAACAGGACTCTTTTTGGCACTGTTGGACAATGCAAATAGCTTTAGCTGGACTTGACAGAAATGGCAAAGACTGCTGATTAGAGATGCACCGCTTGCAATTTTCTTAAAAAAAAAAGGATCTTCTCTCACTTAAACAACTCTCAAATGCGTGTTCTGTGCCTGGAAAGAAGTAGAAATAACAAATAACTGAAAATCAGTTGCTTTATGAAACAAAACATTATAAATTGACCGTTTTCTCTTTTTTACTAAAGTACAAAATATCCTATGAATGAACAAACCTGAAGTGTACAATAGTCCTCTAAATAATAGTTCAGTAATTTGGGTAATAAATGTTGCCAGCTAGGGATGTCACGGTACCAAAATTCCAGTAGTCGGTACCATATATTTTTTAACCATTTAAACAATTTTATTAAATATAATGATTATCATCATAAATAATAAACTTAATGCAAGTAAATACATAAACATTTTAAGGCTGTATGCTGTTTAAAAGTAAACCTTGTTTATAAAAAAAATCAAGTGAAAAATAATCAACAATTTAATAGGGGTGTAACGATTCATCTACTACATCGATGTATCGATTTATTTTCCTACGATCTAACTACATCGATCTGTGCTCGGCAAGTTGGCCTTCCGGACGACATATATCGATCTAACATCGTTTTAAAAGGTAATCAATCGATTGTATCGATCATAGGAAATAACGCATTGGATTTAAGCACGTCAGACTTTAAATGGATGTTTTTTCTTAGCACTTTTAATGATAACGGCGTTAAACGTTACTCGATTCATTCTGCCTATCTGTGACATCAACGCACGCACCAGCACCAGCGCTAAGAAAACAAAGCATAGCGGCGGATGGCAGAGGAGAAGCCAACCAGCGAGAAATTATCAAGCCACCAGGAGAAACAGCTACCTGTACTTTCAACCCTTGCTAAATGTTACCTGTGCATTCCTGGGACCAGTGTGCCAGCAGAGCGAGTTTGTAGTACTGCTGGCGACATAGTGAACGCACAGAGAAGTGTTCTGCGGTCAGATCATGTTGAATCAGTGGCGATTTTTTTAAGACTGCAAGGGAAGCTCGGCTTCCCTTATAATGTCACAAAATTAATGGTCAAATATGTACTATTGTATTAACATTTTATTGACTAAAAATGCGTTAGAAAACGTTCATCTCAAAGATGAGTTCGTTCAGAATCAGTTACATATAGCAGGTCGGCTGACTCGATTTCCTTCTCATACATTCCCGCAGCGTCACAGTGCATTTCCCTATTGAAGCCCAGCGTCCATTGACTTCAATGGGGCTGCTGTGAACTTTTTTTCAGCGCTTCGAAACTAGACGGTCATTGGATAAACGCTGCGATTATGTCCCGCCCACGGACGCTCAGCGTCTCTGGGGGTGAATGGGGAGTGGGCTGGCCCGGACTCCGAGCTTCTGCGTGATGATTGGAGGGTCTGTCGAAAGACTGCATCTCCCTTTGACTGACAGCGATTCTGTACTATAAGGAATCACTGAAGCTATTCGCGCTCAGTCCCATCGCGGATTTCTCAAGTTCAGTCGAAATAAAAACTGCTGCAACCTATTTCTTTGATATTTGCTTGGCGAAATTGCTTGATTTTCATCATACATTTCACACAATTATACACCACATTCCTTGTTTCAGTTTTACAGAGTTTAATATTTTTTTTTTAGATCGTTCATTCATTCCTTCATTCATTCATTCATTCATTCATTCATTCATTCATTCATATAACGTTAGTAGGCTAGGCTAGCGTCGTGGGTGAAACTTTCTTGAAAAGGAACGTAGGGCAGAATTTACTTTTAAATAAATAGACAATTTTATGATGTAGGCCGAAAATGAGCTTCCCCTCTCTGACAGACCAGTAGCCGCCACTGATGTTGATATTTTTGAAAAAGAAATATGTAGAGTCATTGAAGAGTAGTTGGTTACATTTTATCTTTTGTTAAATATTGTTTGTTTATTAAACTGAGAGTAGTAGCAGGTTTCGCCAGTTTATTCAACCTGAAGAAATGTTGGTTGCACTTTATTTTTTATATTAATATTGTATTTGTATTATTTTAATGTTGAAAAACAACAGCAAAAGTAACAGGTACACCTACTATTAATTAAACCTGAAGAGAAGTTAGTTGCACTTTATTTTTGATATTAATATTGTAATATTAATATGTTGGATAACAAAAGCAGAAGAAGCAGGTTAACCTACTGTTGAAATGTTGGTTGCACTTACTGTGCTTTTATTGAAAATGTATTAAATATTGAAAATGAGAGCAGAAAAGGTTAACTTCCTGTTAATTCAACCTAAACTGTTGGTTGCACTTTATTCAAATAAAATTTGAATGCATTTGCCATTAATTGTTGTTTACTTGTTTGTTTATATCCATAATTAATTGATACCTGATTCCCTTACAAGAAACAACAGGAATCTAGGAAACTTCACCTGCACTGACCAGTATCCAGATATTTATTTCAGTCACACAATTTTTGGCTAAAAAGTTACTGAATCGATTTCAAGTCACTGAATCGTTTCGGATCGTATCGTTCTAAATGAACCAAAATCGTCCTTGAATCGTATCGACAACCTCAAATCGTGATACGAATCGAATCGTTATTAAAACGAATCGTTACACCCCTACAATTTAAGCATAATGATTATTAGTAGTAGAGACATAATAATATTATTATTACATAGAGCCGGTGCTGAATCTACTGTAGGCTGCAACAGTAACGTTAGCCTAATATATTCTGTCAATTACCGGTACTTTTAGAAAAATATATTTTTAAACCAAACTTTTATTTTGACGAGTTGTCGTGAAGACGGGTTTCCGTTGCCCTCGAGTGTCTGCGTTAATGATATGACACTTCTCTCAAATGAAAAGGTAAATTCTCATGAAGTGATGGTTTATGCGTTCGGCTGGTCATCCAGCACCATGAAGTCCATAATTTCTTTGGTCTTTTCTCTGCTTATACCAAGGAAAGATAGGAGAGGCTGCAGACCTGTGGCTGGCTCTGAGCTCTGGCAAGCTTTAGCCGTTTTACCTTTACTAACGTTACCTCCTTCAAACTGGGCATGTTCTGCATGGTGATGGAGTTAAGTGTCTTAATAGGGCTGCACGATTAATCGAAATCGAACTGCAATCTTGATTTGACTTGTGCGCGATCATGAAAGCGCAAAGGCTGCGATTTTAATTAAATGTATGCCCCGTGTGTCAGTGAAGAGCGGCTCTGTGATCAGTAAACACGGCTCAATCTCTGAAAGCATTGAGTTTGAGTCGCTTATTATAACGTGCGCAACGTGTCAAACATCTTCACAAATTAGTAATGAGAAGCGTTCATAAACGGTTCATGGTTTCTTATCACAGAATGTCAATCAGCACTGCTTTATTATTATGAAAATACCCGAGAAGACTTGAAGAACTCAAATACACAATGTCTTGCTGCAGTGGTGTTTATTGTCGTCATGTTTTTTTTTTCTTTTCTGGTGGTTCCCCAGTGGTTTATTTTAACCTTACAAGTTTTACAAATGGTATTATTAGTGTCTTTTAGTGTTTGCATGCGGCTGTGAGCGCGAGTGAGGCTCTGATGGCAATGGCGCGGCCGCACTCGTGCTCATGCTCACAGCTGCATGTAGATGGATCGGCTCAAAATCGGAGACACGATCACCAATCAGACCGATCATGCAGAAAATCGGCCAATTCTCTACTGCTGATACTGCATTGTGTGTTGTGGGTAATTTACATATTGTAAACGTTGACCCATTGTTTAAGTGAATACTTTTCTGGTTGACTTGAGTTAAATGAGTAATTGTGTGAGTCCAAGTTCATGCCATTGAATGAATGTTTTTCAAAAGTTCAATGACAGATCCTTGAATGCAACTGTATATAGAGTCCAAAAAGTGCCAAATGCAGTTACTCCCTATTGCCCAGTGACTTTATTAGAAAATGCAACATAAAACATTTTATTCCTAAATGTTCAGACTGGTAATATATCTGATAATATCATAAATGTAAGTCATATCATTAGACATTTGTGTTGCGTTGTTTTGAGTCACTCATGTCAACTTGCGCATCTTTTTAAAAATCTTTTAGCTAACAACACTCTTGGATTTTGGTCCCTTTATGTGAAGGTTAAGGCAAGCTCATACTACACTACTTTTGGCTGGATTTTGCATTTTCGACCAAATGTCTTGTAGTTTGTGCACTGACAAGATGACGACAGGTGACAAACCTTGTGTAATGTAAGCACCACAGCAATTCAGGTAGTCTTACAGTCCTGTAGTGTGAGCTTCCCTTTAGATGTGTACTTCCTGTTTCAGCAGGTTGGGCTTGGTCAGAATAAACTGCAATGTTGACCAGGTTGTGCAAACTGTGGCTTTAGCTGTTCGTCATGAAACTGCAGTGTGCATCTGTTTGAGTGTGTTTTGTTTGTGCGTGTGCTTCATTCACTCAGGCTCGGGAAAGACTGCCGCCTTCCTGCTTCCTGTTCTCAGTCAGATCTACACTGATGGACCTGGAGAGGCACTGCAGGCCACCAAAGCAAGCGCCCAGGTTATTATACAGATCAATTTAACATCTCTTTATTTGTCTAAAGTTGTGCGAAGAATCTTGTAAGGGGTAAGAAGTTCTGATTCTGTGACCAATACATTTTGTCTTTCTCAAGCAGGAGAATGGAAAGTATGTCCGTCGTAAGCAGTTTCCCATCTCTCTAGTCCTGGCTCCAACCAGAGAGCTTGCTCTTCAGATTTATGATGAGGCCAGAAAGGTATATCTTGCTTGAGAACCAACTACAGGTTCACAAAAATTGGTTAAATTTATAGCTCTTCTCACAACAAATTTTCATCTTCTGCAGTTTGCTTACCGCTCCAGAGTGCGCCCGTGTGTAGTATACGGAGGCGCAGATATAGGCCAGCAGATCCGTGATTTGGAAAGAGGCTGTCACCTGCTAGTGGCCACACCTGGTCGTCTGGTGGACATGATGGAGCGAGGCAAGATTGGCCTGGACTACTGCAAGTAAGTGTAGCACAGAAAAGATCTAGGCTGATAGCAGATTGTAGATTGTTGTTCTTGGTTCTGAAAAAATACTTGATTTATACATTGTGTAGATATCTGGTGTTGGATGAAGCTGACAGAATGCTCGATATGGGTTTCGAACCCCAGATCAGACGTATTGTGGAGCAGGACACCATGCCTTCAAAAGGTGCTCGTCAAACCATGATGTTCAGCGCCACCTTCCCAAAAGAGATCCAGGTATGAATGCATTTAATTTGAGACTTACCAGA
Source organism: Romanogobio albipinnatus (assembly GCA_023566225.1). Classification (NCBI taxonomy): domain Eukaryota; kingdom Metazoa; phylum Chordata; class Actinopteri; order Cypriniformes; family Gobionidae; genus Romanogobio; species Romanogobio albipinnatus. The sequence continues at coordinate 20,444,374 of CM042243.1, read as the reverse complement.
AAGACTCTGTATGAACCTCGATATTAATAAGGAACTCTTTACATCTGTACCTTTTTTTTTTAATTTTTTATAGATTCTGGCCCGTGACTTTCTGGAGGAGTACATCTTCTTGGCTGTGGGCCGCGTGGGCTCCACCTCAGAGAACATCACCCAGAAGGTGGTTTGGGTGGAAGAGAATGACAAGCGCTCCTTCCTTCTTGACCTGCTCAATGCCACAGGTGAGATGCCTTTCCTTGTCCATTGTTTTACAATGTCTTTGGGTCCTTGTAAGAATAACAGACTTGGTCAAGCTCTGTGTTTTGAACTTGTATTGTTAATTAGGGCTGCAACTAATAATTTTGATAATTGATTAGTTGGCAGATTTTCAATTAATCGGACAAAAAGGCAAAACAAAAATTGTCTGACCAAACGCACTATTCCGCATCCTGCCCAATGCTGTCCTTCAAACAAACATGTCAGCTGAGTGCTATGAAAACATACATAGTGAATATACCTTAAATTAACCATGGTTTTACAACAAATAAAAAAATAAATAAAACAGGGTTATTGTAGTTATTCCATAGTAACCCACAAATAAACTATGAATTGAAGCAAAACTATGGTTTAACCCATTTACTCCTAAAACGCCTGCTAAAAACGCCTATAAAAACCTATGTTATTCTAGGATAAATATCCTTATCTCCTGAGGGTTTTCTGAAAAAATACTAAGAATTGTCAACATCTACCAAAACCTTAATATCTCAGCCTCTGTAGCACTTAGAAACATGAAATAAAATGCATTTTAAAGGTAAGAATCACAGGTTTTATTAAAACATGCTCCCTTAGCACTAACATAACACATTTTTCTAAACATTCCCAAAATCATATGGGGAAGAAAAAATATATAATTCAAATATATAAAATATAATACATAAAATGTTAAACATGCCAACACATTGAATAAGGCATCTTGTTATGAGAGAGAGATGGGGAAAGTCCTGAGGTGGAACTAAGAACAGTCTCAGTCTCTGAGCTCCATGGCTCAGATCTCTCCTCTTTGACTTTTGAACAGCATTATCCTCTCACACACACACACACACACACAGACAGACAGACAGACAGACAGACAGACAAACGCACTGACTGACACACACACACACACACACAGATCAAATCATTTGTGGCGAACGACGTGGTACATGAAGCACTCGCGGTGCAGAGGAAGGTTACACTGCCTGCACCACATCAGAGTTGACCCTGCTCTATCCAAAGGATCATCCGGCATGTTTTCATCATAATCATCCTCTACCACCTCCTCCCTCTCAAACTCCTCACTATCTTCCAACTCAATGTCACTCCCCTCGCTGTCAAAATCCTCCTCTGTCGTTGCCATTTTCAAGCTCGCGTCTCCGAAAAATCCAAAACAAATGCACGTGTATGTCTGATTGATTGACATGATTTTCAGCGAACCACAGTACATTTGGGTGGTCACGTGGTCTTTAGAAACTCAACAAGACCCACCTCATGTGTATTTGAACCAATGACAGTGTGTTCTATGCTGCACGCGCCATGAAATGAATGACAAACACAAAATGCTGCGCCACGCAGTAGGGCTGTCAAAATTGCTCAAAAATGACGTTCGAATATTCCCTCTAAAAAAAACACGAATATTCGAACATCTGGTTGCGCATTTTGTCAATGACGCGCATTACGTCAATAACAGGACAAATGAATACAAAGAGACATAACTACTTGTATAGGTGGTCTATTTAAGTTTAAACATATTTGACAACGTATTACCTACACAAAAACAAGTAAAACAACTAATGACCAAGACCGCAGACGCAGACCTCACACTCTCTCGCCCTCACGCTCTCTGCGCATAATGGTTTAAATGAACAAACACATTTTGAGAGCTGATCAAGAGTTTTGTGCAAGCAATTTAAGGTCGCGACTCTTGTCCCAAATATAGCAGGCTTTATTCAGTGATTGAAACAAATATTAATTGAAGTTTTACAGCATATTGAGCGCTCCGAGCGAGCTGTGCTGTGGTAAACATGGAACTTTTCCTTGTCATGAAACGGTAAATAATCAAACCAGTGGAAGCAGTGCATTTATCCTTTATTCATGCGATATCTATTCAGTCAGTACAGTAGCCTACACTTTAGTAATGTTAGGGTTATGGTACCTCGGCTCCACTGCTCGACAGAACTCCCTGAAGCTTGCCCCATCCACCACACTGATCGCTCTCATGCCCTTACAAATGAACAAAATTAATTTCTCCGTTACGGCCTCTTGTCGTGTTGCAGACAAAGAGTTTGTGGCGGGCGATGCAAAGTAAGGGTGGTCCAGTTTGCACATACAAATTAGTTGCTTATATTTACAAAATGAGCCTACAAAAGCATAAACAAGCTCGTTTAATAAAGAAAAGCTCACGAAACAAAGTGAAAACTCACGAAAGTGTTTAGTGAAATTAGGAAACATTTAAGAGATCATAAATTTAGTTGTACAAGTTAACATTACATTTCTACATACATTTTGTTCTCATGTCACAAGTAATATCAAGGTTTACTTTGATCTGTTTTACATGATTCTTTTGTAGTGTGGTTTTCGGTGAAGTGTACTAAAATAAATATCGTCACCTGTGTACATTAGCCCACTTCTTCTCTACGCTTTTTCCTGATGGTTTATAGAACAATTACTCCGAGTCGCCCTCTGTCGCTTCAAAGAATAGCACAATGGTCAAGTATAAACTAAACGCCTCGTCCGTTTGGGGAGGAGCGCGCACAGTCAGCGGGGGCTCGCGCCATAGACAGTAAAGGCTCGCGCTGCGGAGCCAGGCGAAAGTATAAAACAAGGCTTCAGGCCGCTAGCGCGCCCACTCGCAAAGCAGACAGCCACGCCTCTACTATCGCGGGCGGTTTTTTTTCACTTTTTTTTTAAAATTCGAATATTAATTTTCGTTGACAGCCCTACCACGCAGCAGTCGGCAGGAGGTTCAGAGTTGCGCAACGCAGTAACCGTCGGTAGATGTAATGTTTCGGCGCGCAGCATCCAGCGCAAATGGGTTGGTATGTGTGTGGTTATACAAAGGGTAAATCCAATAAGTTAAAAAAAAAAACATGGTTTTACTATCTAACAGAACCATGGTTAATTTTCATAAGGGTATACTTGTGCAAAAAAGTTATTACGCAAAAGAACCGTTTAAATCCCTACATTATATTAAAGAAAAACAAAAACACAAACTCCATGTTAGGAGATAAGAGGAATGTTCTGCAGGACCGCGCACATTCTGGACACGGTAACCTGTTGCTGTCATTTCTTTATCCTGTAAATGGACTATAAGAAACATCTTAATGTTATATTCAATTACACGCTGTTATCCCTTTACAGTTACTACTCTCATAAAATGCATGAATTACAAGTTGACTTAAGTCTAAATTTAGCATCCAACTGCAGATATTTCTGTTTAATGTTTTTAAGCTGAATATTAATTGTCTCTCTCTATCCAGTGTTCTGTCTGTTTGATGCACGTGCCCACCGCGTTGGCGCTTGTTCAGTGAAGTTTGAAGCTTAATGCAGACTATAACTTTATGCTTTCATGCAAAATAGAAATACTGGTGTGAATTGGTAACATTTACAGATAAGGAATGGAACCTGTAAAATGAACGTTTTGCGCTGAGGACACACAAAGCCCATGACGGTGTATGTTAAATGCTAATGCATTAGCTTGAAGCTTAAAATTATTAGGTTTATTAGGACCAGGAGAAAAATATTTTACATTTAAAATTTATTTTAAACTTAACCTTCCTCTGATTATAATCCCCTCAGTGATAAAGGCAGAAATGTCAACACAACCATGGAAAACACTCAAATAATTAAAATATAAACAAGTCTAAAATTTCAAATCTATTAACATTAAGGTGCAGTGCTTCCATTATTTCTTTGTAACTTTTACCGTTTAGATGCTTTGTCATAAGGCAGTGACTGATGCAGAGTACCTCTCCATGTAGTTTCAAAGGCTGAATCCGAAATCGCCCCTTATACCCTAAATAGGGCACTATTTGAGGGGACAGCCATTTGTAGTGGTTTCCAAAACCATAGTGGATGTTATTGAGTGCACTCATTCTATCCCACTTTGCACCGCAATAACGAGTGTACACCACCAATGTACACACAGCGGCTGTCCGAATCATAGACAGTAAAGGTCTAAATTTGCTCACTCGTTTTCATTCACTCCTTCAAGTGAACTGTATCAGTCGACTAAAGTAGGGAATGGTGATTGAGGGTTTAGATAAACACGTTCCCAAACGAACAAGGCGCTCGCGCGTGCTGTCAGCGGAGCCAGACAAAAGTATAACTAGGCTGGTAAAAACGTTTGTGGTATTACCAGTCTTGGTGGGGACGACAGTCTTGCAGACGACATTGGTCTGACTACAGTCAGACTTATACAATCCAAAAAACTGAGCTGACTTGTTTTCCTGTTTTATTAACAATTTCCTTGCTTGCTGCGGCACTCATTTTCCACTTATGCGTCCACGCCGGTTCTGTTACTGAAGAATGAATCCAACACTGTATCAAGTCTGCTTGCGCCATATCGTTGTCTCGTTACAGTGAGGAAAAAAAGTATTTGAACACCCTGCTATTTTGCAAGTTCTCCCACTTGGAAATCATGGAGGGGTCTGAAATTGTCATCGTAGGTGCATGTCCACTGTGAGAGACATGAGCTTAAAAAAAAAATCCACATCACAATATATGATTTATTTTTTTTAACTGTTTATTTGTATGATATAGCTGCAAATAAGTATTTGAGGGTCTGAATTCTAGCTGATAGACAGGTGTTCAAAGACCTGTTTGTCTGCCTTTTAAAATGTCCACCTCCACGCCATTTATTATCCTAAATTAGATGCACCTGTTTGAGGTCATTAGCTGCATAGACACCTGTCCACCCCATACAATCAGTAAGAATCCAACTACTAACATGGCCAAGATCAAAGAGCTGTCCAAAGACACTAGAGACAAAATTGTACACCTCCACAAGGCTGGAAAGGGCTACGGGGAAATTGCCAAGCAGCTTGGTGAAAAAAGGTCCACTGTTGGAGCAATCATTAGAAAATAGAAGAAGCTAAACATGACTGTCAATCTCCCTCGGACTGGGGCTCCATGCAAGATCTCACCTTGTGGGGTCTCAATGATCCTAAGAAAGGTGAGAAATCAGCCCAGAACTACACGGGAGGAGCTGGTCAATGACCTGGGACCACTGTTTCCAAGGTTACTGTTGGTAATACACTAAGACGGCATGGTTTGAAATCATGCATGGCACGGAAGGTTCCCCTGCTTAAACCAGCACATGTCAAGGCCCGTCTTAAGTTTGCCAATGACCATTTGGATGATCCAGAGGAGTCATGGGAGAAAGTCATGTGGTCAGATGAGACCAAAATATAACTTTTTGGTCATAATTCCACTAAACGTGTTTGGAGGAAGAATGATGAGTAACATCCCAAGAACACCATACTGTGAAGCATGGGGGTGGTAGCATCATGCACATGCACATGGGATAGGCCGACTGCACTGTATTAAGGAGAGGATGACCGGGGCCATGTATTGCGAGATTTTGGAGAACAACCTCCTTCCCTCAGTTAGAGCATTTCATTGTAGCATTTCATTGTAATGTTGGAAGACCCAGCCTCGACCAACTTCAATGTTGGTCGAGGCTGGGTCTTCCAACATTACAATGACCCGAAGCACACAGCCAGGACAACCAAGGAGTGGCTCTATAAGAAGCATATCAAGGTTCTGGCGTAGGTCTGGAGACTGGCTAGGCTAAACCCAATAGAGAATCTTTGGAGGGAGCTCAAACTCTGTTTCTCAGCGACAGGCCAGAAACCTGACTGATCTAGAGAGGATCTGTGTGGAGGAGTGGGCCAAAATCCCTCCTGCAGTGTGTGCAAACCTGGTGAAAAACTACAGGAAACATTTGACCTCTGTAATTGCAAACAAAGGCTACTGTACCAAATATTAACATTGATTTTCTCAGGTGTTCAAATACTTATTTGCAGCTGTATCATACAAATAAATATTTAAAAAATCATACATTGTGATTTCTGGATTTTTTTTAGATTATGTCTCACAGTGGACATGCACTTACGATGACAATTTCAGACACCTCCATGATTTCTAAGTGGGAGAACTTGCAAAATAGCAGGGTGTTCAAATACTTATTTTCCTCACTATATATATATATATATATATATATATGTGTATATTAGAGCTGCAACTAACGATTATTTTTTCTGTCGACTAATCTAACGATTATTTTTTCGATTAGTCGACTAATCTAACGATTATTTTTCCAGATTAATCTTATTATTCTTTTTTACTGATTATTGTATTTCAAAGAGGGTAGTGAATTTGTATATTATTTTAACATGAAATCAATGAATGATGACAATATTAATTGTATTTCAGGAAGGGTAGTGTACATAGTATGCCATTTTATAATGAAATATATGAACACAAGAAGCTTATTAAACATAATATATAATGATACTATTCATCATAAAATGTATACAGAGTAGACCTAATTAGGAAAAGTTGTTTACTATAGTAGTTGAGTATGATTTACTTATTGATTTGTGTCAATAGTAAACGAAAATGCACTTGTATTTATCTGCAAAAGGTTCACATACAGGAGCTTTCAGCATAGTGTTAATGTATAACTAGTCGTCTATTTTGAAGATACATGTGCATAAACAACGACTAAAGCTGCCAGAAGTTTTTGCCCAAACTTCAAAGACACATTTAAATGATTAAAGCTAGAGGCATATCTTAACTGTAATGTTACTTTAATCATGTAAACTACCTATATACAGCAAGTTATTATGCACATGTGTTTGGGACAGAGCGGAACCAGGTCGCATATACAGGAGATATATGCAGCCCATAATAAATAAAAGCACGAGACGTACTGGGGTCGGAGAAGAACCCAGGAAAATGTGACCGTCTGTTGCAATACACGCGTGGCGCGTTCAGCTGCGCGAGAGAACACTGGCAGCAGGGTTGCCAGGTTTACACAACAAAACCCACCCATTCGTTAGTCAAAACTAGCCCAAAACAAGCCCAATCGCGTTTCGGGGAGGTTCTCTGGTAAACATCGCGTTCGGGGGGTTAAATATGTGTGTTTTTTTGCTTCAACCCGCGGACATGAGACACAGCCCGCGGCAACAGTGTAGAAGTAGCCCAATTCCGCGGAAAAAAGCGGACTTGGCAACACTGACTGCAGTGTGAAAGCTCCCGCTCTCCACGCGCACAGCTCCTGCTCTGCCACCGCGTGCAGTGTGAAACCGGCGTTACAGAGCGAACAAAGCACAGTTTCATTCGGCTTCTGTTTAAAGTACTCCCACACTTTTGAATGTCGCGGTCTGGCTTTATATGATAAATGATCATTTTCACTATGCCCGGGAGCAGAAGCTGCCATCTTCTGTTCCATTCTAGAACGTAAATAATGTGCCGCCGACGCGTCGACGCATTTCACGCACGTCGACGTATTTTCGTAGTCGACGTCATCGACGACGTCGGCGCGTCGTTGCAGCCCTAATGTATGTATATATATATATATATATATATATATATATATATATATATATATATATATATATATATATATATATACACACACACATATATATATACATATATATACATATATACATATATATATACACACACATATATATATACATATATATACATATATACATATATATACACACACATATATATACATATATATACATATATACATATATATATACACACACATATATATACATATATACATATATACATATATATATATATACATATATACATATATATATATATATATATGTGTGTATATATATATATATGTATATATATGTGTGTATATATATATATGTGTGTGTATATAATGTATGTGTTTTGCTAGAACTTATGCACATTTAAATGTCAAACCCAAAATAAACATTGTGGTTGAAAACACTGAATAGTTGTGATATGATTGAGCAGGTCTGTCTCGGCGCTGGCCAAAGCACGCTTGAATTAAAGTGGCACCGAAATCAGCGTTCTAATTAGGTCCGGTTGCATACCGTTTATATTCGGTACCCAACCTATACAGTGACTGGCTTTTTGGTGAAGCTCTCATGTATATCCATAGCAACGCAGTACTGAGATACCGGTGCCTTTTGATAAGTCTCATCAGTCATTGTTACCATGCCAACATTATCTAAGCAAGGACTAGCAGCAAGCTTCTGTTAGTATCTTAAGGGGAGGGAAAGAAATCATTTAGTGGGACATTTTTAATGGCAGTGTACTTTACAATTTCATCCTCTTACGTGCTAATGGGAGACATGCCAACTTGACTACAGTAGAGATACCAACTGGCTGATGTTGCACTGAATTCAGATAATTAGACAAATACACTTCTGCATTTGGCAGATGCTTTTATCCAAAGTGACATACTTCCTCCTTGCAGGCAAGGATTCTCTCACGCTGGTGTTTGTGGAGACTAAGAAGGGTGCCGACGCTCTTGAGGACTTCCTCTACCGTGAGGGCTATGCCTGCACCAGTATCCATGGCGACCGCTCTCAGCGTGATCGGGAGGAAGCGCTCCAGCAGTTCCGTTCTGGACGCTGCCCTATCATGGTTGCCACTGCTGTGAGTAAAGTCTATGAGGTCACTGGAAGCCTGTGGTTTTTTTTTCTTGTGCTTTTCTTGACTGATTGTGTTTTTGGCTTGATAGGTGGCTGCACGTGGCCTGGACATCTCCAATGTGAAACACGTGATCAATTTTGACTTGCCCAGTGATATTGAGGAATACGTCCACCGCATTGGTCGTACAGGCCGTGTGGGAAACCTTGGTGAGTTTTGCGGTTTATAGAAATAACTTCAGGACTTGAAATTGCAACCATTTTGTTTGCTTATGCACCAGAAATTTAAACTGTGCAATCTCAAATATTTGGGAGCATTTGTGCGAGTGGGGTGCGACCTGTTTTCATTTCTCTACAAAAAGTTGGCTTGTTACTGCACAGTATGTGCCTGCTGTGAACCGATACAGTGACAGGTCCACCGTTCTATCACACAACCAATTAAACTTCATCTTTACGCTCTTAACTTTAAAGCAGACTTTAGGTTGGTTAATATTAGCCGTCAATCACTCCCTTTTACTGTGCTCTTTTGTCACGTGACAGGGAGCTAACTATTGCACAAAATGTAAAGGGCCGAAGGTTTTTTTTTTATTTAAGACAAGTAGCCTGATTAACTTTTTTTTTTTTCTAGTTATTTGTTATTGACGTGATCATTTTTATTTAAAAATCTGATTTTCATTTAGTGTAAGTGCCAATTGATGGTGGATGATGTACGTACTATGTTACTGACGGTAACAAGGTGTTGCTTTTGAGGCTCATGCAGCCTTTTGAGGAGAGATCAAAACCAATCTGCGCAGATTGAAAATTGGATTTTAACTGTTGTATGAAATCAATCACGTCATGTATTTAGTTGTATTTAGACACAATATTGACTCTGTTTGTAACCATTTTCGCTGCTGAAACAACAAAAAAAGATCAAAGCAGAAACACGGCGTGTCTCAAAGCAACACTCTGCTTGATTAAGAGTAACAGTAAATTGCTTCAAATACTGAATGATTTAAATTTTCAGTTTTAAACTAATCGGTTGAGTCAAATATTGTTGGGAGCACCAGTGCTACCATGTAAAAAAAAAAATTCGAGCCCTTGTACTTGCATGCCTCATTTTTGCCAGAACATCTGTTTGAATTATTGATTCACCTTCAGGGCTGGCCACATCCTTCTACAATGATAAGAACAGCAACATCACTAAAGATCTGCTGGACATCCTGGTGGAGGCCAAACAGGAGGTGCCTTCCTGGCTTGAGAACCTAGCCTACGAGCACCAGCACAAGAGCACCAACCGTGGACGTCCCAAGAGGTATGGAAACCTGCTCTCCAAATCTCCCCATTGAATTAGTGTATTTTCCAGGGTCATGACATGTTACTCTTCTTCAGGTTCTCTGGTGGCTTTGGGGCCAGGGATTACCGTCAGATGCCCGGGGGTGGAAACGCTTTCGGCAACCGTGGTGCTCGCAGTGCTGGTGGCCATGGAGGGAACAGAGGTTTTGGAGGCAATAAGGGTTAGTTTAATTTGTCAAGTTACCACTTTAAGGCTTAATTAGTTAACATTAATTCAAGCATTAAGAATGGCCTAACAAAATCCATTTTACAGTACTTCTGATATATTGAATTAAGTTGTTTACTTGTTAAATTTTAAAAGGGAGGTTTTTTTTTCCCCCCACTGTTATTCATCAACTTGTGTCTGCATAATACAATTACATTTTATAAATATATTTAAACTAAACAATGAAGTATTTTCTTGTGTAAAGTGTACTTTAAGTGTATTATTGAAAGCCGTCCTGACTTAAGTGTCTGTTTTTAGGTGGCTTTGGGACTTTCGGCGCTGACAGCTATGGGGGCAGTTATGGAAACTATGGAGGAAACTATGCCCAGGTGGACTGGTGGGGCAACTAAATATACGTTTGCCAAACTGGAGCTGAATGGAAACCACATGTTATCATAGCCAGACTCTACCCCCTGTGTAGCTTTATGAACTCGGTACATTACACGCTGTGATTCTCTGCCCACATTCTAAAGGGAGCTGATCTGTTGCAAAACCGGAGCAGAATATCAAGGATGCCCACTTGTCTATTTGACCTATTACAGCACCTAGGTTTTTACTTTTTTTTTTTTTTTTTTTTTTCCTGTTTAAAAAAAAAGAGGATCATTTGTATGTGAATGTACTGTGCCTTTTTGAGTATAGACAAACATTTTAGTTTTGTTAATTCCGAGTGAACTTGGCCAAGAGCTTAATTTTTTTTTTGCTGTAAAGGCGTTTGAAAGCTTGTACTTAATCAAACCTTGGCAAATACTGGGATAATATGAGTCTCGACGAGTCTCTGTTCCATTTGAACTTCAAATTATTACCGATATCATGAAGCCAATAATACAAGCCACAAAGTAAAGCACTATCACAGGCGCTTTGCAGGCGTTTGATCCACTCTGTGAAGCAACTGTCTCACAAGGGACAAATCGGTCTGAGTTACTTTTGTTTTGCTCACTCTATCCTGGAGAGACACCTATTTAGGGATACGGTTGTCTTGAAAAGGCCATTCCAGTTGTGATATTCATGACGAAATATTGGAAACACTCAGTGTTAGAAAATTCAAAATGCTGGAACTTCTTAATCCACTTGTTTTAATTGACTTGACAGTGTTATGGCAGCTAGTAAGAACTACATGCTAGCCACTGTAAGTGGGCAGCATTTTTTGTTCAGTACTATTTTTTTTTTTTTTTTTCGAAACATTTTAGAGAAGCAGATGTGATTTTATTGAGAACCTCTAAGGTTTTTTGGTAAAATGTTTCTTTACAAATGTCAGCAAAACAAAAAATGCCTGCCATCCTGTAAGTGAAGTTCAAATGGCTACAAACGGACCACAGAACCAAAGCGGCCGTGCCTTTGGAACATGACCGCTTTGGTCATAAACGCATGCTAGTGTTTTGTTTTTTGGTCAAGGAGAGAAGACTAATGAATTGTTGCAGGCTTTCTTTTAATACAAACGTCCTCTCTTTTCAAGCTGCGCTGCAGGCATGGCTCCCTTTTCGTAAGTAGAGGCAGCGCGAGAGTTCATTTTGAGGCATTGACAGATCCAAACCGGGAGTTTGTTTGCGTTGGGCCTGGCGCGAGTGCAGTTAGACAGGCCACCATTTTAGCTTGTCGGGTCCTGCTGTTCTTTGCGGGAGCTGGACACCAGGTATACGAATGCTGTCAGCTCCTGAAATTCATCTGGTTAGATGTGAACTAAACCACTGGCTGAGGAGCCAGTTTTCTGCCTTTTTTCCTTGAAAAGGAAGGAAGGAAGCGGTCGAGCGGAGGAGAAATGAGGCATTTATCGCAAGTGCAATAGACGTTCTTCTCAAGTGAGTTGTGCCTTGACTTTCTTTTTGTTTTTTAACTGGTGAATTCATCAGATGCACTGACAGTATTGAGAACTTCAAGTTGAATGGTGCTAATTTTAGTTAGGTCTAGGCCCGTGTATGTTGTGCCCATCAAGTTTTACAAAGTTCTTTTTATTGCACATTTCGAGTTTTATATACACGTGTCTTGAGTGCATGTCCTCAAGCTTCCAAATATTGTGTCAGGAGACTGGAGATACGCAGCTTGTTTACAAAAGGGGAAGGGTTCTCACTATTTACCAGGATTTATTTGGGACCAGGGCGATCAGCAGTGGGGAATTTAGCTATTTGCACACAGATTTCTAGATTCTACTTTTGCTGCTAGTTTTGTGTAATTTATTAAGCATTTTTTGAGAAATATTTATTTTTATAAGCCTCAAAGTGATTCTTTGAAAGTTTCAAGTAACTTGACCAAAAGACAATACCTAAACACTGGCACTTGAATGTTGAATGTCACCTGTATGCGTGAAAAATTTCTATATTTCGGGGTAGTGTGAGCTTTTTAATATTTCAGACGTAATGGACTCGGTCAGTTTCCACAGCTGTTAAAGGCCTAACAGCAACACGTTGCTATGGAATTACCAATTGGCTTTCAAAATTGGAAACAGGGAAATAAAACATGCCAAGGTTTGGAATCAAAAGTCATTAAAAAAAAAAGTTTAAAAAAAAAAGAAAAAAAGAAAAGTATCAGTGCAAAAAGTGTCCAGAATCTCCAAATGTGTGCTTTTTTCTGTCCAACAGATTGGCATTTGTTCTGTTGAAGTTATGTTTCTGTCAATGTCTGGCACATGGCAACCTTGAACACGTGGTTGATCTCTATTGTATTTACGTATATGGAAACTCTGGTATTAGTCCACTCAGGAGAAGCTGCAAGTATCCACCCTAGCAATAAGTCTTAACGTGTATTGGAAACACTGAAATAACACCCTCTGCCCTTCATTCAGAATTAGGAGAACAGTTTGCTCTCTGAGAGGACACCAGAGCTCTTTAGATTTAGTATTTGCTTTGTCGTAGCTTCTAGGCTCTGCACTGCATGAGACGACTCGGCTGTGCGTTTATTGTATGATTTTACCAAAATAAACGTTTCTGATGCAAATTCTTTACAAATCAAGCATGGTTTCTTAAGTGTTTGAGGTAGCAGAAATTGGGTTGAACATTGTAACAGCTGTTCTTAATTTGAACTCGGTGGAGTTTTGACAGTTTTAGTTGATGCCAGTTTGTTTACAAATAGAAAATTCCTTCTTTACTTTGTGTCCCTTGTCTTATTTCTTCTACTTTCAATGCCCACTCACTATTGTACACGATTAAGTGTTTTGAAAATATGATCCGTATCAAACCATGATTTACAGATGGCTTCATGAAATCATTTACTTGCAGCTGCTGTCAGATTCAATATTGGCCAAGTTTCTTTGCGAACTCTCCAGCTGTGTCCCGATTCAAGGGCTGCATCCTTCGAAGGACTCACTTCAGAGGCTGCATCATTTGACGGCTGAGAAGGTAGAACTGAGTTGTTAAACGGGACAGTCTAGCTTATGGAGGACTTTTCTTGACTCCTGGCAACTGTGACTAACGTTTGTACTATACTTTTCTTTTTTTACTATAAATGTTCACAACGGTCCATTTCTGTATATAATCTATATTTTATACTCGATCACATTGGTAAGATGTCAACATTTGAATGCATTAACGTGTTGTTTTTTATTTTTTTATTAGATATCTGCGTAAGCTGAAACCTAATACTTGCGTTTAAGTGTAATTTGCCAATTAAAAAAAATAAATAAATGCTGATGTCACAGGCTCACATTGAATTCTGGGGTAGGCAAGGCTGTGAAGGACCCATCTGTTGTACCCTTCATTTCATGGGAAACGAAGGATGCATTTGAAGGAGCCTTCGAATTGGGATCCTACAGGGACTCAAATGTCCTGTTTAAAGGGTTAGTTCACCCAAAAATTAAAGATTGTTGTCAATTATTCACCCTCATGTGGTTCCAAACCCCTAAAACCAAAAGCCTAAATTCAGTTCTTTCATCATATAATAGCGATCATGTCTTGTCCGAAAATTCATATGGATTTGTTTTACGATCTATTAAGTTTTTGAAGCGTCAAGGTAGTTGCGTGAACTGTCAATAGAGGGACAAAGTTTTCAGTTTCAAACACGGTACGTTACACTACTCTGTATAGTTGAATTATATAATGCAGGAGGGTAATCTGAGTCCTGACAATGCCAAATGTCTGATTTTACCAGTAGAAAAAGCCTACATTTATTTTAAATGTATGTAGTTGGTGACGGAGTGCAAGTATAATGTGTTCTAACGGGATTCTGAAGCTGAAAATACGGAATGATTTTGTTCTGGGGTCACCATTACCCTGTGCATTGGGGACCAAATCCAAGCCTATTCAAGTCAACCTCGTAATACCAAATTTAGCATTAATTGTTTTTTTACTTTTTGCCATATTTCTTAGAAGTGATATTAAAAAATTATACACCCCTTTTAATTTAACTAAATGTTTTTTAAATAATTGATTTGAACAACTGAAGTGATTACAGGACTAATAGGACTACACATTCTTATAATTACCAGGTGCATATTGATGAATTGCCATTGTATAAAGCAATGTAAGTTTTCTCACACATAATTAAACTTCCCCAAAATGGTAGTTGACGCTTCAGGGAAAACTGTGCCAGTGTCTCAACTAATGGTGTTGTAAACTTTGCATTTGTAGAAGTAAATGTTTCAGTTAAATAGTACTCCTGGTGTGTTTACGAATATCTTTATGAAAATGTGAATATGTCGCAAACTTGGACTGTTATTTGCTTTTCTGGTATACATTTTTTTTTCCTTCCTTCCTTCACTCAGGAGCACTGATGGCTCCAGTAGTATACATGCTTTCTGTTTATAGATGGTATCCTGAATTGTAAATGTTATATTACTTCTGTCATTTAAGTGAAAAGTGACCACACTGTCCCCTAATCTGAAATCCGGGTGGTAGAAGGGCCTCTAATGAAAGGTGTTACTGTTAACATAAACTAATGTAGACATTTCAGTAAACATTTGCCAACTACTGTGTTACAGTACCTTACGGCCACTGGTTTATATAAGGAGATTGCAGACTGTAATCTGCATGTACCATTGAGACTCGCATTTCTGCTCGCTTTGATTTCAGAGTACTGCTTTAAATGCTTCTAATCCTAGGATTTTTCTGCCATTAAGTGATGGCTTTCATAAGGGGAGTTCTGGATGTGTGCACACAAAAACACAAATGCTGAGCGATAGAGCCTTTAATCCATTCACATTTTCACTTGGAGCGAAGCGGTACAGACATATCATGTTGGGCAAACTTGTGGATGCCCTTTTATCAGTTGTCGGTGCAGGAGAACCTTTACTGAACATGCTTGGCAGGTAGGTAGTTTGGGGCTAATGTTGACATTGTGTTATCCATCTTTTCGTAGTAATATCAAGTCTCAAACAGAATGATGTGTTTTAATTGATACCAAGATGTTCAACAATTGTTTTCTAAATGTCTTAGTGGAAATATTGAAGTTAATTTGCAAAATATTTCATTTTATCTTAAAAATCCACAGCTGAGAGAAGCCAGCGATGCGTCTCACTGTTATTGCTGGTAAGTCCCCGATTCCTGCCGTTATGTTCCTTGGTGTGTTTCTTCCAGCATTCAATTCAACGGTTCACATTTGCTCAGGTTATAATGTGCTGCTGAAATACAGTAACTCTACTTGTATGAATTTAAGGGAACAAACAAGACCTAGTGTATTTGTGTAATCTCTAATCTGTCCTTTCTTAATCACCATAATTTCAATGTGCAGAGCAGATACAGGACAGAGGGAGGCCACACATTAAATTATTCTTCCAGTCTCTGACTGGGCTCTCTGTAATCTTCCCATAACTGCTGGGAGAACGAGACTCATTTGCAAAGTGATTGCTTATGCTGCATGACTAGCGTTTGTTTCTGTATAATTATCATAATAGAGTCCTGGAAGTTCTCTTTGAAAGTTCATTAAAGGCTTTTTTTTTCTTTATGTAAATATCAGCATTTTTCTGCAGTTCAGGCCACGTAGTTCAAGTACAAACCCGTAGTGTGGCATTCATCAATGTGGCTGTTTACAGTTCAGTGCGATGCAAATTAAAGATTGATTCTAAACATATGAAAATTATTTCAAATTGAAACTCCATAGAAAGGGTTCATTCTGTAACTTAATAAAGTCAAGTAATTTCATGTTCTTGAATAAACAATGTCATTTAGGTATTTCTTTTTTTATATTTATTTAGTTTTTTAGGGCAAAAAAGCCAAACTAAAGTAATTCATAAATTATCTAAAAAGAATGCTTGATTTCATTTTTGTTATTGGTCTTGGCAATGTTAAAAATTGTAAGTTGATAATACAAAAAAGTAACAACTCTGACATTGAAAAATAGAGTTTAAGAGTCAAAAAAGGCAGCTGCTCAAATGAGCATGTGACAATTGTCCTACCATGTTGAAAAAGCTATTTGTTTACAATTGAATTTATTTTATTTTTTTTAACTCTTTCCCTGCCTGTGTATTTTTTTTTTTTATAAAGTTACTAGCCACCGCCAGCCAGGGTTATCTGAACATGCAATATATAAAAACAAAAAACGCGTTTTATTCTAGTTTCATGCAGTGTTTTTATCAACACTTGAATGTGGTTATTTAATTTTAAAAACACATTTTGAGCAAAAAGAGAATCACGTTTTTGTCAAAGACTACATCCAGGTCGAATTCAAAACCATAATCAAAAAATAGATGGAGTCCATCAACACCCACTAGGGTTGCACAGTCCTATAGCTCGTCCTGGGTCGACATTCCATTCAGTAACATTAAACATCACACAAATCAACTGCCCAATGTCACATTATTTTACATATGCAAATGATATCACTTGTTTCTGCATGTTCTTTGCATGTTTTGATCAGGAAATTCAGTACTGTAGATGTGTAATAGTGAAAACACGGAAAGCCGGATAATTCTGTCAATGGCGGGGAGGCATTTATCACAAATGAATGATCATTTTCGTCAATGGCGGCATTCAAAACGCATGCAAAGAACATGCAGAAACAAGTGATATCATATGCATATGTAAAATAACGTGATCACCAACATTGGGCAGTTTTGATTTGTGATGTTTAATGTTACTGAGTTAAGAGTTAACATTGGCCTTATTCTGAATAAGACAATATTCTGATTAAAGTGTTTACATGAGTTGCTTTTAGAATATTCCGTTCATGTTCCCGTTTTACATGTTAGAACATAGCTTGATTATTAGCACGTCATTATGTCCTCATGCCACGCTACGCTGTCTGACGTCCAATCATAGTGACTTTGGCAGGTCTGTTAAAATTCAACGGGCTCAGGCAACCCGCTGTAACTTTACTTGCGGTTGTCGCTGTTGGACAGTGTTACTTTATAAAAACAAGTGATTTTTTCACTTGAGCATTTTCTTGTGGCGCCCCCCTGAGCACTTGGTGCCCTACGCGCAGCGCGTGATGTGCGTAATGGGAGCGGCGGCACTGCATGTGGCTCGTGAGCCTAGAGGTTCCCGGCCGTTGTTGTAAGCAGACAGTTTGGTCACAATTATGGATATGGGATTGCATATACAAACTTACAAACTTTTGATTACTTTTTAAAAAGTACTCAAGCCCCCAAAGCCCACCCTTCTGCACTTGCCTGTTTTGTGTCCTGTCACAATGCGGCAAAAACTCCTACACTAATTTAATAGTTGGATTAAGGTGTGTACATGTCTGTAATGCTCTCTGATAATGCGACTAAAATAGGCATACTCCACATGTATTTGCGTTTACCTTAATCTGGTTAAAGTCATACTCAAAGTAATTAGAAATCGCTGTTTACATGGTAGCTTCTTAATCAGAGTACTGTCTTAATCGGGTTAATATCGGAGTATTGTTGTCCAATTTAATGATATTGGTTGTACATGAATCAGTGCATATGTGGGTCAGTTGTGGTTAAATGGCACCCTCTAACACATCTCCTTTCCCTTCTCTCCAGTGCACTTCCTCCTCCTCCTCCTCCCCCCTCACACTCTGGCCCTGTGGTCCTGCGCTCGCTCCTGCCCTCCCAGTTGCACGTGTACTCAGGAGAAGAGCTGCAGCGTCCTGTGTGACCATGTCAACATGATGGACCTGCCCAAAGAGTTCCCATGCGAGGCGTCTTCCATCAACCTGGACAAGAACAGCCTAAAGTTTCTGTCCGAGCGAGCCTTTGGCACCCTGCCTTCGCTTAAGATACTCTCTCTTGACCACAACAACATCTCCTTCATTACGCCGGGAGCATTTAAAGGGCTGCCCAACCTAGTGGAGCTCAAGATGGCCCACAATGAGTATATCCGATACCTGCACACTCGCACCTTCACGGCACTCAAACGCTTGGTGCGCTTGGACCTTTCTGACTGTAACCTGTTCAACATGCCAGACCGGATCTTCCTGGAGCAAATCGCCCTGAAGGAACTGCTGTGTTTCCAAAACAACTTTCGACGCATTCCCGGTGCCATACGGGGGATGGAAAACCTCACGCACGTTTACTTGGAGCGCAACAAGATCGAAGCGGTGGCCTACACCTCTTTGTTGGGCCTAGCCAACCTCAAGTACCTCAACTTGCAGGAGAATCGCATAAACGTGATACACGACGAGGCCTTCAAAGATCTAGTGCGTCTGGAGAACTTCTACCTGAACGATAATCTGTTGGTGGACTTGCCCCAGCAGGCTTTCAAGGGTCTAAGCAACTTGAAAATGTTGAATCTGGGCGGGAACCTGATTACCAACGTCTCCAAAACATGGTTCAGTGACCTGGTGGAGCTGGAGGTGCTGTACCTGGATCGAAACCGCCTGTCCTATATCGAGGAGGGCGCCTTTGAGAACCTGACAAGCCTCATCACGCTGCACCTCAACAGCAACAATCTGACGTCTCTGCCCTTCTCTGTCTTCCAGCCCATCTATTTCATCGGCCGCCTGTATCTCTTTCGAAACCCCTGGGAGTGTACCTGTGACCTGGAGTGGTTGAAGGAGTGGATGGAGAGCTATAAGTTGGTGAGGGACATCCCATGCACATCCCCGTCCTCAGTAGCTGGCTTGGACCTGAGCGAAGTTGTCTACGCCCAGCTGAACGGCACATGCCTGGATCCTCCAGAGCTCAATCTGACCACATCTCTTCCTGACCAACCTACCATGGAGAACAAGTTCAACAGCCTCATCTCCAGACTGCTACATCAGGAACTGATGGACGAGATGGTCAACGCCACGGACGGTCTGAGGAACGGCACCCAACAGGACCCTGCAGAGAGTCAGGTTTCTTCCGGACATGGACTGTTCAGTGCTGCTCAGACTGTGTTTCTTCTTGTGTTTCTTTTTCAAGCCCAGATTGACTGCATTAATGCCTCGTGAGAGTCTGGTGAATACCGAAAAGGGTTGAAGCGCATTCAAGAGTGGAAGTCGTTTCCCAGTAGATGGATGAGATGTTTGGATTTAAGGCGGAGGTGAAATGTTTGATCCATCTTGCCATGAGCAGTGTTGGAAATGAAATTCTGGCAGATATAATGGAGTTGGAGATGATGATGGTCTCTTCAAATGACTGGAAACTGGTCTTGAAGGGAAAGGAGTGTTTAAATCAAGGAGACTGTAAAACACTTTTTGTCAATATGAAAGGCTTTATTGAAGTATAACTGAGGGCCATTTTGCGAGACCTGGTATTTATTTAGATTTGATTCAAAACGGATCTTGATAACACGTTTATACTATGAATACGTTTGTACATGTTCTGTTGCGTAACTTTGAAACATTTGTTGTGTAGGAGATTTATCTGATAAAGCTTCTCACTATCATTTGACCAGATGGCATTGTCTCACTGTCCTCTTTGTTTGGTTCATTGAACTTATGCATTTTCCAGAACTGGAAACTTTAGTCGTCCTATTCCGTAAAGCTTAAGTGCACTCTGTAACATAAGCTGCTTCATATTGTAACCAAATGAATTGGCTTTATCGTGGCGTTTTACTGTTATGACCAAATATTTTCTCTAATAGAGAGCTATGCTCATGGCTCAGAGCATGACATCATCCTCTTGAGTTATGCATGAGATTTGTGTAAGAACCCTTTTAATTGTTTTAATACTGATTTTTGTTCATTTCTGATTAATACTTTGAATAAACAAATGTCATTGCATAAATAGTCACTAAAATGACTCATTCAGGTGCAAGAGGTTTGAGAGTATGTGATGCATGGCCATCGTTAACTGTATATAAAGTGTGTTGTTGAATTTGATAAATATTAGTGCAAGTATGGCAGCGTCAATAATTTAATTTTTGTTTGAAATCCAAGTTTGCTCAAATTTTCACACTAAAATTCATATGGCAGGTAGAGCTAAGCCTAAATGTCAGGTAGAACTCATCTCAGAAAATGCACTCAAAGTGAAAAGGGTAACACTTTACAATAAGGTTCATTAGTTAATCTGAACTAATAATGAACTGCACTTATAAACCATTTATTTATCTTTTTTAATTTCAACATTTACTAATGCATTATTAAAATCTTACCATTAGTTAATGCACTGTGAACTAACATGAACAAACAAACGTCTGTATTTTTATTAACTAACGTTAACAAAGCTTAAAAGGTTAGTTCACCCAAAATTGAAAATTCTGTCATCTGCGGAACACAAAGATATTTTGAAAAAAAGATATTTTGAAGATATTTCAAAATAAGATATTTTGAAGAATGTTTGTAACCAAGCAGATAGAGCAACCATTGACTACCATATGTTTACCTACTATGGTAGTCAATGGTTGCTCTATCTGCTTGGTTACAAACATTCTTCAGAATATCTTTTGCGTTCAGCAGAACAAAGAAACTCATTCAGGTTTGGAACAACTTGAGGGTGAATAAATGAGTTTTCATTTTTGGGTGAACTATCCCTTTGCTGCAGTTAACAATCCTACTTTCACCTGTTACAAAACATGAAATAATGGATCTCTCTCTATACATGCGTCTTTTCCAGATTTAAAATATAATTGTATCTGCTTGTGGTGAGACTATAGACGGGTAAACCCAGTCCGATCTGCCGATTTGATAAAAGATTGAGCATGCTCTGGTGAATTAATTTTATTTTTTTCTGCTAAAACTGACTGAATACATTTTAGTTCCCAATTTCTTCCTTTTATTTTACTGAAAACAATTCACCAATTTTTTTAAAAAAAGCTCTGGTTTCATATTCTATTGTTTTTGAGGAGTCTTTCTCTGATCCAGTTCAAAATATTTTGTTTTGTATGACAGCTAAAATGAGCACTCATATCCCTCTGTCTATGGCAGGGTTTTTCAAACTTTATGATGCCAAGGACCAAATATTATGAACCTTTATGAGGGATCTCCTTCCTAAAATCCATCTATTTTTATGTACAATTTTTTTTTTTAAACTGTTAGATAAATAGTGTGACATTATAAATACAACATATTGTTTCCCAACATAAATTGGCTATTAATGTTGGGTGTATAAACCCGAAGAAGAACATTTTCAATAGAAAAATATTTTTTTACAATAAATGTATGTAAGCAGCTTACGTACTGTGTTAAGAAAACTGCCTTACAACCCCAGTGAGCGAGATAAAGGGGACTATAGTGAGCAAAACTCACTAGAAAGATACAAAGCAACCATATACAATTCTGTATACGGCAAGGAGAGAAACATTTAGAAATTAGCATATTCGGTAGACTTTATCCATTTTCGCTTTGTCTTTTTACTCTCAGAAATTTTCTTGGGACCCCTTAGAACCTTCTGGGGGTCCCCGGACCCCAGTTTAAAAATCCCTGGTCTATGCATCCGTGCATCATTCAGGGCTCAACAGGTGAAAAGTGTGGCTCTATCATTCATTCATGTGTGCATTTTATCAGTAGGGAAGCAGTTTAAACTGTTCTTGCTTATGGCAGAAACTGATGTAAAGACACTTCCTGCTTGAGAAAAGCAGTTTGTGAGTGAGCAGGAAAAAAATTAAAGATATTGTGCCCCAACCCAGCTGGAGGAAGGTGATGCCAAGTGCTCTTCAGTTGTGCATCCTGTGACTAGAATATACATAAATAAGTTTGTACCAAAATACACTACCGTTCAAAAGTTTGGAGTTAAAAAAAGAGAAATGAATGCTTTTATTCAGCACCAATGCATTAAGGTGATCAAAAGTGACAGTAAAACATTTAATGTCAATTTTTTTGTTTAAAATAAATAATGTTCTTTTGAACTTTCTATTCATCAAAGAATCCTGGGGGAAAAAAATCACTGTTTCCACTCTTTTTTGATTACATTGGCAATATGAATGATCTGAAAGACTATGTGACGGAAGACTGGAGTAATGGCTACAGAAAATCCAGCTTTGGAATAAATACAACTGTATTTTGGATCAAATAAACCAGCCTTTGTGAGCATAAGAGGCTTCGATGAAAACATTAAAAAATCTACATTGGAACGGTAGTGTATATTAAGACTGAAAATTCATGCCTAAACTTTACACATGTAGCAACACACTGGCTCTCAGGTTCTATTATACACACAACTACGTCAGACACACAGTACCACTGACCAGGCAAACGCACTCTGCACATAACTGGCATTGATCCCGACTGCAGAGTCAAACGGGCAGGGCGTGACCTACCACAGCTGCTTTCCGGAAAAATCCGGAAAAACAAACTGGTACAAGAGGAACGAAAAGTTTCCATTGGCCCAGTCTCTGCCAACTCACACAGAGAGGCCGAGCAAAAAGCTGGATAAGACAACAGAGCAGAGGACACAGAGGAGATCGTCACCACATTAAAGGAAATATATATTTTTTAAAAACGCTCATACCGAAGAGCTGCTCCGTCATCGGCAGAGCCATTTACACAGGGCAGTTTGAGTAAACAGTTTGTCATGTACAGAACCATTCAGATGAACAGACAGTGTCGTCTTTTCTCTTCCTCAAACAACTGCACAGGATAAAAACGGGATTTCTGAGTCCACATTAACATTCTCAAACGACACATTTCTGAAAATGCCGGAACAGTTTTGTGCGCTCATTTTCATCCCGAACCCTTACAACAAATAAAAATGTAGACCATTTACAAACACATTTTACTACATGATTGGTAAAAATAAACTTTACAAAGTTGCCAAAATGCAAGGGATGTGCATAGGTCTTCCCCCCTCCCTCTCCTCGTCACCGTCTTCACCTGTTTGAATGTGTTCGTCCAGACGAATGGAATGTTTTCTGCTGTGGGTGACGGTCAGAACACAGCTAACACTGACGCTCGTGAATGTTCACATGCATGAGATCTCATTCAAATCTCTAAAACATTTATGCACGTCTTTAGAGAGACAGTATCCACGTGTAGAAAAAAAAAAAAAGCTTTGGTTTTAAATGAAAGCTGAATCGGAGGGTTGGGCACGAAAGCAGCTGGGGTCTGCCGCATGGATAATGCGGGGATTATGTATGATGGCCGAGTTAACGAACGGGCTGGACAGATGAAAGCTATGAGGATTCTGCTGTAGTAATGCTGCACTTTTGCTCCGGTACTAACAGAAAAACTACCAAAAATATTCCTTTTAGGAAGATGCATCATGTAGGATACTGTCTCTTTAAATCAAACGTCTACAAAATGTTGCCTCCTAGCTATATAGACATGACAATATTTAGTAATTAATTTTATTGATCTTTTTTTCATTAATACAACACTACGTCTATGTAGTCTGTGAGGGGCCAAGACTGGGCTCACTGCAGGTACACTGATGTTTTTGAACATCTGAGGTGACCTTTTGTTTGCATCATGGGAAAGTTCTGAAGTTGTTTTTTTTTTCTTTTTCTTGCAGAGACTCACTGCAAAGTGTGAGGTTATGAAGGGCATAAGGTTACGGGTTAAGTTGATGGGTTTGCTGATTTAGTAGACCCAAGACACTGGAACCCACTGGGCTGTGGTGCAAACCAGGTCTATGGCTTCCTCCAGGAGCCGAATAGTCTCGTCAATCTCATTATTGATGATGGTTTGGTCGAAATAGTGTGCATATGTCTTCTGGAGGATCTCGGACTCCTTCTGCAGCCTCTGTAATGACTCGTCCTGCAACATGAAAGGAAAAGAGTGAGTAAAAGAGCAGATGAGTGGAGTGGAGGAAAATGGATGAATTCGGATCATGTGCTCAATTAGGAAAAATTCACTGATGATCCCAAAGGAAAGTGCAAAACTATAAACAGACAATGGGAGAGTTGGGAAGGATGGTACTAGTGTATACAGTACTGCTTAAAGGTTTGGGGTCAGTAAGAAAGATTTATTCATGTCTCTTCTGCTCACCAAGGCTGCATTTATTTGATCAAAATAAAACAAAAATAAAGTAAATCTTTTTTTTCTTTTTTTACAATATTTTAGCATATAATTATTATTTTTCAGCATCATTACACCAATCTTTAGTGTCACATGATCCTGCCGAAATCAGTTTGCTCAAGTAACATTTACTATTATTATTTTTATCAATTTTGTGCTGCTTAATATTTTTGTGGAAACATAATAATCATTTTAAAAATGAAAATTAATGCATTCTTGCTGAATAAGATATTTTCTTTCATTTCTTAAAAAAAAAACTTTAAAAAAACCTTACTGATTCCAAACTTTTGAACAGTAGTTTATAGCTCAAAAGCTTAGATTTGGATAAGGGTTTTCTTAAAAATAGTCATCTGTCAAATGGACCTTTATTATAAAGGTCATGAGTAGAGTGGAACTTATTCGGCTAGAGCTTATTGGCCTCTAGGATCTAGCTGACTTCCTATCATACTCACAGGCAGCTTCCTGCACCATCTGGGAAGCTGAGCGTGATGCAAGGAAAGGTAGAAGAAATTAAAAAACATGCAAAAAAGTGCATGCAAAAAAACAAACAAATAAACAAAAAACAGACAGGCTAAATAAAGATTCAGCTGAATGAAAGGAGGAAGAGAAGTTCGGTGGAGTTGTTCTGCCACTGAGGGTGACACATGCCATGGCATATTGAGAACTCCATGTTTTGGATCCTGATCTCACCTCATTCATGCCGGGAGTGATTGTTGGTGCAGCAATGAAAACCACATAGGGAGCAAATTCAGCTGTCCGTAAAACCTTCAGTGCCTGAGAATAATCAAACGCATTACAAAACACAGTACATTTTTATGCTTCCATCATGTGTGTCAATGTATTTCAGACAATATATTTGAAACCAAATTGTTTTCTTTTATCACAATATTTACATCATTTCAATACTTTGGTTTGAGCAGGTGTGGAAAACAATGGGCATTTTATGACAAAATATTACGTTTTTTCTTCAATTTTTCTTTCTCTGAATTAACTGAAATGTATCAAGCTAAATGTTTTAATAGGAAATACTGTTGTAATTGGGAAACAATTCCTATGTGTCATAACTCAGTAAGTAAGTTTTCAAACTTTATGATGCCAAGGACCCTCATGATGAACCTTTATGAGGGACCCCCTTCCTAAAATCCATCTATTTTTATGTATTTTTATGTATTTTATGTATTTTTATGTTTAAAAAAATATTTAAACTGTTAGATAAACAGTAAGTGTGACATTATAAATACAACATATTGTTTCCCAACTTAAATTGGCTATTCATTTTGGATGTATAAACCTGAAGAAGAACATTTTCAATTAAAAATTATTTGTATAAGCAACAATAAATAAGCAATAAGCAACTTTTACAATAAATGTATGTAAGCAGTGTACGTACTGTGTTAAGAAAACTGCCTTACAACCCCAGTGAGCGAGATAAAGGGGACTATAGTGAGAAACTCAATAAAGATACAACGCAAACATATACAATTCTGGCATGTATACGACAAGAAAGGAGAGCAACATTTAGAAATGAAACCGTTAGAATATTCGGTAGACTTTATCCTTTTTTGCTTTGTCTTTGTATTCTCTGAAATTTTCTGGGGACCCCTTAGAAAAAAAACCCAGTTTGAAAACCCCTGTCATAACTAATAAAAGACAGTTTTCTAATGGGCATCATTTCTGGTTTGTAAAGAACAACATAAACATTCTATAGACTTCATAGTTTTATGATATGTCTCACTGTAAAATATTCCATACTGTTGGAGAATATTTAGGAAATTACTATTATAATATCAAAATAAGGTTTGAAAAACATTTATTGACCCTGTCATGCAAGATGACTCAATTCCTCACTATCCTTAGGTCTTTATTTCCATCATATTATTTCTCATTCTAATAATTTCCTTTGTTTGTGTTATAATAAATAAAGTTCAAGTGCCTCTGCTTAACCAGAACATATTCCTGAAAGTCTGCCATGTCATCCAGAAGGTGCTGCATCACAGGAATGACGTACAAGGTTAATGTCTAACCGTCTTCTCATTAATAAATGCTGAGGGCAGTTAAACGTTCACCTGTGGCTCTACGTCCAGTATGGCTATGAGTCCCTGCTCATGGATCTTGCGTATTGTCTCCAACCGCGTGCCGTACATTGCGTCCTCATGGCTGCCGTACTCCAGGTAATCGTTGTTGGAGATGTCCTGCATCATTTGGTCGTGGGTTACAAAGAAATAATTCTTGCCGTTCTCTTCGTCTTTCTTTGGAGGTCTGGTCGTGTCTTTTGGGGCAGAAATGAGTTTGCGGTTAGCAGTTTAGCAGTATCAAGTGTGCATTCATGTTCGAGATTTGGGAATGTTTCTTACGTGGAATGGGGTAAGCAAATCTGTCTGGGTGTTTGGTGATGAGCGTGTTCTTGATGTGTCTTCGGCCAACACCGTGGGCACCTGCCAGTTGAACAAACCACAAACGTGAGAGACATACTTCATACAAACTAACCAAGGTAAGATGTGGAATTAAAGCCAGACCTACATACACACCTAGTAAAACTAATGTTTTCCTCTTGAACGCTGGCAACTTCACCACTTCCTCATATGTGACCAGATCTAGTTGATCAAACACTAAAAACAAACAGACGACTGTTATTTAATAGGGGGGAGGGATTGCTCTTACATTTCCAGAATTGTATGTCATTGTCATTAGACTCCAACAAAACAGCTGTTATAAAATAAAAAACCCAAAACAAATGTGGAATCTCACAAAGGAAAAGGAGGATGTTTTTTGGGCAACACCACTGTTGTTTGTTCTCTGTTTTCATCGTGACTATGAGGACTTT
Source organism: Romanogobio albipinnatus (assembly GCA_023566225.1). Lineage (NCBI taxonomy): Eukaryota > Metazoa > Chordata > Actinopteri > Cypriniformes > Gobionidae > Romanogobio > Romanogobio albipinnatus. The sequence continues at coordinate 20,417,136 of CM042243.1, read as the reverse complement.
GCATGTGTTTTGGCAGATTATGGAACGTTACAGGCCTGATGGGGGATTTGATACTGTGCCTGACTCACTGCAGCAGTGACTTCATCCCAGCCACTCACACTTAGCATTTCTGCATATTCAAACTTCCACTGATGTCAAACCTGGAGACATTTTACATGTTCATTCCTATATTTTAGCTTTATTACTGTATTTACCTTTGCAGTCATCTAACATTTAAAGTTAATCTTTAAAAACACTCGGAATTTAATAATACCGATAAGTAAACCATTTTTCATTGTTGCATTTAAAATAAAATAAAATATTTTAAACTTGATTTTACGTTGTGTTTTCCTTTACATTTACACTCCCGTTCAAAAGTTTGGGGTCAGTCATAGGTTCGATCCCTAGGGAATGCACAAACTGATGAACCTGAATGCAATATGGATAAAAGAGTCTGCCAAATGCGTAAATGTACAGTCTGTAAATGCACCAAGGCTGCATTTAAAATGTAATTTATTCTTATGAAGGGAAAGCTGAATTTTCAGCAGTAATTACTCAAGCCTTCAGTGTTACATGATCCTCATCATTCTAATATGCTGATTTGGTACTCAGGAAACATTTCTTATTATCATCAATGAATGTTGAAAACTGCTTAAAGGAATAGTTCACTTTTAGATAAACTTTTGCTGATAATTTACTCACCCCCATGTCATCCAAGATGTCCATGTCTTTCTTTCTGCAGTCGAAAAGAAATGAAGGTTTTTGATGAAAACATTCCAGGATTTTTCTCCTTATAATGGACTTCAATGGGCTCCAAACGGTTGAAGGTCCAAATGACAGTTTCAGTACAGCTTCAATGGGCTTTAAACGATACCAGACGATGAATAAGGGTCTTATCTAGCGAAACAATCAGTTTCTGCGAGAAACCGAGCAGTATTTATGCTATTATTTTACCTCTTATCAGACGAACGTGATCATCTCTGAGCTCTGCCATAACTTCGCTCGTCAAAATACGAGCGTGGTCATAGATATATCGATTGTAGATTCCTCATTCTACTGATCCGTGCAAGCGCTAATGAGGCATCTACGTATACATCTATGACCATGCTCGTATTTTGACCTCACTTAGCGGAAGTTAATGAAAGCCCTTTGAAGCTGTACTGAAAAATCATTTGGACCTTGAACCATTTGGAGCCCATTGAAGTCTATTATATGGAGAAAAATCCTGGAATGTTTTCATCAAAAACCTTTTTGACTGCATGAAGAAAGACATCGACATCTTGGATGACATGGGGGTGAGTAAATTATCAGCAAAAGTTTATTAAAAAGTGAACTAATCCTTTAATATTATGCCTAATACATGTCCAACCGCCTAAATAACTGCCTAATATTTTTTTGTGGAAACCATATCTTTTTTCAGGATTCTTAGACAAATAGAAAGTTCAAAAGAACTTCTGCAGCACTATGTCTTTACTGTAACTTTCAATCAGTCATTGCCCCAAACTTTTGAACAGTAGTGTATTCATCCAAAATAGTTTACAATTTTAACATCGGTGCATTCTTATGTGCATGTGCAAATGAGATTTGAGTTCCATCTGAGAGAATGATTATCAGCTATTTCAGTCATCACACAAAGTCATGACTTAATTACATTTGTCGCATGGACTACTTCTTTGGTGTGTTTGTTGAATGGAAAAAGCAGAGGAAAAAACCCTGCTAATTATCTTTTGTGTTCCAAGGCAGAAAAAAGCCATATAGGTCTGGAACAACATGAAGGAGAATAAATGATGACAGAATTGTTTTATTTTTGTGTCAACTATTCCTGTACATGCATTAAAAAAAGTGCGACATACACCTGTTAATTCTCAGATGCGGTCACGGAAAAAGAGGAAAAAAGCAGAAGGGCTAAAGCGATGATTCATCGGATAAACGACTGCACTGAAGGACTAAGTTTCATTGCTATTGTGAACTTCCACAAAGCTATACCACTAAGCCTTTTCTACCACAGTGTTACGGTTGCATAATGAGCAAAACTGGCTGCAGTGTGCATGAGGGGGTGTTGAGGAGATAGCATGGATGCGTGCAGGAGTCACTGAGTTGACTTGGCTGTGGGAAACGTGAGCCATCTGTGTCATTTCCACGTGAAATGTGATTCCAGCACTCATCTCCCTCTCTGAATAGATGCCTTAAATGATTCATGCTCCTTTTTCACATGACCTCGAGTATGCAGCTCTATATGTGTAGGATGCTTAATAGATTTGCACGCAGAGAAGCTTCATGTCGTGTGAATATAGATGCACAGGGTTGAGAGAACACAGAATTAACAGGAAAGTAAAAACACACAGCACAACGACACAAAATAAACCATGAGTACCACAAACATTCAAACACACAAAAAAATTACTTTGTTCTGTTGATTGAGAAAAAAATGGAAGTTGCTAATAGGCATAGATGGATTCAGGGTTAATAAGATCAGCACAACAAAGGCATTGAGTGAGACAGAGACAGACAGACAGAGAAAGAAAGAGAGAATTAAGCACAGAGGCTGTATGCCACAGCAACACAGTTACTTACATGCACAGAGGCCATTGGTAGATAGACAGCATGTAAAATGGACAGGGGAGGGGGGTCATTGAGTTATGGCTCAGTTAACAGAACATCAGTAAACAAATACAACAACAAGCACGCTTAAAGCTGTGATGCTCGAAGCACAGAGACATGATGGCCATCCGTGAGTTTTGGGCTCTGGATGGGGCGCTTTCAGAGCGTGCGAGACATCATGGCTCTGAACAATGAAACATGCCTCTGACATTCACAGCAATACATATCAAGACAGGAATCTAAAAGCTGCAATTAAAGTGTGGCATTAAGCGGTTTTTGTGATCATCTGGTGAGTATTATAATTTGCAGTCGGTATGAGTAATGTTCTATTGCAGTAATACTATACATCATGACATATGTGGACATACATGTATTACATAATCATGCTGTAATGCCTGTTCTTGACCCCTTTCTGCTTTCACACAACTGAGAGAAGCACTTCCTGGCTTGTTGATATGCACGTCACTAAATAGAGGTCTATTTTCTTTATAAGCCTGTTGCTGCAATGTTGATTTGTTTTTGTCTTGAGTCTCCCAAAGCTGAAATTCTTAACAACGGCTTCCTACTGGAAAATCCCCAACCATATGCTTCCCATTTCCCTTCCTAACCTGATCTGAACCTGAGCATTAAAGCTTGAAAAGCCCAAAGCACAACTCTAACAAAGTCGCCATAATCAAAACAGTTTTAGACAATTAAACAATCCTAGAGGAATTCGTGACAAGACCTGAAAAAAGGCTGTAATACTTAGAAGAGTCCCATTTCCTGCCTCTCTGGCTGAGTGAGCTCAAATCAGACTCACTAAAGTGGGGCACTGGGCTCAGGAGGGATTATGCCTGATCTGCGCTCCCCGCCGCTGCTCAACACAGTCTATTTGATCACATAAGTGATTGGGTGCTCAGAGAACATTGCGATTCCAGCAGCCCAGATCTGAATAGATCTACTGTTGGCCCTTCTTAGACCAGAAACCCTGCAAGTATGCAAATGACAGATTGTTGTCAATTTTGACAACTTTAACAAACTTTCTCAGCATGACTATTCAAACCAACCACCATGACACCTAAGAGAAACCGGAGGTGTTACAAAAACATTGCAACACTAAGAATTCTAATCATGCACCACTGTTCAAAGTTTAGCTTCTTTTTTTAATATTTAAATGACTTACTACAAAGCCCCTTTTTCCATGGTGGTGGGGAAAAAAAAATATGTCAATTGTTTTTGCGTTCTCTGGAAAATGCTTTGTTTCCCCGAGAAACTTTGCGTTCGCTCGCAAAATGTTTGCGTTTCCCAAAGAAACTTTGCATTCCCTCGCAAAAACATTTGTGTTCACTCGCAAAACTTGTGTGTCCTTTGCAAGCAAACACGCCGTTTCTTCGGGGAACGCAAACATTTTCTGAGAGAACGCAAAAACATTGCCAAATAATTTTCCCTCCCATCTCACATTTTTTTTCTTCACCATGTCCATTAAGGAGCTCCGTAGTTTTCTGTATTAAACAAATTAAAAATGTATTTTATTCCTGTGGTGAAAAAGCAGCCACTATTCTAGTCTTCAGTGTCACACGATTCTTAAGGAATCATTCTAATACGCTGATTTGGTGCGCCAAGGTTTAAAACTGTTGTGCTGCTTAATATGTCTGTGGAAAACGTAATATTCTTTGATGAATAAAAATTTCAAAAGAACAGAAATTATTTGAAATACAAATCATTCTATTTAGTCACTTTTTAATTTAACGTGTCCTTGCTGAATAAAAGCATTAATTTCTTTCTTTTTTTTTTTTTTTTTTTTAAACCTTTTGTACTTTCTTTATAAATTTTGTTCAGAAACACTGCATAATGCAACAATGTGAAATCAAGTGTAGCAAGAAGAGTTGGCATTCACATACTTGCGTATAATGTGTTTCTGGCTTTGTGATGTAATGGAGTCATCGTCACTGTGTCTACAGTCTGAACTAACAAATCCACATTTTTAGGAAGCACACCTTTAAACTATTCTAAACCATCAGGGATATTAAAATGATGGCATCCTTTAACATCTTGTGTGTTCAAAGGTAGTAACCTGAACCTATGTTAGCTAATATTACAGACTAAAGTAGGACCTACATTACTTGCTTATATAAGATGTTAAAAGCAGTGGGGTTCATCGTGCCTCTAATGAGATCATATAATTACCACCTTTCATAACGTCAGGATCATTTTATATAGAGGTTGTAAAATGTTTTCTGAGTCAGCACATCTGAGAGCAGGAGCTGTCCAGTTCATCTGCTGTTTCAGTGGAGGTCTGTGAGTTCGTTTAGACCTGAAGCCATGATGAAGACGTGAACTTCTGCTGACCACATACAGTGACATACGAGTCACTCACAGCAAAGACACTTTCTTTCTCTCCCCTGGCCCTTTACCAGCAACCATAAACTCTTACGGAAAACATGAGCGTCACACGTACGGCCTTTTGCATAGAATACACACATAAACACACTTGTTGCCTAGTGCACATGCAGGTGTGCTCATCTGCAATAACGACCCAGGTTTCCACTGTGGCTCGCTTTAATGAGCCCCTTTGGTACATGAAGCAAAACGAAAGACTCTCTGGAGCACTCTTAAGGGACTGTGAGGTCAGGGACAGCAGGCAGAATCAGACACACAGCTACTTGGCTATGTATTGGCACAAGTCACCCTGCTATTTGTGGAAATGCTGCAGTCAGGACCTCAGGTTATTTGAGCCAGACAGCACAGGGGCCCATTACCTGCCCATACCTACTACCAGACACACAGGAACGGACGCTCCCTACAGCTTCTGAACTACAGTTTGAATCATCCAATGGAGACGTTTCTAGCAACAACTGCTGACAACCATCTCACAAGGGAAAAAGTCAGCTTTCGCTGAAAAGCAGGAACTAATATGAACATGAGACTAATAAGACATATGCATTCATGATGGAGGTCCACCTGGACTTTGTTAGTGATCAACCACACAGTGCTCTATTGTGCTTCTGATCATATACTGTTTCTAAATATCTGACAACAAAATTATATATATATATATATATATATATATATATATATATATATATAAGATATAAGATTTAAAAAAATTATATGCTACTATATGATTATCAATACTAATGATAAATTACCAGGTAAATTAAAACTGATGCTGTATGTGTCTCTCCTATAACAGAGTTAAATTCTAGTTTTGATATGTTTGTCAGTAAGGGACTAACTATCTAAAAATATCAACCCTGTTAGGATTTTATATAGTAAACACATAATAATTGAAAAGTGCATATTATTTAGAAATATCAGCATTAAATTCTCTTTTTAAGAGTGACATTTTTAAGTATTGATTTAAAAAAATATATTTACTGACCGTAAAACTTTAGAATATACTTTTGTATATATACTCAAGCTATATAAATAATTTTTGATATATAATTTTATTATTGAATATAAAAATAATATGCACAATGGAATCATCATAACATTATACTGACATAATGCTTAACATAAAAGGCTGCCCTGCCATTTGATATAATGACTCAATGGTGTTTTACACACTTGTCTCCAAAAACATTTACAAAACAGGCTTTAAAGATAAAGTTCTTAAAAATATTTATCATTAATCATTAATTGTGTACAGTACATATCCTCGGGAGCCGCCAAGTTCATGTGACGTCATACTCCCACATCTCAACAATGACACCCTATTTCCCAGTAAATACAAAACACACTTGCAAGCTTTTAGTAAACAGTAAACTTACTCATCTTAGAAACCTATTCAATATTAAGGGCTGTTCACACCAAGGACGATAACTATAGAGATAACTATAACGATAAAGTTTTAAATATCATTCTAATTCTATGAAAATAGGGAAGTCCACACCACAGGTATTCGGATAATGACACAGTGGATATTGTTGAATTAATATCAGAGCGATTGTGTCCAGATGAGGAACAAAACAAAAAAAACACTGACAGACGATCAGGATCCACCAACTTTAATAAGTTTAAGCATTTAAAGGTTTAGACAATGCTATGACACATTGGTGTGGGCACTTATATTGTTATCATTCTTGGTGTTAACAGGGGCAGATAACTAATAAGGTGACTAATAAGGGAGAGTTGATTGACCAGTATCTGCTGTTGTCTGTATGAAGAGAGAAAAGAAGCAGAAAGCAGTGGAAACTCTACCTGCGTTGTGCTTTGCTAGGTATTTGTCTTTGTACTGCTTTTTTTTCTTGCCAAACCAAGTGCAGCTCGCCTGCTGCTCTTGCTTGGTTTTCTCCATGGCTATACAAGCCACCCGCCTAGAACAAAAGAAACAATTAAAATGAACGTGGTGAGAGCGAAACTTATCCGTTAGCCTTGATGATAGTACATTGAGTGCTTTTAAATCATATTGAGAGCGCCTTGCATTGTACTGCATCTTCTTTCACTTCTCCCTCAGCAGCAGCCAATCAAAATCTTCTGACTTCCATCATACAAATAAAACAAATGATTCAAGTTCTCATTCTGCTCTAGGAAAGAACCAAACTTGCCACTCCTGGAGTTCAGGTGAGGGAATCAGTCCCGCCGTGCCATTCTTGGTGTTTTCCAGTTTGCCTTGCCACCAGTTATGGTCATCTTTGTTGATAATCTGGATTACGTCACCCACTCTGAAGCGAATCCCTGCCTCTTTACAGGGGATGAGGTCATCCTTCACTGGGTCATACTCAAACTGTGCTCGTACATAGATCTGAGAAGAGATATATTCAGCTGAAGTCAGAAAAGCCCAACAGTGGCACAGACTGATAGAGGAGGTCAGAGTACATATGGAGGTCAAGGTACAACTGGGTATCAGGGTACAAGTGGAGATCAGATGTTGGTTGCGATGAGAGGCATGCTTGGCTGAAGTTCTGTATGAGGATGAGCTTTAGTGCAGTTGGGTACCAAACAACGGTCTGAGAGTAGAGTGGTGTGTGACTCCCGCATTTAAAAGAAATGACATTGGATTGACTAAAAGGGGCCTCTAAGTATTAATATTGTTTTGCAAAAATTGAGCTTAACATGATATTTTCTAAGAATCGCAGTGATGATGTAATTGTTTTTGAGTCCTTGCTACATGGTTACACAACAGATTTTCAGAGCAGTGGATTGGGCTCATTCTTTAAAATCTTACCTGGATGGAAAATGTATCCTTGATTGGAGGTCTGGAGATCTAGGGCATGAGAGTATTACAAACATCATGCAATATCATGGCACTGTGGCTGCATTAGTATGGACTGTGAGCAGGGGTTGGTGAGATGAAGAATGCAGATACGAAAGCTAACATTCGGAAAAATTATGGGTCGACATAAAGGAACAAAGCAGGGTGGAGATGTCATTCACATCACTGTGTTATCATCACTTGTAAAATAGTAGATCATTTCCAGATGGACTTGTGCTGGCAGATGGCGCCCTCTGCTGATCGCCTTTCTACTTCTCATCTTATTAGGACACAATTACTCAAAGTGAAGACTAGAGACTAGGAGAACAAATTGTGATGAGCTCTTTCATCCCTCATCTTATCAGCCTTGTTGATTTACAAGGTAATCTAGTTGAGATGTGAAAGGATACACACACCACTCTGTAGCCCAGAGCCAGTAGAAAAGCATGAAAACTGCATGGGGTTCGAACAGGACAGACAACAATATGGACAACTTGATTAATTCTTTAAGAAAGTTAATAGTTTAACTGGGACAGAATGATAGCTGGGCCAGTGTTTTATGGTTGATGTGGAGTTACTCATTTTAGGAAAATGTAAAACATAAGCAAGTTTTATTGTTGACATGCTGCCTAAAAAGTTGGATTGTTTTTTTGTTGTCGTTGAGAAAACTGTTATTTTCATATCTTGATCTCTTAGCTGTTACAGTCTTTAGTGTAATCAACTCTCTGTGAGGTTATGAATAATTGTTTATTTTTAAGAAGAATACAGATAAAATGCTATGAATTTATTAGATTTATTTCAAATCCCAATGGCTGTTTTAGACATTTTCCCAACTGTTTTTTTTGCTAATGCATCGAATAACCCATTTGTAAGACTAAACATTAATGTTAAAATTATACATTCATTCAAGCTTTTTTTTCAGTAGTCACTAAAACAACAGAATTAACAAGACCCTTGCATTTACAATCTTGTTGTTGTGTAAATGCAATGCAATCTTTGCATTACTACAACCTAATGGTCAGTCTGTCTGCAGAGCACCTCAACAATTATATAGTGAGATTTAGTGAATGGTGTTAGTGCAGGAACTGATTAAGAAATCAGGGTGTTAATAGCGGTGAATCACTAACTCGTTCATTCAATCTCAAGCATAAAAGCAGAAAGGAAAGTCAATAGAGGAGGCTAAGACTGAGGGATGCTCTATTCACCTGGCGTCCTTTTGGCTGGATGGTTGATGGCAAGTCCTGTAAAGCAAAGCCCAGCAGTGAAAGAGAGACTGACCATTTACAGAGGAAAGGCAGATTTTGACACATGAAGGACATTAACAATAAAAAGACAAAACATAACAAAAATCTGGTTAAGTGGAGGCAATGCTAACTCCAAAAGTGAGGATCACAAAAGTTTGTGTGTATGCTTATGCTGAAAGAGAAGAAGGACTGTTGAGGGTAAATCTCAGAACAGCAACACACAAGAAAGCAAGGAGCAAGCAAGCAGCTTCAGTACCACACTTCATTCAAGCATGTTCATGAGGTGGAGAATAACTCTCCTCTATGAAGAACACCAAGAGGGTCCCACTGGGTCCATATCAGGGATGAGCGATATTAGCAAACATTTATATCACGTTACTCTTATGAATTTTATTCAAATATTACTGAAAAAAAGTATTTAGTATACAGACGAAAAGACCAAACGTCCAAACGAAAAGACAGGTTTATCGCACATTTAATTGTTTTATTTTATTTTAATTTAATTATTTTAGTTACATGTTTATTAATGATTACAGTATGAATTTTATACAGTATTATATTTTATATTGTAATTAATATTATATATATATATATATTTTATTTTTATTTTTTTTTATTATATTTATATGAATAAATCTTGATTACAAATATTTGTTCTGCTTATAATATTTTTAGGAATATATACAAAAAAAGTAATGATAAATAGGAATTTTTTGACCAGCACTTTTTTCAAACTTGATCCAATCCAATTCTCTGTCATTACCAGCAGCAGAATATAAGCAAATATCATTTAAATTTTATGAGGAATTTTATATTATTTGAGAAATTTCTATAGATTTATTGTGTCAATGTCTGTATCGCCCACCCCTAGTACATATACGGCACTAATGCAGATCTCACTGGATTTTGTGAAGAGTATGCATGCTTTTATTGATGCTAGGAATCCTTTGCATGCCTCCATAGAGTTTGGCCTAATAATTGGGCTCACTGTCAGCCATTATAGAACACTGATATTAACTAATGGGAATATTTCATTACAAACAGCAATGGTAGACCCCACATCCACTGTACAGTGTGCCTGGGACCGTGTCTACAGAAACAGTATTAACACTGACAGTCAGAGTGAGTTACAGCAGCACAGAGCACACCAATTTGTGAACTGAGATAACGGAATCTAGCAAACTATGTTCAATGGATGTTACTCACGGTCTTGTTCAGTCTATGTGTTTGTGTTTATTGAGATTGTCAAAACAGAAATCCCTACTGAAACATTTAAATACAAATTGGGAAAACAAAATAATAAAACTGGACATTACATATATAATAATATCTGGTGCAAATTAAGAGGGTATGACTGCAAGAACGGGGTGAAATAATCACAAACAACATTAGGAGATTGTTGGGGGGTGGGAAGGGGGGAGGGTCGTTATTTGAGGTTGCCTGGGATTCTTACCAAGATAGAACTGTTAATGCTGGAATGGCCATTAGCAGGGGACTGTCTGGAGGTGCAGGGGGATTCTTTCTGTAATAAGATATTAAGGTCAGCGAAACAGCAGAGCAAACGGACACTAGCCAACACTGCGGTAAGAAATTGGGGACATCATGTAAGGAAAAGCAAAATATTTTTTCTTGAAAGTTATTAAATGGACATTGTTAAAGCATAGTAATGTTACAGATGCAAAGGGAAAAATGTTGTGAACACAAGGCCGCATTGCAGCTTCCCACCAGAAGGGGGATCCAACAAAACTTTGTAGGTGTAAACATCTTCCCTGAGAGGAAGGAAATCCAAATGAAATCTGACCTCTTTAGTGCATTCAGAAACGAGGAATCGTGTGAGTGCTATGAGAAATATATTTCTGCAAGCAATATGGTACAGATTCACTTTATAAATCTTGAATAATGCCGCAACACTGTCTATGAACAGACTTTGAAACATTCTCACATTGTACATCTAAACTCCCCACAAAACCGGTAATATTGTAAGGAAGGGTTCCGGTATCTTGGTTGTGAAATTGGTGTGCGGTAGTGTCTGAACCGGGCCTTTTGGTCTGGCAGGATGGAGGCTTTTGGGGAGAAAAGCGTTAACACGCAGCCATCAGGCAGGCAGTTAGTCACACAAGAGTTCACGGCAATCAAACCCCACCACACAAGGCCACGACAGGCCAGGGAGGCAAACCACAGCACTGCAGAGGAGACTGGCAAAGACAGAGCAGAAGAGAGTGCAAAGGCCACAGGGGCCGTTACCTCACAGGACGACTGCTGCGTGCGGTAGCTTGGCACAATCTTAAAGGTGATGCTGCCTCTCATTTCTCGCTGTCAATAAGGAAACAAAAAGCAAATTATTCAAAAAAATTTTTTTTCATTTTTTACAGGATTATGTCTGCACAATGGTTGTAAAGTTTAATGCCTGTTTAAGAGACTCAAATTAAAATTTGTCATCTACTCATCTTCATGTTGCTCCAAATCCATATGATTTTCTTACTTCCAAGGAACAAATGGAAAAAAAGTAGACAATAAAAACAGTAGCTTTGTGTTGAGCAGTGTTCAGATCGATAGGGTTCCTACACAATGTTCACTGGTCTTTACTCACTGAGCACGTAATATCATGTTTCTACAGTAACCCCAAACGGACAAACTTCTACAGTGCACTAGTCACTCTGCTTTCTCCGACAACTACAATTTTGTCCTGTGTCAGCCTCCATAGCTTCTCTATGTTCTTTGAAAGGGAGGGGTGAGTGGTGGGTGATTGCAATTCACAACCTCACCGCTAGATGCCACTAAAATTCATACACTGCTCCTTTAATATGAAAACAAATGCAATTTGGTTATATTAGATGTGTTAACCCGTGAAGTCCACTTTGAATGACACTTACAGTCGAATGGAACAACTTTAGAAAAAGAACAAAATCTAAGTCGGGACATTTTGCTAGATAGCTCCATTTGTGTTCCATGAAAAAAACATCATAGTTCAAACAACATGAGGGTGAGTAAATGGTAACAAAATGTAAATGTTTGGGTAAACTTTTCCTTTAAAAAAAAATAAAAACATAGCTTGAATTAAATTATGTTCCCACTCACAAGCATCTTCTGAAGCTGCTCCACCGTTTGATTTGCAACGCTTATGCCATTGATCTCTCTGATCTCGTCTCCAATGTGTAAAGTTCCTGATATGTGACAAAGTGACACATTATGTGCATAATAAATGACGGTAGTATTACAGACTTCATCATTTGATATCTATCTTGATATCTTTTACTTCATGAGATTGTTCTGCTTGCAGGCTGCATGTATGAGACACCTGATGATGGCGTGTGTGTATCTGACATGTGGGTAAGACCTATACGTCAGTCATACACTGCTGCCAAGTTCTAAGAGATTGTGCAATCTACCCTTCACAGGGTAACGCTGCACACACTCTCAAGCTTGCCATGTGGAAATATGTGTTGAGGGGTCTGTTTTGAAGCAGCATGGGTTGCATCTCATTCCTATTAATTTATCAAGTGTTTATGGCGATAAGAAAGCATAGGAGAGGCTGCAGTGTATGTAGCAGTGTGGGGTGAAGTTTTAAAGACTACCTGAGTTAGAGGGAAAATTATTTGGTGCATGTACCTTGTCTGTGGATCATTCCTCCATGCATTATTCTTGCCACAATGCAATGGTTCAGGTCGTTCATTTTCAACGTGATGCCCTGAAACAGTGCACATTAACCCACATTGATGAGAAAGTCAAGCTTTCAGGAAGTCTGACTAACATGTGGACATGCATTGTAACCACTGTGAGACCTTAATCAACAACACCATCAGCTCAGGGTGGCAAAATATGTGCGAAGTCCCAAAACACATTTATGTGCAGAGCTAGCGTTTGCACACTTCGAAAGTGGAGGGATCAAAACTGCTAAAGTTTAAAGAGTAGCTATGATAGCTAACTAGAAACTGTTTATGCTAGGCATATATGCTAGACTAGTCTTTAGGTGTATATATGTGTGTACATGTAAAGCTGAGCATTCATACCATTGGTTCGTCTGTGTTCTTCTGGAACTGAACAAGGCGCACCCGTGTGACATTCTCTATGTCCATGTCTCCGTTCGTGCTTTCAGGTGAGTCTCCGTTGAGGTATGGTGATGTAGGTGGTGGAGTGACCCTCAGTGCATCATCACTGTACACCTCATGTGCCACAACATCATGAGTCTGAAGTAAGGCCTTGAAAGAAAGTAATAGAGAGAGATATCACACAAACACACCGACAACAAAATCTCATAAACTTACACTGGAGGTACCTAAGCTAGTAAGCAACCAGCTAGTAAACACCCAGAACATACTAACAAGCAGATAATAATGCACTAAAATCCACTCAGATCACATTAGTAATAAAAGAGCAATTTCTTGGTAATCAATCAAGGAGGCAAGTTGTGCAAGCATGTTTTCTTGAGAAATAAACCCCACTGTTGTTTGGGCTCTTTAAGATTTTTTTTTCAAAGAAGTCTCTTATTCTCACTCAGGCTGCATTCATTTGATTAAAATACAGAAAAAACAGTAATCTTTTTAAATATTATTACAATTTAATTGATAATGTAATGTAATAAATGTAATTTATTTCTGTAATGGCAAAGCTGAATTTTAAGCAGTCATTACTCCAGGCTTCAGTGTCACATGATCCTTCAGAAATCATTCTAATATGCTGATTGGGTGATTTGCTGATTTCTTATTATCAATGTTGAAAACTTAATATTAAAGGTGTTATGAACTGGCTTTTTTTTTTTTTTTAAATGTATACTGTTGTCTGTGGTCAAATTTTGACATTTGGCATTTTTCCTTCAAATATCAAGTCAAGAGAGTGAACGCACATCAAGAAAGGAATATTATTTCACTATTTAAGATAGTTTTGGTAGCCCGTCTGAAAAACACATAGCCCCGGGACGTTGGGCTTTGCGAGCCCTAAACCCATACATGTCCGAGTCTGATCCCAAATGAAGGAACAGACGTGCAATGTCGTCCCCATGTGAGCTGGATATTCATTAAAAATAAAGTTCATCCATGCATTCATAATATTGGAATCCGAATGAAGCTTATGCGGTATGTTTAGAAATTATACAGTTTAGCTCCATGTAGGCCTGTGTTATGTTAGTGGCACGAGTCGGTGGGCGGGGCTACAGAATCTGGTGTTCTTCTTCTGTTGAGGCGGTGTTTCACTACCAAGAACACCACAAGATCACAAGTAAAGGATTCTCCAGTCTTTTACAGTGTGCTAAGGTATGTTCAGTTAGACATAATCCATACTATCTGTAACAATGCAAAACTATCACATATAAAAAACATTTTTTAATCACAGTGTGTTGCTTCATTCGTTCATGTAATCTCATCTGTTTACAAGCGAATCCGTGTTTAAATTAACATGCGTGCAATGTCTTCCCCACGTGAGCTGGATATTCATTAAAAATAAAGTTCATCCATGCATTTATAATATTGGAATCCGAATGAAGCTTATGTGGTATGTTTACTGCTTAGAAATTCGATGCGGTTTAGCTCTATGCTGCTCTTAGCTGTCATGTTAGTGGCACGAATCGGTGGGCGGGACTATAGAATCAGGTTGTTCTTTTTCTGTTGAGGCGATGCTTCACCACACGATGACGTCAAGGTGTGGCATATTCTGAGATCTCTCGTTTGCTGGGCCTGGTGTCAGTAAACGCTTTTCTTTGACTAACAAGGAAGTTTTCAGCTCTGAAACTTACAGGAAATTCTTATATTACCATGACCTTTTATATATCAAAAGCTCAAGGGAAAGTTGATTTCTCAATTCATCACCCCTTTAATATTTTTGTGGAAACCATAATAATAAATTAAATTAGAATAGAATAGATTTGTATGTATCAAAGTAAAAGTCAAATTAGAGTCACATTTGATCAATTTATTGCATTCTTGCTGTATAAAAGTATTAATTTCTATAAAAAAAGAGAAAGAAAAAAAATCTTACAGATCCTGCATGTTTGAACAGTAGTGTACAAATCTAGTTTACTATTCATGACTAATGTCTACCTTCTAAAAAAGTGTGCAGAACATAACCAAATTAAATATTACCAGTAATAAAAAGCACCACAAACTTTTTTCTTTCCAGCTCATCTGATACTACCATCTTGTGTGCAATTATAAGAGTCTGAGAAAAGCATCAAGGGCAAGGTCATGCTGGAATTAGACAGCTAGTACCTGATGGTGCTTCCCTCCTCTCTTGCATTTTATCTCTTTTCTGCACCCCCGCACACACACACTCTTGACATGGCTGTCGGAGTTAGTGAGGCTAACATCACCCAAGTCTTGTTTTGTTTTTCACGCATGAGCTCTTTTTGATTCCTTTCCTCTGAAAAGCAACCGTTCCCTCTTTATTTCTCTCAGTTCTGTACTAAATCCCCAGTTCAAGTGGAAGTAAAAACATTGTAAAAAGCCCCCAAACAAGTCCCTTGCTGCCCGCATTATGCCATATCATTTAAATAAATCTTGCTCAGTGTTCCATGACGCAACATTTGTCTCCAACTTATTTCACACACTTTAAAGGTCCCGTTCTTCGTGATCCCACTGTTCAAACTTTAGTTAGTGTGTAATGTTGCTGTTAGAGCATAAATAATACCTGTAAAATTATAAAGCTCAAAGTTCAATGCCAAGCGAGATATTTTATTTAACAGAAGTTCCCTTTCAAAGCCTACAGCGAACGGCTGGTTTGGACTACATCCTGGTACTTCCTTTATAAATGACGTCAGTAGAACAGTAGAACAGACTAACCTCCGCCCACAAGAATACGCGAAAAAAGGGGGCGTGGTCTTGTTGCTGTCCCACGTGGAGAAGAGGATGGTCGCGTGGAGAAAAGGAAGTGTTGCGTTTGAGTGTGTTTGTCGCCATGTCGTCGAGACGCTGTTATTTTCATCCCGGAGTCAAATCACCTTTGTTTGGCTTTCCCAGGGACGCTGTAGAGATCATTAAGCGCATATATCTCCTGTTAAGAGGCGTGACCTTTCCACGTGTGCTAAGCTGCTGTCGAATCACACAACAGGAACCGTGCCACGTTTGCTAAGATGCGGTCAAATCACAACACGGGAACCGCTGGCACAATCAGAACTCGTTACGCATTTCTGAAGGAGGGACTTCATAGAATAAAGGAAGTCATCAGCCGTTTTTAGGACAGTGAAAACAGCGGTATACAGATAAGTAAATTGTGTTAAAAATACTGTTTTTTTTTTACACGCGAAACATGAACACGTTATATTGTAAACACAATCAAAGCTTCAAAAGAACACGAAGAACGGGACCTTTAAAGAATCAGATTTTCCTATTTTTTTGTTCTACTTTTAATCTCACCAACAATTCTCACCCTCACTGTAACCCCTGACTGAAAGGTAAACCTGTAGAATTATGTGATATTGAAGTTTCAACAAATGGTCTTTTTGAACTGGGGAGGACGTTTTCAATTCTAAGAGTTACAAAATGTTTTCTGTGTAAAAAGTGGATTTATCTTTAATCAGCTTAAAGGATTAGTTCACTTTAAAATGAAAATTATCCCATGATTTACTCGCCTTCAAGCCATCATAGGTGTATATGACTTTCTTCTTTCTGATGAACACAATCTGAGTTATATTAATAAATATCCTGATGCTTCCAAGCTTTATAATGGTAGTGACGAGGTCCATTGAGTTTGAAGCTCAAAAAAGAGCATCCATCCATCATAAACGTACTCCACACGGCTACGGGGGTTAATAAAGGCATTCTGAAGTGAATTGATGGGTCTTTATAAAAAAAAAAAAAAAAAACATATTGAAAACTTTATAAAGTAAAATATCTAGCTTATGCCAGACCACCTTCCGTATTAAACTTACGAAAAAAAAGCGTAACTGACTAGGCAACCCTCTACGCACACTTTGGCAATAGAATCGCCGTTTGCTAGTAATTTTTTTTGTTTAATGACTGATATACTATTTCATATTTTATATATATATTATATTATTTAGGGCTGTCAAAAGATTCATCACGATTAATCACATCCAAAATAAAAGTTTGTGTTTACATAATATATGTGTGTGAACTGTGTATAATTATTATTTATATATAAAAACACACACAAGCATGTATATATTTAAGAAAAATTTATTATATTTATATATAAAATATTTATATTTATATATAATATAAGTTATATAAATGTATACAGTATATACATGCAAATATTTCTTAAATATATACATGAATATTTATATAAACATAATAATTATACAAAGTACACACAAATATATTATGTAAACACAAACTTTTATTTTGGATGTGATTAATCTTTTGACAGCCCTAATATATATATATATATATATATATATATATATATATATATATATATATATATATATATATATATATATATATATATATATATATACACACACATAGTGAGGAAAATAAGTATTTGAACACCCTGCTATTTTGCAAGTTCTCCCACTTAGAAATCATGGAGGGGTCTGAAATTGTCATCGTAGGTGCATGTCCACTGTGAGAGACATAATCTAAAAAAAAAAAATCCAGAAATCACAATGTGTAATTTTTTTAATATTTATTTGTATGATACAGCTGCAAATAAGTATTTGAACACCTGAGACAATCAATGTTAATATTTGGTACAGTAGCCTTTGTTTGCAATTACAGAGGTGAAACGTTTCCTGTAGTTTTTCACCAGGTTTGCACACACTGCAGGAGGGATTTTGGCCCACTCCTCCACACAGATCTTCTCTAGATCAGTCAGGTTTCTTGCCTGTTGCTGAGAAACACAGAGTTTGAGCTCCCTCCAAAGATTCTCTATTGGGTTTAGGTCTGGAGACTGGCTAGGCCACGTCAGAACCTTGATATGCTTCTTACAGAGCCACTCCTTGGTTATCCTGGCTGTGTGCTTCAGGGTAAATTGTCATGTTGGAAGACCCAGCCTCGACCCATCTTCAATGCTCTAACTGAGGGAAGGAGGTTGTTCCCCAAAATCTCGCAATACATGGCCCCGGTCATCCTCTCCTTAATACAGTGCAGTCACCCTGTCCCATGTGCAGAAAAACACCCCCAAAGCATGATGCTACCACCCCCATTCTTCACAGTAGGGATGGTGTTCTTGGGATGGTACTCATCATTCTTCTTCCTCCAAACACGTTTAGTGGAATTATGACTAAAAAGTTCTATTTTGGTCTCATTTGACGACATGACTTTCTCCCACGACTCCTCTGGATCATCCAAATGGTCATTGGCAAACTTAAGACGGGCCTTGACATGTGCTGGTTTAAGCAGGGGAACCTTCCGTGCCATGCATGATTTCAAACCAATGACGTCTTAGTGTATTACCAACTGTAACCTTGGAAACGGTGGTCCTAGCCCTTTTCAGGTCATTGACCAGCTCCTCCCGTGTAGTTCTTGGCTGATTTCTCACCTTTCTTAGGATCATTGAGACCCCACGAGGTGATATCTTGCATGGAGCCCCAGTCCGAGGGAGATTGACAGTCATGTTTAACTTCTTCCATTTTCTTATGATTGCTCCAACAGTGGACCTTTTTTCACCAAGCTGCTTGGCAATTTCCCCGTAGCTCTTTCCAGCCTTGTGGAGGTGTACAATTTTGTCTCTAGTGTCTTTGGACAGCTCTTTGGTCTTGACCATGTTAGTAGTTGGATTCTTACTGATTGTATGGGGTGGACAGGTGTCTTTATGCAGCTAACGACCTCAAACAGGTGCATCTAATTTAGGATAATAAATGGAATGGAGGTGGACATTTTAAAGGCAGACTAACAGGTCTTTGAGGGTCAGAATTCTAGCTGATAGACAGGTGTTCAAATACTTATTTGCAGCTGTATCATACAAATAAAAGATCATACATTGTGATTTCTGGATTTTTTTTTTAGATTATGTCTCTCACAGTGGACATGCACCTACGATGACAATTTCAGACCCCTCCATGATTTCCAAGTGGGAGAACTTGCAAAATAGCAGGGTGTTCAAATACTTATTTTCCTCACTGTATATATATATATATATGTATATATATATAAGAAATATGCTCTCTCTGTGTCTCTCTCTTTGCGTGTGCGCATAAGAAACACAGCTAGTGCTCTCAGCAATGCGATGGCGAGTCGTGCGCCTTAACACTAGAGTTTATGGTAGGCTACATCAAATACAGGTACGCATGCATCCATTAAGCTGAATTGATATAGTACAGATCGCTTGACAGAGAGCGAAACTCTCAAGCGCTCAGCCAGAGTGTTCAGCGAGTGAAAATATATCTATGCTAAAATTATACTTAGCCTCTAACACTGGAGAGTAAAATATAAGAATTTATAAGTCAATGGCTAATGATAGATATTATTTAGTTGCCCAGAGTGAAGATTTAGTTGCATATTGCTAGGATGTAGCGTATGCATTTTGAACTGCAAGAGGTGTTACATTTTCTTCGTAAGCAGAATACGGAAGGCGGTCTGGCGGAAGCTAGATATATGACATTATAAAGTTTTAAATATGTATATTTTTCTTACAAAAACCCATTGATTTGCTTCAGATGGCCTTTATGAACCCCTGGAGCCGTGTGGAGTACGTTTATGATGAATGGATGCACTTTTTTGAGCTTCAAACTCAATGGACCCCATCACTGCCATTATAAAGCTTGGAACCATCAGGTTTGTGACGATTTGTGTTCATCAGAAAGAAGAAAGTCATATACACCTAGGGTGTCTTGAGGGTGAGTAAATCATGGGGTAATTTTCATTTTAAAGTTGATCCTTTAACTAAACTAATCCTTTAACCTTCAGAAACAGTCAGTGTGGAGCAAAGGGCAAACTCTCTGCTTCATCTGTCATGGGGTTGTTTGTCCAGCTGATAATAATGCTCTGAACACATCTAACGAATATCTCATTGATTATCGAAGAGAACTACAGAAAGGGATTGCAAAGACTGAGATGGTGTAATAAGCCAGCTGACAACATCCTGATTATATCGATGTACCTCATAAAGACTAAGTACAAGTGCTCTAATTAAGCTTCAAAGATAGTTTTGCTGACTGAAATTTAAGCAAACTTGAAGACTCCACTTTTTCTTTCATTGTACTTAATGATGCAGTGCTGTCTAATGCTAAAATGATAATAAGGATCACCTTGAGATCTTTAAAGCCAATATGAAATGACGTTCACAAACCATTTTACCTTCGTAATGCAACGTACCGCCATTCAAAAGTTTTGAATCAATAAGATGCCTCATACGCTCTCTCACACTAATACTGTGAAATGTTGCAATTTAAAATATTTTTTTCTATTTTAATATATTTTAAAATGTGATTTAATTCCTGTGATGGTATTAATACAACTATAATACATTATGTCATATGTCCTTGCTGAATAAAGGTATTCGTTTCTTATGATAACAATGACTAAATAGATATTTGTCGACTGGCTACCATTACCCAACATTCATCAGCAGAAAATACTTTTTTTTTTCAGAGAAAGAACAACAGTTTACATATTGATTAAATATTTCAAAGAATCGTTTATAATAAGACCAGAACATGCATTAAGGAAAGTAAATATTGTTCATTTTGATTTCATATAGACTTTAAGGCATTTTTGTAAAGAGATTATCAAAAGAATAAGAGCTGTGCTGCTGTGACTCACCATGAAATGGGGCTGGGATAGAATCCGTCTTAGTTCTTTAGCGTCTGTATTCTCCGGGTAGCATGAAATCTCCTCCAGTACCTACAGACAGACAGAGTCATCAGGCATTTCCTCAGGCTGTCATCTCCATGCTACGTATAACTCTCGAGGTGAGTATCTGACATAGGCTTTTTAATCTCATACACTGCAACACAACTTTGAGCTGGACTGCTGAGACCCCATACATCATATATCAGAACAGACACACACACACACACACACAAATTTCTGGCATGACCCTTAGACCCCATGTGACCAATCAGCACTGCTGTCTGGACTCGTTTGGCCCTTCTATTGGCGGGGTGGGACGGGTCAGGTGGGAAGGGGGTGATTTGGCACAGTACTGAAGATATGTCACAACTCCCCGCTGAATGCTTCTGAGTGCCGGAACCTGAACGTCTTTTGAACCACACTAATCATCTCTAATGAGCTCTAATCAATGTTTAAACCCATCTGGCAGCCCCTCACTGCCAGTCAACATCACTAAATGTAAAGCTCAGACATTTACAAGACTCCATGTTGCTAGAAATTTCCACATGTTCTACAAAAGTGGTAAAAAGAAGTGGACATATGATTGGGAAAATGTCTGCAGCTTACATATTCCAGGTGTTTCAAAGCCGTGCTCGACCCGTCTTCAGCGGAGGTCTTAGCATGAGAGACACACACAGGAGAGTTTTATAACATTTGATACATATAGTCTGTGTAAGAAGCAGCAGAGTCGAAGGCTGAATTTTGGAGGTAGGCATTATGCCGTCTCCACAAGTTTCAGTCGCTCAGGGAAAACAGTGAGAAGTGATGGGTTAGTTTCCGCCCCGCTGGCTCTAAGCAATACAAAGAGGATAATCCTTAAGCATTTCACCACTGCCAGTGATCACAAGCAAGAGGCCAAGGAGGGTTATTCGAAAGCACAGCTCTTTAATCACTAGCCGGCCTAAGTTCCTTTTTGATGTGCAACACTAAAGGAAGCGGTTGATCTTTATAGGTTGTGCGACTTGTGACTGAGAAGGGACTTTTAGACTCAAGACCAAGATAACCACTGAGGGAGGCCATCAAACTAGTTCAAGACCAGAAGCAACCATCAAGATAACTATCCAAACTAAGATTACTTTAATTTCTTAATGGGAATTTAAAGGGATAGTTCACCCAAAAATTAAAATCTTTTTGACACATCTGTTTGATCAAGCTTATCTGATAGCATCAAGATAAGATTTATTGACATATATTCAAAATACTCAGAAAATTCCTGTTGACGCAATTGCTATATGATAAGACATTATCAGTTTTGATTCACTAACAGCATTCGCAACCCATGTTACTTCAAGATAAAGTTGTGGTGTATGGGGGACTACTCCCCTCCTAAAACTGCAGTTTTTAAGTCGCGATGTAATGGAAGTGGCAGCAGATCTTTTCTTCCATATTGTGATAAACACAGGGCTCCAGACTAACTTTTTTCACTAGAAGCACAGTGGCCCCCAACTGAAAATTTTAGGGGCATAACCAGAGAATTTAGGGTTACACCATAAATCAACATGCTAACCAAATCTACTAATTTCCACTGTATTACAAATAAATACTTTGATAATACAGGGCTCCAGATTAACATTTGAGAGCAGTGGCACCAGTGGAGGAAAATGTATCCTAAGGTTAATTTAATCATAAAATTACTATTGTTTTGCATTGTTTTGTTAATAAGTGCAGTTACTAATAATAGTACATGTTTGTTCATTGGAAATTTAACAGTGAAGCAATGAGCTTGAATTGTTATGCAGAAAAAATGAACTTTTATTAACAACAGTAATGTGCAAAAACCTCATTTTTATAAGGAAAATTGTAATATTCCACTCTTATTAAATGTACTATTGTTCCTCTATAGTATCATACTGAACTAAAAGGAACACTCTTTACTTGTTTTCTGTGTAATCCAGTCACAATTTGAAGAAAAGTTTTAGTTTTTGATGAGACTTTGTGACTTCCTACTTTTTTCCATATATTAAGGAGTGGAAACGTCTAATAAGTAAAATAAATGCTCCTATGCCACCACCTACTGGTTATAGTGTTTTTTTGTTGTTGTTGTTGTTTTGCCATGAAGTGGCCAGCACCTTTACACTTTTAGTTTTAAAAATCATCACACTAAAAATAATATTTAAATGGGATAATATTTTGAGCTTTGAAGTGCTGGAAAAAGTGTGAAACACTTGAAAAGTGCTCGAATTTCACTCTCAAAAGGTTGTACGAACCCTGAGATGAATAATGTAAAAAAAAACATTTGACTATTTCTTCCACAATACCATGGGGTGTTACTACATTAAATCCATGGTGAATGTTTATGATTTGTGGACTGAAACCCCTGAATGTTTCAAAATGTTTTTCCTAGTCTCCGCGTCAGCACTGATATCTGTGGTTTATAACAGAGAATTCTGCACCAAACGCTTCCCACTAGGTCTCACAGTAGCGATGTTATTAATACTGGGATGAATTCAAATTTTTTCGCACTGGATCTCCCAGCGCTGTTTAGTAACGGTGTCGTGTGATCAAGATAGGCCCATGTATGAGCTCGCGCTGCAATGTCTATTATTTCGTTTCGTTTGCCGTCCGATGTTTCTCATATGTAACAGAAATGGCAGCTCTTATCAGTTGGGAACCGCGGTGGTCGCACCGCGGCAACCTCGAAACAAATTCAGTCGCACCAGCAGGAAAAAAGGTCGCAAAATGTAATAATTTAGTCGCAGTTTGGAGCCCTAAAACATCTGAGAAAATTAATGTGAGCTTGCAGTCGATTGTGGAGTGGGACGTTCACCGGATTATTGAGTTTGAGTTGACATTTTGATTAAACATTATAAGATAAAAATTATAAAAAATAAATAAATTGTATATATAACATACTTAGATGAATTGTTGACAATAAGATCAATAGGGCTGCCCCCTAATAGTCGACTACACATTAGTCAATGAGAAGAGGCCTAGTCAATCAAATAGTCGGTTACTTGCAGAAAAAAAACTCCACAGGAAGTGACTAAGTTAAGGAAGTGATTATTGTTAACACGGCTGGTCCATGTTGTAATTACAGTAGCCTATGTCGGGCAGGAAATCCAAAAGTATGCCTATCATTCACAAACCTCAAATATGGTTTATAATTTGTAACATGTAATTAGTAGCCATAATGTAAGCCACCTCACATGGTCGCTCGCTCTACGCATATCCAAGTGTTCATGCGGAGATCCCTTGCATTTTTTCCTGATAACAGCAAAATTAACTTAAAATAGAGTAATACACCATTTGAAACTGTAAAGTGTCTACTTTTATTTGTGTACACTCACAATAACAACAAAACTCAAGCTTTTGTTGATACTCAAGATGCGTTTTCTGCCATCGTCTTTCTGGAGCATGCCACAAAAATGAACCGAAACTCATACAAGCATATACATGCCTTACAGAAATACAGTATATGTCTATAGCAAGCTTAAAATGGCTACTTTTAAATTAACCAATTCAAATTTGAAAACAAATATTCTCTGATTACGTAATCCGTATAGTCATCAAATTCATCTTTGCAGCCAACACTGACTCAGAAAACTAGTTTACTAATAAAATATTCAGTAAGTCTGCTTGTCTACACATTCATAATCATTCCTACGCTTTTCCTGGTGTGCTGCGGCAAAACGCTTTCATGCTAATTTATATTTTAAGTAATATTTAAGTAACTAGTCAACTATTCGCTTAAATGAACAACTAGTCGACTAGATTTTTTTTAAAAATCGGGGCAGCCCTAAAGATCAATAACACGCATTTACCAGATAGAGGGAATTTTGACATTGATGTAAAGAAATCTATCCTAATTTCCTATTATTCCAATATTTATTACATTAAACTGAATTAAATTGCTACATTAACTATCGGCAAGATTTTAGGCAGCATTACCTTTTGGTAAACATAACCTTTCCTGCCGACCTGGTAGCCATTGATAAGAAATACTATATCAATGTCTTATGTCTTTAGAGCCAGCAAGGGATTTTTTTAAATGCTTGTAAAGTTACTGGATATTGTGATTAATGGTTAGTTCATTTAGTGTGTTAAGGAAAAAATAGAACCATTAGCATAACTATTAACGAAAAAACAAACAAAAAAAAAACACTTTCCTTTCCTCTTTCTCTTCCTTCTTCCCTCCCTACTCTAGCCTGTGCTACACTGAGCAATGTACACGGTCTCAGGATTTTAGGCTCTTATTGCGCTTCTCGACTCTTCGTGACGAATCGCTTCATGTACCCCCAAGTTGTAAGTCGCTTTGGATAAAAGCGTCTGCTAAATGTATAAATGTAAATGTAATGTAAATGTATTTGCTGTCTATTTGTGTTAATTGTGAGGATTTTTCTGTGCAAATGAAGAGAGCAAAACGCTTCAGCCAACAGTGAGGAAAGCACACAGACAGCCACACGTCAAACATACAGCCCAATAAGATCACCCAGCTAAATGCATTTTCACTTTCTCAAATTTACTTTCAGGTAATTTGAGAAGCGATCTGTGAGCTCAATGATCATTTTCTGCATTTACATATCAATGGTGATAAAAGAGCTGCCATGTCCAACTCCACACAGTCATTATTCTATATTTTTTCTAGTCTACTCCGTAGGTAAAAGCAAACAAACACATTCACTTGTTAATGCAGACTTTTAACTGCAGCTGGGTTGAATGCATTCTAATTCACCAGGAAGAAAACAGACATGTGTTCACACAAGCAATAGACCACTAGGGATCTGTAAATGTTACATAAGTCATACACTGAGCTTAAAATTCTAAGAGGCATTGACTACAAAACAGGCCTCTGTTTGAGGCCTTCTGTTAAACTAAATAAAATCCCATGAATGTCTGTCACATGGTGCTTTCTAAATAACAGATATGAACAGAGATGGTATAAAATTATTAAAAATGATTTGCTATTTAAAAATCTAAAATTTGTGAGACCATCATCTGTAAAATACATTTTATGTTAACAAAATGTACATATTGATAAAATGTACATTTTATTACATGTCATCAGGTAAGGTTTCAGTAATATGACAATTTAGGTTTATAAATGAATCTTCTGAAAATTCTTAGTAAATCAATTAAAAGCCACAGAGCAGAAGCGAAAAAACCATGACAGAAATATGCAGTGAGGAAATTCAGTTTCTAGGAAAGCCAAGGAGTGAGTAGGTCATGCATTTCTGGTGAGCTGTATTAAATGGAAATAGAAACTAAAAAGAATAGTAGTTAAAAAAATAAGGCCATAAACACACCAACATATTCTAATAAACAGAGTATTATGCATTTAAAATTCCATTCTGAATGAACACATTCAAGACAAATCATCTTAATATTATTCTGGGTCCTGGGTCACATTAACATACTTTCTTGTTGAAGAGATTAAAGAGATACTTTAATTGCATATTTGAACTGGACAGGTTGTGCAGACCAGTAGAAAAAAAATTGTCCTGGAAGAGGTTTTTTTTTATTTATTTTTTTATCGATAAACAAGTCAAAAACTAAAACAAAGGTAATTAAACTCATTCTAGGAACCTCTCTGGACCTCAACATTTTTGATTTGCAACTACAACAGCATCTTTCCATAACTGTAGCCTGCACTCACCTCTTTGGCTCTCTGAACTGCGTCACTTGCAGGATTTCTGATTTGCGGAGAAGACTTGGTGTTTATCTTGTCGTACAGCTGAAAAAGTGAAAATGCACAGGACAATAATCACAAGACTCCTTGGGTGCAGCATGCATGGAAAGAATCAAGATCTTTTAAAATTCCTCATTGTTCAAGATCTCTACAGTTATCAAATGTGAACATTATAATCAATGTTTAATAAAGCAATTTTGGGTACTATGTGATATTTTGCTTTTTGAGGACAAACAATAAGAGGTTAACCCTCACAAACAATAACATTTCACTGACATTGCTGCTTTTGTTTAGGCCTGCAAATTTACATCACAATTGAACAGCTCTATTGCATGTAACAGGCTAAAGTTTTTCCTGCAAAATCTTAATAATAAATGTTGTATGATTAAATACTTTTAAAAAATGTATTCCAGTGATGAACAGCTGTAATTGCATTAACAGATGTTTTCCATGTCTCCAGTGTTCTACTGGTCCATTCTTCAGCTGTAGTATTCTATGAATTATTTACATTTAGATATTCTTGTAAAACACATCTGTTAATATGCGATTCTTCAGTGGCTTAGCTCGAGTGCCAACACTTGCAGGAAGCCACAAGAAGCCATGTCACGGCCAGGATCACACCTTTTATTTTGTTATTATTTTAATTCCCTTTTCTGTGTAAAGCACTTTGAATTACCATAGTGTATGAAATGTGCTATATAAACAAACAAGCCTTGCCTTGCCTTGCTTGTCCACAGGATATCAGTCCTTTATCTATATTTATCTACATTTCACATCTTCACACAAACAGTTTTAGCTTAAGGGTAGCATTAAGCAACACGTTGCAACACCTCCAGCAACAATATATGTGAAAATACCTGAGGTTACTCACCACAGCAAAAGAATAAACAACCAAAACTGAAGTTAAACTCCAGAAAAAGTTGGCCCTGACAGGATCTCAACCCCTCTGTCCTCGGTTTCATGAAGGTAGAGTTACACTCATAGCTTGAATATAGAGGACGGCAAAGTCTAGAGTAGCTCTTCTGATACACAGATACTGCCGGAGCAGCAACAGTAAAAAAGCATAGAGGCTGACAATAGATGCTATTGTTTCCCTCCCTATTCAGGGTGAGAGTTGAGTTCTCAATGGGACGACATGCATTCACAGCCTCCTGGTGATAATCTTACCCACAGTGCACTGGCACGAGGGGTGTGCCCTCCTCTCTGCTTTCCTTTGGCCTGTGGCTATAGAGACAGGCCCTATCATCCACACTGGGTTGTACCAAGCTGTACGCCTCTCTATACATGCCTCGGTACGAAGACACACACACACACACACAAACATAGAGACTGTCCACAGCTGCACTTATTCACACACAAAAATGTGTGTAATCCCATAATACTAAAAGACACATGTGCGTATGTGTGCCGAGGCCATGCAGCCTGTGTGTTTGCACAAGCATTGAAAGATGCAATGAATGAACAAAGAACAATGCATGAACAAAGTCCATTGAGTTCTCAAATAAACAAAAATTTTGTGGAAAGCTGAATGGGAAATTCTGAAATTGGTCTACTGACATTTATTGACTGATCAGTTGTGGTAGCTTTTTGTTTGGATGGTGGAAGGCTAATGATCAAGATTGTAGGCTGTTAGCAGCCCACTGCAGAAGTCAGCAAGAACAAATCCTGAACTATTACTTGTGGGCAATTACCCACAAATTTTTCCTCAGGGGCTGTGCCAGCAACGAGTATATTGTAAGATGATTTGGCTAAAAACTGTCTGTTAAACATTAAAAAAACAAATCTAACTTGCTTAGACAGGTTATTGCTTAGCCAAACTTATAGTGGCTAATAGTTAAAATCAGTTGTGTTAAATGCTACAAGTGAATTTAGGCATCACAATATTATATTATACAGTATGAAAAAAAGGATAATCATTTAGAGATTCACACAACAATTGTATTAATGATTTAATGTTTTCAAATATTAACTTTAATTGAGCTTTAGATAGAGGCAAAAGGTCATATAAATGTAAAAAAGAAGCAGCATGCGCATCCTGACATCCCCAGAAATTGCTCAAAGCCAGTTAATCAGAATGGAACTGCAATCTCAGTGAACTCTTGCCATTTATTTGTGCAATATGCATCAGAAGGTCTGTGAATGTTCCGAGGCTGAGACTAGGTCATTGCTGACTCATCAAAAAAATAAAAATAAAATAAAATATAACATCAAAATATAACTGCATCGTAACACATCCGCTTCTGCTGTATAAAGGAGGTATTTTATGGGGTGTGCATATGTGCGTTTGTCTATACAGTACAGTCTCTTACATCAAGCAATGTGTGGAGGTGATGGTCCTGGAAGACACTGTGTAGAAAGTCCAGGTCTTTCTCACTGCAGTCCGTCAGTGCATGGATCTCCTCCAAACTGTCCAGCACTTGTGACACAGCCCCTTTACATGTACACAAAAACACAAGCAAACACCATGACCTTCAGATACCCAGGAAAAGCATGACCTTTATTTGAATGAAGCAGGCAAACACTTGTACTTAGTAAAGGGACAGACAGTGACACCTACTTTCTGCTGCTAGTAGTCCTGCAGGGTGGCCAGCATAGAAACAAGCAACAAGCATTACTTTAACAATACAGAAATTAATTATGTGATTAGAGATTGGATTCGCCCACACTCTTTAGTGCACACATAACACAATCAGGTACTTACAAAAGCACATTCAAATGAAATTCCTAGAATATCTTAGAAGATATGTCTATCAAACTCTTTATTAAAAACAGTGACACATTAAAGGGTTAGTTCACCCAAAAATGAAAATTATGTCATCATTTACTCACCTTCATAAGCCATAAAACCCTTAAGACTTTTGTTCAACTTCGGAACACAAATGAAGCCAGTTCTGTACTCTCCATTGACAGCTACGCAACTACCACTTTGACACTTCAAAAACCTTTAAAGAGATTGTAAAACTAATCCATATGTAAATCCATATGTGGTTTAGTTCAAATTTTCTGAAGAGACACATTCGCTTTATATGATGAACAGATTGAATTTAGGGATTTATTCACATATAAACATTGATCAGCAAACATAAACAGAAGATCAGCCGAACCTGCTTGACACGTGAGAATGAACCTCATTGGTTCTTGCGGAAGCTCAAATGTGCAGCATAACACACAAGAATGAACCTCATTGGTTCTTGTGGAAACTCAAACATGCTGCGTAACACACAAGAATGAACCTCATTGGTTCTTGCAGAAGCTCAAATGTGCAGCATAACACACAAGAATGAACCTCATTGGTTCTTGCGGAAGCTCAAATGTGCAGCATAACACACGAGAATGAACCTCATTGGTTCTTGCGGAAGCTCAAATGTGCTGCGTAACACAAGAATGAACCTCATTGGTTCTTGCGGAAGCTCAAATGTGCTGCGTAACACAAGAATGAACCTCATTGGTTCTTGCGGAAGCTCAAATGTGCAGCATAACACACAAGAATGAACCTCATTGGTTCTTGCGGAAGCTCAAATGTGCTGCGTAACACACAAGAATGAACCTCATTGGTTCTTGCGGAAGCTCAAATGTGCTGCGTAACACAAGAATGAACCTCATTGGTTCTTGCGGAAGCTCAAATGTGCAGCATAACACACGAGAATGAACCTCATTGGTTCTTGCGGAAGCTCAAATGTGCTGCGTAACACACGAGAATGAACCTCATTGGTTCTTGTGGAAGCTCAAATGTGCAGCATAACACAAGAATGAACCTCATTGGTTCTTGTGGAAGCTCAAATGTGCTGCGTAACACAAGAATGAACCTCATTGGTTCTTGCGGAAGCTCAAATGTGCTGCGTAACACAAGAATGAACCTCATTGGTTCTTGCGGAAGCTCAAATGTGCAGCATAACACACAAGAATGAACCTCATTGGTTCTTGCGGAAGCTCAAATGTGCTGCGTAACACACAAGAATGAACCTCATTGGTTCTTGCGGAAGCTCAAATGTGCTGCGTAACACAAGAATGAACCTCATTGGTTCTTGCGGAAGCTCAAATGTGCAGCATAACACACGAGAATGAACCTCATTGGTTCTTTCGGAAGCTCAAATGTGCTGCGTAACACACGAGAATGAACCTCATTGGTTCTTGTGGAAGCTCAAATGTGCTGCGTAACACACAAGAATGAACCTCATTGGTTCTTGTGGAAGCTCAAATGTGCTGCGTAACACAAGAATGAACCTCATTGGTTCTTGTGGAAGCTCAAATGTGCAGCATAACACAAGAATGAACCTCATTGGTTCTTTCGGAAGCTCAAATGTGCTGCGTATCACAAGAATGAACCTCATTGGTTCTTGCGGAAGCTCAAACGTGTAGCATAACACAAGAATGAACCTCATTGGTTCTCGCACGTCGCGCAAGCATGCTTGACGTTGAGCATAACTAATGTGTGCATTGATGAATGTTTATATGTGAATAAGCCTAAATTAAATCTGTTCGGCGTAAAAAACAATCGAGTCTCTTCAGAAAATTTGGACCAAACCACTCAATACAGATTGACTTTTACAAGTAACTTTTACAATCTCTTTATTAACTTTTTGGTGATAGTTGTGTAGCTGTCAATGGAGAGACAGAAATCGCTTAGATTTGATCAAAAATATCTTCATTTGTGTTCCGAAGAGTATTTACGAAACAACATGAGGGTGAGTAATTAATGGTAGAATATTCATTTTTGGGTAAACTAACCCTTTAAATTCTATGTTAAGTGAAAAAATTATGTAACCAACAATTGATATGAGAAATCAACAGGAAACATGAACCAGGCTGTAAACCAAATTATTTGTGGTCAGTGTTGGGGGCATGTGAAATTTAAACTGTCAGGTCTGTAAGACATTTAAACGAGATATGTTTCTGTGACAATTCTAGAGCTATTGCTCAATGGCTCAAGTCAAAAGAGGCCACTCTAAATCTTCATGACATTTTTATACCTTGTTCAGTTACAAAAGTTATAGCACCTCTTCTCAACATGCAATGTGATTTGAGGAATAATTCATGCCTGTAGTGGGATAGCTTACTGACACCTAGACATAATTGTGCGCAATAATGACTGTAATGCTTGTCTTAGCAAGTTACCAACAAACTTCATTTCTTTGCAGATAACATCAAAGTAACCAAAACGCTGTATTCAGAGACCGCAAAACATCAGTTCAGGAAGACAGAGTGGGTGGGAGCTGATGTTGCATCACTGCTGGTTGCTGTAGTACCTGATGAAGTAGGGTCCTCTGAGAAGTCAGGCAGTTCTTCAGGTGGGTCGCCATAGAAAGAGTTGAACTTGTGACTTGAGACTGCGGCAAGCACTGCACCCTGTCAAGCCGTACAGATAGATCAACACATTTGCCTCTATTGATTGTTATTGATCCAAACATTTGCCTCTAAACATTCAATTTTTTTTACTTTCACAGTGCAATGCACACAGTGCAATGTGGCTGTCCTAATTACAATTTATTTGTGGTCTTTATATTACATCGCAGAACATGCACATCAATCATGCACGAGAGGAGTTGCCAAAGCAATATGCAGAGACTTTAAAGAGCTGATGTCTCACTTTTAGCTTCCTCCTGGCATTGAACTTCCTCAGCTGCTCGACTGTTTCAGGAAGGTGGATTTTGTAGGCATAGCGGTCTCTCTCCTAACGGGAAACACACACACACTTCAAATGGTGCTTATTCATCTCATTAAGGAAGGACAACTTAAATCCATAAATTATTGCAGAAACATATGTATATTTACATAAACACAAACACAAAAAACAATACAATACAATATAATAAAGCACATTAAGAAAATATAAAAGCTGAAAAATTATATATATTAGTTTATATACATAATGCAAACAGTTTGTATGGTTTTAGTATTATCATTAATTATAACAACAACAACAACAATAATAAATATATCTGCGAGCAGCAATTATCGGGATTCAAGCCACTTAAGGCATTTAAGCACATTTGCATAAAAAGTTATTATGTTTTATTTAGCCATCAAATGTAACCTTTAAATCAGAGTGAAAATGCCATTTACAGCTAATACGGGTATTTTACCTTTTGAAATATGCTTATTAAATGTTTAACAGTTATAGTCACACCTATGGTTTGATCTCTATTTTAAATAATTATTTTGAATAAATTATAAAATGTAAGCAGATATGTGTAGCATGAATTACCATGATATACCACATTCTAGTATGATTTACCATAGTTAATTATGATTATAGCATCATTTACCATATTTTACCATGATTTACCATAGATTACCATGATTTACTATTATTAGTATTAGCATGATTTAACAATATTGCTAGCATTGATGTGATGTGTCAGTACAAATTAAGTGGTAAACCATAACAAAATGTGATTTTATATAATTCATATATTCAACTAGATTAGTGAGCAGAATGGGCCAATGAGTGGTCTTCTGCTGCACTCTGGTGGTTTTATGGTAATTGTAGGGAACATGTAATAAGCACATTTTCCATGTTAACTCCTTTAAACATGCTTACACACATACACATTTTGTTGGATAAAGATCATTTGAAATAAATGATTTTGACAAAATGTGATTGTAAACATTTTAATAGTGAGTTTACAATGTCTAAATATGAGTTACACAACAATACTACTAAGTAGTATGACAAAATTAATATTTTTGCCAGGAGGTGGCAGTAGAGAACCACTCATTGGCTCATTTTAATTTTAAAAGAGTTTGTTTTTCATTTAATGGCCACATTTTCCAAGTTAATGCCTTCAAACGTGTTAACTCGCATACCTTTGGTTGCAGATATAGATATTTGAAATAAATGATGCTTATTCCAGGCAAATAGCTTATTCCAGGTTTTCCCCTTTAAAACATATTTTTTAGGCATTATTTTAATTGTAATATAATAATTATTGTAAAAACATTAATCAAATGAACAAATTAATTGATAAACATTGACAAAATGTAATTTGCAATGCTATTATAATGTTTTTTTTAGAGTCTATATATAGGCTTAGCGGACAGAAAGAACCAATGAGTGGTCTTCTGTTGCCCTCTGGTGGCAATTTTAGGTAATACGCCATTTAAGCATTGACAAAGTCACCTTTTTTACTGTTATAGAGGCAAATATTGTCTGATCTGTCTGAAATGTTTCATGCTTCTTTAGAGTCACATGCTGCATGTGCCCACCTATTTTCGTGAAGTTTTGAGTTTTCGTTCAGGATTAATAGGCTTTTGAGCATGTTTTGCCACACCTATTCTCTAAATGACCCTGTTATAGCTACCCAAAGTGTAAAGTTCAACATGTTTTGATAACTATTGATCAGGAGAGTCCAGAGAATCATACTGCAGTGGTTTGGTTCCAATCAGGCAAAAAACCAGGGACTAGTTTGCAAAAGTAGGTTTTTAACATAATTGTGAATATTTAATGAACAATTTGATTGACAGCAATGGTTCTAGAGGCAAAGTTGTTCAGTATGAGGAGATCTATCAAATGATATGGATCTTTCGTGGATGTGTGCAACACCATGTGATTACAGAGCCATACAACTCATTAGCGCCAACTAGTGGCCGATTTCTTTCAAAATTACAGACCTCTAGGGCCATGAGTCAAACATGCCCATCGAGTTTCGTTCCGATCAGCCTCCGTTAACCTTGTCTAATAGGGGCTCAAATTTCATTGGCTGTGGCGGCCATGTTTTTTGAGATACGCCAATTTCCTCATAGACATATATGGTACCTTGGACCAAGACACTGCATACCAATTTTCAAGTCAATCGGACTAGCGGCTGGGTGGTTATAGCCCTTTTCATGTTTTTTTTTTTCATATTATAGCGCCACCAAGTGTTCAATCATCGCATTTTTTTATCGTGACCAAAGACTGAGCCGATTCACATGTGTACCAAGTTTGGTGAAGATATCTTATTTTGATCTTGGGTTATAGTCTTTTTAGTAAAATAGGCTCCGCCCTGAACGTCAATTTTTATGCCCCTTAACGACCGTGAATCGAAATATAGACTTTTTTTCAATCTCTATTGATATTCAGACTCCAGAGAACATTTTGGCACTGGTTTGGTTCTGATCGGACAAAACACCTAGGACTAGTTCACAAAAGTAGGTTTTCGACAAAATTCAAAATGGCGGGAAAATTTGCATACCGGAAATGAAATCAGCACTTCGTGCTTGAACCCCTAATAATAATAATAATAATAAAAATCAGCACAATTACAATAGGGTTTCAGCACTTTGTGCTTGAACCCCTAATTAAAATTAAGATCAGTAAGCAGATATTTCTTAAGTGATGTTGATACCTTGAGCCAGGGGTGGTTGAGAGCTTCATACACTGTGATCCTCTCGGCAGGGTCCAGCATCAGCATACGACGCACCAGGTCTTTGGCACTCTCTGAGATGTGGCCCCACTGCCGGGGGTTCATCTGCAAATCAAACATAGATAAATGGACAAACCCAGATCTTCTGATACTACTTTTCCACCAAAAGGGTGATGGTGCCAGAATCAATGCTCAGAATCTGCCTACATTTCCACTGACAACGATGACACTTGGTACTAATTACTTAAATTTCAGTCTGTTCTTCACACAAAGCTCATTATATAGCTTCAAAAGACTTAAATATTTATACTGTAATTCTGCTTCTCTGACCGAATTAGAGAACCGGAACTAACTGTAGTTGTGGGTAAATTTTATGTGGTGATGATATAATCTGATATTAGTGGTTCCTGGTTAGAGACCAGAAGGTGAGTGTGAAGTGGTCAGTGTGATACCAATTTTTCGAGCCCTGAAATGTCTTTATTCAGTTTAGATGCATGGAAAGAGCCATATTGGGCACTGGCTCCAGCACAATGGTGGAAAAGGGACAGACCAGGGACAGACCAAAATGCTGGACCACTGTTTTTTTGGAAATTATTTATGTGTAAAAAGTAACCGACTTAACGTTTCTTACCTCACAATCTAAGCCCCTAAACAAATAAGTATATGTTGCTGCTTTTAGTCTGACTTCAGCTCCTTTTGAAGGCCTTAAATATATTTCCAGCATGTCTTTGTTTCATCTTGATGGTCTTGACGAACTATGCTATTATACTACTACCTTGTATTTTCCTTTAATGATTGCTTCAAAAAGCCGTTCTTTGGTGCCATAGAAGGGCAGGCAGCCACTCAGCAGGATGAAGAGAATGACACCGCAGCCCCAAACATCCACAGGTTTCCCATAGGGTTCTCTTTTCACCACCTCAGGGGCCATGAAGTGCGGAGTGCCCACCCGGCCTGTGGCACAGACATGTCACGTGTGAGCATCCATTTAAATACACACAAAAGAGCTGTCGCTGATACAACATTTAAACAACCAAGCACAATCATGCATACACAGTTACTCACAAACAGCATTAGTAACAAAGAGCTCATGAATCAGGACAAAATCATTGCCTAAATGATTCGAAATTCAAGACCCAATTCATGAAGTGACACTGAGTGGGAACTATTATGTCCTAAATGGTTCTAATAAAATAGGGAACTAAATGCATAATTACTCTTGATTCGAGTGAAAGCTTAATATTCTGAAGAGTTTCAGTTCTTTAAGCCAATATAATGAAAAGGGGATGTTATTTTCTTATGTAGTTCGTGCTTCATTTAATTTTAATTACATGCTTTTACTACATATGAATAAGTTGATATGAATAAGATAGTGTCTCAATGCATGAGTCACTGAAGCCCCTAGTGTACAGTGCAGGTACAGAACACAAGAAATGTCCATGTGTTGTATGTTACAAGTTTAAACAGGGTTTTTCCACATACCTCCAGCCACTAATCCGGACTCTCCTAGCTGTATAGCCACACCGAAGCCACCTAGTTTCACTGGAGCAGAGTTCTCCTTTGATGCCAGCAACACACAATGAGGCTGCAGTGAAAAAGAAAGAAAAGACAAAAAAGATAGTTACTCTTTTGTCACACTGGAATTGACATTTAAAGTCAAGAATGAAAAAAGTGATTTCTGAAAACCCATTTATCAAGAAACAATGAAGAAAGATCCCATTGATTTATTTCAAAACAAAAACCAGACGTATTGTTGTTTGATTGTACAAAAAAACTATTGTTGTCTGAATGTTTTTCAATTGTTTGTTTCTTGTGGATTTATTTCAGCAATCTACACATAATTATGACTGGCACATGGATGGGTGGGTAAAGGGGGAGGGGGTTTGATAAAACGCATATATTTGTGAAATGGAATGTACCAATGTAAAGTTTTGTCAACATTTTTAAATAATAAAAAGCATAAATCATAAAAAGCAATGCTGTTTGTAGTCTTTGTATGTGAAATTTTCATCAAAGCTCAATAAGTGGAATATCACCCAGGAGTGAAACAATGTAAACATAAGATAATAACAATGAAATATTTTTAAATGATTCAAAATTGTTTCAATTGTTCAGCAGGCCTAATATAGCTGATCTGATCATCACGAGATGTGAGGTAGAGTTGAAAGTTATAACAATTATATTTTAGTTTAGAGTTGAAAGTTGAAACTAGAGTTGGACTTCCTAACTGACAGACCCCAGAATGTTCGATCAGGATCCACCTGCTCCACGTCCATCACACTCAACACTGGTGTACCACAGGGCTGTGTGCTAAGTCCGTTTCTCTACTCCCTCTTCACCTCCGACTGCAAGCCTGTGTATGGAACTAATTCCATCGTCCATCGTCAAGTTTGCGGACGACACTACGGTGATTGGTCTCATCAGCAACAACGATGAGACTGCCTACAGGGAGGAGATCCAGCACCTGGCCACATGGTGCACTGATAATAACCTGCTCCTCAACACCACCAAAACGAAGGAGCTCATCGTGGACTTCAGGAAGGAGTCAAGAGGCACACACGACACCATCCACATCAATGGAATGGCTGTTGAGCATGTCTCCAGTTTCAAGTTCCTGGGGATCCACATCTCGGCGGACATGTCGTGGACGACCAACACCTCCAGCCTGGTCAAGAAGGCTCACCAGCGCCTCTTCTTCCTGAGGACACTGAGGAAGAATCAGCTCTCCTCGGCTATCCTGGTGAACTTCTACCGCTGCGCAATAGAAAGTATCCTGACCAACTGTGTGGCAGTATGGTATGGGAGCTGCTCTGTTGCGGAGCGCAAGGCACTGCACCGGGTGGTGAAAACTGCCCAGCGCATCACAGGGACTCCGCTACCTGCCATCGAGCACATCCAGAGGAAACGCTGTCTGCACCGAGCTCGCAGCATCCTCAAGGACTCCTCTCACCCAGCCCACAGACTGTTTTCTCTCCTGCCCTCCGGCAGGCGTTTCAGGATCCTCCGGACCAGGACCAGCAGACTAAAGAACAGTTTTTTCCCCAGAGCTGTCTCTTTACTGAACTCAAACCACCGTTGATCCACTTCCCTCATAAACTGCAAACTCTCCTACCTCACACCTACATTCACTTTGTTATTTGCACTACCGACTGTTTATTACAATAACAACTGTTTACTTATGCATTTTGCACCACCATATCTTAACTGGAATATGCTCATTTGCACTGCCGACTGTATTTACAGTAACCATGTTTACATTTGCATTTTGCACCGTACCTCTAACTGTAATATGCAACCACTTTCCACTGCACTTTTACACTTTCTTTCGGATAGCTCTGTCCATAATTTATTGCACTACCTTAATCCACTGCTATATTCCTCATATTAGCCTAACATATTATTGTATACCTCTATCTGTAAAATTCTGTTCAAAGTAATAGCCATCTGTATATTATATTCATAGTACATATTCACCTGTACATTCTGTTTACATTCTGTTTATAGTAATAGCCATCTGTATATTTATATTTATTCACTGTGTATATATTCATCTGTAAATTCAGTTCTGTTTATAGTAATAACCATCTCTCTACTTATACATATTTATATATATTCAGTACATTTTTATGCCCTGCACTTACGCAACCATTGTATATATCCTGCACTTGCTGCTATTGCACTTCTGGTTAGACCTAAACTGCATTTCGTTGCCTTGTACTTGTACTTGTGTAATGACAATAAAGTTGAATCTAATCTAATCTAAAATGCGGTTTTGAGACATGCGCTCCCCCCTTAAAAGTACCTGCACACTTATGTGTTACTACTGATTGGTGCACAGCTGAGCTCTGCGGTAAGTACGAGTTTACTGAGGAACTAAAAAAGGAAGAGCTTCATAAAAAAAAAGAAGTTTGCAAAGACAGTTCTGAAGAGGGATTACAGACATTCAACAGGAAATTCAAGTATTCTGATGGACAGAATTAACAAGGCAAGTTACTCTCCAATTACTTATAGCACACATCAGACATTTAGTTCAATGCAAACTTAAAATGTCTTTAGTTAGTGTTATAATGACATCTGCTTCTCTTTCTAAGGTTTGACTACACACATGCAATGATGAGCAACAATTTTCAAATCTTCACCAATGTGTCACCGACCAGCATGTCAAACATTCCCCAGCAAGGCTGCCAGACGGACAACACCAGCATGCAGGTTCCGCTGGCTATTTTGTATGCACTCTTCTTCCTGTTCGGGTTGGCTGGGAACCTGCTAGCTCTTTGGGTGTTTCTGCGAGTACATCCAAAGAAAAACTCTGTTCGCATTTTCCTCATTAACTTGGCTCTGGCTGACTCACTTCTTGTGATATGCCTTCCTTTCCGAGTGGTGTACCATTCCAACCATGACCGGTGGGTGTTGCCGTCATTACTGTGCAGGATAGTGGGTAACATATTTTACATGAACATGTACATTAGTATAGTCTTACTG
This sequence comes from Romanogobio albipinnatus, assembly GCA_023566225.1. Lineage (NCBI taxonomy): Eukaryota > Metazoa > Chordata > Actinopteri > Cypriniformes > Gobionidae > Romanogobio > Romanogobio albipinnatus. The sequence goes on along the minus strand of CM042243.1, from coordinate 20,377,960 downwards.
GGCTTCATAAGCATAGACCGTTACTTAAAGTTCCAGAGGGCATCTTGTAGGCGGGTGTTTCTGCAGAGCCGGTGGAGTGTGCTTCTCTGCTGTGTCATCTGGACTGTGTCATTTACTGTAGTTACACCACTTATTGTCCAGACTCCAGAGAATGATGAATCCCATAAGTGCTTCCAATACAAAACACTGAATAAATCCAAATGGAAAGCCTATTTAAACTTTGCCGTCGTGGTTATGTTTTGGGTGGTCTATGGTGCGTTGGTAATCTCCTATGGAAGGATCGGAATGAAGCTCCTTGCAGCCTCCAGAAAGAAACCAGATTTCCCAAACGCAGCCAAGTACAACAATACAGCATGGAAATCCTTCTTTGTGCTCTTCCTCTTTACAGTATGTTTTGTGCCCTACCACTCCGTGAGGATTTTCTATATCATGTCACAGATGGAAACTGACACCTCTTGCTACAGGATAAATGTGTTGGATAAAACCAATGAAGTAGTTCTGCTACTATCTGCCTTTAATAGCTGTCTGGATCCAGTCATGTACTTTTTGCTGTGTAGTTCTATTCGCAAAGTGATGCTGAAGACGATCTGCAATGGCTTCTGTCAGCAAATCACCAGAGGAATAATCAGTTCTAGTGACACTCCACAAGAACAGCTAAATATCAGTGCAGTTGTGCCAATAACAGACACTCAGGACGTCAAAACATCAAAAGCAACAAAGACGGATAATGTGGTGCAATGAGAGTTCATTAAACATATGAACCATGTCCAAAGGCACAGCAAAGTTAAAGAAAATATATTTCTATGTTGTGAACAGTGCAAAGTATATTTGTCATCAAAAACAATCATCAAAAACACTAGTTAAAAAAAATTAAATAAAAGTATTTTAATGCATTCTACAAAAAGAGATCAAACAAAAATAGTTAACATGGCAACACTTTCAATACTTGATCATGTTACATCATGAACTAACAATTACATTTTTTAAAGCATGTCTGTCGATTTAATGCATTAATTTAATTAATTAGTTATGAAAAAATAATGTGAATTAAATGATTTAACACATTTAACTCACCCGCCCCAGACCTACATAGGTCATCTTAAAAATGTATTGGTTGAACATGAAGCAGAGCAACAACTACATTATGTAGCATATAGAATGTGGTTAGAATGGCCCTAAAATTCAAGATATCAGGGCAAAAATGTATTTTATATTTATATTAGATAAGCCTATAGTTAAGCAATATCACATGAGTAGAGAGCGCAATATCACACGATTGCTGTTTTTGATTCACACAAGTGCAAATGTGATATTAATTTTATACATTTATTATTTACCTATTTAGACATTTACCACCACTTACAGGCAGTTTTAGTTTCTTATTTAGAGTATCACTTCATTAAAAAATATAATTTCATATTTTTGGAATAGTTTGCCCAAAAATGAAAATTCTGCTTATTTACATTTACTCACCCTCAGGTTGTTTCAAACCTGTATGACTTTCTTTCTTTTCCGAAGCATATAAGATATTTTGCAGAATGTTGATAACCAAACTGTTTTGGTCTGTAAATATATCCCAATACCAATTCAGATGCAGATTCTGAAAATAATCATGGTCATTGTAGCCTAAAAGTTTGTGCGTAATAAATCATATGCTGAATCAAATAAAATTATTATTTCTAAAGCTACCTTTTGTAATGTCTATTTGATGCTTTTTCTCATTTAACACAACGATGACTTTAAATTATCTTTTGATGTGCAAATAATTTGCAATTAATTAATTGGCACATCGTGTAATTCATTAATTAAAAAAAAAAAAAAGCTTGACAGCCCTAGATAATATATATAAAAATGTACATTAACCTAGATTAATTAATGATGTACAAGCATTGTTTATTGTTACTTCATGCTACCTAATGCATCAAGTAATGTTTACAAATGGAACCTTCTTGTAAAGTGTTAGCTAATATAAATCCATTTAACTTAAGGTGTTTGTAATTGTGTTTGCATTGCTTCTATACAAGTACAACAAATAAAACAGCATGTTATATGCATGTGTGTATGAGACAGAGGGGAACACGGTCGCATCTACAGCAGATATATGCTGCCCATCATAAATCAAAGCATGAGACAGACAGGGGTCGGAGGAGAACACCAAAAAATGTGACCGAATATTTGGACAATATTTGTCTGTATTTGCAATACACGAGCCGCGGTTCAGCTGCGCGAGACAAACACTGTCAGTGTGTGAATGCATGCGCGCGCTCATACGCACTGCATCTGCCCTGCCAGCTATACGTCGCTGGCGCATCCTCCAACTCCGGGCAGCCTTCCTTATCTCTCCCACTTGCATTTCTACACGTGACGTGACCTGCAGCACTCCACTTTTACTTTATTTTACTGTATGTCCACTAGGGGTGGTTAATCTGTCTGATTTCCCGATTCGATTCGATTACGATTATTGAAGTCCCGATTCGATTACAGACGATTTTCGATTATTAACGATTCTCGATTAGCGATTATTGATTTTCCATTTCACAACAGTAAACGAAAATACACTACAAAGTGATTGCAGTATAAAAAAAAAGTCAGCTACTGAATTACTTAACTCTTTTATTGAGTAACAACAACTCAAAGCACTTGTCCTGTAGTGTAGAAATGAATACATCACATTGTGTTGTGACTCATCAAGTTGAACTAAACAATAACAAAAAAAATAAAAGGCTGTAGATGTAGATCAGAACCAACATACTGTAGAAATTGGACAATTTTCTTCTAGAAAGACAACGTGTTCAGGTGGAGGAAGACTGCAGGTTGCAGTCGAAACATGTCAAGGTAAAGAAGAAGTTTTCTCCACCTAAACACCTTGTCTTTCTAGAAGAAAATTGTCCAATTTAATCATTAAAGGGTTAGTTCACCCAAAAATGAAAATTCTGTCATTAATTACTTACCCTCATATCGTGCGACACCCGTCAGACCTCCGTTCATCTTCGGAAAAGAAATTAAGATATTTTAGTTGAAAGCTGATGCCTCTGAAAGTCCTCCATTGGCTCAATGGCACCCTTCACTCTCAAGACCTTTAAAAGGTACTAAAGACGTTGTTACAAAGTCCATCTCACTACAGTGGTTCTAAAATAACTTTATGAATCGGCGACAATAGTTTTTGTGCGCAAAAAAACCATAAATAACGACTTGCATAGTGATGACGATTTCAAAACAAAGCATCATGAAGCTTCGAAGCGTTATGAATCACTGAGCCGAATGATGATTCGGATCGCGTGCCACCCACCAAACTGCTGAAATTTGTCGATTCAAACCGCTGAAGTTTTTTTGCGCACAAAAACTATTGTCGCCGATTCATAAAGTTATTGTAGAACCACTGTAGTGAGATGGACTTTGTAACAACGTCTTTAGTGTCTTTTAAGGGTCTTGAGAGTGAAGGGTGCCACTGAGCCAATGGAGGCCTTTCAGAGCCATCAGATTTCAACTAAAATATCTTAATTTGTGTTCCGAAGATGAATGGAGGTCTGACGGGTGTCGAACGACATGAGGATAAGTAATTAATGACAGAATTTTCATTTTTGGGTGAACTAACCCTTTAAGAAGACAAAATGAAAATTTTTGAACAACTTAATGTAGCTTCAGCTTATAAACTGTACTGTAGAACACAGTGACAAAATGCAACACACTAACTTGTGAGCAAGTTGTACTAAACATTCATAGCTCTGGAATGACCAGATTCTTATGGAGGAAGACCAGCTGGTCCACATGTTGGGGCGTGAGTGTGCTCCGTTGTGCTGACACAATGTCTCCCGCAGTGGAGAACACTCTCTCTGCAGAAACGCTCGTACCTGGGATACATAAATATCGTTTGGCCAGGTTAGCTAGGAGAGGATACACATGATGGTTGGTGCTCCACCGCTCAAGGGGGTCATCGGTGAGAGGAAGTGAAGGGGCCTCCATGAAAACCAAAATGAATCCACACGCTTGCTTTGAGCCCAGATGGAGCTGGGTGGATCGGTTGGTTGCTCGTTCCTGGTTCTTCCATTTTACACACCTACTCTGGCTGCCGTTACAAGCGCTTGCTAACTGGAACTGGGCGCGTTCGTGACGTCACGTTCAACTCCCGGTAGAACATTTTTTACAAAATAAAACTTTTTTTAGATACATAAAAAAATCGATTTTTGAAAATTTCATAATCGATTCATACTCGTCCATAACATACTCGCGATTAATCGATAATCGATTTTTTTTACCACCCCTAATGTCCACACACACACACACACACACCTCTTATTTCACTCGAAAAGGACACCCACTGTCTGAGGTAACATACGGGCACGAGGATACATTGCGCATGCGTCGAAACCGTGCGACGCACACGCTCCGAACCGAGACAAGCGAACTGAGCGGTTCGGGTTTTTTTCATGTACCGTGCCACCCCTAGTGTATTCCCAACCAATCTTCCACAAACTCAAGAACAGTTTGATTAACATTGATTGGGGCAATTAGAGGGGCAACATTTTTCGTTATTGATCACTAAGATTAAACCAATTAATTACAATCACCCTCCCATATGCCTGTATTGACAGAAAACCAAATGGCCGAAGCCACACCTACCGTAACGATCAAAATGTCTCTAAACTCTAAAAACCTTCATCATCTTCTTGTTTACTTCTGTGGTGATGAGATATTTGTACCAATCACACTAGTAAGACTAGTAAAACCAAATAACCAAATAATTAATATAAAATGTATATATATATATATATATATATATATATATATAGACACACACACACACACACACGCACCTATCAGGCATAATATTATGACGAAGTGAATAACACTGATCTGTTAGTGGCTGGGATACATTAGGCAGCAAGAGCTTACCAACGCTTAACACGTGGATCGTATAGATCAGATACAGACTGGAGCGAGTGCGTTTCAAGTTTTTTGGGACATTTCATATAATCTAGTGCTCTAAACATGAACCAGCACTGTGTATGCGCATATATTTTAATCACATCATCTTCAAATGAAATATATGAGCAAATAAGGACACTAATACAGCCATACGTCTGATCATGAACACGATGACACAATGGATTATTCGGCTATACAGAAGACAATAATGCAGATAGAATAATAATTCAAAGAAGAATGGGCAAAAAAGTAACCATCTTTATTCTTTCTGTTTAAAACTGACGTGTTGTTTGTAGTGCTCATAAATGTAATGAAAATATTATTAGATATTTAAATGTTCTTCCACGTTTCTCCCTCATTCTGGCAGTTTGTTGTTAATATAGGGTTAGATTTTTAAAATGCATCACGGTACCCTCAACTCTTTTTTTTAAATATTTTAATATTCATGTGTATAATGAGCGTGTTGCAGGTGACTGTGTTTTATTGGTTGTTGTCTCCCCTCTTCCCACAGCTTTACACTGCCATTTTTTGAGACGTTTTCCAACTCTGAGGTGTGAACGATCAGGCTAAAACAGATGACACTTTAAGGAAGGTCGAGTTATTCACTGTGAACAGAAAAAGACTGAAATGTATGCACAAAAAGATTAATTTCACATTTCACTTATTACAGTTATATATTTATTAATATTAATGAAATTATTAAATATAATACTATTATATCACAGATGAAAGGGGGGAAAAAGACTTGGTGCAAACTGTGCCACAAACAATCTGCTTTCAGGATGTGGTCAGAAGAGAATTTACAGAGTTCCTATGTGAAGCACATTTGAAGAGCACACTCCAACCACAAACAGCTTACACTAGCAAAAGATTCTATGAGTAAAACATTACGAACATTAGCAACGACATGCAAAGGAATAAGCATTATGTCTGTGCAAAGTGGCATAGCAATCGATCCCTTAGGAGTCAATAATTCAGACAGAAATCAAAGGTACTGTACAATAATTTGCATCATTCACTCAATAGAGAGTAATTTCTTTAGCATATGTTTTGCATGTCTGTGGTGGGTTTGTAGGTTAGTTGGTGTATTCTAGGGGTGGCACGGTTCACAAAACCCACGGTTCGGTTCGTATCACGGTTTTAGGGTCACGGTTTGCAGTTCTGTACGGTTCTTGTTGTTGTTGTTGTTTTTTTATCGTTAACACTTCAGCATATGATACATAGCTTAATCATCCACAATTAGGATACAGTATAAAAAAATTGTTATATCATGTAGAAGTTGTTTCTTAACTGGCTGTCTAACTGGCTGTCTACAGAGTCCGACACATTGGCGTAACATTTTCATGTTAATCATGTCAATTTTGATCAGAACAATGCACTGTGGCTTTAATTCAGCTGACCTGATTAACAAATTTCACCATGAAGTGTTCTGTGTGTTTCACAATCATTATATGACATCCAGCGCTGTGAAAAGAAAAAAAAAATACACGAAAACACAACACTGCCAGAAGTTTTTGCCCAAACTTCAAAGGCATCTTTAAATTATTAAAACTAGAAGCATCTTAACTTTTAAATGTTACATTTATCATGTGAACTACTTATATTCAGCATGTTATATGCATGCGTGTATGAGACAGAGGGGAACACGGTCGCATCTGCAGCAGATATATGCTGCCCATCATAAATCAAAGCATGAGACAGACAGGGGTCGGAGGAGAACACCGGAAAATGTGACATAACGGACAATATTTGTCTGTATTTGCAATAAACGAGCCGCGGTTCAGCTGCGCGAGACAAACACTGCCAGTGTGTGAATGCACGCGCGCGCGCTCATACACACTGCATCTGCCCTGCCAGCTATACGTCGCTGGCGCATCCTCCAACTCCGGGCAGCCTTCCTTATCTCTCCCACTTGCATTTCTACACGTGACGTGACCTGCAGCACTCCACTTTTACTTTATTTTACTGTATGTCCACACACACACACCTCTTATTTCACGCGAAAAGGACACCCACTGTCTGAGGTAACATACGGGCACAAGGATACATTGCGCATGCGTCGAAACCGTGCGACGCACACGCTCTGAACACGCTCCGAAACCGAGACAAGCGAACAGAACGGTTCGAGTTTTTTTTATGTACCGTGCCACCCCTAGTGTATTCCCAACCAATCTTCCACAAACTCAAGAACAGTTTGATTAACATTGATTGGGGCAATTAGAGGGGCAACATTTTTAGTTATTGATCACTAAGATTAAACCAATTAATTAGAATCACTCTCCCATATGCCTGTATTGACAGAAAACCAAATGGCCGAAGCCACACCTACCGTAACGATCAAAATGTCTCTAAACTCTAAAAACCTCCATCATCTTCTTGTTTACTTCTGTGGTGATGAGATATTTGTACCAGTCGCACTGAGACATTTCAAACTATATCAAACACGTATAATACTGTATAGTGAGAATTGACATTAAACCAAATAGATTTTGGATGAATTCTGGAGGAGAGATGTGGGGAGATCCAGGTGAAAGGAAAGGCATGTAAATTAAAGTCGTTCTAAGATAATTCACTCAGTGTGACGTTGTCTCGGATGGAGGTGCTAAGGCGCTAACTGTATGAGTTAGTTCAGATGCAAAAAGTGTCCTTTGTCCTTTCAGGGAGTAATGGTCCTCCACCAGATATTCTGGCATTTGCTATCTTTTTTCAGTCCTACAGACCAAAGTCAAGCTTTGTTGTTCAAGCATGTGCGTACACGGGGCAAATAACAAAACAAAGCAAATAACCGTTTGTTTTACAAGTACTTGTGCTACAGTACATTTAAACGATTAACTTAAAGGGTTAGTTCACCCAAAATTTAAAATAAAGTCAGTAATTACTCACCCTCATGTTGTTCCAACCATGCAAGACCTTCGTTCATCTTCGGAACATAATTTAGTATATTTTTGATGAAATCTGAGAGCTGTCTCACTCCTCCATAGGCTTTCAGAGGGACTGAAACTTGATGGCCCAGAATAGTAAGTAAAAACGTCATTTAAGGAGTCCAAATGACTACAGTGGCTCTGTATTAAGTCTATCATGCGACGACAATACTTTTTGAGCGGAAAAACAACAAAAATAACGACTTTATCCCACTATTTATCCCACTATATACTCTCTGACGAGAGTTTGCGGGAGTGCCACGACGCATGCGCGAGAACTCAAATTGAACAATAATAGTGGGATAAAGTCGTTATTTTTGTTGTTTTTCCGCTCAAAAAGTATTTTCGTCGCATGATAGACTTAATACAGAGCAACTGTAGTCATTTGGACTCCTTAAATGACGTTTTTACTTACTATTCTGGGCCATCAAGTTTCATTCCCTCTGAAAGCCTATGGAGGAGTGAGACAGCTCTCAGATTTCATCAAAAATATACTAAATTATGTTCCGAAGATGAACGAAGGTCTTACATGGTTGGAACAACATGAGGGTGAGTAATTACTGACAGAATTTTCAATTTTGGGTGAACTAACCCTTTAAGTTGTTCAGGTTGATAGCATGACATCATCATTGTGGGTACCCAAAAATTATTAGAAAATGAGGTCAAATTTGAAATGCCTGAATTTCCTTGCATTGATAATAGAGTACCAAAGCCAGTGACATCTGCAAACAAGGCCTTCTATACCTTTTCTTAGAACTAACCTTTTCTTTGCTAAAATTGTTTAAAGGGGTCATGAACTGGCTTTTTTTTTTTTTAAATATATACTGTTGTCTGAGGTCTACTTATGAAGTTTGCGTGGATTTTACATAAAAAAAAATCATAATGAATAAGTAATAGGCTATTTTCTGCCCTGGTTTTGAGCCTCTCCCAAGAAACGCTCGGTTTTTATGGGCGTGCCACACTAAAGACTTAGAAGTAAATGCCCACTGCTATGATTGGATAAGCTTTGCATATTTAATGAGCTTCGGCTCCCCCATGAGTACACGTGAGGCATTGTTTTGAAAGCATGTGGGGAAAAGGCAACCGGAATGATTCGTCCCACAGCTAGGGCTCGCATAATGTCTTTATCAAACAAGCAATGATTTATCGCTCATCCACCAGCAATTAATTGGAATGTTATTTTTTATTACTTGGCCCGTCCGATCGGTGGATATAACCGCAAACCACACAAACACGCACACGCCAAGTTGCAGACAGCATTATCAAAACATCCGCAATTGTATTTTTCCTTCAAATATCAAGTCAAGAGAGTGAACAACGCACATCAAGAAAGGAATTTCACAAGAAATTTCACTATTTAAGATGATACGTATTGGTAGCCCGTCTGGAAAACACATATCCCCGGTACGTTGGGCTTAGCGAGCCCTGTAACAGTGGTAAGTTATGTTTAGTAAGACATGTAACAAATGATCTGTAACAATGCAATACTTTCACATATAAAAGACATTTTCTCTCACATTATCATTCATGTAATCCTGTCTGCAAATCCAGTCTCTTGTTTACAAACGATTCCACAGTGAAATGAAGGAACAAGCTTGCAATGTCTTCCCCACGTGAGCTGGATATCCATTAAAAATAAAGTTCAACCACACATTTCCAATATTAGAATCCAAAGGAAGCTTATGTAGTGACTGTGTTCTTCCAGAACCAGACACAGCGTAATATCTTGCTATATTCGGGATATTTATGGCTCAGTTGAGCGATCTGTTTAGCGCCACGAGTCGGTGGGCGGGGCTACAGAATCAGGCGTACTATAAAGGCAACGTTTTACCACACAATGACGTCAAGGTGTGGTACATTCTGAGATTGAGCGTTTGCTGGGCCTGGTGTCAATAAAAGCTTCTTTTTTTTTTGACTAACAAGGAAGTTTTCAGCTCTGAAACTTACAGGATATTCTTATATCATGATGAACTTTTACATATCAAAGGCTGAATGAAAAGTTGATTTCTCAATTCATGACCCCTTTAATGCACAGCTAGCCATGGATTAAATATATATAAAATACACTACTGCTTAAAAGTTTGGAATCAATAAGATTTTGAATGTATATATATATATATATACACACAGATACTGAGATGATGAGTAAATTGACAACCGAGTTGCTCATTTTCATCCAAATGTAAGAAGTTCCCTGTTATCATTTTCTTTCTCTCTTTATTTCTGTAGCACATGCATGATAATATCTGAAGAAAGCCATGGAACGATTTTGCCTTGGCTCTATCTCTTTTTGGCTGTCCTGGGCCTTCCAACCAATGGAATTGTCTTGGTGGACCTTTGGAGATCAGAGAGGACACCCACTGTCATCTTCACTTTGAACATAATTGTATCAGACCTGCTGATGTGCTGCAGTTTTTTCTTCAGAATTGCCTACTACAAAGAGAACCTCAATTGGCTATCTGGATCTCCAGTCTGCAATGCAGTAGAGCTGATAATTTTTTCTTGCTTCTACATTAACCTCTATTGCAACATGAGCTTCCTTTTGTGGACCAGCATCAATCGCTACGTCACGGTGGTTAAACCAGGCTACGCTTTCTTTCAGATCTTTAAACAAACTCGGTCTAGTTGGATCCTCTGCTTTTCTACCTGGGTGGTTATCACCACAGTCATCGGCACAAGCCTGGGACTTAAACTGAGCCTACAAATCAAAGGGACCTGCTTTGACCAAGTTGTCAACAGTTACGTTCTCTATCAAGATCAATTCAAAATTATCCACTGTGTAGGTGTGTCAGCATTCTTCTTCATATTGTGCTTGATGTTGGTCAGCTATAGCCTGCTGGTTTTCCATCTGCAGAAGGTGAGGGGAGCTAGATTTGGACCTGGAGGAAGTCTAAAGGTTCGCAGGAAGATCCTGGCCTCGGTCATAATGTTTGTCCTCTGCTTCCTACCCTACCATGTACAAAGGATCATCTTATTAACATCAGAGAAAGAAAACTGTCAGGCAGAGTTCAGGATAAAAATGGGCACCATCTTCATTGCAGCTCTCAGCTGTTGCCTGCACCCCATCCTACAGCTGGTGTTTCATTTGCGCTGCTGTCGGGCAAATCGCAACACCAGGGTCAAACCCAAACCTGACACCTCGAAGAGCCTGGACACTCCTCAGATACATACTATACATGTGACCGAAAACATTGAAGAACTGAAGAAAAATTAAACTGAAACTGAAAAATGAAAAACAAAAAGAATGTTGCATTTCCTGTGTGATACTTTCAGCAAACTGTGAAACACGCTAACCTCAACGAGCTGTGTTATCACAACAATTTCTAATGGACAGAAGCAAAACTTATGGGCAATTTACATGTTACAGTGGTACCTCCTCATACTTTTTTCACAGTATACATCCTAAAACAGTCCTTGTTGGCTATGATGGAGCAACCTTCTCATTAGCAATGGCAACTAAACTTATTATTTCAGTAAAGCTGAAATTGTGTTAATATTCTGCTACTTGCTTTTGTATTTATTCATTTATAGCAATACATACTGTAGGCACACAATATATACTTTGCATGGTCAAAAATGCATCCATAAAATAAATAAATATAAGTATCAATGTGATTTTAGCACTTGTTTTGAATAGTGCTTCAAATGCAATGTGTCTATTCAACCCCAAGGTGTCGTGAGGGGACCATTAAATGCTCTGACCTAAAAAAAAAAAAAAAGGGCACATGCTCTGGCCTAAACATCCCCCCATTCTACTAAATAAATGAAGTAGTACTTTTTTTCTAATTACAAGTTGTGTTTCTTGTTTAATGTGTCACAGTAATGATCAATCTACGGGTTATTTAGTGCTGTTACACATCCTGAAGGTTTGTCTTTTCAGAGTTTTTCAGTATAAAATAAATCGTGTTTAAATGTCAGGACTTCCTGTCGGGACGGAAGTTACTTGTTACTTTTGTCCCGCTATTATATATATAATGCATATTAAACAAATTTAATTTAATTCAATTTTCATATTGTTCATACTGTTGAAGAAAAAACATATCAAATAGATTGACATTGCAAATAAAAAAATATTCTAAACATTTCAAGTTTGTACTGTTATATTACATTTGAAACATTTGATGAACTTTAACATTTAAAATGAAAATGTAGCAGCTCAGGTGCCGGTTGCGTGCAGCGCTGCAGCCACGTAAACAGAGTTTGCCCTTCCACTCTACTGACTTTCACTTTCAGACGGGTGCCCGAATATGGAAGAGGATGAGTGAGGCTTTGCGATTTTTTATTTTTTTTTAATCTATGTCTACGTGAAATTCTGCATCCTTTTTTTTTTTTTTTTTTTTTTACCTCGGAAGGGCAATGTGAGTCGAGAAGGGCATATAGGTAGTTGCCCGGGCAACCTGAGCAACCCCCCTGTGCACATCCCTGATGACAGTTAAAAACAATAATATCAACTAGAAGTTTCACAAAAAGTTCAGATGATACCAAAATGTCTTGCCCAAATATTACACTAAGTAATTTTAGTTCATGAGCTACTTTGTAAAGCAATGATTAAATAATAAAAAGCATCTTTTTCAGACTCACAGCAGAAGTTCTACAATCTAAGGCAAGTGTCTCTGTGAGAGGAACCTTGCAAAAGAGAAGTGAGTGTACATCATTCATGCTCAGACGCTACTTCCTTTAGACAGCCAGTCTAGGGAGGTGGTCCAAACAAAGCAGTTCACAGCCGCCCGTTACACACATCAGTGACTGCATATATAGAGGGGTAAGTGTATTAAATTGCTTACAGTATGTATTATATTCTTATGCTAATATCACTACACAAAAAAGTCATTTAGAATTATTTGACTAATTATTTGTTTGAATTACTATTCCTTTAATACTTATAGCCTAAGTTTTACTATGTCCATTAGGGCACTAACCTTTTAATAACTTTATTTATTTTTAATTGTAATAACTTTACAGCTCAAATATCGAGACAGATATTAAATTAAAGTATATAAAATTGCAAAATCTATTTTTGTGGGTAAATGTGGCTGCTGTGGAATACTGTAAAATTTACTGCTGGATCGTTCCAATATCATTAACTAATGACTATAGAATATCTGCCAACATTACACACACACACACACACACACACACACACACACACACACACACACACACACACACACACACACACACACACACACACACACACACACACACACACACACACACACACACACACACACACCAAAAATTATTCAGACACCAGATATAATTTTTTACCAGTGGGTGCAGGACACTATAGTTCATTTATGTAAGTGAGGATAGCAAAATAAAGTAAACTGTGACATATTATACCCAAAAATTCTTCCTACAGTGGACTACCAGTAAAAGTGATACAAATTTGGGACCAAAATTATTCGGACACTTTGACCTGACCATGTTTTGCTTAAGTGTTTTTTCTTTAATTGCTAATGCAACCTTTTACATCACACTCTGAACAAATAAATTTTGATTGTAATCCATTACCTACCTTTCTATCAAAGTTATCTGACATTATCAAGATACATTTTTTCATCATATTTTATTACCATTTTCTAAACTATAGTGAATAAACTGTGATAATGTGAGAACATTTAAAAGTTGCAAAGAGAAAATGGAAGTTGTCTGAATAATTTTTGGTTTAACTGTGTATATATATATATACACACGTTGACATTTTGTGAAAGTGGGTTATCAGCTTCTGCAATTGGGTAGAATATTTACAGGAATGCAAGTGACATCCAACGTTGCTTCTGTAAATACAGGAAATAGGAAGCACAAGTTAATCATTAGTATCATCCTTTTCACTCACTTTAGTAAATGGTACAACTATTACATTTTTCGCAATTATTTAACCTTTTTTTTTTTTTCTTCATCAGCTATTGGGAATCTTTTTCTTTTTCCTGAGAGCTCAATGGCAAACAGTTCACATGCTGAACACATTTCTTTCCTGTGCCAAACGTCCACTACAAGTGTAGTTTTGCCCATTGTCTACTCCATCATGTCTTTTACTGGCCTGCCTGGGAATGCTATTTCTCTTTGGGTGTTCATGCGCAAAATAGGCACGAAAACATCCACCCACATCTATCTGATAAATCTAGGGATCTCAAACTTGTTGCTCTGCCTCACCATGCCATTCCAGGCTGCATACTACTCGCTTGGGACCACATGGGACCAACACAACACCATGTGCCAAATGGCAATAAATGGTCTAACTCCGGTGATCCATATCAACATCTGCCTTGGCGTGATGATACTGAGCTGGGTGGCACTCAGTCGCTTTGCCTCACTAATTCAACATTCTCATGCTGACCGCCCAAGCCGGTGGCTCAAAGTTCTACCTGGAGCCTTCTTTTGTCGAAAACGGCAAGCAAAACTGGCCTATGCACTGTGCATAATCACCTGGGCTATTGTGGCCATAGCAGTCTCATCCTTTGTGGTGCTGTACTCGATCAGGGAGGCTGGAACCATGAAGAATGGTAAAGGAGATGAAGTGTGTTACAGTGTAGCAGTGGAGGTTGGAGGGGAAGGATCTCACGTTTTCACACTAGTGTCCGTTTCATTGTTCTTCGTCTTCTTCCTGTTGGTCTTAAGCGCCTACATGGCAGTGATCAGGCACATCTGGAGGTCCAAGAGAAGCGCAATAATCTCCGACAGGCAGCGAATCTATGCAAGAGTGTTTCGGAATATCATTGTCATTAAGGTTGTGCTGGTGGTCTGTCTCTTGCCGTATCACATCTATAAAGCCATCTTCATTCATATTGTCAACGAGCAGTTTTGGCCTACATCAGCCACAACAGATGATTGCCATCCACTGTCCATGTACGTGGAGGTAAAGAGTATCCTCCTCTGTTTAGCATCTCTACGATGTAGCACAGATCCCATCATGTACTTCTTGCTGGACAAGACGTTTCGTAAACATGCGCTTAGCCTGTCGAGATTACGTGCTAACGCAAATGACAGTCAGTCATCAAAGTCTAATGGGGTACAGTTATCTCAAGCAACAACAGGGTGTCGTTAGACATTACTTGAGAAGATACTGTATGCTGAAACAAAGGAGTCTCATTGTGAGCGATGTTCCCTCAGCTGAACAATGTGTGGCTGCACACACCAAAGAGAAAGGAAAGTGAATGGGCATCTCTTCAACTGGATTACTTCTGCATGACCATTGTTCTTCAGTATGGACCTGAAGCTGTAAGAACTCTTGTATGGAATTACACACTGCAGAGAAATGCTTTATAATCGAGGATATGTAGCAGACACAGTGTAACCCAATGCAAACAAGTAATATTACAAGTTGTGTTTCCCATAAAATCACCAGATATTTTCAGTAGTGACTACAAATCAGACAAGGAATCATCTGATTAGACATGTGCGATATACTGCAATAATGATCCAATCATTTAGTCCGCTTAAACGCCATCCCTTTCTGAAAATCCACTACATTCAGACCTGCATTCAGCCTCGCCGTTTCACGGATTTACATTTACATATCTTTTTTTAAGAAAAAGATATGTCGCTACTTCTGTTTCATCACCGCTTAAAGAAAGTCATTAAGGTTTGGAATGACATCGAGTAAATGACAGCAGAATTCTTTTGAGTGTGTGTGTACTATTCCTTTAATGTGATTTATTGTACATTTACAGCATGCCACATGAACTTTTAATGACTGTACTCACATTTCAGGTTGTTTTTCAAACAAGTTGTTACAAATCTTGCCCGTGCTGGACAACTTGTTTCTTTCTTTGTTGGATTAAATATACCTGCTTTTTATTTCCATTTGCATGCTGGTTAGTGTGGTAAGTGTGATGAGCTTCCCATTAGTTGTGCAAACAGTGCTTTTACTTTTTTGCAGCACACTCATTTGACTATGTCATAGGTAATGATGCACGATGGACTAGATATCCATGATTCTGATGGAAGCAGCATTAAAAGCCATTACTTTACAGACAGTAAATATTAAAGTCTCTCAGGAGCTTCAAAGTCTGCATCATTACTCCAATAAAAGAGCTAGATTATAGTTGCCTATTTTTGCTTTTGTGCTGTCAGTCTAATCTCAGCAAGATAGCTGGCTCCATAAAGCATATTGTCTGAATATAGTCCAATTAAAGGGCAAATCCAAGGCAAAATGTATATTTTGCTTGGTGTAGCACCGTATTAATGGTGCATATTCTAAACATAAAAAGCAATTCATAAAGAGCCATGTTAAAGGGGTCATATGATGCGATTTCTTGTTTCCTTTATCTTTAGTGTGTTATGTAGCTGTTTGTGTATGTATAAGATCTGCAGAGCTACAAAGCTCAAAGTCTCAAACCCAAAGAGATATTCTTTGTAAAAGTTAAGGCTCAGCCACACCTTCCTAAAACACTTCGTTCAAACACACCCCCACAAATATATGTCAGTATGTGGGGGCAGAGATTCATAACACCGCCCAAATGTATATGCAAAGAAAGAAGGCGTAACTTTTATTCTCACTGTAGTATTGTTGTTGCCGGTGTCACCATTTTGTGGAGACGCTGTTTTTTTTGTTGGAAAAGCCAAACTACTTCGAAAAGAGGGGACAATTAGAAAACAGTGGCTAAGCTTTAGTTACAACACTGTTCCAGAACAGTACAACCCAAATATTTGACTGTGTGCTGCACATTTTCCGGAGGACTGTTTCTAGCACCTGGGAGAGCACAGACCGTTTCTACGTCTTTGTCGTTTCTACGATAACAAATGCAAACTTGCCAATCTGATACTTTCTGGTCCAGTCGCGCTGGCAAAGTTGATCGATCAGTTTGGTCATCTGCATCATCCGGATCAGATTCGGGCTCGAATTGATAAGGTAGGACCGACATTATCATCTCTCAATATTGCTTTGCTTTGGAGCTGATGTTTTAAATATGGTAAGAAGCATGACATTTCCGTCAGACGCTTAAGGTATTCAGGCCAATCACAATGCACTGGATCGCTGTCCAATCAGAGCACAATGCGCCTTTCAGAACGACGAACTTGGTAAAAATCGACACGTTTCAGAAAGGAGGAGAGGCAACAATAATGTACAGTATGTGTAAAATAATTACTTTTGTTAACCTAAAACCGTGTTAACACATTTCATTAAACCAAATACAGAAAATAATGTTCTTTTTAAAACCATCATATGACCCCTTTAATGTATGGGTAAAGATTATTACAAAAAACTGAAAAAACTGCAGTCTTCACAGGTCAGGAAATGGTCAGCAGAGGTTTTTTTTTGGCACTCTAAAAACCACTGTTCCTGCCTTATTCAAACGAAGTTGAAGTGACCAAGAAGTGCTCTTCGAGCAAAATAAGTTTCCAGATGACGTGTGAAGAGAATGGCTTCTGTAGATTGCGTCATTGTAGATTAAGACAAACCAAGGATGGTTAAATTACGTAAATGATGACACACTGACCGCAGTCATCAAGATCATCTCTGTTCTAACAATATCTGATTGCCATGCGATTTCTCGGAGACACCACATTATGAAGGCCAGATTTTATCTTGCAAATCACATTAAGACCCTAAGGTATCCTGTTTGTTTTCATCTGTTATTGTCTGTGTATACTTTTTCTGTATGTATAGCTGTGTCTGTGTTACAGGTGGGCGTGGTTTCCACTTACTGGTTGGGTAACACTGATTGGTCCAGCTAAGCACCTGACCAGTACTTAAGGACCGCCCCAACACTCAGCCTTTGCCTTGTGCCTCGTTGACTTTGTGCTATATCGCCATCGTTATTTGCTTCCATTGTTATCGTTTGTTTGAGAGTGTCGTGCCAGAGAGATTGTGAGTGTATTAGGAGGTTATGAGTGTTTGTTTCTTGTTACTATTTCTGATTACCCGGTTGATTTGATCAATGCCTGTTTGACTACGCTTATTGAATTCTGAATCTGATTTGTTTGCCCAAAATCCTGTATATTCTTCTGTAAAAATCATTGTATATTGTATTTTCACTTTAAGGGAGGTAGGGGGTTTGATGCCAATTTATTTATGGGTTTCATTTCACTTTGTTTATGGTTAAGGGAGATGGGTAAGTTGAGCTGTATTTTGTTTTCTTTATTTTTAGGTGAGGTACTAAAATGTAGGTTCTAAAAAAAGATAGTTTTGTTTATTGTTTTGGCTGTGTCTGCCCCTGATGCTTAAACCCTTATTTTCATTGTAAATAAACTTTGTACGATTTTTGATATCTCTCTGGTATTGAGACTTGCTTCATTTTTGTTACGGCTGACCCCTAGCGGTCGTAACAACATATATAAAGCCAATACTTTTACTTTACTCTGTCTAAAGTTGACTAAATTTAATCTTTGCATTTATTGTTAACACAGTAATTAAACCAGTGGCTAAGTCTGATCAATACCCACTAACCCAATATTATCATTTATGTAGCAAATCATATTTTGAGCAGTAAAAATAACTGTTGCAGGGTATTTTATTTTCATGTTTAACTTTTTAATGTTGTCACAATTTCTTAAGTTTGAAAAGTGTTTTAAATTTGAGGTTTGTATTCAATAGCAGTTTCATGTCTGCCAAATCCAAATATTGAGAATAAAGTTGTAAAAAAACATGCATATTTCTTTAATATAAACCAAATGTACTAACTTTATAACAGTTTTCATTGACAGCAGCACATCTGAAGCTTTTTCCCTAAAAATCTGTGAGCGTGTTTGATCTTCATATTTTCATCTATAGGCTGTGAATTGTAACTGCACTGCATTTGGATCTTAAGCAACTGATCGTCATCACCCTATATTTAGTTTCATATTTAATTTCCTCGTATTGACAGCTGCAGGCTGTTTATGAGAAAAGAGAACAACCCTTTAGAAGCAGTTTATGGCAATGTTTAATTTTGGAATTTTAAATGAAACATCTTTAAAAGGCACCTATTATGCAAAATGTATTTTTACATGGTGTTTGAACATAAATGTGTGTTGGCAGTGTGTGTACACAACCACACTATAATGGTAAAAATCCACCCACTCCTTTTTTATCCCCATAAATCATAAGCAGTGTCTCAGAACAAGCCGTTTGCAGATTCCTGGCAAAGTGACATCACATATCACAGGCCCTGCCCACAAGTGTTGATGGACACCGTATTAGCATAGACCCCACCCTCAGAGAGCTGAGCAAAGTCTACCATGTTTATCTCCTCGCCAGAGCATTTAACAGCAGCATTCTTCATGTTCTTAATAAATCTACTAAAGTTCCTTCAGTCAAGAGCAGTGAGTGATTTTCTGTTTATCTTTTGTTGTTTGATTCCTATTAACAGCAGTAGGCACTGTATATTACACTGCTTTCACTTTAATAAACTAATATACACACGGAATTTCTTTATTTGCTGCATATGTGCACAGACACAAACTGTTTTCATGTGAACTTTGTGTTTTTATTAGGGATGCACCGAATCCAGATTTTTGGGGTTCGGCCGAATACCGAATCCACTGGTTAAGATTCGGCCGAATCCGAAACCGAATACCGAATCCTACTCCCATCCGCAGTCCATTATCACAGTAAACACATTAATGAAGTTAACAACGTCCACAGCAGTGTAGGGATGCTATTGACCATTAACTGTTTTGGTCAAGTTTACTAAAGTAAACATTGTCGCTATTTCATGATGGTTTATAGAAAAATTACCCCGAGTCGTCCTCTGTCGTTTCAAAGAACAACCCAACGGAGAGCGCAGGAGGCGCGCGCTAGGGTTGTGCCACCATCGTGATGCCACACCCCCGTTGCGAGTCTGTTGTGTGCGACACACTAATCCTCTTCTATAGTATTAGTTAAACTAAAAACTTAGCAGGGATTGCTCTGTAAATTAAATTGAGAATGTAATGCATATATGCTATTTTAAATACTGTAGTCTATGCCAGATATAGAGCCTACATTTTGAAATCATTTGAGGCTGAAACATCCATAAGCATGCGTGTTTATTTTAGCACTTCCGTCAGTGAAACAACACAGCCTATAAAACAAAAACGATTTTCAGTAAATAATGGTAACCTCAAGAATATATGAAAATTAAATATTAGTTAGAAAAATATTTGATTCATACTATTATTTTCCCGCAAAGATGTGTCATATAGGCTATACCGCTCTGCGCTTTGAGAGGAATGGGACACTGACACCTTCTTGAATATCTTCGTCTTCATATGTTCTGCTGATGTTGCAAAGCAACACTTGTTGTAAAAGGTCTGAAGAGCGGGTTTTATTTTTCACAGGGTCAAGACATTTAGGCATTGTTTGATTATTCACTGCCAAAGAAAACAAAACTAAAATCACCGGCGTGTGTGAAATGCGCTATTCAAATAAACCAAACTTGACGCGCATTACCAAGTTTAATAACAAGAACAAACTGTGTTAAATAAAATTTGAAGTAAAAAGGTATTCGTCTTAAGACGAATTATTAATTGTAATTACAGTGTTTTTTATACTTTCCCACAGTAAAGGATGTGAATAGTTATAATAGACTTAATTATAAGCAAACGAAAGGAAGAAACGTTTATAATCCCCTGCGAACATGGGTGCGACGTGAGTGAAGAGTTGGGAAAAGAAACGAGATGTCAATGTCCATTGGGATAAAATGGACTACTAGGCCTATTGTTCAAATTCACGGAAAAATCGAGTGACCATATCCAGATTGCAAAACAGAATGAAAAAGTGCTCTCTGACCATTATTTCCTTTCTAGGCTAAACAAAGCTTTGTGCTTCACTCCTGTGGTAACATTCACATACAAAACACTGGGTTAGTAAAATAACGAAGTTATTTTTTAAAAAGTAGAAAATAGTATTTATGTAAAGAGATGTGCTATATTCAAATAAAAAGAGCTCAACTCTTAAGTGGAAGGAACCTATTTTTTCCCCCTCACGTGCAACCTAGCGGATGAATCATTATTTGGGTTAGTAAAAATAACGAAATGATGGTTTTAAGAGAATTGTATTTATGTAAAGAAAAGATATATAGTATATTATCTACCTATTTACCTAATTCCGGTTCTTCAAAGCTAACGGATTCAGTGTATTTTCGTTTTGTCATCTTAATTTGGTAATTATTTAAGTGAAAAATATTTAGTGTAGGCTTATATATTTTATTAATTTTATTTATATTTTATCTGATCTATAGATCTATAGGCTGTTTGCACGGTAAAATAAAATACATTTTGGCTGTCTGTAGATTCCTTCATGCACAACTCGTATTCTCTCGGATGTTTCATATGCAAATGTTTTAACAGCGGCTGTTGTTTAGGGTCCTTGTCATCACCAGACAAATCGCAAATTGAACGCGTAGCTCAACTTGAATCGCCTTCTTTTGACTTAAAGTATACTGCCACGTTTTCTGTTCATGAGTTCCATTTTCACTTTCAACAGCGGCGTCATTACGTTCGACCAGCGGGGCGCGCATAGTGCAAGCCTAGTTCGGGTTCGGTGGAAATAAATTCTGAGGTTCGGCAGAAACCGAACCCAGTCAAAAAGCCCAATATTCGGCCGAATCCGAACCCGAACCCTGGATTCGGTGCATCCCTAGATTTTATGACATAACCTTATGTGCAGTTGACAGTTTAATCACAATAACACATGAAAGAGAACTAGTCTAATTTAAAATACCAATGGACACACCGACATCCAGCTCTCTGTGCGCATGCGTCGGGTGTGTGTGCTCAAGTTGAGAGTGATATGACTTTAAAATGTATGCAGATGATATTTCATGATGATTAAGAACTGCAATGTCACATGAGCGTGTCCACGATGAAGATGATCATAACCAAACAGATGTATCATGTTTCAGTTTTCATTTGCATGTTCACAAGCTGTGAAGGCTCCGCTCTCTGGGGTGGGGAGCAGCAGCTCATTTGCATTTAAAGGAGACACACAAAACAGCTCATTTTTCTCAAACACCTAATGTGGCATTTTCAAAATGGTATATTAAATGATCTGTTAGCAAATTTAATCTGAAACTTCACAGACACATTCTGGGGACACCTGAGACTTATATTACATCTTGTAAAAAGGAGCATAATAGGTGCCCTTTAAAGGTCCCATGGCATGGATTTTTTATTTTATTTTATAATGTATTCTGAGGTGTACTTATATTGTTAGTATGATTTTTACATCATAAAATGTCATAATTTATAAATAAAAGGCATTTTTTCTATACTGATGTTTGCCCTCTGGGCTGAATGCCCTGTTTCAAGGGGCATGTCTGCTGTGAGACTTCAGTAAAAACGGCCACTGTTGTGATTGGCTGACATCTTTACATTTGAAATGAGTATTAGATCTTGTAGCGGCGGTTGCGTGGTATAACAAGGTCTACGAGACCTACGAGGCACGAGCCTGCCAGAAAGACGGATGGACCTGAGTTCACTTCTCATCAGTTCTCTCAACATGACTCAGTTCAGTGAACTGTTGTAGTTACTAGCATATACTTCAGGTTATTCGTTTATTTCTAGTCGACTGAGAACACTGAGAAACTGCCAGCATTCACTCATTCACAAGCCATGATCTCTCGAGGAGAAACAAATATGGCGCTCGCATGGGCGTGCTAAATTCTCTGGGAGGAGGAAAGGGAGGTAACCGTTCCTGTTATGATGTTATAACAGGAAAATTCAAGATCAGCTCGTCTGGGCTGTCATTTTCTCAAAGGCAGAGAAAGACAGCCAGAACTGGGTTTACACCGATCAAAATTTCTAGCCACTTGGGGACAATATTCAGGCTAGGGGAACTCATATTAATGTTGAAAAACCTCATAAAATGAAAATTTCATGCCATGGGACCTTTAAAATCAAAGACATGTCAGTGTGTAAAAAAGGGGGTCGCTAGTCATCTGAAGCACTAATACACCACTGAGCTTACCTTCACATCCCGGTGAATGACGTTGTTGTCATGGCAGTACCGTAACGCCTCTAGGATCTGTCTCATGTAGTGACTAACGGAATAGAGAAGAGAGGAGGGTGGGAAAGAGAGAAACTCATATTAACCTGAATGGAAAGAAAGTGGGAACTAGGTTTGGAACTATATGATGGTGAGTAAATGATGACAGAATATTATCCCTTTTAACATAGAGATATCAGTCTACAATTTTAAGGAGAGCACAGGAACAGAAAATGGATGAAACTGCCCTTAAAGCTGTTTACCTGGCTACTGCCTCACTGTAAACAAAACCAGCATCTGCTCTCTTCACAATCTCAAAGCAGAGATCTGCTCCATCCATACTGAAAGACAGAACAAGACAGGAATCTCATCAGCAATGTAAAGTCAAATATTGGCACTATCAGTTCTGAGGTCCATTTATGATTTAACTTGATAGGAAATACAAATCTACTATAAAAAATACAAATCTTTAAGATACTAGTAAAAAATAAATGTTGTCTGTGCCTAACCTGAAATGTAATTTTCCCTATATCCCACCATATCTCAGCTCCATACATTAAACAGACACGTATATCGCAAAACATGTTTAAAGTGTGATTTTTGCATCTAAAGGCAAAACCAGCGCAGCATGCTGGTAGTTTCCCATTATCTCTGAAGACAAACTGGACTGTAAATTGTGGACTGAGCCAACTGTGGCCAATTTCAGAAATGAACACTTTTCTGATTGAAAATTTTTCCAATGCTTTAACACCAAGACCGTGGGGTGTTGTTTCCAGGGGGCAGCAGAGCTCTGGAAGCTCCTGCTTTTGTGTCGGCTCGGGTCTCTGAGGCCTTTAAAGAAAATCCCTTGAGAGGCAGCTGCGCTTCTCCAGATAAGAACTCACACTGCATGAAAGTTCTTTGAGAAAAGCTCTGCACTTCAGATAAGCATATGTGCATTTAGCATTTGGGGAATTAAAAAGCTCACCCTTGTCCACAAAACTGCTGAGAGAGCAACAGAGACAGGCTCCTCTGGACAGAGAACAATATGTTCATGTCTTGTTTTGAGATGCTTTTTAGAGTTCACTGACCAAACCTCATCACAATAGAGTGGTGACACTCTGTAGACCAAAATGCAGAAACAAGTTAGCATTTTAGGACTTCAGGTTCCATCGTCCCGTAGTCAATGTTTTTTTTTTAAATAGGTTAAATGGTTTAACTTTGGTTAAATGGTTGAAATAAGGTCTGTGGGGAACATGAGCTCAAGACACTTTCACGCTTTATAAAATAAAATTATACATAAATTACATCCCTCGTGATTTTTTGAAGCTGTTATGTGTCTTGAAAAAGGCGGTTGCTATAAAGTGGCTAAATGAGAGTGGCTGTCGGGGAGATTAAATGGCATCACACCAAAAAGCTAAACTCAGTCCGCTTTTACAGCCATGTTATGCTTATAATTGTGCTCTTATAAAATATTCTCACTCAAACTTTCTGGGAATATGTTTTTAGAAAAAAACTGAGAGAGTTGTCGGAAGCTTGGTGGTGTGACCGTGGTGTAGTTAGTTTATAGCCTACCTTTAGCTTTTTACTTCTGGCAACTGAATTTAGGCTTCACAATTCATAAAAATTGTGTTCATCTGTGAAAATGATCTTGATGGACAAACCATGTAAGTATCATTAACTTTTGTTGACTACAGAGCATGTTTTTGCTATAATCGGATAAATCCTATTGGGGTTTTGCATAGACTGTAAAAGGGTTTTTGTCGAGGAAACCAGTGTGATGCTAACTGCCCATTGGCTTATAGATGCTTCTACATTCCTACTTTCACACACTAAACCAAACGGATGTGTTTGACTCTAATTTTGACTCTGAAGTGTTAAAATAAACAGATGGCACTGCACTTGTATTTCTTGTGTACATGAATACATATGTGTTAAACATGTCAACGTTATGTTCCTCAATGCTATAAATCCAACATTTAAATTCATGTTTGATTGCATTTGGGAGTTTATGGGAATAAAGAATGAATGGAATAGTAACACAAGTGCAGATTTGCTCAGAATGAAGGACTTACAACTCAAACACCATGTAGAGCATGCCATCAGAGCTGTAGGTCTCCAGAAGCTCCACTATGTGAGGATGTTTCAGCATGTGACAGATGCTCGCTTCCCTCTTCAGGTCTACAGAAAGACAAAGAGGCGAATTTCAGTTTCAAAACAAGTCATTTTCAGGAAATGCAATTTGCACAAACCAATTTATTTTTTTTAGCAACATTATCCAATGGTTTGGTAACAGTAATCTTATTTCCATGTTTATTATCTGTAATATCTCAATTTAATACAAAAAGTCAAGCTCAGCACCATGTTCTGATACAGAAGCAAGTTTTTGCACAATTAGCCAAAATATGTGTAAGTGCACAATTACTGTGGTGAGAGAACTGCATACAGTCAACCACACACACACACCGCTGTTCTTCTCATCTGTAATTAAAACTATTGGCATTCAAGAATAACACAGCCATAAGACAACTGTAAAAATGTTGTTTTACACACCACTTGTGCCGTGTGAATCCATTCAAGACAGGCTTAGAAAAGCAGTGCAAAAGTATTGTGTGAAGTGTGAACCTTTGCATGGATTTCCTCAGAGTATAATGCACATCTTCCATGACAAAATAACTTTAAAGGGCATATTGCAGGTAAAAAAAAAAATCCAAATGAATATATAACCTTGTATGAAAATACCATATGAAAAGGTAATGCAGGATTTAAAATATTTTTATTCTTTTTTTAATTGGACGCTTGTAAAAAGCGCTTTTTTTTTTCAACATCGCGTCATATTATGTCACGAGAGGGAGTCGCTTGCCAAGCTCTGTGTTGGCTCAGTGCATTTTGTGCAGGTGAAGAGACAACATCTGCTTGGAAACACGCGGTGGTGTGTGGAGTTCACTTTAGACCGGAGGACTATCATCCCGGCGATACGATGAAGTCAAACATTGTTATACCTGGCTACACACTGGCTGCGTGGAGTGAGTGTGGCGTTTATGTCATTACACACCAGAAACGTGTCTGACGCGGCGCTGCTGCCATAGAAGGCCTATACTTCATGTTAAAAATAAATATATAGTCTACTGATACAGCAAAGACAACGTCAGCAGTATTGACAGCAAAATAGGCTACAGAATATTTCGTTCTGTATTGACAGGTGCAATATTTGAAAATCGAGAATATATTTTTTAAATTACAATTATATCTGCATTTATGTCAAAACCTACAGACTTTCAAACACCAAAATGTAATTTATTAATAAGTATTTGTGTCAAAATTACAAATAAACAGCTTTTCTTTTTCAATCTTGCCTGGAAACGCTTCCAACACGAATAGTCAGTTCTATTTCTAGCTTGCACGCATTTTCGGCGCAGCTCCAGACGCGCGTGTCACAGGCAGTATGCAAGCTCCAACCTGTTAACAAGGGATTACGTGAATCAATTTCAAAAATTCACAAAATAAACCCATAATAGAATTAATGAATAGAGGATAACATGAAACACACACAATTACACTAACGTTATACTGTCTGTGGTTCAGCCGCCAGCGGGAGATGTGAGGTCACGGATCCGTCAGAGAAGCAGCTCGGAGAAAATGAGAACTGTGCACCGTAACTCATCTTTTTTTTTATACATTTGCTAACTACCAAATCAGTCGTGATGATGAACCGCTAACGTTATATCACGTATATGTTTAGTGTGTACGGATATTAACGAGTGTGACTTATGCCTGACTTATGCCAAAACTTATTAGTTTCTGTTATTGGTAAGAATCAATAATCCTAGATGACCAATACCAGCTTTGCTATTGCTTGATACATGATAATAATGTACAGTATTGTAATCTGAGAACAGTGTTTGTATCGTTAGCTAGCGTTATCTATAAACTAACACTGTTCTCTCACCGAAACACTTGCCCTGTTCTCCACTGTTTCTCCTCACACAAATACTCAATTTGTCTCCTCTGATCGTTGTTCTGTCTAATCCTGGTCTGTCCCTAATTGTGTGTCATAATTGTATGGCTGTGGTCTGCCATATGAGTATTAATAAACATTTATAAAGTCCTCAGCGTCCGAACTGTCATTGCGACCCATTGTTTTCCTATCGTTGAAATTCACCGCACTCCCTCCCGTTACGTCATTTCTGGTTTTGGCATTTTTAGATGCGGAAGTAAAATTTTCTCACAAAAAAAGAACTCCAAAAGCCTTAATAGCGTATTTTAAAGTATATTTTAAAGGTCCCGTTCTTCGTGATCCCATTGTTCAAACTTTAGTTAGTGTGTAATGTTGCTGTTAGAGCATAAATAATACTTGTAAAATTATAAAGCTCAAAGTTCAATGCCAAGCGAGATATTTTATTTAACAGAAGTTCCCTTTCAAAGCCTACAGCGAACGGCCGGCTTGGACTACATCCTGGTACTTCCTTCATAAATGACGTCAGTAGAACAGTAGAACAGACTAACCTCCGCCCACAAGAATACGCGAAAAAAGGGGGCGTGGTCTTGTTGCTGTCCCACGTGGAGAAGAGGAAGTGTCGCGTGGAGAAAAGGAAGTGTTGCGTTTGAGTGTGTTTGTCTCCATGTCGTCGAGACGCTGTTATTTTCATCCCGGAGTCAAATCACCTTTGTTTGGCTTTCCCAGGGACGCCGTAGAGATCATTGATCGCATACATCTCCCGTTAAGAGGCGTGACCTTTCCGTACAACTTGCGCTAAGCTGCTGTCGAATCACAACACGGGAACCGCTGGCACAATCAGAACTCGTTACGTATTTCTGAAGGAGGGACTTCATAGAATAAAGGAACTCATCAGCCGTTTTTAGGACAGTGAAAACAGCGGTATACAGATAAGTAAATTGTGTTAAAAATACTGTGTTTTTTTTACACGCGAAACATGAACACATGTTATATTGCACACTGTAAACACAATCAAAGCTAAAAAAAACCCACGAAGAACGGGACCTTTAAAGAAAATCTAGTTCCTATATTATTTTTCTATACATTGACTCACTGGAGTCTCAAACCTGCAATATGCCCTTTAAAGGTGATTTTATACTGTAGTGCTAACAGTCACACTTCCACTTCCACATGTTGTATAGTGTGATTCACGTACACATACATACACTTTGACCAAGAAACTAACATGGATGTTATAAATATTTTAAAATAATGTCTGTCAGCTCAAAAAAGTGCTGTGCAACACAGAATATGAAACAGGAAATTACATCATAGAGAGGATCCCTAAAGACATTCATGACATGGTTAATTAGTCTGAATAAGATTAATTTAAAACTAAAGGATTTCACAGTACATTCCACAATCGAGTGTTTGGAGAGCTACAAAAGCAACAAATAAATGCTTTGTGACTCAATCTTTGCATGAAATTAGCATGTGAGAGAGTGCTTTATTTACTATATTTCTTTATTCTTTAACAAGTATTTAAAAGCTAAAGCATCAATGTTCTCTGGCTCAACCAACACAAAACAAATAACTATTTTGTTTTATAGAGACAGAGCAGATAGAACAGGAAATTAGCATCTCAGCCATCGAATGTGTGCTAACCACAAAGTTATGATAAGCCATAAAACAGACACTCCCCTGAGTGATGCAGACTACGGCATGGATGGTCTTTATTTAAACCATCAACCAGACATTATAGATGAGACTTCAAATTATGAGAGCCAATGGAGTAAAAGTACTCTTTAGAGGGCAAAAATAAGGGCCACAATAAAAGCCATAAAATAGAGTGGTTTAATTCCACTCAAACAGACTTTTTGTCTCCAACTTGAAACATTTTGCTTGTGAAAGAATGTCATGGTTTCCAACAAAAACTGTTAAGCAGCACAACCATATTCAACATTGACAAGATTCAACATCCCTAATACGTAATAGTTTGTGAGTGGCCCGTCTTCAGACTGCAGAGTTTATGAAACTATTGTGCTGTGGCAGTTCTGTCCTTTGGCATGGCTTCTGGCCTCTTAAAGGGATCCTATTATGCTTTTTCACTTTTTCAACTTTAGGTGTAATGTTGCTGTTTGAGCATGAAATCCATTCTGGACGGATCCTCTTGTTTGTTAACATTCTTAATTCTGAATTCTGAGGCTTGAATTGGTTTGAAATTGACGCCATCCTTAATACTTATTTGATAAGAGCACACAGTTTTAGTAAAGCTGGGCATACACGGTGCGATTTTGAGTCAAATTCTGACTCGTGCGACTCTTTTTGGGGTCAGGCCGATTTTCAGCTTTGTCGTGTGTCGTTTGCCATGAGGTGTTTGTGCAGTGTACAGGGGGAAACGAGAGGCGAGAAACATCTCTGCAATTGGATGGTCGGATGAATTTCTGGCATGTCAGAAATTCTGGTCACCCCTCATGAGGGTACCACAAAGCTGAAGCAGAGCTACAAACTGATTGCCCTATTTTCCCCTCACTGCGCCTGCGCGAAAGCAGAAGTTGAACCATTTCTTTAATGCAGCAAGAAAGAAAATGAAAAGAGGGAGATCTTTAAGTTCTGTAGGCAGCTATCAAACTAGCTGCAATTTAGCAAACTGTTGCATGCCTCCAGTTCGTGTTGTAAAATGGAAAATCCAAGTTTTCCAAACCGCTGTGTAGCCTATCCAGAGTCTCTTTTATTAGCCTAATTCAGCTAGCCTACTTGATAATTAATTTACTTGTCACTTTATTTACTCATTTATTTAATGTTTACTTAATTTTATTATCACAGGAAATGTCAAATGTTGTCCATCATTGACAATTGGTGATCAATAAAAATGTCACGTCGTAATATTGAAATAAATGTTTTCGTTTTAAACCATGAAGGCCAGTCAGTGGATTCACTACAGAAAGTGAAAGTAAAATCTGGCAAGCTTTCGGGCGCATATTCTCAGAGGCAACGAGAGATAAATGACTTCAACATATGCTGAAATCGTATAATTGACTTAACTTATTTTCTTAATATTTCTCTTGTGGCCCATAGCCTAGTGAAAGTAATTAGAAAAGAAGTAGGCCTAATTTGTGTTAAACAAGTTGTTTTTGAAATAATTTTCATTGAGACTGATATTATTGCAGTGTTCTGACATATTAAAGACTGTTAATCATTTTAATTATAGGCCTATTATTCATTGTCTCTTTTATTATACAGCGTGTCGATTACGCATTGTCGTGTAATGAAATTGTTGTGGGGCAAATGAAATGTAGTTATATCAATTCAATAATAAAAGTAGGCCTACCCTAATAATAATAAAATACATAATTTGGAAATGCTAAATCCTCTTGATAGCGATAGCTGATGCATTTGACCATAGGCTGAATAGAGACCATCTCTCTATTAGTAGCCTACACCATGGTCTATCGCCGCAACCTGGCACGGTGGTTTTATTGAGCATATTTCACATGTATAGTGTGAGCAGTCAAGTTGCCCTCGACTATCGGACCGTACAGTGTGAGCCCATAAATCGTAAACTTTGGTTTTACATCGTATGTGATCTACTCGTACAGTGTGAGTAGGTAACCTTGCAGAATTCACACAGTGTATGCCCGCCTTTGGGGCGTGACATTTTCCGAACATGCTCTAAGCGGTGCCAATCACACCACACTCGACTATATGCCACATTGCCGGACCACTTTTAGGGTCAGTGCCTGCTCAGTACATCAAGCATTGTTTGCAAGCCTAGATGAACTTGAAGCGCAGATGTTCAATGTGACATAATATAACATAAGTATGATGATCATTGACTCTTTTATCATACTGCTGATTTTGCAATAAGGATGTGCAATAAAGTGATTTTTCCCATTGTTAAAATCACTATAAGGTACAATCTCTTGTAGCTTCTTATACTACACAGTCTCACGAAAAAATCATAAAATTTCACCTTCAACTTGTTTGGAAAATTGGTTCTAAAGTTTCCATTGTACTGAAGTTAACCAATATATTGTGTTTATGCAGGATTTTAACAATATTTGCATAAGGAGATGTTAGGCACTATGTTTATGCTGCTCTTTTTGTTGACAGCGAATGGGAACAGATGCTGTTGAGCTCCAATGATTATTTATTTATTTAATCATATTTATATATATATTTATTTTATTTTATTCACTTAGTACTGTATATATAATTAGCATACCCTGGTCTTTATTTTAGAGAATATATTGTAGATTCCTAACATTTTTTTTAATTTGTACTATAGTCTATAATAGGGTTATAGAACAGAATCAAGGAGATTTTGCTAACTAAAATACATATATTTTCCCCCATTGTTAAAATCACATGGTACAATCTCTTGAAGCTTCATATACTACATTATCTCACAAAAAAAAAAAAACATTAATTTACCTTCACCTTATTTGGCCAATTGGTTCAAAAGTTTCCATTGTATTAAGGTTAACCAATATGTTGCAGTAAATATCTAAATGGCGCAGGCCGTCGTGCAGCACCTCTTCCATCTGTTCCAGGTGTTTAAAGCCTGTGTTTCAAAGGTGGGGAATTAAGGGAAAATCTGGGACACTCATGTGGAGTCGATGTGCAGCTTTAATATGATAAAACGGCAATCTGAGATGCAACTCGATTATTTGAGGAGGAAAATCTTTAAAATCAGAGGGTGAGATTTACTCACAGAGAAGAGGCAGCTTGGTTTGGATGTTTGGCACAACATTCCCACACAGTCTGGACACTCTACTCTCTATCTCTAGCAAGCTTCCATTTAGCGAGCCTCCCCTGGGACATTCCCACGAGTATCGGTGTCTACAAGCGGCCAAATTTCTCACAACACACTCTGCGGCACATAGCTTCATCTGACTCTCAGTGAAGTACAGAAGATTTTACGGGTTCTCTGGTGAGGGCTAACTGAGATGCAGTAATTTTTTACATGTTGGCTGGCTCCAGCAGTAAGGAGAGCAGGGGCTGAGCTGACGGCAGACGTCCAGCACCTAAACAATCCCTCTCATCTCAAACACAGACACAGTGCTGACCTTCTGCTGCCCCCCTGTACTCAGGTGCACTTTATCTTACACTATGCACTATGTGTGAGCATGGGCATTTATAGGTTATGGGCAGTGCATTATGACAAACCTGTGGTCTAGTGGTTAGAACAAGTGCCTTAACACGTTGTACAGTGCTAATATGGATGACAAAAAATCAGATCTACCTCACAACTTTCTCCTGTTCCCTGCTCTTTTCCTTATAATTTTGACTCCATTCTCTACAACATGGTGAAAATAAGTGGTCAATCAATGTACTGTAAGTATTTTTTTAAATGCTGAAATCAATCTGATATACATTTAAACTCAACAATTTAATTTAAAGATATACATGCACAAAGCCACTTGAAGTGGGATGATGCGAAATCATGACACGGTTATGCGGTAACAGCTTCAATGCGTTCTGTGATATCCAGTTAGTGTATTAGTGTAAAGTACCATTTGTGCTAACAACACCATTAAAACATTTGTAGTTAAATAAATGTTTCACCCTTTTATTTGGCACAGATCCATTAAAGTCTGTTGCAAAGCATTTTTTTTTTTTTTACAACAGATTGTGTGTCAAAGATCTCATTCAGCTATCTGGGGGTATTCCTTACACCAGGGAAAGATATACCGCACATTAACCGTTTGAATGTTTTGGAGAACGTGCTTCTCTTTTAACTGCATTAGCATTTAATGTTCTCCTGCTGCAATATAGCACATATGAGACACAGAGGCACAGAGGAGAATATGGAAACAATCAGTCACCCTGACGGGGTAAATAAAGAGGAGTGAGACAAACGCAAGCAATCGGCCCATTTATAGAGCAAAGAATGGGAAAAAATGAACATATATCACTCTATGAAGATAAGCAGGCAAATCAACCTGTGCACACAAAATTACATTAGTCTGTGAAACACACAGGGTACCTGCTGAAGAATGAGCACCATCACTCACACAGCGCCATAACTAATAAAGAAGTGAAATATTCTCACAATCACTCGGGCAATTTACAACCGCAGGAAAGACCTTCAATTCAATGGCAACCATGAAACTGCTCTATGCTTCTCTCTCGCTCTATAAAGAATGAAATGTATGGCAATCTCTATGAAGGCAGGTGAGAGTTCTGAAGGTTACAGAGAGTGCATTAGAGCAGATATTTTGCCCCGACCTACACCACGACTTCCACATAAATTGAAAAGGAAAAAAAACCATCTGATCACCAACCTGAGTGACACTTTCACTAATGGTGACTAAACAAAGTTACGCAAGATACGCAAGCTATTCTAATTTGATATGCTGGCAATATAAAATGAAGCAATATCATGACTACTGAAATCATTTTAATGTGCTTTGATATGGTCATTAAAGGTCCCGTTCTTCGTGATCCCACTGTTCAAACTTTAGTTAGTGTGTAATGTTGATGTTAGAGCATAAATAATACCTGTAAAATTATAAAGCTCAAAGTTCAATGCCAAGCGAGATATTTTATTTAACAGAAGTTCCCTTTCAAAGCCTACAGCGAACGGATGGCTTAGACTACATCCTGGTACTTCCTTCATAAATGACGTCAGTAGAACAGACTAACCTCCGCCCACAAGAATACGCGAAAAAAGGGGCGTGGTCTTGTTGCTGTCCCACGTGGGGAAGAGGACGTGTCGCGTGGAGAAGAGGAAGTGTTGCGTTTGAGTGTGTTTGTCGCCATGTCGTCGAGAGGCTGTTATTTTCATCCCGGAGTCAAATCACCTTTGTTTGGCTTTCCCAGGGAAGCTGTAGAGATCATTGAGCGCATACATCACCCCGTTAAGAGGCGTGACCTTTCCACGTGCGCTAAGCTGCTGTCGAATCACAACACAGGAACCGTGACACGTTCGCTAAGCTGCGGTCAAATCCCAACACGGGAACCGCTGGCACAATCAGAACTCGTTACGTATTTCTGAAGGAGGGACTTCATAGAACAAGGAACTCATCAGCCGTTTTCAGGACAGTGAAAACAGCGGTATACAGATAAGTAAATTGTGTTAAAAATACTGTTTTTTTTTTACACACGAAACATGAACACATGTTATATTGCACACTGTAAACACAATCAAAGCTTCAAAAACACACGAAGAACGGGACCTTTAAGTTTAAGACTTGTTAGACTAGTATTGTGATCTTATCTTGCAACTTGCGAGAATGAGACTGTTAGGTTTTTTATTTAAATTTCAGTAGCAAAATAGTCATTCATTTCGGATTCATTTCAGTGAATTGGTTCAGTGAAACTGCTTAAGTGAATCGATTCAAAACAATAATTCGCTAATTAGTTTGAATGATGGCTCATGAATTGGAAGTCTTTTAGTATGTGGATAAATATTGCTGAATGAATTGATTCAATGAAACGCACAGTTCCAAGAAATTAATCGAAGAGATTCACGTATTGTTATATTGGTGCCTAATATTTGTATATGAAATATCATATGTACACATGTATGTATATATTTTGTTACCATTATAATTTTCAAGCCAAATCAAACACTGAATACACAACCAAAATATACCAGATGTAGTGATAAAAGGAAAGAGGGAGAGGGAGAGAAAGAGATACAGAGAATATACAACTGTAAAGGCTATAAGTCCCAGCATGCTGTTTATAGCTTCACTTCACTATAGTCTTCCTGGCGGTCATAAAAATGACATTAAAAAGCCCTTAAGGTGCACAATGCTGCTGAACCTGAAAGAGAAAAAAACAGCAATGATAATTACACCCAATGTGATGAATGAAATGTCATTGTTTGCTCAGGCTGGCACACACCACCCTCCCACTGGTCACTGTAGTTTTTACTGTTGTAATGACAGAGCTTTCCTATCTATGAGGACTAAAAAAGGGCATGTACACACTCGGATGTCCATTCACCTTTTAGTGTTTAATCCTGTTCTGTACACACACAGTTCAGAAAATTTACAGGAGTGACAACCGCATTCTACAACCACATTTTTAGACAACTGTATTTAGAGAAATTCTATGCAGTGTTACACAACCGAACAACTATTTGTTGATGACGTATTTTAACGTGCATCAGAGATGTTTCCTCATTATGTGCGGTGCAAGAACTCACAGGGAAAGCGGTACAAGCCTCGACTCATTTGTGTTGTCAGATCTTACTAGAAAAACAGCGAACAAGAACTTATGCTGAAAATAAGACCAAAATATCGCAACCCACAGCTGCTCGAGAATAGCAGATAACAAACACACAAGATGCCAGAACGTTGCTATGGTTACTATGGTCGGTGTCAATCAGATGTGTTTCACACACACAAGCATTTAAATGCAGCTATCACTCATGAAACGTTACAGTGTGTAAGTGGCCAAAAATACTGAACCTAATCAAAGGCACTGAGGTCAGATGCTAGAGGTCAGAGGAGAATGGGCCGACTGATTCAAGCTGATAGAAGAGCAACTTTGACTGAAATAACCACTCGTTACAACCGTGGTATGCAGCAAAGCATTTGTGAAGCCACAACACGTACAACCTTGAGGCGGAACCCTACAACAGCAGAAGACCCCACCGGGTACCCCTCATCTCCACTACAAATAGGAAAAAGAGGCTACAATTTGCACAAGCTCACCAAAATTGGACAGTTGAAGACTGGAAAAATGTTGCCTGGTCTGATGAGTCGATTTCTGTTGAGACATTCAGATGGCGTAAACAGAATGAGAACATGGATCCATCATGCCTTGTTACCACTGTGCAGGCTGGTGGTGGTGGTGTAAAGGTGTGGGGGATGTTTTCTTGGCACACTTTAGGCCCCTTAGTGCCAATTGGGCATCGTTTAAATGCCACAGCCTACCTGAGCATTGTTTTTGACCATGTCCATCCCTTTATGACCACCATCTACTCATCCTCTGATGGCTACTTCCAGCAGGATAATGCACCATGTCACAAAGCTTGAATCATTTCAAATTGGTTTCCTGAACATGACAATGAGTTCACTGTACTAAAATGGCCCCCACAGTCACCAGATCTCAACCCAATAGAGCATCTTTGGGATGTGGTGGAACGGGAGCTTCGTGCTCTGGATGTGCATCCCACAAATCTCCATCAACTGCAAGATGCTATCCTATCAATATGGGCCAACATTTCTAAAGAATGCTTTCAGCACCTTGTTGAATCAATGCCACGTAGAATTAAGGCAGTTCTGAAGGCGAAAGGGGGTCAAACACAGTATTAGTATGGTGTTCCTAATAATCCATTAGGTGAGTGTATATTTGCCATGCAGATTCAAACTGCTTAAAGTACAAAGTCAATTAAACAATCAAGTAAAAAAAAATAATGTTGTACACTGTCTTCAGCTAAATGAGTGAAATCAAAAATTTATTTTATATGCAATAATAAAACACATAATACATGCAATAAACAGCATAATTTACCTACATATATTTTACTAAAATTGTTTTAATAAATGAAAAATAACATACAGAGACATCGTAGAATCATAGAATCAGAGTTTTGAACGAGTTTATGGACACTAGATATGTTTTTTCTGAGGTAAATGTGACGTTACATGACATTGTTTACAAGCCGTCTTTCCACGGTTGAAACTGATTGAGCGATTCCATGTAACATGATGTGGATTTCGGTAAGATGTACTATATCTTTTAACACTTTCAGATGCTCATTCATGTTTATTTTGCGCTGTAACTGGTATTAAGGCAAGAGAAGATCAGTTCACGTGCACTCCGTGTTGCCGCTTCTCTTGAGCTGAGCTGTGCCAGAGCGATTTCACGCCACAGTGCCAAAATGATATTTATGTTTTTGAATTTCATAATAAAGTGGACGTAATTTGAAATCTGAGACTTTGTTTCATATCAATAGTAACAAAGCACAAAGGAGTATTGCGATTTATTGGATGGGAGGAGTGCTACAATGTTCCATTCATTCATCAACTGAAAACAGGATGACTAATCGATTCTTGGGATTTAAGAATCGATATCGGTGCGTAAAAATGAGAATCGATTAAAATCGAGAAATCAATATTTTTTTACTGAGCCCTACTATTTTGTCTACTTAAAAAGTAAAATCAAAAAAGTATTTACTTATTCACTTATTATATTTGTTTATTTTACTTATATTGAAATATACTTGAAAAAAATGCAAAACAAAGTGCAAACACTTGAAAAAAGAAAAGTGCCAGACTTTTGACTATTGCTATGTCTAGTTTATTAGGGCTAAAACTTCCAGCTTAAACAGGAAGAATTTACTAGAGAAATGTGTATAGATAAGAATTTCAATTTGTCCAAAAATAATAAGTAGTTATTGTATCAAAGAAAATTTTGAAAATAAAGCAGTGTATGTCTAGTTTACTTGCTATTAAGTGGACCAGCAGATCTGATGCCATGACCCTCTCATACATTTTGCAAATCCACTGAGCTCTTCCTCAGAAGTGTTCATTGCATTATTCCAGGATGTTTTATCCTGGGGGACTAATAAAGTCCTCTGTGAACTGACTCTTGGAAGTTGAGTAAAGTCAGCCAATTGGATTGAAACTGCAGCCATGTCATGCCATTTCTTTGTGTGAACCGACCGTAGGATGTCTGTGAGCGTGCCGACTGAGACTGAGACTAATTCCAAGCTAAAAATTATGCTGGGCCACGACTCAAGCATATGTGGCCTCTCTCATCACACCAGCGCTGTCACTAACCTGAGTAAACAGTGATCCATCAAACAGAGTATCAGAGAGCCACCAGACGCTGAGTTTCACTAACCAGCCAATTGACCCCTGAAATATTTATAAAATGACATCCATCCCAGCCGCCCCAAAACCAATGCACAGGACACATTCAAAGCTTTAGACTCACTCACCAGACTCCTGTCAAATATCTCTAACAAACACTACAAAACAGGTAATCAATGACAGGAGAACAGATCAGTGATGGGCAAGGATATAAATGGCTACAGAGGGAAATGGAGCAAGATGTTAATGTGATGCTTGTAGAAGAAGACGGAAGTAAAGCCCTTCTGCTTTACACCCGGGCTATTTCTGTGCCCTCTTAAACAGAAGAGGAACATATGTCTTTCTGAAAAGAGGAGTTTGAAGGTCCAAATGAATGTATTTCTGAATAACAGCCTGTTATCAACTGTATGGCAATCATTTGAAGCTTATTTCTAAATGATAGCCTACACACTCAAACCCACACTGTGTGGAGAGTGCTGACACATTTTGACATATTCCAACACATTCAGCGAGTGTTTCTTCAGCTATGAGCATGTTTGACCCAGTGGACTTTTAGAAGGGTAAAAAAAACTTAAAATACAGTGCTCACTGTTAGCTGGTTTGTTTCTGAAATGTAAAGAACATTTCACACAGTTTCATTTCCACCACATTTGTGTTATTGTGTTTAATAATTTTCTGTGGTGAACATAACATTTCAAGACTCGGGAGTGCCCCCCGGCCTGCGAAGGGCGTTGGGGGTATGTGGCGAGCAGCGAGGCCGAGGGACCGTGAGGGCGGGACGAGGCGGCGCTCATCAGTGGGGATGAGCGCCAGCTGCGAGAAACGCTCACAGGACTCGCAAAACAACTTTATCAAACAAACACAATGATTCATCTCTAATCCACTCGCGATTGATTGGAATGTTTTTTCTGTATTACTTGGCCGGCCCGATCATCAGTGAATATCACGATTCCGCGGTATTGCTCGGTAGCGACCCGTTTAGCTCCACGAGTCGGTGAGCGGGCTTGAGGCAGTGCTTCTGCATTCTATGACGTCAGTGGTAGACATATTCTGAGATCTCTCGTCTTCTGGGCCTGGTGTCAATAAAAGCTTTTCTTTGACTAACAAGGACGTTTTCAGCTCTGCAACTTTCAGGATATTCTAACATCACAAACTTTTATATATCAAAGGCTCAAAGGAAAGTCAATTTCTCAATTCATCACCCCTTTTAAGCATTACATGAAATTTATTAATTAATATTTGTATGCTTTTTATATTTTATCCTAATCTGGATAAAGGTATAACAAAAATTCAAAAATACTTTATGCTAGAAATACGCATATACAATAGATGTTTTCAGTGCTAATAGACATAGTAAATTTAGTAATGGAAGTTATATTTATATATTTAATTAAAGTAATGTTTTTATTATTTCAAATGCATAAGTTTTGCAAGAGAGGGAGAGAGAGAGAGAGAGAGAGAAAGAGAGAGAGAGAGAGAGAGAGAAAGAAAGAGAGAGAGAGAGAGAGAGAGAGAGAGAGAGAGAGAGAGAGAGAAAGAAAGAGAGAGAGAGAGAGAGAGAGAGAGAGAGAGAGAGAGAGAATGAGAGAGAGAGAGAGAGAGAGAGAGAGAATAATATATATATATATAAATAGTACAGTTTTATTCAATTTGAATCTAGAGCCTGCTGAATTCGTCCTGCTGAGAGGACTATTGGTGCTCCCCTGCCCACCCTCCAAGAATTATATACATCCAAAGTGAGAACAATGACTTAGAAAATCACTCTGAACCCCTCACATCCAAGCCACCTTCTCTTTGAACCGTCTTGCCGGAGCTACAGAGCACTGAGCACCAGGCACAAGAAAAGTTTTTTTTTTTTCATTTAGTAATTATTAAAGAATAATGAGAATCCATATTTCTCAATTCTTTGTCGGGGTGCCAAGCTTCAGAATAATTTCACACAGAGTAAAGAGGTATGCTCAGTTAGAGATGTGTCATGGCTGAGTCAGCTCTGAGTAGACTTATGGAATTTATAGAGGGGACAATTCATGACTAAGGAGGTAAAAGACCTCAGTCTCTATAAATGGGGCTGGGTGGTACATCTGTTCTCAAAGCCCTTGGAGAATACACTTCTTATCACATCAAAGAAGAAAAAAAAGTTAGAAACAGGGCCAAATTTTAATACTTAGAGGTTTGCTTCAATACCAAAACCCACCCATGAGCTAAGATGTTTGTATAAGTAAACATCACTAACAAGTAATTGCAACAAAATAAAGTAATAATCTAATAGTAAAGGATGTGGGTACATCTGGCCTAATCTTTAAGGCACAATAAATGGAATGATCGCCAACAGTGGCCTAGAAAGTGTTCCTTCTCTCCCTGTTCTATCCTCTGGCTCCATCTCTCATTCTTTAGTGGCAGGTTGGCTGATTACAGCAGGCTGCTGAACAGCCTAATTGTCTTCTAAGTGTTGTAATAATTACAGCGAAAGTGAAGTGGTGTCCACCCCACTGCTGGCACGGGTAACAGATGCATGGCTTTAGCACCCTGTACAACAGATATATCCACTTTAGTCCAGCACTTTTACAATATATATATATTAGGGCTGTCAATGTTAATGAGTTAATGCATGCAAATAAGTTACTGAAGCACGTGAAAATTACATCACGCAGTTAGATGATCTTAGAAGTCGGGAGTTCATCACACTGAGCGTCTACAATGGTTCAAGCACCTGTAACTCTGATAGGAGGAAATTTCTATTCTAACCATTTAACCTGATTTTGCTTCTCTGTTTGCAATCAAATTATTTTAAAGACGATAAACTCTAGGAATGTTTTCAAGTTAATGATCAAGTAGGCAAATTCTTTCAAACAATCAGTCCAAAACAGTGCTTTAGAAAACCAGGATGATTACATCAGAGATGGTGTTTTCAGTGAATTATTCGTTCCAGTGTGTGCTTTGCTTTAAAACACAAGCTCTGTCATATTCTGTGATTGTTTCTGAACGTCATAACATCACACCGCTGTATGGATGATACACAAACTACATTACTATAAAGCAAACCAGCGTCTCCCTAGTAAAGTTTTGATGGATGAGAACTGCAATCAAGGTAAAGACGATTGTGGTGGCGTACAGTTATTGTACAGTAAGCACGCGTGATTCTGTATTATTGCTGCGCAAACAAACCGTGCATATGTGAGTTCTTGATGCACTGATTGCACATTGTATTTATGCACAGACACATTTCAGTACATTCACACACACATTCAGGATGTTTTGATTTGTCATGTTTGTGTATGTTGCTGTGTTTAGTCATTCTGAATGGATCTGTGTTCTGTACTGTGGTAGATATAGGCAGTCAGGTCAAGGTGGTTGCTGGTTTAGGTTTTTTTGGCATCTCCATGTGCTCCTGGTCGGTATCACAACTTGACTTGTCAAAATGTAAACAAGCTCTTTGCTGTTACACTGTACACATACACCGATCAGGCATAACATTATGACCGGTGAAGGGAATAACACCGCTTATCTCTTCATCACGGCACCTGTTAGTGGGTGGGATATATTAGGAAGCAAGTGAACATTTTGTCCTCAAAGTTGATGTGTTAGAAGCAGGAAAAACGAGTTTGACAAGGGCCAAATTGTCATGGCTAGACGACTGGGTCAGAGCATCTCCAAAACTGCAGCTCTTGTGGGGTGTTCCCGGTCTCCAATGGTCAGTATCAGAGGTCGACCGATTCATCGTTTTTGCCGATTAATCGGCACGATAGTTGATTGGTGGAACAATCGGTTATCTGCAAAAATCCACACCGATAGTTTTTCTGGGTTGCGTCCATTGCTGGAGCGGATGAGAAGGGTGCGCTGTCATTCCACAGTACAAGGGCCTGCTGGCATTATATGGCATGAGAGCGGCCTCTAGACTAAAGGCGAAATAAAAACTCACTGACACCTTGTGTTTACATTCACACGTGAGGCTGTGCGCACCGCTGCACAGAGAGCACTCACACATCAGATGCGCGTTTAAAACACGACAGCGAAGAGGTATGAATACAGAACACTACAGTACTTGTTGCCAAATCACTATAAAGTAATTAATTTCTTGACTAGATGCTGCATTAACAGGTAAAGAACAGCAGTGTGTATGTTTGTCATTGAGGCTGAGAGGACGCTAACATTAGCAGTAGGCTCTCAAACAGTTAGATCAATGTGATAAAAACACACACAAGTCCGACCCAAATGTTGCATATATAAAATTAGTGATGTGAGAAAGTATCATCATGCCGCCGACAGAAACATAAACAAAGCAAAAGCGCACTCGTTTTTTTATTATTAGATAATCTCCTTCTAAAAAAAGCAGACTGTTTGGATATGAAATGGTAACATTTGTAACATTAACTAAGCAGCGTTTAGCCGTGTGTTTACGGTGAGTTCATCTATATTTGTATTCACTTTAATTAATAGTGTGAAAGCATAAATTGAGTGCTGTTGTGTGGAGATCTAAAAACGAGTATTTGTGTATTTCAGTTTTCTAAGCACTGGGGACTCGTACCGAACTATTGCATCCAGCTTCCGACTAGGCGTGTCGACTGTGGCGTTGATAGTGAGTGAGACCTGTGATGCAATTTGACATTGCCTCAAAGATGAGCATTTGCCAGTGCCTAAGAGATGTGGAGGAATACAGCCAGGAGGTTCCATGATAGATGGAATTTCCCTAATTGTTTGGGAGCTATGGATGGGAAACACATACACATCCGGGCCCCTGCAAACTCTGGTTCTCTCTACTTTAATTACAAAGGTACATTCTCTGTAGTTTTGCTGGCCCTAGTTGATGCGGATTACCGCTTTCTGGTGGTTGATGTGGGGAGCTATGGCAGCAACAGTGATGGAGGCATCTTTGCCAATTCTGTGCTGGGAAAGGCACTCAGAGATGGAACTCTGAATGTTCCACCACCAAGAGAACTTCCGGGTGCTCCTGAGCTGGGAAAAGTTAACCACGTCATTGTGGCAGATGAAGCTTTTCCTCTGAAACCATATCTCCTTCGGCCATACCCTGGACGGCGCATACCCACAGACAATCGAATTTTCAACTATCGTTTGTCTTGGGCACGGCGCATCTCTGAAAATGCATTTGGCATCCTCAGCCAACGCTTCCGGGTTTTCCGAAGAACTTTACAGGTTCAACCAGCTGTCGTTGACAAAATGGTTAAAGCTGCTTGTGCATTGTGCAATTACTTACGCCCGAATGGAAATGACTAGGGGTGCTCCGATTGATCGGCAACCGATCTCGATCGGCCGATAATCGCTTTGGGATGATTGATCGGCGGTCTCTAAAAAGGCCGATCTCATGAACCGATCGCATGCTGACGGCACATAAACCCGCACCTGCAGTGAGAGCTAGGGCATGATATGCAGCGACACAGTCTCATTCTCTTTCCAGCGCGGGTAAAATAATTATAATGCTGAAGGTGAGGTACAATTCATATTTCTATATTAAATAACTTACGTCTCACAGAAAGTTTTCAAATGACTGCGTAAGTTCACAAACAGTGCGAGTGAATCACCGCGTGCGCGCGCTCTCTCTCCCTTTCAAAATGCTCAAATGGCTTCATATCATCGCATATGCACTAAAATCGAGCTGCACAGTTGACAGGATTTGCCACTTGCACAATCGAGGCAGTGTCACATCGTCACTAAAGTTTATCATTTGCATTTATTTTTAAGTCTTGCCAGTGTTCAAACCGCTCAGCACTCGCGCGCTCTCCAGACCGTGAGCGCGCGCGCGCGCGCGCCCACACACACACACACACACAGGCCAGCTCACAAAAAGCTTGCGAGAACAAATTGCGGTGAAATGGTCAGATACACACAAATGTATGTACTAAATTACCGTCTTGACGAGTATGCACGTAAACCCCGTCGTGACTCGCGAGTGAACGTTTGTGCAACTGCATGTAACCGTATCAGTGTTCGCTCTTAAAGTGACAGCTGTCGAATAAACTGCTGCTGTCTCTGAGTTTCTCTGTCTTGTGTTGTTTGATGAACCTTTATGACACTCACTGCTCTTGAATGACTAACTTTTGCAACCTTAAGTGTAAGGATTAATCTAATTTAATTTATTCAGGGAAGACCAATATAAATTTACATTTGATTTCTTATTAAATGTCTTTAGTATTTCTTATCTCAATACTAATGTTATACCTACCTGAACATTTGTCTTTAAAAACAAAAATGCACTGCATGATCAAATATTTAGGTGAGATAATTATATACATTTATTATATACATTTATTTGGGAAAGATGGCCTACAGTAGCCTTAAGTTATCTCATTTTCTAAAATAAACACTTGGTGGTTCTTCAAGATCTTGACTCTAGCCTATTTCTACAGTTTTTTCTCTCAATACAGTTAATTTAGAGTTAGTTTCATTTCTACAAATGGTGCAAACTCTGCAAGATTATAGATAAAAGATTCCCATTCCCCTGCCATTCTGTGATCGGCAGTGATCGGCAATCGGCAGATCATGATCTTGGTGATCGGTAATCGGTGATCGGCCCCAAAAATGCTGATCGGAGCATCTCTAGAAATGACCAGGATTGTGCCACAGAGGATGACCATGATTGTGAGGCAAAACTGCAAGGTTTTGAACATTGTAGGGGGCAGCGGGCTTCTGTGGAGGCACAAAATGTCCGAGAACTGTACAAAGGGTACTTCAGCTCACCAGCAGGAGAAGTTGCTTGGCAGTATGACCATGTGAACCATGGTCTGGAGCACAGATAAAATCAAAATGTAAATTTGTGCAACATTCATTATATTCCCATTTTGAAAACGTGTGTGTGTGTAAATAATTTTCTCTTTAAAAAACAATTTCTTTGTGAACTTGAATACATTTTTTATCATATCTATTGTGCCCAAGTGTCTTTTTTTCCCCCATCAATTTATATACCAATACTCACCACAGCAAATTACATATTCATTTAATAGTTAAATATAATGTAACTTATTTCAATAAGGTCAAGAATACTTAAATACAAATATGCCAGTGTCAAAATTGTAACATCATTTTTATAGCAGGTTCATAACCGCTTTACTTAATGGCTTTTAAAATTTTAATCATAATTATTAAATAGCACAGCCACCTTTACAAGTGGACATGTTAAATTGTTTTGTAATAAGAGCAGAGAGAAAGTGTCAGTGAAAAATATTGTATTTTTTTGACAATGTATTCACGGCTAGACCGTTTTGTGCTTGAGCGCCACCAAGTCGTGTTTTACTGTAACTTCAGCAGCTCCAGGCACGTGAACAAAAGCGCCGATCTGATTGGTCGGCCAGTTTTTAACGCGCCGCGTCCAAAAAAAAAAAAAAACGAACCCGAGGCGTTTTTTTAAAAATGACGCTTTTACGCCTGACGTTTTACGCGTCGGTGTG
This sequence comes from Romanogobio albipinnatus, assembly GCA_023566225.1. NCBI lineage: Eukaryota > Metazoa > Chordata > Actinopteri > Cypriniformes > Gobionidae > Romanogobio > Romanogobio albipinnatus. Next base: position 20,333,132 of record CM042243.1, on the reverse strand, counting down.
AACACTCACATTGGCGCCCATTGTTTAGTCACGAGGCGTTAAACGCCGGCGATAAACGCGAGCGAAAATCGTCCCGGTGTGAACAGGGCTTAAGGTTAATAAATGCTGTGAGAGTATTGTTCATCGTCAGTATGTTAATTTCAAAATTAAATTGAGTTTGAATTTTTATTTTTATCTGTTAACCTTAGTTAATGCACTATGAACTAACATGAATGATCAAGGTACAATTGTATTGCTCATATTAATACATGCTGTAAAAATGTATGCATAATGCATATAGTTCATGTAAGCTAATACATCCTTGTTGCATAGGGACTTGTTACCTATGAAATGTACATACATGCTTCTTGGTTATAGGTAAAGAAACAAATTTGACCTGTAATATTTTAATGTTTAAATTATTTTCTGAAGAAGTTGTTCTGTTAGAACTTCTCATTTTAATATTCATATTTATATGCTTTTAATTTAGCACATTTTCATGGATCAGTAGTACTGTTTTTTTATTTATTGTTATAAAGTTCAGCACTGGTTTACTTATGTTTTTTTTTATCCAGTATCCATTTTAAAAACTATCGGTCGATTAATCGGTTATCGGCAAGCGCGGTCCAACCTAGTTATCGGTATCGGTAAAGGTAAAATCCACTATCGGTCGACCTCTAGACAGTATCTATCAAAAGTGCTCCCAGGAAGGAACAGTGGTGAACCGGCGACAGGGTCATGGGTGGCCAAGGCTCACTGATGCACATGGGGAGCCAAGGCTGGACTCCTTATATAATTTGGCTATTTATTGCCCTTTTGAAGCCTTCAAGTGTCCTTTTTTGGACAGACACTAAATTCACCTTGAAAAAAGGTGACTTACGTGACATTAACCAAAATAAATGATATATGGGTTTTAACTTGAACCATAAAGTACCTTGAAGAGATGTTTGCATTTGCATGTTTGTGTATAGTAAAAAAGTAAGGCTGCCCCCTCAGTACTCAAGCAAAAAGAAACCTTTGAAAAGATGATAAATGCTTCTGGAGGGTAAGAATAAGCTAGACTTTTTTTTAGATCTCAGGGAGAAGAGGTTGAAACAAAGCATACTGATCTGATCCATAGGGAAAAACAGTTCACCAAGGATAACAACCTGTGCGTCTGCAGCTTTCTGAGCAAATCATTTCATGATTCATTGACTTTATAGAAACTTTGCGAAGGAGCAAACATGAAAGCAATGGAGGGTCTTTTAAATTATAATTGTGGATTTCCCACAGGCTGTTCCGAGGCTTTCCTCTCTGTAAATATCCTAAATGGAACCTCTTTGAAATACATACACAAAACTCTCTTTTTATTTTAAATAAATTGGGTAGCTAAACAAAAAGGTGGCAGTAACCTCAAAACAACCTCTTGTTTCAGAAGACACTGCCGGAGCTCTGTAGTGGTGATGATAATGATAATGGTTACAACATTGAAAATTTGGCTGTTTGCGTGTGCAATGGTGAAGACTTTGGGACCTCCCGTAGAGAATCAACATCTCTCTACCTCCTGGAGGCTACATTCCCTTCGATTTTGAACAAATTTCTCAAAGCATTGCAAGACTTTTTTCCCCAAGATCAATAGAACCCCACTAATGTTCGATTGTAGCCCTCTGGATGACCACACACTTTTTTAAAGAAAAAGAAAACAACAAGAAAACAAAACAAAAAGATCAACAGAAGGTGAATGACGGGGTTACAGAACTGCCAGAATTCATATAGAGAGAGGAGCTGTGTTGCCCAGCAATCACTCTCACATGTGATGGCTTATCTATGACTAGAAGAGCTGGAGGAAGAAAGACCTTTTTATTCCTGTAGTAGACAGAATAAAAATGAGTGGCTCCAACAGTCCAGAGCACTTGGCAAAGATGTAAAGAAGCAAACAGGGTGAGCTTTGATATATAATTTATATATATATATTTATTTATATTATATTATATTATATATATATATATATATATATATACATACATACATACATACATACATACATACATACATACATACATACATACATACATACATACATACATACATACATACATACATACATACATACATACATACATACATACATACAGGGAGTGCAGAATTATCAGGCAAATGAGTATTTTGACCACATCATCCTCGTTATGCATGTTGTCTTACTCCAAGCTGTATAGGCTGGAAAGCCTACTACCAATTAGGCATATTAGGTGATGTGCATCTCTGTAATGAGAAGGGGTGTGGTCTAATGACATCAACACCCTATATTAGGTGTGCATAATTATTAGGCAACTTCCTTTCCTTTGGCAAAATGGGTCAAAAGAAGGACTTGACAGGCTCAGAAAAGTCAAAAATAGTGAGATATATTGCAGAGGGATGCAGCAGTCTTAAAATAGCCAAGCTTCTGAAGCGTGATCATCGAACAATCAAGCGTTTCAGAAGCGTGTGGAAAAACCAAGACGCAAAATAACTGCCTGTGAACTGAGAAAAGTCAAGCGTGCAGCTGCCAAGATGCCACTTGCCACCAGTTTGGCCATATTTCAGAGCTGCAACATCACTGGAGTGCCCAAAAGCACAAGGTGTGCAATACTCAGAGACATGGCCAAGGTAAGAAAGGCAGAAAGTCGACCACCACTGAACAAGACACACACAAGGTTTTATGGACTGATGAAATGAGAGTGAGTCTTGATGGGCCAGATGGATGGGCCCGTGGTTGGATTGGTAAAGGGCAGAGAGCTCCAGTCCGACTCAGACGCCAGCAAGGTGGAGGTGGAGTACTGGTTTGGGCTGGTATCATCAAAGATGAGCTTGTGGGGCCTTTTCGGGTTGAGGATGGAGTCAAGCTCAACTCCCAGTCCTACTGCCAGTTTCTGGAAGACACCTTCTTCAAGCAGTGGTACAGGAAGAAGTCTGCATCCTTCAAGAAAAACATGATTTTCATGCAGGACAATGCTCCATCACACGCGTCCAAGTACTCCACAGCGTGGCTGGCAAGAAAGGGTATAAAAGAAGAAAATCTAATGATATGGCCTCCTTGTTCACCTGATCTGAACCCCATTGAGAACCTGTGGTCCATCATCAAATGTGCGATTTACAAGGAGGGAAAACAGTACACCTCTCTGAACAGTGTCTGGGAGGCTGTGGTTGCTGCTGCACGCAATGTTGATGGTGAACAGATCAAAACACTGACAGAATCCATGGATGGCAGGCTTTTGAGTGTCCTTGCAAAGAAAGGTGGCTATATTGGTCACTGATTTGTTTTTGTTTTCAGTCCATAAAACCTTAGAAAAATCAGTCTTGAGATATTTCTTGGCCCAGTCTTGACGTTTCAGCTTGTGTGTCTTGTTCAGTGGTGGTCGACTTTCTGCCTTTCTTACCTTGGCCATGTCTCTGAGTATTGCACACCTTGTGCTTTTGGGCACTCCAGTGATGTTGCAGCTCTGAAATATGGCCAAACTGGTGGCAAGTGGCATCTTGGCAGCTGCACGCTTGACTTTTCTCAGTTCACGGGCAGTTATTTTGCGCCTTGGTTTTTCCACACGCTTCTTGCGACCCTGTTGACTATTTTGACTGAAACGCTTGATTGTTCGATGATCACGCTTCAGAAGCTTGGCTATTTTAAGACTGCTGCATCCCTCTGCAATATATCTCACTATTTTTGACTTTTCTGAGCCTGTCAAGTCCTTCTTTTGACCCATTTTGCCAAAGGAAAGGAAGTTGCCTAATAATTATGCACACCTAATATAGGGTGTTGATGTCATTAGACCACACCCCTTCTCATTACAGAGATGCACATCACCTAATATGCTTAATTGGTAGTAGGCTTTCCAGCCTATACAGCTTGGAGTAAGACAACATGCATAACGAGGATGATGTGGTCAAAATACTCATTTGCCTGATAATTCTGCACTCCCTGTATATATATATATATATATATATATATATATATATTTTTTTTTTTTTTTTTTTTTTTATAAAATACATTTTTTTATAAAATATTTTATAAAAATATTCTACGGATGGCTATTTTATAGATTTTATAAAATATTATAAAATATTATAATATTATAAAATATTATAATAATAGAAATCTATTTTATATATTTTATAAAATATTTTAATAAAGACAAACAAAATTCTTGAAGCCAAATAAAGAAAGTATATCTGTATTATATGGAAGATGAAGTAAGATTCAGCTATGAATTTAAGATGAGCCGTAATTTAAAATTACAGAAAATTTGCACTTATTTGAGAATTTAAATTATGAGTGTATTGAATGAGACCAAAGTCAGCCACATTTGTTTTGAGGTGACTCCATCAAATAAGACTTTCTTGAATCAACATCCTTGTATCAACCTATAAAACAGATTTTAAACTTTGTTTTGCTACAGCAAATATCACATCAGCCATAAATATCCACTGTGTATGCAGATGCTTTTCAACATAGTCACACACACTTGAGCACTGCCTTCATTAAAATAAACCTCAATCTGTCATTAGGAAACTTAAACCACACCGAATATAACCTTTATGGTCATTTATGTCCATCAGTAACAGAGAATCTGAGCTAAGTGGCCCTCATGGGCTTTCCTTCGCTTTACGGTAAGTGCTACAATGGTACGTGAAAGCATCCGTACTTCAGAGTATTGATGGCCTAAGTGCAGCTATAAACAAAACTCTGAATTCAAGCAAATAATAAGAGTGTGTGTTTATTAGACCCTAAACACAGAATGGGTTTTATAGAGTTTGGAGAGGATTTGTCACAGATGGCTAGCAGCTGGCACGGTGACCTTAACGTGCTACAAACACAAAATACGGTTTAGTTTGCCCCAGCTGATGTCTAGACGACACAAAACGATCAGTTTTGAGATGTGCCAACAGCAATACAGCGTTTCATACAAATGTATGTATTCAGGTTGTCTGGCTATCACCAGACCAAGCTCAATCTTTTAAGATTGAACATTGGTCGTGGGAGTCTGCTCTGTATTTTCTACTGCACAAGAGGTGTGATCAACGGGCATAGTTCAAATGACTCTGTATGAAATTGGATAGTCCTTCAACCAATAAGACCACAAGAGGCGTGATCAACGGGCATAGTTCAAATGACTCAACACACTTCAACCAATCAGACCAACGATCCATCACTTCTCTATATTCTCACCATTGTGTTAAACCTGCCAATAGCGCGCCAGGTGGATAAGCCGGTTTGTGATTGGTCCCCGCAAATTTTTAACAGAAGCAGGATAGATATATGTACAGGTTTCCAGCCTGAGATGCAGGGTTTACCCAGTCTAGTATTCAGGTGCACAGATACTACAAATGCTAGTGGCAATTTTTTCGCTTTTTCACCACCTGTTATTCAAAATACAGAAAGGATAGGATAGGGGGAAAAAACAACCGCCCTATGTTTTCTTTTGTTAAAAAAAAAAAAGCTGATATATTTATATATTGCTCTGAATAAGGATGCTAGGATATCTAAACAGGAATCTTTATAAATGTCTTTACAAGTCAAATGTATCATTATTTCTGTGTTACAAATGTTTAAATGATCACAGAAGTACTGGGATAAAAGTTTATAGTTGATATAAAGTTTATAGTTCCGATATAAACACTGATGTCTACACAGAAGCAATCAAAATGGAGCAAATCACTTTTTGAAAGTAACTTGGCACTTCAAATAACGATTATACTGATAAATTGTTATGCCACCATGTGGCGACAAGTGACTGTTAAAAATGTATTAGTCATTGAATCATGTTCTGCAATTAAAAAGTAAATACATGGGATAAAAAATATTGTTTACCCCATGTATTGTAAAATTATATAATTTGAGAGTAGGCACTGAGGTTCACCGTATTTCACCAAGGTCCACACGCTTTGAAGCAGTGGCGAGGCCAGGAATTTGAAAGTTACATCAAGAGAAGCTTGAGTCCTACATCACTGGCTGAGAGGGTGTGTGAGGGTGTGTGTGTGAGGGTGTGTGTGTGTGTGTGTGTGTGTGTGTGTGTGTGTGTGTGTGTGTGTGTGTGTGTGTGTGTGTGTGTGTGTGTGTGTGTGTGTGTGTGTGTGTGTGTGTGTGTCAATAAACCACAGGGAGGCAAATGTCATTGAGTTGCTTTTTCCCTGAACTCAGAGAGGAATAGACGTTTAAAAGGTAATAAAGTGAAAAAAATCAGGGTTTGCATTTTAATAACAGAGTCTCATGGGTTTTACAGTAGATTCTGAAATACCACCATGAGTGTGTTCTCTCCCACATAGGAGGAAGACAGATGGGAGGTGGGCAGAGTGTTTGCCGAGACTGTGAAACTCAGGAGAGATGAGACAGAGGTTTAACAGTGGACTGAGATAACATAAAGCCCTCAGCAAAGAGCTCTTTCTCACATGCACACATAGATTTATTTAACATCCCACCCAAAGAAATTCTCTTCACTGTACAGCTATGTTTCCATGTTTACACACACCCTCACTGTGATAGAGGAAGTGCTGTACAGTGAATCCATCTGTCTAATTTCCTCAAAGGTAAAAGAGACTCGCAGACTCTAATCTTAGTGCTGTACAGATGGAGTCTACCGGTCAGTGGTCCTGTTAGCTGACTAAGTTTGGATGGTCCACTAGCTATTTTTCAACATTGTGGCAATGATAAGCTTTAGAAACAGTCTACGTCTCACACACAAATACATGCAACAAACATTCAAAAAGGGTAAAGTTACTATATCTCCATCCTAATTAAGTCTATGTATGTTTGTGTGGTACTCCTGTCCTTATTTAGACAAGCTTCACAATGATCTGCTGCCAAAATGGAGAATTGCAAAGTGGCAGGGAAACAGAACAGTGAGAGGCAACTGTTTAGTCCACTATAAATTAAAAAAGGATGAGAGGATGAAAAAAAAGGTGTGATCCTTAATTTCTTCTAAACAAAAAAAGAGACATATTTTTTAAGATCAAGTAAAAGCAGTACTATTGTGAAATATTATTACTATTACTATATTATCAATACTTTTAAAACTGTACTGGTGCTTAAAGTGTGCCTGAACCGATACTTTTTAAAAAAGCCACAAAATGACAGTGGATGACATTAAAGGTCCCGTTCTTCGCGATCCCACTGTTCAAACTTTAGTTAGTGTGTAATGTTGCTGTTAGAGCATAAATAATACCTGTAAAATTATAAAGCTCAAAGTTCAATGCCAAGCGAGATATTTTATTTAACAAAGTTCCCTTTCAAAGCCTACAGCGAACGGCTAGCTTGGACTACATCCTGGTACTTCCTTCATTGATTACGTCAGTAGAACAGTAGAACAGACTAACCTCCGCCCACAACAATACGCAAAAAAGGGGGCGTGGTCTTGTTGCTGTCCTACGTGGAGGAGAGGAAGTGTCGCGTGGAGAAAAGGAATTGTTGCGTTTGAGTGTGTTTGTCGCCATGTCTTCGAGACGCTGTTATTTTCATCCCGGAGTCAAATCACCTTTGTTTGGCTTTCCCAGGGACGCTGTAGAGATCATTGAGCGCATTTATCTCCCGTTAAGAGGCGTGACCTTTCCACGTGCGCTAAGCTGCTGTCGAATCACAACACAGGAACCGGGCCACGTTCGCCAAGCTGCTGTCCAATCACAACACGGGAACCGCTGGCACAATCAGAACTCGTTACGTATTTCTGAAGGAGGGACTTCATAGAATAAAGGAAGTCATCAGCCGTTTTCAGGACAGTGAATACAGCGGTATACAGATAAGTAAATTGTGTTAAAAATACTGTTTTTTTTTTACATGCGAAACATGAACACGTTATATTGCACACTGTAAACACAATCAAAGCTTCAAAAAGACACGAAGAACGGGACCTTTAAAACCCTTTATAATGGTCATGTTAGTTGATCTATAATGCGTGATGGACGCCGACCGCCATGTTAGTTTGCGCCACAATTCAGAGAATCGGATCTGTCGGATTTACATCACGGAATTTCATCCATGTCTCCCGAAATACATTAAAGTAAGTGACAGGTAAACTGGGAGAAGAATGGAGTAACCTATATAGTTAACTATACAATGTGTAGGATTATTATTGCCGCTTCCATAGACATCAGTGTGTATTTTACAAACTATAAATGTTTTTTTTTGCTAGTACTTATGTGCATTTAAATGTCTGAAACCTAAAACAAACATTGAATAGTTGTGATATATGACAAGCGCTAATTAAATATATATCAACGCTGAATTTACAGCAGCCATTACTCCAGTCTTCAGTGTCTGATTTTAAAAAATGAATAAATAAATAAAAAATAACGAGAATCTCTTTGCATACTCACCTTGAGAAACATCTAGCCGAAGCAACACACACACACACACAGAGCAAGACTCACATGGAATACACTAAACCCTACTGTTTCTAGAGGCTCCCTAAGGTGCTGTTTAAGGTGCAATATGTGATCTCACACAAACCACGCTACAAAGTGTCAGGTCTTCAAGATTACTCTATCCCACTGCAATGAACTGTATGCTCAGCAGGCCTATCTCAGCAAAACACACAAGCTGCCCACTCATGGTATTATGTCTACACGTTACAGCCAAGCAACACTTCGTCTATTTTCACATCAACAAAGCAAAGCTAGTTCCACAGTAAGTTTTGGACAGCTGCATAAGTTACTGTTTCCACAGATGTTTAGGTGAGCTGGTGGTCTAGACTGTTTACTTTGCATTAGAACAGAATTTCCTATCCAAAAGTCCTGATTAGAGAGCGGCTGATCAAATCAACACAAACACAGACAATCAGTTTGGTTCATTTCCAGCCATAAGAAAAAGAATTCAATGATTATTCATGAGAAAACACTGAATATGTATTCTGAGCTCCGGAAAGGTCACAGCTGATGAATTCTCCACACAATCATCACCTAAAGAGGAAAACGGTTTAGGATAAGAGAGATGATGTGTTTTACCCTCTGTGCTGAGGCCAGGGCTGGAGGTGAATTTGGCCACATCCACAATCTTCACTGCAAACTGTTGACCCGTCTCCCTGTTGATGCATCTTCTTACCACGCTAAACGGCCCCCTGGAAAGGAAACAAATGGTACATTTGAGTCCCACACATTTTGGGTTTTTCGATGAAATCAATATCATGGCAGGATGAGCAATGGTCAAAATAATCCTGATATATGATGCTATTTAATGATGGTAAATGAGATGTTTAAATGGCTGAAATAAACACTTATTTTATTCATATACTCAAAATTAATTAATTCAATTAATTAGAAAATAAAATAAAATAATAGAGTGCATCATCCATTGCCAAAGCTGGCTATAGATTCTGGAAGTGACACAAGGGAGAACTGCCACTTCTGTAAATCGGCCCAATTGCCAATGATGATAATACCAAAAAGTTCACATTTTGGTTGATTATTCACTCTGATTTATCAGTCTATGACTGGTGATTGTATCATTTACACACAGATGCCAGCAGCAATAACTACATAATTCTGTAAGTGAGCTAATAACAATAATTGTCAGTGAAATTCTAAATCTTTTCCAACAGAACAAAAATCATAATTGGACATAGTAATACACAAGCCTGAACCTCCAGTGTGAGCAGTTTTTCATTTAGTTGGCCCCAGCATTGCCTTTGTTTACTCTACTCTCATAATAATTGAGCTATTGTTGCTGACTTGCTGTTCTGACCCATAAAGCTGTTAAATTTAATCTTTAAATGGTGAGATTACACAGCCGTAAACCATTCAACAAAAAATATTCACACTGACAGCGATTCATAGAAACAAAGTGCCCAGAAGTAATTCGTTTTCAATCAAAATGAGCTGCCATTATTTGTTAACAAGGTAACAAAGTTCAACATTATGCAAATAAGCAGTGAACCGCAAAGAAACGGTCTGTTATTACAGCTAATATATATGCCTCATATCAAAACTTTTTTGGGGGAACAGTGAGATTTTCACTGTCATTATTGAGCTTCACTGTATGCGTTTCAGTAGCCACACGTTGAGTGGCTGAAGTGAGAGTCCTCTTTCTAGAAATGAAGGAATGCTCACAGCAGCGATGAAAATGATGGGAACGCTCTATGCGGACTGAGTGTTTAAGGAACAGCGGGGAGTAGAGGAGCTGGGGAGAGGTTGGCTTTCTGTGAAGAGCTGTGATCAGATTTCCCAAAGCCTTTAACCCTCCTCAGCATGAGCTCAGAGTGTTTCTGCAGGCCTGAAGAGAGATGGCAGCAAAGAGACCTCTGGAGCAGGTTTTGCTTCTGTTTGTGTGCAGTGGGTTGATTGCCGACAGGTCTGTTTTCTGTGCTATAGGTAAAGATGATGTACAGTCAGTCGATCATTACTCCAAAATAAATACAGACAGAATGTGAAGGGGTCTTGTATCTCAGGGGTCTTAAAGTGGATCATTTTCTATTATGACCGATGAAATGTACATTATCCCACTTATATGCCTACTTTACATATAATACATATATTGACATAGAAAACTGATTTGAGTCGAACTAATTTAAATCAAACTTATTTATTTCAAAAGAAAGGAACATTTATTTCTCATATTATGAGGCAATTATAAAACATTAAAGGTCCCGTTCTTCGTGTTTTTTTTGAAGCTTTGATTGTGTTTACAGTGTGCAATATAACGTGTTCATGTTTCGCGTGTAAAAAAACACAGTATTTTTAACACAATTTACTTATCTGTAGTGTACACCGCTGTTTTCACTGTCCTAAAAACGGCTGATGAGTTCCTTGTTCTATGAAGTCCCTCCTTCAGAAATACGTAACGAGTTCTGATTGTGCCAGCGGTTCCCGTGTTGGGATTTGACCGCAGCTCGCACAACACCAAAACAAATTCCGTGTATGTGTAAAAATGTACTTGGCAATAAAGCTCCTTGAATCCTTGAGCTTAGCGCACGTGGCACGGTTCCTGTGTTGTGATTCGACAGCAGCTTAGCGCACGTAACTTGCACGGAAAGGTCACACCTCTTAACGGGGAGATGTATGCGCTCAATGATCTCTACAGCGTCCCTGGGAAAGCCAAACAAAGGTGATTTGACTCCGGGATGAAAATAACAGCGTCTCGACGATATGGCGACAAGCACACTGAAACGCAACACTTCCTCTTCTCCACGTGGGACAGCAACAAGACCACGCCCTCTTTTCCGCGTATTCTTGTGGGCGGAGGTTAGTCTGTTCTACTGACGTAATTAAAGAAGGAAGTACCAGGATGTAGTCCAAGCCGGCCGTTCGCTGTAGGGTTTGAAAGGGAACTTCTGTTAAATAAAATATCTCGCTTGGCATTGAACTTTGAGCTTTATAATTTTACAGGTATTATTTATGCTCTAACAGCAACATTACACACTAACTAAAGTTTGAAAAGTGGGATCGCGAAGAACGGGACCTTTAAACAAAACAAAACAAAACAAAAATTATAAAATAAAGTCACTTTATCCAAGTTTAACACAGCTTCAAGCTTGTCAGATCAGATAATTTCCTCTTATAATACATTAATAACAGTACATTTTTCCTCTACAGTGAGGGAAAATGTGCTGGTGTGATATTTACATATAATACACTAAGCTCAACGTGGCCACCTTTTCAAACTTGACATTTATTCTCTATATTACTGCCGGCAAGTCTGTAAGAATTTCCACCCTCTTCCTCAGGTACACGAGTTACATTTCATTACAGACGACCCAGTTCCTTCTGACCCACAGATACCCAGACAGACATAAAAATAGACAGACTTTATGAAATATGCGTTGTCAGAACCTCTCTGTACAGTTCCCAGGTCAGTGCTCCGGAGAGAACACTTTCTGGCTGACTTCCTGTCATCTCAGTTCTCTGGCTGAACTGTTAACAAACTGCAGGTGCAGTGAACGTGTGGAGGACAAAGTGTTTGGAGAGCAGCGATACTAGACTGTGGCTGCAAACAAAGGCTGAAAAATGCTGCTTTTAGAGGATGCATTCCAAGGTAGGAAGGCATCAAGGCACGTCCAAATCTGATGTTAGCTTCACTTCCTGTCTGCGGAGATACCTTCATCTGATCATTCCATTGACAGTTAAAAAAATAAAGATGGCGTCTGAAATCTGCAGTTAATGCTCAGTTTATGTGTACATGTCAAGCGGCAACCTCCCGCAGTTTCACCTGAATCCAATACGGAAGTGAATTAAACTGCAATTCATCGACTGGCCGCTAGAGACAGGCTCCAAAAGGGAGCAGAATCTCATTGAGCCCCATGTTAAAAATACCCAACTTTACAGCAGATTAAAACATGTTTACAGCCTATATCTCACACCCCTACCTACTTTACGCTTCAAAACTGCTCTTCAGTATCCTATGAGTGATGTCACGGACACTACATCCATATTTTTTTACAGTCTATGGTAAATGTACATGTTTGACCAACGTCAAGGCAACAAGTCAGCTGCCCAAGATGTAGGATGCAACCTGTGTCTGAAACTAAAGGGTGCTGCCTTGCTGCCCAGTCAGTCAATGACTTCATAGAACTTTACAAGAAAATACCAAAAGAAATAATTTCAGACCAACTTCTAATGCACTATAACTATGGCCATAACTGATGAACAAACAAACAGACTAACCAAAAAAACAGCATTAGTCGATACCAAGAATATCTTAATGCCAAATTTGAGTAAAATTGGTTTTGATGTGACCATTTTTCTACCTCCAGAACTCACAAAGAGATGCAAAGAATACATACACGTGTGTGTATGTGTGTGTGTCATTTTTATAAAAGTAATTTATTTCTGCGATGACAAAGCAGACTTTTCTGCTGCCAGAGTCACATGATCATTCAGAAATCATTCTAATACGCCGATTTGGTGTATTATCATTATCAATGTTGAAAACACTTGTCCTGCTTAATATTATTGTGAAAACATTGTTTCAGGATTCTTGAATAGATCAATTTAATGTGACCTTGCTGAAAAAAAAAACATATTCAATTCTTTAAAATATAAATATATATCTAACTGAGCCCAACTTTTGAACGATGATGATGATGATGATGATGATGAAAGGACATAGGCAACCTTTTTCAGACAGAGCTATGCTAAAACAAACAGGACTCTAGCCAAGTGCATGGATCAGGACTGCAGTGCTCTCTCATGCTCTCATTCACTCACATCTCCACAATTAGATTTAAAAAAAGCGCACAAAAGTGAGTCATGAGTAAATGAGTTTTAAAACAGAGCATTTGCTGAGATTACTAAAGCAATAAGCCACAAGGTTAAAAGGTCTTGTTCGGCACGCCACAATCAATGTAAAAACCTTCAGTTCTGCATAACGTGAGATTTTGAAATGGACATAGACGCAATGAATTAGCCAAGCTAAGCAAAATTGAGTGTGTTGTATGACCTTTACATGATAAAAGAACATGGTTTTAAGGTGTTGACATGACATTATACATATTATTATAAGCATTACTGCTTTAAGACTGTGCATGTAAATGATTAACGTAAAGAAAATCTAATCTCATGTCCTTACACCAGTCTGCTGACCTTCAAGACGCTGAAAAAACAAGCAGATGGTTCTTAATAAATAATGCGATCTGCATTTAAAGCACGAGTCTATTCTGATTCAGCTATAAAATTGCAATGCCGGCAAACTGGAGAAGAATGCAAATTGAAGAGGTTGAGAGCTTATTATTATCACTATATCTTGCTAATACGGGTGCGAGAGGGGCTGTGTTTTCCCCAACACAAACTGCAGGAGCAGATGGCATGAAGCGCAAAGCCGCTTACTGGCAGAGAGCCGGGGAGCGGCCACGCGTAGCTCAGAGCTTGACTTGGTCAGGCTAAACTGCTAGAACTGTGGATACATGACACTGAGAAGCACCATAATATCTGAATAGGTTTATTTACTCAATCTGTCATGGCCCTCTTGTTGTTCTTGGCGCAAATTTTGCCCAGACGTTATGTAAATGGCGTTATGTATATAAGATCAATCAGAAATGCAAATAGCATTTAGTTACGCTAAGCGGTCTCTTCAAGGTATCAGAGTTGTGTGCATCTGCACTGTTGGGAGTCCTGAAGGAGTTCATTGTGGTAGAGTTTGATGGCAGACTAAACAGACTGACTGTTCCATTTGTGGAAAAAAGTAATGCCGATTGTGGAACATCTTGCTGTAATATAACAACTGAAATTACAAGATCTGAACAATCAATATTTCAAAGTTCATCAGAAGATAATAGGAGATAACAGTCATAATAATACCTTGTTAAAGGTCCCGTTCTTCGCGATACCACTTTTTAAACTTTAGTTAGTGTGTAATGTTGCTGTTAGAGCATAAAATACCTGTAAAATTATAAAGCTCAAAGTTCAATGCCAAGCGAGATATTTTATTTAACAGAAGTTCCCTTTCAAAGCCTACAGCGAACGGCTGGCTTGGACTACATCCTGGTACTTCCTTCATAAATGCCCACAAGAATACGCGAAACATGAACACATGTTATATTGCACACTGTAAACACAATCAAAGCTTCAAAAAAACACGAAGAATGGGACCTTTAATGTACGAAAAGTCATAATAGTCTCTGAAATTGCAGTGTTTTCCAGTAGAATCTCATTTATTTTATTAATTAACTCAGATTAATTATATTTATTTTATATAGAGCTTTTCATTATACTAGTATCTCCAAAGAAGCTTCACACAGAGAAAAAAAGAGCTTGTCAGACTATATGAACATGATCCCCGCTGTAAGCCATGTCACACTGTGGGATCTCACGTTGTCATTAATATCCGACAGTCAAGATGCCTTAAAAACAGACGCACATATGAAAACTCATACTGAGTTTTACATCAATCTGTGACACGTTCGGTGACTGTGAGCTGCATTGCATGCGGGAATGAAATTGTGGTTCTCAAACAAAAACAGTCTCTAGTGTTAATTTTGATCATGGCTTGTCTTGAAAATAAAAATGGGGAAAAACGAAGACGATGTGTGTGGAGCAAGTGGTGGTCTGTAGTTGTCTCACTAGTCTTGCGTAGCCAGACCTTCAGACTGACGGCAGAAGGTCTGGACTTTCATTGGTCGAGGGCCGCCCAAGAGGATGTTTGACTGATATGTAACACAACCAATCACAGTTAGTTTTGTTCCGTGTCATGTTTAGGGGCGTGAAAATGTAAAGTCGATGTCCCTGCAATAACAGACCAGCGTGCATCTATAAATGATTCATTCAAGAACAATGGACTTCACATACTTTTGAAAATCCAGCGTTTTATTGATCCTGGTAAGCGTTCATTGTCACAGCTGTAAACATGACGGCGTTCTTCTTCAACAAGGGAATTTGGCGTCACAGCATTTGTTTCAAGGCGGACCATTAACGAAAGCAACACACTCGTCTCGCGGACATCCTGTAGAATTCCACCAATCAGATGACGACTTCGAAACTCCTGAAGTGTTTCCAGAAAAGTGTGCCATATGCATCAGACGTTCAGCCAACGGTCCGTGGGCGTGACGTCTGAGGCTAAGACTATTGTCTCACTAATTGCGTCATCAGGTTTGGTGCTTTGATTTGGTTTGGTTTTTAGATTTGATGGTTGTCATAGAAGTCGTCACACTACAGGACTGTGCATTAAATCTTCTGACACTGCCAGAATTTAATCTGAGGTCAAATTTGATTGCAACGATCAATCTGCTGTCGGTGAAGCTATCAAAGACTTCAGATTTTGGCATAGGATCCAAGAAATCTTTTAGGGTTCTCTACATTCTCAGATGGCCAAATCAT
This sequence comes from Romanogobio albipinnatus, assembly GCA_023566225.1. Lineage (NCBI taxonomy): Eukaryota > Metazoa > Chordata > Actinopteri > Cypriniformes > Gobionidae > Romanogobio > Romanogobio albipinnatus. The sequence goes on along the minus strand of CM042243.1, from coordinate 20,317,409 downwards.
GGCCAAAATCGTACAGTGTGCACCCGACTACTTAAAAACGAATTATAAGAAACTTTCTTTTTTCAGGGAAAAAGAAAAGGCATTAGACATGCACAGAGAGGAACCTGTGAGATGCCCTCCTGTGCTGATTTATCATGGCATCATGAAAGTCTTTGTGAACGGAAGCGGTGCAGAAAGTGTGCATCGGCCGTTCGCTCCCAGCAGCTGCTAGAGATGACAGGCACAAGCAGCGACATGCTGTATCACGCAGCAGGGATGCCGTGTTTGGTGCCAGAAAGAACCAGGCAGATTAGATAAGACTAGTGCAGACATGAGAACAGCGGGTACAGGTCACATATGCAGGATAAACAAGCCTGGGTAAACCACTTTACAGTAAGTTGAGCAGGTGAATATTTCATTGAAGTGTCTTTCTGTGCAAGAGTGCTGAACGCAGGGATCATAAATAATGATGGACAGAGAAGATGTCCTCTGCAGCGGTGCATGACAGGGGAAAATGTGCTGGCAGGCAGAAATATGAGGAAGGAAGAAAATGCAGAGGGAAAAACAGGAAAAGCAGCACAGAGAGAGGTGACACAGGAAGATGAGAGAGAAGAGAAGTAGAGAAAAGGATATAGTGGAGGATGAGAGAATCGGTCAGACAGACAGCGGGCAGGCTGGCAGGGGAAGAACGCTGGTGTTTGTGACAGCTGGTATCTGTTAAAGTGAGCAAGAGATGATGGCGTAGGTGTAGGGTTTCTCCTGCGGAAGATAACTTCTCAGACGGCATGTGTGCGTGGGTACCTGCAGTACACCTGACAGCCCAGGGCTGTATGCTGGTGAAACTTGGCCACTGCAGTCAGAAAATGTACACATATTTGTACCGAAAATTTTAAAATGCGGGTCGAGCAAGTGTACTGAACAAAAGCATATATCGTTTATATTCTTTGATGTTGCAAAAGCATCTGAAAAATAAGGAGAGTGAGTTGCTGCAGAAAAAATGTCTAAAACATGACGTGATTTACATTAAGAGCTTCAAACTTACTCATAAGCGCACAATTTAAAATGGCTTGACCTCTTGTCAGATAGAAGTGTTGAAATAATCGATGCATTGTGATACAGACTTGGACGATTCTGCCCGCGATGCAGTCATATACCATAATCGATTATAGCCTACTGACATTTCTCTGACCTCATCCGTCACATACGCGCTTCTTGTGCCAGCGTAAAATTGCTGAGGGAGGCCCAAAAGCGAGTAATATCGGTAATGCACCCACTATTTTAACATTTACAGTGTGTGAGCTCGAGTGTGTACGTGCGAGGCTGCGAACATGCGTTCGCGAGTGCATGCGTGTGTGTGAACGTTATTGTAACAAGTATCAGTTTCATGCCGTTTTAGTATTTGGCCCAATGACGTGACATGCAATTTTGATGTCCAAACCCCTTTATGAAGCCAAAATAAGGAAATGTTTAATAAAAAGCACATTTATTGAATCTATTGATCTCTATTTATCAAATGATATGAACATATATTGAGGCTATTACAAAGTGTAAGATTATAGTCACATAATGTCATACCGGATAACTGTCCGGACCTTAGAGTGACATACAAAAACAACTGTAAAAAATCTAACACTAACATCTCTGCCACAGGCATTATTGTATATGAGTCTTGACAACAATATATTTAAATATTACAAAGAATATGACATCCAGTTGATTGTTATGCTTTGGAGCATTCTGTCCCAAAACTGGCTGTCAGCCAATGTCATTCGGGATAACAAGCAAACTGGAGCAATTTTATTGTGAATTTTATTTTGACACGATGTGAGAGAGCATGTTACACAATCAGGAAGACCCTGAAGGACCCCCAAACAATGGTGAAATTTAAGTATGTCTTTCATAAATTGTGTTTAACTTACCCTTTTTCCTCACTAGCACACTATGTAGTAAAATCCTGTGTCATATGGGATAACGCTGGGATAAGATTTTATGTAAATATGTTTATTTAGCATGCATTTACATATTTGGAAGTTGAAGGTAAAGGTTGCAGATTTCTATAAGTAGCCAAAAATACTGCCTGATTAAGACTTAAACTGAGTTTTGTCATACCGGATAACAATTTTGTCATATAGGATAACAGTTATTTTCAGTAAGCCCATAATGTAATTCGTTATCTTGGATGACATGTGTTTGGCAATATATTCTTATACAGTTTTCAGCTTTAATTTGTATAATTTCCATTCAAATTGTGATATTAACATATCATTAACATTGTTTAGTTGAATATTAGCAAATTATATAATTCATAATAATATTCAATTACAATTACATTTAATTATTGTCCAACCTGTCATATTGGGGAATCTGCCCCTTAAAGAACCATTAATAAGATTGTTCTTTATAAATATGTTGTTCAATTACATGCTGTTGTAAATTTGTTGTTCAAATAAATGCTGTTCAGTGAAATGAGTGAAGGTCGCCTACTTTAACCCTTTACATTATTAATGAATATTGATGTAGATGAATACTATGATCATCAATAAAATGGTTCAAGGTACTTTTCAGTACTAAATTAAACCTAATGTTGAAAAGTTGTGCTGTTTTGATATTCATAAACATGGGGAAAAAAAAATCTGGGAAGAAACCACACTGAGTTTGTGTGTAACAGTTTACACACTGAAAACCACATCAGTATTTCTTTACAGTGGAGCCTAATTAAATTCCTTGGGAAAACATTGCACAACATAAACATTAATTATTTATGAACATTATTATGTGTAAGTGTTGTAAAAATGACAATTCATGTGTAAACTCATATGGTGTCATACCGAGTAACAATTTAAGTCAGACGGGATAACGCTGTTTTTTTCCATTGAAATGCATTATTTCACTTCATGGAGTTGAGGAAACAATAATAACATGATACCAAGTCCTGTAAAACATTTTCAGACAATTTGCATTTTAAATCACATTGCAGTGTTAAAATGTGAGTAAAGAACTTGAACAAGTAGGGTCACATTTAAAGAAATCACAATATAATGAGAAAAAATTGTTGTGCAAATTTTCTTTTTCTGAGCTCTACATATTGTTTACTGCATCACTTTATATATTAATTAAGTATTATTGATTTGAAAAGTTTTAATATCATAATATTTAGAAAATGCATTAACGTTATCCCGTATGACATTTTGACTGGTGTCGTCACATGATTCTCAGTTAAACTGCTTAAAATACATTGTTTAAAATATAGATTTTAGAAATAAGTTAAAAAAAAAACTCCCATAAATATAATAACTACTTTGATGTGCAGTTTTAACCTATTTGAATTTTTTGTCAGTTGAAAACCTTATTTGTCTCTGGCCTATTTACTAGTGTTAGATCTAAATGGTCTTGTCGTCTGCTGTGTTCAGACTTAAGTTGTGTTTGATGCTTGCTACATTCATAAAAGGAATTCAATAAAAAGGAAGTTCATATATCTGACTGCTTCTATTGACATAAATGTAGGCATGGCCACTAATATTGAAAAGTGAAGATGCAACTCGTCGTGATATCGAATCGTTGACAATGATAATCGTAATCGAATTGAATCGTGAGACCAGTGACGATTCATACCCCTATTGTCACATGTGTTTGCTGTTCAATGCATTCGATGAATTAATCAATTACATTATAAATTACATTTTTAGACTCAAAACACTGACAAGTTTGCAGCACTGATAATAATTGGCCTATAATAAAACTTAATCTTTATTCAAAATCCACTTGGCCCCCTCAGTTTGAATGGGAATGGTGCTGCTACCTATGTTAAGGTGCTTTCACACTTGGTTCGATTGCCTGGACCGAACCCGAGTTCGATTGCTCCTCCCCTCCCCCTGCCCCCGCTGGACTGTGTTCATATTATATCATTTGGGTCCGAACTGGGGTGAGTTTGCGTCAAAGCAGCAGCTGTTGCTTAGTAACAACAATGAGCGTGAAGGCGGCAAAATGCATATCGTTGCTCACCTCACTTTTTTATTTGTGTATTTGAACCATTGGTTTTGTTTCCAAAGCTTCAGTACGTAATTGCAATTGCGTCTATCTGCCGCGAATGTACTGCAAATGCTCTAAAGAATGCTGAAGACAAGCATAAATGAGATCTACAGCTCTCTGCTTGCAGTATGTCAGTCACGCTCGCCAAGAAAATGAGTGAAACTCACACAAATACACATTTTTATCAAATCATAATTCATTAATAGCAGTTCACTTCCGCGATTTAGTACGATTGCATTCACATCAGCAGCGTACCGGAGTTCACATGAACTGTACCCCAGACCACCCTTTTTAAGCGGACTCGGGTACGGTTCACAGGTGCGCACCCGAGCTCGGAAGACCGTGTTCACATCATCCAAACGAACCGAACTCTAACGTCAATCGAACCCGGGTGTGCACCAAAACTGCTAGTGTGAAAGCACCCTTAAAGTCCATCTTTGCCTCTTCAAAAGCACAGGATCAGGATGTCAAGAAAAAAATTGTGTTCGTTGTACATAATGCAAAGGCTCTGTGTGTGCACTTTTGTCAATATGCGTAACTAAGGTCAATGCATAAAACAAAATGGAACAATCTCACTGCAGTAACAGGCAATCTTAAATGAATCTTAAATGTTAGTTTAGGCCTTGATTAGCATTCGCATTACTAGGGCCCTATGACGGAATTGGCATATTAACGCGGAATCTATTGTTTCCCGGAATTTTACATATTTGGAATCAAATGCGGTTTTGTGTGGGAGAAGAACGTATGTCTGGGAAAATGCAGACCAGGGGAAGCAAATCTGGGCAACACAACCCCTCCCGTCATTTCAGCTCCCCCTTCAAAACAATGAGAGTATGGCGAAGCGGCTCTCCACGGCTATGCTTTCGTCGGCGAAAAAGTTAAGAAACTCAACGCTAAGCCCTCAGTACCGAGCCGAGCAGTTCCCTCGCGGGGAGTGCTTGCTGTATTTTAATGCACTTTAATGTACTGTATGGAAAATAATGTCTTAAATGAACTTGAGAGAAAATGAGATGCGCGGGACAGCGCGTCTGATCCGCATCATGTTCGGAAGAGGTAGATCTTAAAGTGACAGTAGCACTGAAATGTCATTAATGTTCAAAGAACAACGGGAACAGAGAAGATTGTAGCTTTAATGATGATATTAAATGCTTGTTATTTAGGCTGTTAAGAAAGGTGTTGATAACTCTATTCAATTTCTGTATAGACTATGTCTGACAGGGAAGGCCACAGGTAAATATAACATTTATTATAATGGGTTTATGTAAAGATTGTTTTAAGTTCAATTAAATTAAAAGTTGTTGTTTTTTAAAGCCTAATAAATGTTGAAATTGGTAGCTTTCAGGTATACCGTAATGTAACGTCATCAATGTTTCATATAGACATTAATATCAGTGATAAAAAGATGCCATTACAACACACATTTGAAATATGCTGTCTTTAAGTTGTTTCTAAATTAATTTGGAGAGAAATTATTACAATATCAAAATATTAAAAACTCCAATGTTTTTAATTGCAATTAATCATGATTAATTACAGAAAAAATTTGATTAATTAGGTTTTTTTTTAAATGATCAATTCACAGCACTAATATTTTGTTGTGACTTGAAGTACTTAGAGTGCAGTGTTATATTGTATCATGCAGTATTTGTCCTGAAAAGTAAATGTGATGTTTGTTTCCTCAATAAATTTAAGGTCAATAACAGTTAAGGGTAAAAAAAACCCTGAATTCTCAAAAAATTTAAACGGAAAAAAAAAGGAATTAGCAAAAATTAACGGAAAAAACGGAATTTGGGAAAAAATCAAACGGATTTCATAGGGCCCTACATTACCCACTCAAAACAAACACCATACACGCCAAGCTGAGTCAACTCATCTTGTGTTTCAAAGAGAGAAGTAAATATGGGCACTAGAGCTAGTAAAACAGAGGAAGAGACAGGAAGAAAAATATGTTCATCTAAGCATGAGAGTGTGTAGTTTAGCATACATTATTTTAAATAATTTGAACTTAAACAAGATAAAATTGTAGTATTCAGCAGCAGAACTTTAAAAAAGGTAATTGCTTTACAATAATTGCTTTATATTTTTTACAGCAATTATTAATCCAAGTGAATGTTTAAGTATACTATTCATTATTAATTCATGTTCGTTAATATTCATTAGCTAATATAAAAAAAAAAACATTTTCATTCCATTAGTTGTCATTTCTGAACTTTGAAATCCTTTGAAGTTATATTAAATACCCGATTCAACAATCATGTTCAAATCAAGAACAAGAACTTGTTTAATTAAATCAAATGAGGTTTAGAGTTACAAAACCATTCTTGCATATGGCCTCAAGGAATTGAGGCCATATTCATTATAACCAGATTTGAAAAGGCTGTGTGTTCAACAGTGTCCAATTTCTTGCACTTTTGTTAATGAACTGCACTGTGCTAGTACTGCACATAATTAACACAAGAACTCACTCCCGCTCTTTATGGCAGAATTAGCTGGTATTTAACTGATAAAAGGGTTGACTGATTGTGTTCACTGACAGGGCAGTAGATTTTTCATTAGAGTGAGATGTAAATCTAGATGATTAAGACACTGACATTGCTCCAACACTAGAGTTTGAACTGCTGTAGACTGAAAAAATCATCTCCAAAATTGCTTGCCATCTAGGAGACAAGAAGAAAAAGTGTGGTTTAAATAAAAACCTGCTCAAGTGACTAATTCATAAAGGAAACGGAACTAAAAGGAAAGGAAATCTGCATGTCAGTGGCTAATTTTATAAAGATTAGAGCCACTGAAACCACAATGGAAAGCGGATGATCTGTGGTAGCTGGATGCAGAGGGTGAAAAGGAGGCCTTTAGAGAAAATTATACTGCTCCGGCTCTCCACGGAACATTCAGGAAGTCTTGGAGGAGTGCAGCTGCACTATAGAGAGACCTGAACTCATCTGCTCTGTGGATTGCTCTGTGAACAATTGTATTAGGCCAGGCATTTTTAAAAGTCAAACTTTTTTAACTGGAGCAGAAATTGTCTTTTTTTTTTTTTTAAAGAATAATAAGAAAATTGAATAATAAAATATGAAATAAATGTTAAAAAAAATGCGTAATTACCTTTTTTAATGACTTTGTAATGAAACACAGAAAAGCTATTTCTTCAAAAACATTCTTTAAAAAAAAAGTGAATCAATTATAGCCTACTGACGCTTCTCTGATCTCATTTAACATTCTCTGACCTGACAATGCATGTTATAATCAACCCACACCACCGTTTAAACATGGTGTTTTTGTGTACTCTCCCATAATGCACTACAATAGTCATGAAAAACATTCTTGGCATTGCTATATTCATTTGAAATTTCACGGCAATATGCGATCAGATTTTAAAGTGCATCCAACCGTTAACAAACAGTTTATTATGTAACCATGGCAGGCCTAGAGGCAACAGAAAAGAAAAGGGACTGGTATTCCAGGTCCTTAACAATTCTTATCAGCCCTAACAAATCAAAACAACAATGTCAGCCTGGATACAAACACCCACACACGTTAGAAAGGTCTTTAGAGACATGTCCACCAGGCAGGGCTGTACGTTAACTTTTTTTGCACATAGCACTGGTGCTACAGAGGTTGAAAGTTTTGTAGCACAGCCCACAAAATTGTAGCACATGTATAAAACGTCTGTTACCATGTCTGAAAAATGCAAAAAGTGCTATACAATTAACAATTGCTAACAATTATTATTATTATTATTATTATTATTATTATATTTGACAGAAAACATAAATCATTAGAAAGGTCTAAGGTTTTATAATAAAATATTAAATTATGATAAAAAAATGTGACTGTAATGTCTTAATTTTTGTCTTATTTTATCTTATGTACTTACTGAGAAAGAAAAAAGTACTGTACACGTCTCTACACCGCGAATCTATCACTGCACTACAGAATATTATAAAATAATATAATTTCTGCCTCATTCTGTGATGTGAAGCCTGTCAGATTACAAAAGTAGGTTATTTCAAACACTCGATTAATGTTCTCTTTTGTTGGACAACAGGTTTGTAAACGCTTCTCATTACAAGTTTGGAAAGAGGTTGTTGCTTTTTCTAATACACATTAAGGGGGCTTTAACACTGGGCACGTTTGCTGTGGTCATGTCCAAACTTGATTGTTCAGCGCTGGTCTGGTTTCACACTCAACTTGATTCTATCGAACCCTGGTGCACTTGTTCATCTTACGTCATCAAAAATGTGCACGGCGGATGATAGAAAACACACTGCCGTAAATATATAGTTTTTATTAATTTGGTGCTATTATGCGCAGCTGGGTAAACAACTCTTGGGTTTACTGTATGTACGTCCCATGAAGTTCGAGTGCCACCTCCTTCAGAGTCTCGGGTTCAGTGCATACCGAGCCCGCGATTAACAGCTTTTATTAGCAGTTTTTCATGCAAACTGTGCCGCTTTTCGAGCTAAAATGCCAATGACTCCATCTCACAGTGCATGCAGAGATAGAGCAGCATTTATTGCGAACCGATCGATCCACCCTGAACAGTGCTGCGCTTCATCTGCACATTTATTTATTTATTTAAAAATTTGAGCGATTTTCATAATTTCACAAAGACAAATCTCGATTTTGGTTTAATTTCAGTCAATCGTGCAGCCCTAGATTAACCTCACACGAGCACAAAACAAATTCTCCCTTCACTCAAACGAGCTCTGTCTCACATGCTAAACTGTATCGCACGCATGCTACTGGGGTAAATATATTCATCGCACAGACAGATTTCTTTGTCGCACTGTACAGCCCTGCCACCAGGGATAATAATAAACCCTGCCAGTTTAGCTAAAAAAAAAAAGTCCCTCGTTCTAGAATCCCAATCTGTCCCAGGAATGTGATTTAAAGAAAGTCCCTCCGTGTCCTTACAAAGGGAATTCATCACAAAAAGAGGTCAGTACTGTAAATGTCATGTGTTTTACAGCATGCTCATCCATGGCCCAGCGAGTGGATATAATAGCCTTCAGCGAAGTGGAGAAAGAGGAGGGATGTGAGGGGACATGCAGTATTTCTGTCCCCTGCATCTCTGACAGCACACAACAGTCAATACTCACATACCACCTGCCTGCAAAAAACACACGCTGGAAAACTGGAGGGAGTGTGTAGACTGTTTTTACTGACTGCTCTATTTGTGGTGCTGGTACAAAGAGTCAGAGACTGAGCAGCTCAAATATTTGAGAGCTGCCTCGCTGTCTACAGGCCACTAGCTTCTAAGAAAGTCTCATAACCAAAAAGGAAACACATTGAGCTTATCAAACAAAGCAAATTAGAGAGTCGCCTAGCATTTACAGTGGATTTCAATATAGTTTAACAGTGCTCCTCCACTTTTTCAGCAGCCTTGGTTATGGATTTTTTCCCCCAAAGAGATAAAAAAACAACAACAATGAAGCAAATCAACCAGCTATGAGTTGAATCACAACATTACAAACTTGAAGCAAAAACTAATTTGACAAAAAGAGGTGCAAGACTGTGCACTTAAAAGGTCCTGTTCTTCGCGATCCCACTGTTCAAACTTTAGTTAGTGTGTAATGTTGCTGTTAGAGCATAAATAATACCTGTAAAATTATAAAGCTCAAAGTTCAATGCCAAGCGAGATATTTTATTTAACAGAAGTTCCCTTTCAAAGCCTACAGCGAACGGCCGGCTTGGACTACATCCTGGTACTTCCTTCTTTAACTACGTCAGTAGAACAGACTAACCTACGCCCACAAGAATACGCGGAAAAGGGGGCGTGGTCTTGTTGCTGTCCCACGTGGAGAAGAGGAAGTGTCGCGTTTGACTGTGTTTGTCGCCATGTCGTCGAGACGCTGTTATTTTCATCCCGGAGTCAAATCACCTTTGTTTGGCTTTCCCAGGGACGCTGTAGAGATCATTAGGCGCATACATCTCCCGTCTCCGCGACTGCTATGACACACAGCGCAGATATGATGTCGACTCCCTCACACGTCAAGGTTCCTTGGTTATAATAGCAATTTTCTCACGATTTACAAATAGTTGGAAACATTTGGGATATTGTAAGTACTCAACTGAACAACAAAATATATAACACTGGCCTAGTGGTTTTTGGATATTTTACTGAAATTTTTTTACATAGTGCACCTTTAATTAAAAAAAAAAAAAAATCAATTTTTTATTAAAGTCATCACTTACTCACCCTGGTGTTAATCGAATGCCATAAGCCTTTCTTTCCTGTTCATACCACAAAAAAATTTATAAAAAATGTCCCGCTCATGCTCGGCCATATAATTGCTGTGAATAGCGACCAGCATTAAGCTTTAAAAAATATGCAAAAGTATCACATTATGGTCCGATGTTACACATGTTTTATATCCCACGTGTTCTGGGGGTATACAATAGAATTTGGGGAAGAAAAAAAAACACAAAGTTGAATGTACCATTTCATGCAAATCCTTGGCCATTGGTCTTCTGTACACAACTACGCGACATGCTCATTCGTGAGACTCTAATAGTTTACTCTGTTTTTAACTATGTTTTAACTTACTAAGTGAGAAATCAAGACTAAGAAAAACACGACATCAAATACAATCCATGTACTCTGAGGTGAATATATCCGTTGTGTTCATCACAAAAAGAAGTTATCACATTCACATCTGTCAGTCTGACTGTTATCTGACAACCAGAGTTCCAGTCTAAAGATATTCAACTTTGTGAAGACAGCACACAAAAACTTTTTGGGGATTTTTAGGCATATTGCATTTAGCCTTTTTCTTGGTCTTGTTTTTTTTTTTTTTGCGACACCAGTCAATAGTAATAGCGTGTGGGGTGAGGGGGCTGTAGGCCTACTTGTAAGACTAACAAAAATAAAAAGCACACAAATAATATTAAGTTATTTGTGTATATCTTCATTGGCATTGGCCAAAATGAGTTAAAAATATCAGCATATCGGAAAAATATCAGCAATAGGATGAAAGGGATTTTTACTAAACCCTGACTGTTATGTTAACATATGTTGCTATAAGCAATTTAACACACACAAATAACAACATGGAACATCTTTGAAACAGCCATATTAGGAACATGCTTATGATGACTAGAAAAATGTTTACCAAGATAGTGAGGGTGTGTAATACAGAATGTGTTCCAGGACCACTACTGCTAACAGGAGAAATCTTTAATGCTCGGCAGATGATGCCTGGAATGCAGCAAATCACATTTGCATTGACACACAAACTTGAAAAGTGCACAAAGAAATCAGTTCATGTCAGCGGCAACCAAAGGCCCTACAGCAGAATAACAGCACAGGAAAGTTCCCCCCCAAGGAAGGAAAAAAAAAATCAAATCAAACGTAACTTCTGAGGAGAGAGCAAACATTTGGGAAATGAAGCCTAAGTGAATTTTATTCGCATATTTTCAGCAGAATAAAGCGGCTCATTTCTCTTCTCCTCCCCTCATTCTCTTATCAACAGTCTGCTGAGTACAAGCACTCACAATAGGGTGGGCAATATGGTAAAAATATAATATCACAATTTTTTCATGTTGGTTACTAATTTGCATGTGACTGAGCAGTACAGCCAAACTAATTTCCATATTTTAAAAAATGCAGCCATAAAAATAATCACAGAGCATTTAGGCCAAAGTAAGGGTGGGCGAAGATGAAAATCTTTATTGAATTATTTCATCTTTGTTATTAAAGATAAGAACAAAGACACACATTACAAATCCAATATAATATACAAATTCAATAAACAGAGCTACAGTAGGTGTATTTAACAGTAGTATTCAAGAAAGAAATAAAACACTACATAGACTTCACTGTGTAAATTATATATGGACTGATTCTTCAAAATCTACTGAAGTTATTCAGTGAAGGAGAGTAATTGATTTTCTTTTGGTCTTTTGTTGTTTGATTAACATTAATGATAAGCGGCAGCAGGTTGGTCACAAGACCTCATGCATGGATCTAATAAACAGACAAATGCTGTTTACGTTCACTGAAGACTTAACTGACTGTGTTTATGTACATCTTGTGTGTATTTAACAGTCTGTGCGCAAAAAGACACGAAAGATAACTTAGTTTAGTACTCACATGCTGTTTGACAGTCTTTTAGTGTGCGTTTCAGGTGTACGCTCAGAAAAGCGCATGTCAGAACGGCAAATAAAACCAGAAATTGCATGCAAATAACAAACTCTCATGCTTGTGAATAACTGCAATGTCACGTGAGCGTTACATGCAATGTGAATATGTCGCGTTGTACAGTATGTTGGGTCTGAAACAGCAGAATTAAAACGGATATAATGCACTGTAGCACGATACGAAGATCTTTCTTCAAAAGCACATTGTGGAGACATTTTAATCATTCACGATAAAAAAAAAGTGAGATCACACACCCATACCTCGCAACAAACAAACATCTCTACAGTAAAGGGATATCACACGCATCATGTGACAGGTGTTCCATTCAAACACGTGCATCAACGCTCTGTACTGTCATAATAGCATGAGAACAAAAGAGTCAAAAGAAGACCACCTAAGACAGTTTGAGATTACATGACATCAGATCAAACGGCACTGGTATAAAGAACTCGTTTTATTTTTTTCTCCTGGACACATGGATTACAGTATGCCCTCAATGAATACGCACCAGTGTAAGTAAGACCACCACAGATTGTACAGTTCCCAAGTGTAACCCCTGAATGTATTTACGGTCATTTGTTTAAATGCTGTTTATGGCTGTCACCCAAATCAAGATCATTGTTTTGAGATGGATAAGTACTTTTCTGAACACAAGAAAAAAAAAATTATAAAATAGGTAACACTTAAAAAAGGTTATATTTGTTAACATTATTTAACTTGAACAAACATCATAATACTTCTAAATACTTCTAAAAGCATGAATTAATCTTAGTAAAAGGTTAACCTCTTAACTGTCACCGTCCCACAGGTGGGACACCTGGTGCTCTTTTTTTGATCGCCTTTTTTTCGTATCATATATTTAAGTAATTATCATAAATTAGGTATCATTTGAAAGCTTACAAAATCAAAATTCATCCTGTGAAAACTGTTTTGAAATCGGACATTGTGTTACCATGGAAACGTTACTCTAAATTATTCTAGCGGGCTCCTCCCCTTGTGGGCTGTGTCATGTTTCATATTACAACAATTATTTTTACTACTTTATATTCAAAATCTTTTCCAATCTTGACAAAACGCATATCGTCGGAAAGGTCTGAGTCTCAAGGGTCCATATTTGGTGACTGTTTTGTGATGGAAGTGATATTTGGACAGAAATTTACAGGAAAATGCATCAAAAAACAATCAATGGAATTTGAATGACACCCGGTGGCTATTTTTGGTACAGCGCCTAAACAAAATCTCATGGGGACTTCAATTTTTGTGATATCAACTTCAAATTTGGAACACAAATTGGTTAGACATATGGCTTTGATTTTATAGTAATTTTAGAGTAAATTCTTTTTTGTAAAATATATATTTTATATGAAATAAAAAATATTTAGTACAGTATTTTTTATTTAAAGTAAATTTAAACTTCCATAACTTTTTCATACTTTCATATTTTTAATTGCTTTCACTTCAGCAATAATCTGCAGAATGTCTTCTTTAAAACGAGCCCAAACTTAGGTCTATATTCCAAAGCATTCTTGAATTACAGCCCTTTAAGTTTGGATAGTGCATTTTCATGGGTATTCTCAAAAAGGAGGGTGACAGTTAAGAGCATATTGCAGGTTAGAGCCCAATGTAGATGTACCCAATGAGTCAACGTATAGAAAAAATAATGTAGGAACTAGATTTTCTAACTTTAAAATATACTTACAAATACGCTACTGAGGCTTCTGGGGTCATTTTTGTGAGAAAATATTACTTCCGCATCTGAAAAACGCCAGATAACATTTTCCTGCTACACGTTTTTGTTTCATAGGTGCTTTGTGTGGGAAATGCGAGGCCATGGTCACAGTGTTTTTCACATTTTCAGCAGAAGTACTCCAGTCTTCAGTGTCACATGATCCTTCAGAAATCATTCTAACATCATGATTTGCTGCTAAAGTAACATTTATTATTATTATTGCCGAAATCATGATGCATTTTATTTCAGGATTCTTTTATCTCAAAGTTCAAAATTGATTTTTTTTTGCACTCAGAACAATACTTGTCACAAAACAATGAGTATGTCAATTAGGATGAAAGTCTGTTATGAGGCAAGCGACATACACTATACTGTTTAATTCATTCATGTGTGTTTGTGTACCTAGTGATGGAAAAGGGCTGAGAAAGGTTGTTTCATGTTCACTTCATTACCTGCTGCTCTGCATCAGTTCTCCTCTTTCCATCTTAATGTTTGAACTGACCACAAGCAATTAGAGCTGCACAACATCTCCATCTCACACAGCTAATGCTTCCCTCACCACACAGAATTCTCTCTGCCTAATATGCTCTTCACCGTATTATCAGTAAAAATGAGGTCAAGTGGACCTTGTCAATGTCAAAGTGTCTTGCACCAAAACAGAGTAAAACTGAGTATACAACTGCTGTCCCTAGTCTCAGATTCTTATTCTTCTCTTAAAGGGTTAGTTCACCCAAAAATGAAAATAATGTCATTTATTACTCACCCTCATGTCGTTCCACACCCGTAAGACCTCCGTTCATCTTCGGAACACAAATTAAGATATTTTTGTTGAAATCTGAAGGCTCAGTGAGGCCTGCATCTGGCATCAATGAAATTTACACTCTTAAGATCCATTAATGTACTAAAAACATATTGAAATCAGTCCATGCGAGTACAGTAGTTCAATATTAATATTATAAAGCGACGAGAATATTTTTGGTGCGCCAAGAAAAACGAAATAATGACTTATATAGTGATAACCGATTTCAAAACACTGCTTCATGAAGCTTCGGAGCATATCGAATCAGCGAGTCAAATCATGGTTCAGATCGCGTGTCAAACTGCCAAACTGCTGAAATCATGTGACTTTGGCGCTCCGAACCGCTGAATCGATACACTGATTTGATACGTTCCGAAGATTCATGAAGCAGTGTTTTGAAAACGGTAATCACTATATAAGTCGTTATTTAGTTTTTTTTAACTGATTTAAATATGTTTTTAGTACATTAATGGATCTTGAGAGTGTAAATTTCATTGCTGGCTCTGCAGTAGGGCTGTCAAAATTGCTCAAAAATGACGCTTGAATATTCAAAAAAAAAAAAAAAAACGCATATTCTAACTATTCGAACATCTGGTTGCGCATTTTGTCAATGACGCACTTTACATCAATAACAGGACAAATTAATACAAAGAGACATAACTACTGGTATAGGTAGTCTATTTAAGTTTAAACATATTTGACAATCTATTACCTACACAAAAACAAGTAAATCAACTAATGGCCAAGACCGCAGACCTCACTCTCTCTCGCCCTCACCCTCTCTCATAACGGTTTAAATGAACAAACACATTTTGAGTGCTGATCAAGAGTTTTGTGCAAGCAATTTAAGGTTGCGACTCAAATATATTTATTTATTGTCCCAAATATAACAGGCTTCATTCAGTGATTGAAACAAATATTAATTGAAGTTTTACAGCATATTGAACGCTCCGAGCGAGCTGTGCTGTGGTAAACATGGAACTTTTCCTTGACATGAAACGGTAAATAATCAAACCAGTGGAAGCAGTGCATTTATCCTTTATTCATGCAATATCTATTCAGTCAGTCAGTACAGTAGCCTACACTTTAGTAATGTTAAGGTTATGGTAGCTCGGTTCCATTGCTTGACAGAACTCCCTGAAGCCTGCCCCATCCATGACATTGATCGGTCTCATGTCCTTACAAATGAACAAAATTTAATTTCTCCGTTATGGCCTCGTCGTGTTTCAGACAAAAAGCTTGTGGCGGGCGATGCAAAGTAAGGGTGGTCCAGTTTGCACATACAAATGAGTTGCTTATATTTACAAAATGAGCCTACAAAAGTATAAACAAGCCCATTTAAAGAAAAGTTCACGAAACTAAGTGAAAACTCACGAAAGTGTTTAGTGAAATTAGGAAACATTTAAGAGACCATAAATTTAGTTGTATAAGTTAACGTTACATTTCTACATACAGTTTGTTCTCATGTCACAAGTAATAGCAAGGTTTATTTTGATCCGTTTTACATGATTATTTTGTAGTGTGGTTTTCGGTGAAGTGTCCTAAAATAAACATCGTCATCTGTGTACATTAGCCCACTTCTTCTCTATGCTTTTTCCTGATGGTTTATAGAACAATTACTCCGAATCGCCCTCCATCGATTCAAAGAATAGTCAGCTGTCAGCTGGGGCTCGCGCTGTGGAGCCAGGCTTCAGGCGCTGCCGCGCCCACTCGCAAAGCAGACAGCCACGCCTCTACTACCGCGGGCGTTTTTTTCCATATTTTTTTTTTATTTGAATATTAATTTTCACCTTCGAAATTCGTTTTTTTTTTTTTTTACTTTTCAAATATATATTCGAATTTAGAATATTCGTTGACAGCCCAACTATACAGGCCTCGCTGAGCCTTCGGATTTCAACAAAAATATCTTAATTTGTGTTCCAAAGATGAACGGAGGTCTTACGGGTGTGGAACGACATGAAGGTGAGTAATAAATGACATTATTTTCATTTTTGGGTGAACTAACCCTTTACCTAAACACTCGTTTCACTACTGAACATTTTAGACTTTTACATGGCACAATGCAAATCTGAGTGACCAAAACACATTGTAAGAAAATTGGCAACAGCTATATATATATATATATATATGAAATTTGGTGCTATCAAAGTTGTTAATTTTTAAATGACCAAATTAAATGAAATTCTTATAGATTGTAATGCAAATCAATCAGACCTTTATAACATTACAGCAGACTACAGTACTTTCATAAAATGCATATAAATATCAGTTGTGACTACATCTCCCAATATGTCTTAGTAAGTGGAAATTTACATGCTTAGTTTTATCGATACTCGAAACCATAATCAGCAATGCAGCGACTGGCTTGCGGAAAGACAGCAATGTAATGATACATATTAAAAAAAGAACATCACACACCTGGCAACAACATTTCTGGACTTTTGTAAGGAAACAGTCAAGCAACCAAAACAATATAAAAGTTACATACATAAATGTAATCTGTACTGTTTGCTACATGATTCCCAATTATTTCCATTATTTCAAGATTTTTTAAAATATTTGTACAGGCTTTACATTTTTTATTTTAATGTTGTAATTAGCAATTCATTTAATTTGACCTGTGAAGCAGATTTGTTATTTGACCACATTAAAGTCTGACAGCCTCTTCGGTACTGCATCAAGCAACTAGCATAATAGCATAATAGCTGTCAAATTTATACACAGCTTATTATGACTACACAACATTATAATATTAATTTCAAATTTATAAATACGTAATAAGCTCCCGAGCAGGTTAGAGATTACAGACCTGTTATTATAACCTCAACTTCAGGATGAGTTTCAAAGAATCTAACAATCCTGGGTCATGTCAAATCACATGAAATCAAACAGAAAAATCCAGCTAATTGAGTAATCTATGTACAAAGAATGGGCCCTGGATTATGAAGCACTGAAATAAAATAAACAAGATTAATTTAAAACCAACTGTGCTAATCTGAATTAGTACGGCCAAGGCTGCCTATAAAACATGGAATGAACCATGAAAAGCTTAAATTTGTATGAAACTGAGAAGCAAATCCAAGGAAACGATGACAGCAGAAAAATGACTGTAATCACAAAAAAAAACTTTACTGAACAAGAGAAAAATCTTTTAAAGCGGATAGCAAAGAAAAACTGCAGACATCAGCTGTGGCATCAAAGATAAAAATGCCTGGAAAATGTATTTGTAATTAATTAAATGCAAATGCACACGCATCTACAAGAACATTACAACTTCAGGTAAGATTTAATCATCAACTTTATTACCTTACTGTTGTGGGAAATCTGTGGGTGGACATTGAAATAGTTATTCAATGTTTTGGAAGAATATAAAACAAAAGACCTGCAAATAAAGATACTGACCTGTTGTATGAATTATTGATTTCCTGGAGAAAGACTAGAGCTACTCCAGTAATATGTATATTGATCTTCACTGACATAGTCCAAGTAATCCCTGTGTCTTCTTTAAAACACAACATTAATCTACAGTTAAACTTGCCTCCTGGTAGTTTTAGTTGAAGCCTCAATTTAGTCCTGGAGTAGCTCTAGTCTTCCTCCAGGAAATCAGTTTATTAAACTCTAGGATTATTTAAAATCCATGACAGAAAGCAGATTTATGTTAATCTGCTAAAAATGCTTAATCTTTGTCCGGGAAACCGCCCCGTAATGCAGTGCGATGCGATACAATGACGATTGAGAAAAATGTAAACAATCCTCAAAAGCCTGTTGTATTTGATACAAACATTTTAACATGATTTTCTAGAAAATTATGCATGGATAATAAAGTAAACTAAGCCTCGTCAGTTCAGTAAGTGTTCATTTTACAGAATTGATCTACTGAATGTTCATCAAATATTACTAACAAAGTAAACATTATTCTTATGTTTACTTTTACGAAAATCAGTAAAAATTCCACAGCAAAAAGTGTACCACAAACTGAGGGAGGACATTTTTTGAAGGCAAAGACTTTAGATAGATAGTGTCACACTCATATTACTATGAAAAGGAAAAAGTGCAATGTGCAATATGGTGGAATAAATCCGCCTTCTAAAAAAATAAGCCAATCACCAATTGGTAAAGTCATTTGCTGCATTACAATTCGTCTACTTACACTATGCCCTAAAAGTATGTAGCGTTTTTGATCATAATATTTGATGATAATAAAGAAACCTAAGCAATTTGCATATCAAATATGGTACAGTAGCATTATAGGGTTAATGTGGTTTCATATAAACTCGCAAATTTGACACGGAAGAATCTTGCAGTTTATTCTAATTCTATAGGCTAGTTTTAAGTGGGAGAGATGTGTCTGCAGGGGCTCTGTCAAGAATCCTAACTGGCTAAGCCATAAGCTCGACACAGAATGACATTAATAACCAACAGCCCGATATAAAAACCAAACAATACACTGTTGTGTTATGCCGTTTCAAATATATATTTTTAAAGATATTCATTGAATTTTCTGGGGGGAAAAGTTACAGGATAAAAAATTAAAATAAAATAAAAGCTGTAAATATTAAAGATGTCTACAAGAATCAACGATCTCAGCGTTTTCCCCTGACTGCGAATGATTCCTCCAAGGTAAATGTGCACTTTTCCTTGTCTCTTTGTATTGCTCTGTTCTGACAATCTCCTTTCATTGGCGCTTTAAGTAAAACAATACGTTGGCAGCATCACAGGAAGAGACAATTGTTCAAAGACGTGCACACCCCCGCTAACACACACTGCTGCTGAGAATCAAGCAATAATAAACTGCCAAACCACAGAGGTACAGAGCAATAACCACACACCTGTTTAGCTCACAGTAGGTATAAGACCTGCCCTGTCTGACTGCAATCTCCAGATGGAGGGGAAGACCTGATCTCAGGTCAGAAGAAGTTTTGTAAACTAGACAGCGATGCCTCAAGACAAATCAACAAACTAGCCACAAGGTAAGCAAAGCCAAACTGATGTGAGATCAGAGTGACGAGTCGCTAAACTAAAGAAAGCTGCAGCAGAGGCGGAAGTCATGGTATCTGAGCTCCAGAGTAGCGCATAAAAAAGCCAGGGATAGACGAAGAGTGAAGGAGCAGGAGACAGGCAGAGAGCAGGGGACAGCAGACAGACAGGCGGATGGATGCTCCAGGCGCTCCCCAGGGGTCTGTGGCAGAGTAGACGGCAACCTTCGCTTCCATTAGAGCCGCGTCACTCTGCACCTTTCCTCCCAGACAGTGCTAATGATTTCCTGTCAGCGCTGGCCAACACACACAAACACACAGACGACTGCATGAGCTTAGGAAAGCACTTACCACAGCAAATAACTGAAGATGATACATAAGCTAGAATGGTGAACATTTTCAAACTTAATTTCCAGAGACAAGAAGAAGTGGAAAGGCACTAGAAAAGATGTCCAGTTTGTCATGTCCTATCACAGGTTTTTTTTTTTTGTCTTCATGTTTTCGGTTGTATTGAACAATATATTGGCAAATGAAGCGCTCAATTTTTGTCCACATCTGATTACAATCAGATACAAAGAGAATTCCCCTGATGCAAATGCGTTTAATTTAACAAACACTGTGGCTTGTTCGTTCATTTTCTTTCTAATTAAAAGTTTTCTCCCTCATGAACTTTTCTCTCTAATGAAAGTTTAATGGGATACACTAAATGGTTCTTTGTCAGGGTGTATGGTTCCATGAAGAACCTTTAATATCCAAAGAATCTTTCCATTGCACAAAAGGTTCTTTATAGCGTAGAAAGGTTCATTAACAATATAAAATGGTTAGCATAAAATGGTTCTTTAAAGAACCTTTCACAAAATGGTTCATCAGGGAACCAAAAATGGTTCTTCTATGGCATTGCCGTGAAAACCCCTTTTTGGTTCTTCCTGGCACCTTTATTTTTAAGGGTGTAGTTCACACAAAAATCATTTGCTCACATCATTTTTTTACATCATTTACCTGTATGCCTTTCTGTCTTCAATGAAACAAAAGATGTTTTCCATAAAACGGAAGTGAACGGGGACAGGCGCTGCGTAATATCACTGCGCCGCTGCACCCATGGTAGGCCAGCAAAGTTCCATGATTATTATGCAGGAATGAGAATAAGTATAGTTCCTAGCCATATCGGCCTAGACAATCGCAACTTTTCATTTTCAGCCTGTCTTAGCACATGATGTAACTACAGAAGAGTCAAGTTTTAATAGGAAAAATATTGAAACTCATAGTGCTAAAAGTGCTACCGCCAGACCCGGAGATCGGCTGAATGGATTCGAAAACGGTAAAACTCAACTGTTTAACTCAAGGGGAGTTGGAAAATGAGCCTACTTTAAAAATAAAAAAAAGTGGTGTGTTCCTAGGGCTGTAACGATTTGACCAAAAAAAGAAAAATCTCAATTAATTGAA
The DNA here is from genome assembly GCA_023566225.1 of Romanogobio albipinnatus. Lineage (NCBI taxonomy): Eukaryota > Metazoa > Chordata > Actinopteri > Cypriniformes > Gobionidae > Romanogobio > Romanogobio albipinnatus. The sequence continues at coordinate 20,296,314 of CM042243.1, read as the reverse complement.
CATTTTACCTCGATTACGATTAATGAACGATTATTTTGCTCTTCTTCTTCTTTTTTTTGCCCTCATAGTTCACTGATAAGGTTTGTGCTGTAAATATTTTCTACTATTAAAAGGTGGGATATTTTTTTCTAATGAAAAGTTAATTTCTTAGTGATTTTAAAATACTTGAAGGAAACCGTTCACTTCTAATGGGGCAGATTTCTGCTTGTTGTACATAAGATTACATCAAATTAGCACAGTAGGCCTACATTACATTTATTTGAATGCATTAATTCACACACACAATCACTCTCTCATTACTCATACCGTATCTATTAATTATGAAGCTGTGGTTTGTACTTTCTTCAAAGGTATTAAAATGTATGCTAAAACGGTTGATTTTCTAAGCTACTTCAGTGATAAATCACAGGGCAGCGTTGACAATGAGTTTCTGCGCTGCTCTCTGCGCGCAATCTTCATGTGATGTGCGAGCTACTGTCTGAGTGTTCGTGTCACAATATATCAGGCATTAGTTCAACATAAAACACATCTGATGGTGTAAAATTGCTTTAATGTTCAAACTGGCAGGCCTTAAAGCATACAAATGACAAAGCTTTGTGAGGAGCAAATGAAAGTGATCTGGCTTCAGGGCGCACGCATTCTCAGATACACGACGCGGCTCGGCTCTCTGTGTCACAGAAAAAAGCCCATGTACTGAATGGAGAAGTTTTCCATATGGTTGATCTTGAATAGTGCACAATTTATTTACTGTTCAAACTGGCAAGCCTTTAAACGTATTTAATTGACAAACTTCATGAGAACACAAGTGAAAGTGATCTGGTGTATCAGTAGGGCCGGGTCTTTCGATCCGGTAACAATTTTGATACCTCAGTTTCGATACCGGTTCCTAATGATACTTTTTTCGATACAATATGTTTTGAAATCCATTTCAACATCAACAAAAATACATTAAACACAAAACTTTTATTTTCACCTTAATTAAAACAAATTCTGGTAACACTTCTCACTCAAGGTAACATTACAAAAAGCACCCTTGCTTTTTGTAAGGGTGCTCCGATCAGGATTTTTGGAGCCGATCACAGGAAGCAGTATCTGCCGATATGATCACCGATACCGATCTATTTGAAGCCTTCTTTTTATCAAGTAGAATTATTTATAGGGAATTTTACAGACATTCATTCAGGGCCTGAATTTGATTTCTGACAATGGGGGAATCCCCCCTTAGGTGACTCTTGTCATATAAATGTATATAATTATCTCACCTAAATATTTGATCATGCAGTGCATTTTTGTTTTTAAAGACAAATTTTCAGGTAGGTCTAACATTAGTATTGAGGAAAGAAATACTAAAAGACATTTAATAAGAAATCAAATGTAAATTAATGTTGGTCTTCCCTGAATAAATTAAATTAAATTAATCCTTACACTTAAGGTTGCAATAGTTAGTCATTCAAGAGCAGTGAGTGTCATAAAGGTTAATCAAACAAGACAGCAGCAGTTTATTCGGCTGCTGTCACTTTAAGAGCGAACACGGATACGGTTACATGCAGCTGCACAAATGTTCACTCGCGAGTCACAACAGGGTTTACGTGCATACTCGTCAAGATGGTAATTTAGTACATAGTACAATTGTGTGTATTTGACCATTTCAGCGCAATTTGTACTCGCAAGCTTTTTGTGAGATGGCCTGTGTGTGTGTGTGTGTGTGTGTGTGTGTGTGTGTGTGTGTGTGTGTGTGTGTGTGTGTGTGTGTGTGTGTGTGTGTTTTGAGCGGTTTTGAACACTGGCAAGAGATAAACTTTAGTGACGATGCGACACTGCCTCGATTGTGCAAGTGGCAAATCCTGTGTCAACTGTGCAGCTCGATTTTAGTGCAGATGCGATGCGCTGATGTGAAGCCTTGAGCATTTTGAGAGAGAGAGAGAGAGAGAGAGAGAGAGAGAGAGAGAGAGAGAGAGAGAGAGAGAGAGAGAGGAGAGAGAGAGAGGAGAGAGAGAGGAGAGAGAGAGAGAGAGAGAGAGAGGAGAGAGAGAGAGAGAGAGAGAGAGAGAGAGCGCACGCGGTGATTCACTCACACTGTTTGTGAACTTACGTCTCACAGAAAGTTTTCCTTTTGTACCTTTGGTTGCAATAATTAATCGCATATGTTGCACTTTGCTGACTCAGCATCCACTTTTATAAGTGTATAAAAGCCACTTGGCGGGGCGGAGTCACGTGACTAAAACCGAAATAACCGACATGGGAAAATTACGTTGGTTAGAGGTTCTAAATTTCGGTTTCGATTAATCGTCCAGCCCTAAGTGTTCCTTTAAAACATTTTTTTTTTTTATCGGCCATGACTTCTGGAGAGAAATAGTGCAGACACTGAACAAAGATGACATTTTCTAGAGCGCATGTGTCAACCGCCAGTGTTCGGGCACGCTATCAAATGGAGTATATTTTGAAAGGCTATGTGTTCGAGTGTATGCATAAGAAAAACACTTTGTATACTTTGGGCTTAAGGCTCTAAATGTCATGATTGCTGGTCGACTGATATATCGTCAGGGCCAATATATATCAGCAGTGGGCGATACGTTTTTATTTTTGGTCAATGTGTCGGAAGTGGGACTTTTATTTTGACAGCGCTGAGAGCCCCAGTGCCTGAGCACACAGAGCTCGATAAATGTACACGAAAATAGTATCATGTATAAAAACATGAATGTAATACTTTCTCATTAACCATCAGCATTCAGCAAATACACATTTGTATCATTTAAACAAAAATGTGATAATTTAATTTCACAAATCTTGCAGCCCTAAACACTCGCGGCCAGTGCAGGCTCTGCAAAAGTGTGCATCGAGGGTGCTTATCGACCGCAAAGGGGGCGCTCACAAGCAGAACCTTCTAAAACCTAAAATGACAAATGGGCCATGGACCAAAAGTGAATATGAAGTGTGCCATTTGAAAAAGGGCCTTCGTCGAATCCAGCAGTGAGATCTTCTGTAGTGTTGTAGTCAGCATAAAAACGTTTGTATTCTGTGCGTGACGGTCCGTCTGTGCGAGTTGAATGCGAACAGAAGGAGAGATCAGCTTCAGTGAAGATGCATGATTGACAAACTTTAAAACACTTGATTTTTAAACTACTCTGCGCTTTATCCAGTTGTCCACTATTCATGTCATTTTCACTGTGCTGTAAAAGTAGTTGTTTTTACTTGAAAAAAAGATTCCCAGTGTGCACAAACTTACCAGAATAAAAGTGCCCTGTTAGTTACAGTGTTTACTTCCTTTTCATTCATATTTTTCATTCATAATTTATTTATGAAAATACTATAATATACTGTAAATGAAGTAAATTAACGGATTATTACATAATTGAGAAGTATAAGTCTATTTCACAGATTTATTTTAAACACAAGTATAAATATATCGGCTTTATATAGGCCATCCTACTCTCCAAGATATCGGCATTCAAAAAAATCTATATTGGTTAACCACTAGTGATGAATGAGTGATCACTTTCCTCTGTTTGCTGGTCCTCTAGTGGCCAGCTGGTGTCAGCAGCTCTTTATTGAGTGTAGCTGCCAAATCAGGTACCTGTGCCAGCTGGGCACACCGTCCTGTTGGCCACAGCTGCCACAACTAATCAGAAAGCACTGCTGCCAGGGCAAATCTTGATGGAGCCGCAGTGGGCAGAGTGCACAAGATCAATGCAGCCTCCAGCTGGCATCAACAACCTCAGTGGCGAGGTGTAGATTAAACACTGACGCCCAACTAGTACAAACTGGTTCAACAATACAAATCAGTAAAGCTAGTGGAGAAAATCAGTGGATTGGGTTAAAAGTGCTATGTAATTTTTTAATAGATATGATAGAAAGAGTCAAATTAAAGGAATTTCCTCCATTTGCTCTTTTACAAAGAGGAAGTGTCGTGGCAGGCACTGTGGATGATGAGCAGTAAGTCTGTCCAGGCCTCTGTGCCAGTTGGGCACAGTGTGACAGATTTAAAAGGAACAGGAAACAGGAGAAAGAGAGATAAAGAGAGACAGTCCACTTCACTGGCAATCAGAGACAGGTAATCTGTCTCAGCCCTTCTCAATGTAATCAGACTCAAACTTTCAATTTTCACTCTCCGTGCTGCAGTCAGCAAGAGAAACGGAGCAGTGGATTAAAAAATACATCCTGACACTGAGAAACAACCAGAATGCTCACTCACTTCAGTGTTTATAGTCACAAAGCTTGTCAAGAACATTCCATTTCAAAAGAAAAAAAGGGGGTGTCGCAATATTGAAAATAACCGTGATACACAATCAGTGAGGAAAATAAGTATTTGAACACCGTGCTACTTTGCAAGTTCTCCCACTTGGAAATCATGGAGTGGTCTGAAATTGTCATTGTAGGTGCATGTCCACTGTGAGAGACATAATCTAAAAAAAAAGATTCCAGAAATAACAATATATGATTTTTTTAAACTATTTATTTGAATGATAGAGCTGCAAATAAGTATTTGAACACCTGTCTATCAGCTAGAATTCTGACCCTCAAAGACCTGTTAGTCTGCCTTTAAAATGTCCACCTCCACTCCATTTATTATCCTAAATTAGATGCACCTGTTTGAGGTTGTTAGCTGCATAAAGACACCTGTCCACCCCATACAATCAGTAAGAATACAACTACTAACATGGCCAAGACCAAAGAGCTGTCCAAAGACACTAGAGACCAAATTGTACACCTCCACAAGGCTGGAAAGGGCTACGCGGAATTGGCCAAGCAGCTTGGTGAAAAAAAGTCCACTGTTGGAGCAATCATTAGAAAATGGAAGAAGCTAAACATGACTGTCAATCTTCCTCGGACTGGGGCTCCATGCAAGATCTCACCTCGTGGGGTCTCAATGATCCTAAGATAGGTGAGAAATCAGCCCAGAACTACACGGGAGGAGCTGGTCAATGACCTGAAAAGAGCTGGGACCACCGTTTCCAAGGTTACTGTTGGTAATACACTAAGACGGCATGGTTTGAAATCATGCATGGCACGGAAGGTTCCCCTGCTTAAACCAGCACATGTCAAGGCCCATCTTAAGTTTGCCAATGACCATTTGGATGATCCAGAGGAGCCATGGGAGAAAGTCATGTGGTCAGATGAGACCAAAATAAAACTTTTTGATCATAATTCCACTAAACGTGTTTGGAGGAAGAAGAATGATGAGTACCATCCCAAGAACACCATCCCTACTGTGAAAGCATGGGGGTGGTAGCATTATGCTTTGGGGGTGTTTTTCTGCACATGGGACAGGGTGACTGCACTGTATTAAGGAGAGGATGACTGGGGCCATGTATTGCGAGATTTTGGGGAACAACCTCCTTCCCTCAGTTAGAGCATTGAAGATGGGTCGAGGCTGGGTCTTCCAACATGACAATGACCCGAAGCACACAGCCAGGATAACCAAGGAGTGGCTCTGTAAGAAGCATATCAAGGTTCTGGCGTGGCCTAGCCAGTCTCCAGACCTAAACCCAATAGAGAATCTTTGGAGGGAGCTCAAACTCTGTGTTTCTCAGCGACAGGCCAGAAACCTGACTGATCTAGAGAAGATCTGTGTGGAGGAGTGGTCCAAAATCCCTCCTGCAGTGTGTGCAAACCTGGTGAAAAACTACAGGAAACGTTTGACCTCTGTAATTGCAAACAAAGGCTACTGTACCAAATATTAACATTGATTTTCTCAGGTGTTCAAATACTAATTTGCAGCTGTATCATACAAATAAATAGTTCAAA